>CM060962.1:161144471-161779471 GCA_030765045.1 Tenodera sinensis
TATCAGTTTTTATTGATTTTCAAAGTGCATATGATTCTATATGCAGAACAAAACTACTAAAGAAAGTGAAAAAAATAGGGATACAAGGTCCAATGTTTTCATGGCTATGTCATTTCCTAACACAACGCTTTATTGCAACCAGATATGGAAGAAATATATCTAAATATAAACAAGTACACCGTGGCTTACCACAAGGTGCAGTGCTCAGCACTACACTTTTTAATATATTTATTAATGATCTACCACAACAAATACAAGAATCAGGCGTGAAGTGTGCACTATTTGCTGATGATTTAGTAATGTGGACTTCAAAACCAAAAAGCAAAAGTTCAGAACTAGAAAAAACCATGCAACAATCCTTAACCAACTTATAGAGGTGGACCAAAGAAAATTTAATGACTGTTAATACAACAAAATCAAACTACCAAATATTACTATGAAAAATCAAAGAATAAAAGATGGGAACTACCAAACATTCAAACAGTGATTTCTGAGTATCCTCGAAAAACAGCAGTTGCAACCTTTAGGTTGATCACAGGACATGATTGTCTGGCAAAACATTTAAACAGAATTGGGATATATTCTTCACCACTCTGTCCTCTATGTGATCTGCAAGAGGAAATGGATCAAGACCACCTTCAAATATGCCCGGCCACTTCTATTGCCCCATCCATCAGTGAAATATATTGGAGAGCAAGAGGATTAATGACTTCATTGTCAGAAATCCAGCATTAGCTAACAACAATTCTGTCTAGATCATTCTTTTAATTACAATTTTGACAATGTCAGAAATTTGTAAACTACTCTATTGAGAGTTACTACCACTACAATTTTGCCACATTCTGCACAAAACTAAAACAGAGAATGTACTGCAAAACACTAAATCAAGGAACCTGTAAAGTAAGAGAGAATAACATGACATTTTTGTGCTTTTTCCTTGAATATTAACTTTGGACTGCAAATTTATGACAAAATAAACAAAAATATCAACCTGGGGAGCGACTTTTACATTTAACTGTTCTTTTTTTTTTTTTAAAGAAAGAAATACTTACTTGATGAGTTAGAAAGACTGTAAGTTGCATTATCCAGTTTCGCCACTGTGCTGATTCTACCAGCTGCCGTCCGCTCTCCACTTTGACTGAACCCAGAGGGTAGTTAGTTGGTAGGACAATTGAAATTTCCATGCGTACCTCATCCACTTTATAAATTGCTACAATTTCTCGGGCACTGGAATGTACTTTTACCTGTCAAAAGCAAATGTTTTAGTATTGGCAATATGTTCACATGTATGTAGGTGTGTGTGTGTGTGTGTGTGTGTGTGTGTGTGTGTGTGTGTGTGTGTGTGTGTGTGTGTGTGTGTGTGTGTGTGTGTGTGAGTGTGGTGTGTGTGTGAGTGTGGTGTGTGTGTGAGTGTGGTGTGTGGTGTGTGGTGTGAGTGTGGTGTGAGTGTGGTGTGAGTGTGGTGTGAGTGTGGTGTGTCTGTGTGTGTGTGTGTGTGTGTGTGTGTGTGTGTGTGTGTGTGTGTGTGTGTGTGTGTGTGTGTGTGTGTGTGTGTGTTGTGTGGTGGGTGTGTGTGTGTACATATGAGTGTATGTGTGTAGCTATGTAGGTAGGTCTGTTGGTTGTTCATATGCATGTAGGTATGTATGTAGGTATGGAAGTAGACAGGTAGGTATGTATGTTCATATGTATGTGTGTGTGCGTGTGTATACGCTCATCAGAACCACCTTGGGAACAGAGTATTTAGGTCTGTTATTTTAAGTTTCTGTTCCACAACTTTTAACTAGTCCAACACTAAATTTCTTATTACAATTTGAATAATATAGCTAAGCATTTTTCACCATCATTTAATATTTCTAGCTAATTTTAAATTATTTTAGTAGCTAATAGTTCTGAAAGCCTTTTTTAAATTTTGGTGCAGTTAACATGAACAAAATCATTGGCTGTCATGCTATCTAGTACATCAACAAATAAATATTTTCCCCACTTTTTTTAGATATACAAAAAACTGACTATGCCAGTTCTGTTGTTCCCCATACAATTCCAGGGAGTGCAGTATGAAAACATAAAAAGACAGCATTTATGAAACTAGAAGTTGGTAATTCTTTAAAAAGAGAAAGATTAACAGTCTGCTCTTAACACGTACGTACAAAAAATCTGGTTAGTGGACAAAGTTTTGGTTTTTCAATTTTAAAATTGTGCCCTTTGGCTGAAGCATATTTCCAAAATGAATACAACTGTGACTATCTATAAAACTTGTACACAAACCAGTGTTATCAAATCCCAGCTTACGTACAAACCTGTTACCAGTAAACTTTACTCTTCCTCTTTTTAAAGAATAGCCAACTGTGTATAGAGAGAGATAGTGAGTTTTGGAATCTAGTTCTTAGCTTAGACTTTGGGATGACACTTTCAAAACTTCTTGTAGAAATAAACTTACTGGGTGTGTATGAATGGGGAATATTAAAGTTGCATGTTGAACTGAAATGTAGCCAAACATAATGGAAACACTGTTACTTCAATATCTTTTGATAATGGCTAAAAATAATTTAATTTCTATTACTATTAACATAACTATGGTGGCTGCAAAATTTAAAAGTGGCTGACCACTATCAGAGAACACAATGTTGCCACACGTCTAAGGACGGGCAAAGCTATGCGCAGTAATAAAACAAAATGAAAACACTTTATAGGGTATTACTATAGTAGTTAAGTAAATGAACTTGGTGTGCATGCTAATTTAACAAGTTATATGAGAATCATACTCTAAAATGGTAAGAAAATGTACGCAGGTCAAGCAAAAAATTCCTTATGGCAAAGCAACTGCATCTGTCTTGTCGTGATCATCATAGTCATCTTCAACCTCGCTTCTAACCGCGTCTGAATAATTGCTGTCTTCCTCTAAGTTGATAATTGACTGTAGTATTGTTTTGCAGGCTACTTGTTTCTCATTATCCTGTTCCTGCAGTTTTTCCATGTGTCGATTATACATTGTTAATTATACTCTTTGGTGACGTAACACTTCCCGTTTATGGGGCGTCTCAAAAGTAAGTTGCACTATTTTTTTAAATCAGCGCGGTAGGTGGGAAAAGTCTGAAAGTCCCAGGGAATATAGGTATGGGTGTAGTAGCATCACTGTAAAATTCCTAGGTACCTAAGTTTATTGCTTGGACACTAAAAAGGCAGTAACAATAAGGACTCCACTCGTTCCTACCGCTGATTGCGAACTTCGCGCTGTAATCCGCTTTTTGACAGGAAAAAATAAATGTGCGACTGAAATTCATCGCTAGTTGTGCAGTGTTTATGGAAAAGACGTTATGTCAAGACAAATTGTTTCTCTTTGGCGCCAATCGTTCATTGAAGGGAGAACAACATTACACGATGAGCAACGAAGTGGCCGACCCTCCACTTCCCGCGCTCCGGATATAAATAGCGACAGGGGACAAAACATGGATCCATCACTGGACACCCGAATCCAAAAGACAGAGTATGGTATGGAAACGAAAGGATGAGGCAACACCAAAAAAGGCAAAAGTTGTTGCATTGGCTGGCAAGGTCAAGGCAACGATATTCTGCGATTCGAAGGGAGTACTGTTAATCGATTACCTGCCCCGTGGGACCACGATGACAGCTGCTCACTATTGTGAGGTGCTGAGAAAACTCAGAATAGCCATACAAAACAAAAGGAGGGGAAAGTTGAGCAAAACAGTTTTTCTGTTCCACGATAACGCTCGCCCGCACACTGCTTGTGAAACTCAAGCCCTGTTTGAGCAGTTTCAGTGGGATGTTTTCGGTTATCCACCTTATTCACCTGACCTTGCACCGAGTGATTACCATCTTTTTCCGGAGTTGCAGCAACATCTTGGGGGAAGGCGCTTTGTAAATGACGAGGAACTGAAACAAGAAGTGGAAAGATGGCTATCCAGTTTGGCGGGAGAGTGGTTTGACATTGGGTTAAAAAAACTGTTACCACGGTATAAAAAATGTATTGAGGTTCAAGGAAATTATGTAGAAAAATAGGTACTGAATGTAGCTTTCAAAATATACCCTTTTTAAAATATTTGAACGTTTTGTTATTTTTTAAAAAAATAGTGCAACTTACTTTTGAGACACCCCTTGTATTATTGGTTTACTTTCACTACTCATACCTTGTTCACTAAGTGACATGTTGACTAAACCAACAAAGAACACTAAATTGAACACCAATAAAACAATTCCACACAATCAATATAACTGTATTGTTGGAACTGAAATTACCACCATTAAAATGAAAGCAGAAATCCGAACTGAAACCATAACAACTTGAGACCTTTCCCTCAATTATCGTTAGCCCCTGCTGTTCTGTTATCTGTTTTGAGTCACATACTGATACAATAAACAAAAGAATCGCAAAGGGATTTGGACAGAGAACATGAAAGCATCTTAGCAGAACCGCCTGTTAAAAGATCACTTCAATGCACACTTCTATCTCTGCAATCAGTTAATGTAGAAAATTGGTTTTTATACCTTGTCTCACCCTTAGATAACAGTGGTGCTGTTTTTATGATTACAAAGTTGATGTTGATGAGCTTTTGACTCTTCCGTTATCTCGGGTCGTGGTACTGGATGGAATGAACATACACTCAGATTTAACTTTGGTGAAATATTTTATTCGCACCTTCTTGTTCACAGTATTTAAATCGTTTTACAGTAGTAAGTCTTTTATTTCAGTGGATCGACTTCCCTAGCATCGCCGGGATTTAATGTCTAAAAATCTAGCGATATTTCGCTAAAAGTGTTTTTTATCACTTTACACTTCGTCTATTTTACGTCCTTTTATTTAATCGTGCACTTCGTATTAACTAACTTATTAAAGTTAGCTAATGTCTTACTTATTTTACACAAATTAACGGTCTTTAAACACTTAGTAAATTTACTTTCACTATTTTATGATGGGCATACATAAAAATACGTCCATCCACACCAAACACATAGACGCTAATGACTAGACAATTGGCGACACATTACACTTCTGTTTGTGTACATCCATGTATGCGTTCATCAAATAGTTCCCGCATTGCCAGGGAAGCGATCTTTAGTTATTCTCCCTTCGCTTTTAATATTGAACACATATAATTCTTTTATTTATACATATATATTAAAATTAAATATGGAAATATTTATGACGTCTTTAAACAAACTTAATTGTTTGTAACAATGAACATTAGTAACACGTTTTCGTCATTTAACCAACTCATACCAACATCAAAAACAAATTACACTCTTAACAAATATTCACATAAACGATTTTCTTTTGGGGTCTTTTAATATTCTGTCTCAACAGTATGGAGTCAAATAGGATATATCTGTCTCTATCTAACACATACAAGTTGCCATTAGTCTTGTCCTTTTCTACCCTCACGCTGTTGCCAGGTTCCTAATAGCGTGGTGTAAATATTGAGTTGTTATAAATTTCAGGTTTGAACACATCCTACGCAGAATTTTTTTTTCTATCAGGTTATATCCTTTTTAGAGTCATTATACATTTCTATAGGCCCATATTTTTTCAGAAAACGTTTTTTCAATAGAAGTCCGATATTTGCTGTTTCTATGCTCATCACGCACTAACAAACTAACTGCTAGAATACGTCTATATTTTTTCCTTAGCTAGAGTAAACTATAGTGCTATTACCTATCTACTTTGAATTCTCTATGTTTACTCAGTTAAGTGTTACAATTTTTTAAATGTTTTCGGAAAATTTTATATCTGTGCACTGCAAAAGTTACAGTGTGAAACTTTTTTGTTATTGAGTTTACATCAGGGACCAAGCGAGAACAAATATTGAGGAGGGTTGAAGAAAGTTTTTTTAAAATAAACCAAAAGGCTGTAACCACTTTCTTCCATCGAGTAAGGCAAACAAAAGGTATTCATCTATTCAGCGTATCTATTCAGAAAGAAAGAAAGGAGAAAGAAAGAAACAAAGAAAGAAAGAAAATAAATGACACTTCATATTTGAAGGGCAATTATCATTTGCTAAAGCAACAATTATATTTTCCCTTTTATAATTAATGAATTCTCATATTCACTCTATGGGAAAGCAAATTTACAACTAATTTGTCAAAAAATGGGTAAAATGCTCACCTGCATGTTTCCTTTTTGTGTAGATTTCTCTTGCACTGCTTTCATTTCTTCAGCACAAAGTAGAGGTGCACAGTATGTAGCTGTTACTCGCTCTACCAAACTTGTAACACGTGATTCCGTGTCATTCCACCATTGTCGTACCATTGCTGGCAATCGCCGCAATGTATTACAGTATACCTAGAAAAATTTCCCTTATCTTACTTATGAAGTAAATTTCTCTTGAATAAAACACTCAGCAGATGGTGGCATAGCAGGAATAAGATTTTGCTAAGTAAAAAACTGCTTCAGCAAAATATAAAAGTCTGCTATGTTACATTCACATTACTTCCTCTAAAACTAGAGTTTATTTTTATATAACTTCTACAAACTATTCTAGTAAATGCTTATTTTTCTGCCCACTTACGTTAATCAAGATAAACAGTTGCAGAAAAAAGTTTAATTGCACATTTTGTTGTGGGTACAAAGGGGATATAGCAGGCTGAAGCGATACTCAAATGTTAAAAAGTATATGTAGACTGACATTCCATATTCTTTGCAAGACATCACAAGAAGCAACTAATAACGAAGTATAATAACTATAATAATCATATTAAATATTTGTAACAAAACTTATCTCTTATCTATTTATCACTTGTGGTTAATTATAATTAATACCTTAAATTGATTAAAATGAAATGCAGTAAAATCTTGCAGAGTATGAGTAAAACCCAACTAAAGGAAGTCATAACAAATAAATTAATTCATTGAAAGAAAAAGATGTCATTTATAATGCAGCTGATAAATGTAATAAGATTGTAATTTTGGATGAATCTTATATTAACAGAATGGAACTTGTAAGGGAGTATATACCCAATAATGCACATATAGCAGATAATACATTTATAACTAATAAGAATATAAATATACTAAAATATTGTACAGGAAATGTTAATCAAAACAAGTGATGTAATAATTACCCAATGAAACAAGTTAGCAACAGGGTAATAACAGTAACTTTGCATTCTGTGCCTGATTCCCCCAGTTACCTGGAAGCAGTCAAGGAGTGAAGTTGTAGCTTGCAAGAGAGCAGACAGAAATGTTGTGCATGAGTTGGAGAACAGCATGCGACATTGTTTAGCTCAACTTACATAAATAGTGGACACTACAAGTCTTAGTTTAAAAAGTGACGAAAAGAGAAGACAAAGTTGCTAACAGCTTTGCAAGGTATTTGCTTCTCACCAATTGCCTTCACCCACAGAAGATCCTGAGATTGTTGCGAATGAGCTGTCTAGGGTTCATTTCAGCTCTACCAAAGGCAAGCTGAGGTAAGCCATTCCAAGCATTCTGGAGAGTTCTGGTAAGATACATCGAGACAAAGTGTATATGATCAACCCGCTACAAATAGCACCATGTTTTCCACAAGGAAGACATCCACCCACACACAGGACAACCAGAACATCTAATTTCAGCACCAAGTAAAGTAGAAAGTTGTAATGTTGTGATTACAGTAATACATGTAACTTGCCAGGGGAAGAAATCATTTCTTTACTTGCTGCTCAAAACTCAGAGAATCTGCAAAATGTGTACAATACTCAGTACCAAGCCCAGTTACTTCACAACAAACAGCAGGAAACAACCAAAGCTCTGCCAATCTTATGCAGATGCTGCAGTAGCTTTCAGTATCACAACTAACTGAACACAGATTATTCCAAGCACACAGCAACAAAGAAACTAGACTATTGCTACGAAGAACAAACTAGAACATAGCAATAAAGAAGCTAGGTTTTTGCAAGAAAAGGAAAGCAAAATAGTTCAGAAATTAGACCACATTAGAGCAGGTCAGGATCACATTTAATGTGAAATTCTCAGCATTAGGCAAGAGCTTAACGTAAATAAAGGCAAAGTAGCCAACCTGTCTGAATTTGTAACATGTCAAATCGAAACACTCACTCATAATCATACACAAATAGAAGAACAATTGAGTCAGGTTCAGGAAAACATTGTATTAGACCAGAAATGCTTAGAAGATAGGGTAAATGCTGAACTTACGGCAATGAAACATATGGTGAATGCCACTCAAGTACAAAGTAATCAGGAAATGGAACAACTGAAAACTGTGATACAGGCTATGAACAATGTTCATGATAAAGACATTGTTGTACTTAAAACAACTTTCACAACTTGGAGTTGGAACAAAGTTCCACAAAAATCATATCCAGTGACTACAAGGAAATTGCGGCAGCCACAGGGAGCACACCATTGCTCACTGGTGATGCCTACACCAGTAGTGTCAAGGTCACAGACCCCTCGGGGCTCAACTGTGCAACAGCTACATGCAGAGGGCAAAACATGACGTAATACATATCAACACTATAAGCTTTATCAACTGACACCTGTTTACTTGCAAATTGGTTGCGTCCACGAATAAAACCTTTCTTGTAGTGCGTACACCTCTATGAATTTTTGCCTTCAGAATTGCCTACAAGGATACATAGCACAGGTACAAGTTGGATCTGGGAAGGGGAACAGTACATCTCACGCGTAAATAGGAAACTACTTGACGTAGTTATTCATGTTGGTTAAAACAGTTGCAACCTTCTGATGATTAGGCTGAATTATAGTTACTATTAAACCTACCCTAGCCCTTGGGTTAGCATTCTCAAACTGGAAAGGACACCACTTATGCACTTACATGCCTCTTAAAGATAGATGTTGTTATTACTTTTCAATCCGAGATGTAAAAATGTCTATTTGTTTTGAATGAATGAATGAATGAATGAATGAATGAATAAATAAATAAATAAGAGAATAATTACACGGTATTAATAATAGTGCTTTTAATACGAACTTGTATTAGATATAATCTATATTTATATAAAAAGTAAATAGCAGCTTTCAAATCCTCTTATACCTTAAATGAATATTCTTAGCTACTTTGATTAAACATAATAACAGAATATTTACTTGTATTATTTTCAAATAAGTGAAATAAACCGAAACATTATTAGTAACAGGGGTTGACGATTTTCTCCAAAATTAAAGGAAAGGACTACATGCAAGTTGTTTGAGAACTGCTGTCCTTAAAGATACATATTTTAGTGTTAAGCGTTTGCATAATGAATTTAAGACAATCTTACTGAAAACCTAAGTAAAATGCCACATGTTACACATTTGTAGGATCAGTCATTTGGCATATTTTTCAACCCACACACTTTTCAAAATTTGACATACAAAGACAGATTCTAAGACTGGATGCCAAATTGCTATCCGAGAGTCTGTTTCTGTGACGAGTTTTCAGGAGCTGCATTATAGAGAAACCCTGTTCACAAAGGTAGGTACTGCCAGACATTGCCATACTTTTTGGTGCGTTGGAAATCAAATTTGGGAAACGCCTATTGTGAAGTTTCCGGTAGAATTCGATCAGTGCGTCTGAGCATGAATTGTCAAATTTCTCTTGAAAGCGACACTCACACTGTACTTGTAACAGCTCCAGATGAACTGCTGTATTACTTACTTTATCTACGTTCATAAGAACTCTGTATGTTGTATTTTTTAATCCAAGATACTGGTTGCATATTAGGTACTGAATACTACAACCACAACTTTGCAGAGGAATTGTTTTCCCATTCGAAACATGCGAATCCAAATGACTCATGTCTGTGCTCTCGGACGCAGCCATTGCTCTGCCTGCATCACACGGAAAACTGCACTGAACTAGTTTCTAACGGACTTGCCCTCTATGCCCAGGGCACGGCAACTTGCTCTCTTCGTGGCATTGCCACTCGGGGCCACGATTGACACCACTGACCTACACCACTGCAAACAATAATTGTAACAATTCCAATGTGCATGCTTGGAATGTTTCTCCACAGACTACATACTCTCATAGTACAAATAATCTTTCAATTCACATTTGCTAAATGAATTGACTTCTCCAATCTTTGACAAATGAGGATCATGTGAAAGAATTCATTAGAGAATTAGAGTAGTACTTTAGGTTAAAGTCCACTCTGGAAGAAATTATGTTAATTGCTCTTAAGAAAAGTTTAAAGGGTCACACTTTAAACTAGTAGTGATTAACTCTGGGAGACTCCCTTTTGTATGCACAATTTAGCTAGAATTCCCAGATATTGGGGCCCCACAGAAATTAATAAAATAAGGTTAGAGCAAAACAATGGCCGTCATAATCTAAATGTACATGGTACCTTGATTATGCCTTAAAACTGGCTCAGAAAAGCAACCAAATTGACCCACCAATGGAAGACAGGGAACTCATAGCACTCTTACATTTTGAACCGCAAATCCACAATGAACTTATTGTTGTGCAGCCACCAACAACAGCGAAAACGCTAGAGTTATACTTTGTTCAGAGTCTTTTGAGACAGTGGAAGGTAGAGATATAGCCTTCCACTGTCTCAAAAGACTATGAACAAAGTATAATAACTGCTTTAGATCAGAAGTCAAGCAACATGAATACATGGGAGACACAAGTGCGGGAAAATAATCTCCTACAAGACAGCAAACATCTTTCATGGGACCAGGGGAACAGAGTGCCAGGTTTAACAATGATAGAAACCAAAATTCTTCCTTTGACAGATATCGCTATCAGGTACCAAGGTTCGGCAGGAGACATCAAAATTCATATGGGGAGAGGCAAAACAGGCCCAACAGAAGGGATGTGACCATAAATAATATGACTTTCAATGGGTGCCATAGTAATAAAAATAACAATGTTAACAATGACAGAAATTTCCCAAACAACAATTGCAGGGTTTCATATAATCATGCGGGAAGCCAAAGCCAGTATCCCAAGCTCTAGGAGGCACTCCAATGGTTCATGCAGAAACAGCCCAGCACATTCACAAACTATTGAAAACACGAGCAATGGTAAGAGATGGGGATTGAACCCGGACTCGCACAGAGAAAGTCAAAACCAGCCACAGGTATCAAATTTGGAAAACCATGCCCAGGTGTTCATGTGGGCCTGGTAAGCATCGTAAACTACAAAGACCAAAATCAGTCATCTAATTTATGGCCAAGATCAATAATTAATAAATGCAATGATGTAACAAAATGTAACAATGTAAATAATGTGCCAGCACGTGTTAATATTAATAAGTCACCTAGAATAAGGGTAGAAATCTTGGGTATTTTAACAGAGGTACTCATACACACAGGTGCAAATATGTGTTCTGAGGGAATATTTTAATAAATTACAAATACAAAATATAATGTCTCTGCCCATAAAAAATGCATAGTGTAAGGTGGCCATATTGAAAAGCAAAGAGAAAATTAAGCAACAAGCACTGTTTTCGCTTACCATGGGAAACACAATATTTCATGTGATTTTTTTAATTATTCCACCTCTGAACAAGATGTAATTATTGAATCAGATTACTTTAATAGAGGGGAACCTATAATAATTAGTAATTATTAATTTTGTGTGAAGATGCATAATGTTGGAAAAGGGATATAACTGTACTATTCATGCAGGGACTAGACATTAAGGTACACACCCTCATGAAAGGAGAGAAAGAATAGGGCAGGAAACCTTTTTCGTCAAAACAGTTACATTGCAGGAAGACCATTCAGCACAAAAGTACACTTTTGAACTTAAGAGGTGAAGACAGCAACAAAATTTGGGGTAGATATACATAACAAGCAACTTTTAAAACCATTTGTACCATGAAAACTACTACTTCAATTATAAAAACAAAGCCAATGGTTACATGATTGTTATATATTAATAACGGGTGATCCAAAAGACTGTGAACCAACTGTGCTGTGTTCTATGTGTACACATCAACTGTCACTATGATAGAAGAGCACGGATGAAACCATACATTTTTAAAACTATTTTTAAAGGTAATTATTATTTATTTATGCCAACAAACTTACTGTTGGTGTCTTTAAACACACAAGCTGTGTGTGCTCAATGGTTAGAGCAGCCGCCTGGTAAGCGGAAGGTCTGTGGTTCAAATCCCAGTTGTGGCATTGAATTTTTAAGTTCCAGTTCTACCTCTCATACTTTTAAAGGCTTTACTTACTAATGTTATTAACGGAGATGCTGAAACTGGCCATCATCGTTGTCCATACATTTTTGACACCTCTTTAGGAAATTATCTATCACTTTATCTTCCTTTCATAGAAGTTTGAAAACAGTGTCCCGGAAAAATATGTTGTAAGTGTTGTTCAATGTTATTAATTAACTCACCTTTTAAATTAAATTATCTATCACTTGCCACAGTTCACATTGAGAAATGCTGGCAATTTCCTGGCGGATATTTTGTTTTAATTCTTCCAGGTTGTGTGGGTATGTCTTGTACACTTTATGCTTCCCCATAGATAGAAATCGCAGATCACCTGGAAATCTCTCTGCAAATCGTACTTTCACTTGGCGAGTTGACTGAGTTAGCACATACGAACCATAAATAAATACACGCTGTGCAGTAGAAAACAAATGCTAAGTCATAATACATTTTGTGACTAAGTACAGGACAAAATGATAAAGCATGCTGTAATAATTCAACCACATGATATCACTGTCACCTCTATACTGCACTTCCAGAACAGAGAAAAACAAGTCATGCACGTGATCTTTTGTACATCAACTACTGTTATCGTGTTTCTATTTGCAGTGGAAAAACACTGCGTAGCGGTTCTCATGTTTTTGGGTCTTGTACTATTCGTGTAGCAAATATCAAGGGTAATATTTTTAAATAAATTTATCTGATTTTTGCTGAATGAAGTTGATAAATCACCAGCATGGTATCTAAACGTTCATTAATTTAGGATTTTAAACTTGTGGAATATCACAGTTGTCAACTGCAACTGATTTATTATGGACACTTATGGTCAAATTATTAAAAAAAGATAATGTTGAACCTTTTGTGGTTATGTGAAAGAGAATTAATGAGATAATTAATGCAATGAATTTTTTGTTTTAAAATTTAGAATGATAGCTCAAATAAAGCTAATAAAGTTTATTAAATGATAATATAATTTAATGGAGAAAGTAGAACACAATAGTACTGCAATATTAATATCCAGATGAGCTAAGAGTAAGTAATCATGGGAAAATATTACACCATAATTATTCTAATTTGTAAATTTGCACATAAAAAAGCGAATCAAAGTTCCTTGTGAAGTGGCCTAAAAGTAGGTGTTTGAAAGTGCTAGTGAAATAATAAAAGTGCCTAGTGATTCCAGAAAGTTGGGACAAAAAACTACAGTGGCACCAACCCTGGAAAGCAGAAAAGTGATTTCAGCAATTTTTTTGTTACCAATTTGTTGCATCAAGATGACGGTGCTCAGAATATTTAGCCTAAACACATGTACTATCTTTCACAAAAGTAAATACCAAACTTCAGTGAGAGCTGCATGAAGGGTCACCTAATTCTCAGGCGTACTTGCATAGATGGTATAAGCATTAAATTAGGCATATGCTACCCTTTGATGTTCAGAGGACAAGGCAGCCATCACCTCATCTCACTGTTTTGAAAAGCAATATTTCAGCACTCTTTCTACATAAACAGGCAAACACTGCAAATTCATCTTCAGTGCACCTGCACAAAATATGGTCTTATTGTGTTGTTGATTACAACTAAAAATGATTGCAGTGTTGGATGCTAGGCTTACAGATGCAAGTTTAGTCAGTGACATTTAGTTTCTGTGTTTGCTATGGACAAACCCTATAAGACATGTTTGTGCAAATCAACAGTGGTGGGCTAAAATTAGTTCAAATCCCATTTAACATTTCTTTTTATTTCCCTTTTACTTTTTTCTTTCTTAACAGGAAAAATCATTATTTATATAACCTGTGTAAAATATAAAATTATACAAACTAATGGAATCTATTTCTGATAAAGCTTCCCCTTTAGACATTTTTATTCCACATAGCATTGTAATTTTTCCCGCCATCTTATGAATACTGCGTTAGGATTGCAATTTTACATTACATAGTTTTTCAATCATACCTTCACAGATCAAGGTTTGTGCTGTCATAATTTCATTTGTTATTGGTGGTTACATATTACTATAGGTAATTTTGCCAAATACAGGCTTAGGGACCATGTAGCGCAGCATATGAGGAATGAAAGTAGCAAGCAGTAGTAAAACATTTGAATGACATAAGAATTATGTAGATGGCAGTGTGTAAAGATCAGAATGGAGATAACTTCTGGCAATGCATGTACATAGGTGACACAGACACAAAGAAGGTGAGAAACTCTTCTTGTTCACAATCACGATTTTGGTTATTACAAAAAGGGCAGGAAACTCCATTCTACTCACACATACATTCCTCAATTTAACCCAAAAGATCTGCCAAATGTAACACTGAGCACTATAATTATTACAGAATAAGTGAGGATTCCTTCATATTACAATCAAATTAATTTATGAATCACATAACCTGAAATAAGTCAGAAGCCTTTAGCTAATGTGGAATCGGTAGATAACCTTGAATGGGAATATGTTTCTTAAATATACGTTTATGAAAGAAATATAACCTTGCATTTTGGAGGTATAAACTGTATAACCTGAAATAACTTTGAAATCATCTCAATGTGCTTGAGATATGGCAGGTACAATATGAATATACATGGGTCTTAAAAAAATTAGTGGCAACACTGCCGTATTTGGTGCTATCAGGAGTAAATCAAGTGAGCTGATAACAATGAAAAATAAGAGCGTCTAATGTTTGTTAGCTGTGAGTTTGAAGACAATAATTTTGCTTATTGTGACATTTTTAGTAAGTTTAATTGTAGGCTGTTATCTTTAGTGCTCTAAATGTTTAGTAAATACGAACAAAGATGCTTCATTAAAATTCAGGTTGCAAGAGGTATCAATGCTTGACAGTGCCATACAGAATTATTATAAGATTCTGGTAGACAGACTTTACCATATCGTACCGTGGCTAGGTGGGCGAATGCATTTCGTAGAGGAAGGGAGGACCATAAAAAATGTGGGGCTGGCAGACTGCAATCAGCAAGTGATGTGCATGTGAATGCTGTTAGAGCACTGCTGGAAGAACATCGTTGTTGGACTTGTATTGAACTAGTAAGGGAAGTTGGATTTGCTCCTGGTACGATTCTCCACATACTTAAGAAGTTAAAGATGAGGAAAAGCTGCACTCGATGGGTTCCACACAATTTTACAGAGGAAACAACGTGGCAGAGGACGAAAACAGCGAGATTACACTTAGAACTCAGGGGTCTCCATCTAGGGGATATGTGAATAGCGACTACAAGGTACCCAAGCTGAGCAGAACATTACTTCCACTTACTGGTGTTTTGCTCCTCACTGTAACTTTTCTATCTGACCTTACCTTGGTCATCTCTTGTTCTTTTCCGACCCCGATGCTATTAGGGTTCCTGAGGGCTAGGGAGTCTTTATTTTTCCAACCTTTCCATTTCTCTAATTTCTCTATAAAATCTTAACCCCTAACATGCTGACCTGTCATGGCATGTAATACGTCCTCTGATTGGTAATCAGAGGATATGGTCGGTGAATTTATTTTGATAAATCTCCTGGTCAGGTCGGTGAGACCCGTAAACCAACGACAGGTGTGGTCCTCCAGACACTCTGGGGGTTGTGAGAGAGCGATGTGACCGCCAAAACATAAAAATATGGTGCTCTCTAAAAAGCGGTTACTATTACTGCTATTGCTCTCTTGTGAAGAATATTGTAGAGCAAGAGGATTAATGACTTCATTGTCAGAAATCCAGCATTAGCTAACAACAAATTATTTTGCAGTGTAACGACGCTGTCAATTGCCAGGATCACATCAGCATCGTCAATGTGCCGGAATTTTGTCCCACAGGAGTTCTTTTACACGACAGTAAATCTACTGATATGGGGCTGTTGTTTTTAAGTGCACTTAAAAACCATCGGTCTGGGCCAGATTTGAACCCGTGACCTTGGGATCAGTAGGCCAGCGTCTAACCAACTGAGCTACCCAGACCGACTGCAATTTTACAACTGAATGTTTTATAAGACATTAATTGCAGCTGCCACAAATAAAGCAGGGAACACGCCTACCTCAATTGCCAATCATTCCTCCAAAAATTAATATTTCCCTTTAAATATTCACATTCAAAGCCATCTCTATAAATTTTGTACACTATCACCATGTTCAGATATATAGGTAAGCATTTAATAGTCTAAAATATGGTTTTAATGGTCATAGAAGTGCATTGTTACAAGATCTGGATGCCAGTAAATAATGTAATTAATGATATATTCAACAGAACACAATGCAGTTGTAGATTACTTCAACATGAAGCAATTGTTTGCACCTATAATCTTCGCAAAACTTAAAGGCATATGGAGGCGGGGCGTACCTCGGACTCCAGCGAATCCTACGCTTGCCCCTCTTACCAGCACTGCCGAATGTGGTGCATGCATCTCACACACAGTTATGTACAGAACCTCTACCGATACAAGCACTACGCTTGGCAACAGCGCTCTGCTTGAGCATTGGCCAGCGTTCACATGCCTTTAACTTTTGCGAGCGGTATAGCAGTGTTGCCATGTTATTTATTTCCAAGCACTATACAATGTTGCCATGTCCCCACTAAATCAGTTTCTAGTGGTGCACTTTCATCCGATTCTCTATTCCTATAAAAAGCTGTAGAGAATTAAATACATTTGTTAATTTTGAATTTCAGAAAACATACATGCAAAAGGCAAGGATTGAACCTCCCTCAGGTGGCAGTTCTGAATTTCACAGTCAGCGACACAATGCTCTCGGCTCTTCTTCACTTGGGCATTCACACTGTATCACATGATATTAAGCTTGTTGTCACTAACATGGCAGCTAATTTCACTGCATGGCAAAATGTTTGTAGCACCTTTAGAAATGGCTTAAAAATTGTTTGTTTCTCCCTAGATATTTGTTTACATTTATTTAGGGGAATAAAAAAATTTAATATTTCTATAACAAGCACGAGTGTTCAGTGTGGAGTTTAAGTTTCTTTAATTTTTTTCATTAATGACAGACAAACATAAAACGATATAACAGTAATTGGATGTTCCTGTTGATAGAAGTATCATTAATTGAAAATAATGTCCAAAAGATTCATGTGCATACATGATGGAGGATTGAATATTGAATGTGATGATTTACAGGCAGCAGTGATGTTCTAAACTTAAAGATGTGATATAATTTGATAGTTCAGTAATATCAACTTAGTAGTCAAGTCCTCCACCTTGTCTACTAGGAACAATCATGTCTCAATTTATTTATTTAATAGAATACCCATAATGAGTCATTCATCTTTAGATAGGGGTTGTTCTTCGGCATAAATAAATCATCAAAACAGAAAATCATTAGTATTATTATATCCAATAGGAGAGTTAAGACAAAACAATTAAGAATTTATATGAGTTTTGAACATGTGTTTTGTAAATGGGAGTGATGAATCATAATCATCACACCAACGAGATAATATAGGTTATCTCTGTGGATGTTAATATTTAGGTTGGCCTAAACTTTAAGGCTTGTGTGAAAAATAGCAGAGCACCTTTGCTAAGATGTCTTCTAACATTAAGAAAATTTAATGAAAAAAAATCTTTCAGAGCATGATTGTAAAAATCTTAACAAAATATATGTAACAATTAAACATTCTCTGTGTTTATATGAAATCAAAGTGATTATTGGTACTCCTTGTTTAGAGGAAGTTGAAAAATAAAACTTTGTGCTTTGATAATCACTTTGTTGGCACAGAAGACCAAAAACAAAGAAGACACTTACATTAAAAGCACCTTTAAGTGCTAGAAATACTAAATAAAATAAATGTTTCAAAAGTGATGCATTTTAAAAGCATTCTAGAAGATAGGTGTATATTCTGACTAGGTAATAAATATAAACTAATTACTGATATTAACAATTTCACTATCATTTGACTGTCGTTAATAAAAATAAACTGAACGAACTTAAACTCCAAACTGAACACTGATTCTCATGCTTGTTATAGAAACATACTCCTTTTTTAATTCCTCTAAAATGTAAACAAATATCTAGAAAAAATGCCAAATTTTTAAACTGTTTCTGAAGTGTTATGAGCTTTTCCTCTTGCAGTGAAATTAATTGCCAAGTTAGTGACAACAAGCTTAATATCATACGATACAGCACAAATGCCCATGTAAAGAATAGCCGAAAGATTTGCGTCGCTGACTGTGGAATTCAGAATTGCTAGCTGCTGGGGGTTTAATCCTCCCCTTTCGCATGTTTATTTTCTGAAATAAGAAATTAACAAACATGTTTAATTCTCTACAGCATTTTATCAGGAATGGAGAATCAGATGAAAGCACACCCCTAGGGCCTTGCACCAAACCTGCATATAACCATCAGAGGCTTCACGGCTGTAGCAAATCACAGGTGTGCAGCAATGCCTAGTCAGAACTAGCTTCGTCTTCATTAGTAATTGCTAGATTAACGTTCAGACATTAATAGTTTATTACAAGCTTAAAACTTGTGTTAGATTTAAACAGAATAGTCTGTCAGCCTGTACAAGAAAAAAAGTGTGATTTTAGATTCAGCCATTCAGTATTTATTACATAATTATATTTACCTCTATTTTGTCAGAACTGAAGCAGACCTTGAGCTGCTAATAGAGGCGTGAATAACCCTTGTGAATAAGTGTACTGTTATGCTTCCCCCTTTCTCCTAATACACATCTAATTACTCCAACCAGATGACAGAAGAGGTAGATAATGTCCAGTTCTATGAATTTGTAGAAACTTGTAACATGTTTCTAAGTAAAGCAAGTGATTGTGTTAGTGACAGAAGAGGGAAAAGGTACTGTGCTTTACATAGTAAAGCACAAGTTTTTTATATGGTGTATGAGTTTTTTTTAGAAGGAACTCAAGTGACAAAGAAAAGTACAAAGTTGATTTTAAAAAGTCCCCAGAGTTAACTGCTGCAATGTGTGGAACAAATCAATCATTTATATTGCCATTTATTTAGTTTAACTGATTAGCCAAATTTTAGTAAGTTTTGATCTACAGTTCCACTTAATAGTTCTCTGTAAAATGCACAGTGAACTGCTGTTCTTACGCTGCACGTGCTACAATATCTCTTTCATGCACAAGCAGATATGACGGTGGTAGAGGGCTCCTATTGGCTACTGCCATATGCAGGAGATTTGACACGTACAATAGCGATTGAGTTAATGGAGACATGGCAACATTGTATAGTGCTTGGAAATAAACAACATGGCAATGCTGCTAGGTGCAAATGGTTGCTTACAACTGCATTATGTTCTGTTTACTATACCAGTACATTATTCACTGCCATCCATATCTTGTAACAAATGAACAATGCATTTTTATGATCATTAAAACTGTATTTTACACTATTAAATGCTTACCTATATATCTGAACATGGTAATAGTCTATGAAATTCATAGATAGCTTTGAATGTGAATATTTAAAGGGAAATATTAATTTTGGGAGGAATGATTGACAATTGAGATAGGCATGTTCCCTGCTTTATTTTCAGAAACTGCAATTAAT
Source organism: Tenodera sinensis (assembly GCA_030765045.1). Classification (NCBI taxonomy): domain Eukaryota; kingdom Metazoa; phylum Arthropoda; class Insecta; order Mantodea; family Mantidae; genus Tenodera; species Tenodera sinensis. Next base: position 161,164,091 of record CM060962.1, read on the forward strand.
ATCTTATAAAACACTCAGTTGTAAAATTGCAATCATACTTCAGCATTCATACAACGGTGGGAAAGGTTACAATACCTAAAGGAGGAGCTTTATCAGAAACATAATGCCAGTTTGTATAATTTTGCATTTCACATGGGTTATATAAATAATGATGTTCCTTATTATTTATTTATGCCAACAAACTTACTGGTTTGAGAATTTAATGCCATTCTGGCAGTTTGTCACAATAGCTCAATGGTTAGAGCAGCCGCCTGGTAAGCGGAAGGTCTGTGGTTCAAATCCCAGTTGTGGCACTGAATTTTTAAGTTCCAGTTCTACCTCTCAAATGATGTTCCTGTTAAGAAAGAAAAAGGAAAAGGAGAAATAAAAACTAAATGTTAATTGGGATTCAAACTAATTTTATCCCACCACTGTTGATTTGCACGGACACGCCTTAACAGTTTGGCTACAGCAAACACGAAACTAAGTGTCACTGACTAAACCTACATTTGTAAGCCCAGCATCCAATTCTTTTAGTTCTAGTCCACAACTTAATAGAAACAGAATAAAAACGTATTTTGTGCAGGTGCACTGAAGTTGAATTTGCAATGTTTGCCCATTAATGTAGAAGAATTGCTGAAACATTGTCTTTCAAAACTGCGAGGTGAGGTGATGGCTGCCATGTCCTCTGAACATCAAGAGAAGCATATGGCTAATTTACTTCTTATACCATCTATGCAAGCATGCCTGAGAATTAGGTGTCCCTTTGTGCAGGTCTCATTAAAGTTGGGTATTTATTTTTGTGAAAGATAGTACATAGCATTCATAGAGTTAATGTAATGTTCAATTTTGTTGTTCGGACATTTGTTTATTTTTTGGTATTTGTATGTTTTAGGGGGAATGCCATCCATGTCCTGAAAATTAGCCAAATTATAATTTAAAGCACGTGCATGAGGGGTACTTATAAGGGAGTATATACCCAATAATGTATATATGGAAGATAATACACATATAATAAACAAGAATAACAAGGAATAGGAATAAATAATAATTGTAATAAGAACAGAAAGATGCTAAAATATTGTGCAGGAAATGCTAATCAAAACAAGTGCTGTAATAACTACCAAACAAAGCAGGTTACCAACAGGGCAGAGTCCAATAACAGTAACTTCACATTCCGTGCCTGATCCCCACAGATACTTGGAATCAGTCAAGGGATGAGGTTGTAGTTCACAAGAGAGCAGAAAGAAAGTTTGTGCATGGGTTGGAGGACAGTGTGCAACATTGCTTAGGTCAACTAAAAACTAAACTAAATAGTGGGAACACAAGTCTTAGTTTAAAAAGTGACAAAAAGAGGAAACAAAGTTGCTATCTGCTTTGCAAGGGTTCATTATTGGGAACAAAAATCTGTTTAATTAACAATACTCTCTTCTTGTCAATTGCCATCACCCACAGAAGATCCTGAGATTGTTAAGAATGAGTTAGGTAGCTGTCTAGGATTCATTTCAGCTCTACTGGAAGCAAGCTGCTATGTGAAAATTATGCAAGAACTAATAATGACCCATCAAAATGACTTTCAATAAAACTCTTACTGAAATGAAAATCCTATCAAATAAAGAAAAACATATTTTAAGTCAGTTTTACCTAGAATTAATGCACTTTTCAAAATGTATAAACCTGGAAATAAAATTGTTGTTGTTGTTAGCTAATGCTGGATTTCTGACAATGAAGTCATTAATCCTCTTGCTCTCCAATATTGATATTGAAGAGAGCAATAGCAGTAATAGTAACCGCTTTTTAGAGAGCACCATATTTTTATGTTTTGGCGGTCACATCGCTCTCTCACAACCCCCAGAATGTCTGGAGGACCACGCCTGTCGTTGGTTTACGGGTCTCACCGACCTGACTGGGAGAATTATCAAAATAAATTCACCGACCATATCCTCTGGTTACCAATCAGAGGACGTATTACATGCCATGACAGGTCAGCATGTTAGGGGTTAAGATAGAGAGCATCATATTTTTACGTTTTGGCAGTCACATCGCTCTCTTGCATCCCCCAGAATGTCTGGAAGACCACTCCTGTCAGTTTAAGGGTCTCATCATGCTGACCAGGAGAGTTATCAAAATAAATTCACCAACCATGTGAATGTGGCTATGTATGTCAAAAGTGATGTGGATGGAGTTCTGGAGAAAAGGAACCATATAGATGTAGGATGAACATTGGAGCACTGTCCTATTTCTACAGTCACACTTATATATAAATTCATGAAGATCTAATGCAAACAGCTCCCAGGCAGTGCCAAACTGCCTCCGAAGCCTGCTCTTGGATCTGAACCACATGTTCTCCACCCGCTGGGTGTGCAAGTCTGGGTTGTGGGGTTTAATAAAGTTCTCGTAAGAACAATGGGGTGTATGTATACGTCATCGTTGAAATTCTCCACATTGATGTATGCTGCCCAGCCATCAGAAGTGAAGTGGGATCCAGGTAATATATATTACTGGATCAGTGCTTCTAGAGTTTGAGCAGTCCTGTCCGGAACCTCAACCAAGAAGCACCTTATTGATCTACTTTCGACACCCCTTCTCTTCACTGACCCCTATGGTACTTCGATTCATCGATCTTCACAATAAGAGAGACACATTTTTATCAAAACCTCAGATTTAGAGACATGCCCCTCCAAATGAATTTAGCATTTCTCCCTACATAATTTCAAGCATTCCACAGAAGTGTGTCAACATCCAATGCTGAACTCCTGAGCGCTTTGATGCTGTTGGTAATCTGACGCCCAGCAGTATATAAATAGCAATCTGGTTAAACAACAGTTAAGTGCATTGAAAGATGGAAGCATATCTCATTGTTCTTCTGACTGCAGGACAAACAGTACCAACAATTTCCTTCCAGCTAAAGGATGCCAACGTTGCTGGCATCTCTCACATGTTGCTTGATTTTGCAAAAGACGATGACATGCACACCACATCATGGTTCATTCCACAGTAGATAACTCCTAAATAAGGTGCTCAATTATAAAATTCTCGGCCAATATCTTGCTCACACCCACCACTTTGTCCACTGGCACAATGTGAGTTACCCAAATTCACCATATTGAACAAGAATACAGATTCCTGCCTTCTTCATATCTATATCACTTATGTACACGCATTACCTCCATTTTATATGCATTGTTAACAACACACTTCCAACATCATGCAAATAGTGTGCTACTATCGCTGACTACTTTCAATTCTCATACGTTCCAGCCAGCATTACACGGTCCCTAAGTTTGTCTGTGGCAACATTATCAATTACAAGATGGATCTTTCATTAAACAAATAAAACAAATTGCTTAAATAGACCAAATAGTCCTCTTCTACTTTTTCTACTATGTACTGTAAGCAGGGGAATTGTTGTATTTGACCCAAAAATTTGATGTTGAAATTTCACTGGAAATATATATCTTGAGGTCCCCTGAATCCAAAAAAGTATTTTTAAAAAAGGTATGTGTGTGTGTATGTATCTGTCTGTGAACAGCATGACTCAAAAACAAAAAGTCGGTTAAAAACCAAAGTTGGTATCTAAATTTAATGTCTTTCAAGGATGTGACACAAGACTTTGAAGAAAATTCTGCACACTAAACTATACCTTACTTGGAAAATGTTTCAACAATTTTGAGTTTCTCAAAAATACTCTAACAAATTTGATTAAAATGTCACATGTTTAGATATTTTTATGGCAAATGAAATATGTATTTTGAATTTTCTGACTATAGCCCATGTAGTCCTGTTTACTCTTGATGACTTTTGCATAACTGGTAAACAGTAAGAGACTCTATCTTACTATACAAAAAAAGTAGATCTCATTAAAACACACAGTTTATGTCTAAATGCATATTTTTGTGGAGTGAACCATTTCAAAGATATTCCTTATTATTTGTGTGAGTTTTGCAATATTTATACCTTTCTCAAATGGAAGTTCATTCTTTATTGTTTTGTTTCTTGGCCGTGCAAAGAGAACGGAATTTCAAAGCCTTCATATAGCGACCAGCTTTAAAAGATTTGATTACTGCTTAAAGCCTACTGTATTTCCATATTCCCCTTATACCTACAAGAAAATTAGCAATAAGATAATTTTTGCAAATGTTTATGAAATTTTAAAGAAGATATAGGAATAAGGGTTTGCAAGAATGGTTAGTACAAGAGTACAGAAAGTCATGTGAGTGCAACACATCAGATTTTTATATTCCACGACTAATCTCACACCTAGTAGTAGCAGGCTTTTACAATTACTTAGGTCATTTGTGTAGTTATAGATTGAAATTCAGTAGAAATAGAGATGCAGCACTTTCGCTGGAAAATAGTAAGGTAAGACTTAAACACACCAAAAGCGTCTCTGCTGTACTATCATTAAATACCTTTGTCAGTCTGGGTGGCTCAGTTGGTTAGACACTGGCCTACTGATCCCAAGGTTGCAGGTTCAAATCCAACTCAGACCGATGGTTTTTAAGTGTGCTTAAAAACGACAGCTCCACGTCAGTAGATTTAGTGGCATGTAAAAAAGCTACTGTGGGACAAAATTCCAGCACACCAGCGACACTGATGTGATCCTAGCAATTGACAGCATCGTTAAACAACAAAATAATAATTTACTAAATACCTTTAGTAACTGCACTAAATATTTTATTAATATGCAACTTTATTGCATAATCTTGTCCTTCCCCCCAAAATTGTAAATTGTATAAATTCACCTACTTACAATATAGCTGAACGGTTAACCTCTTGAGCGACAGCCATTTAAAAGATCCGCAGGCCGAGAACGGATACCCAATATCCAGCGCAGGGCATTTAAATTGTTAAATGCGCTAAAAGTGCTTCCTAAATACACAGCTGTATTTTGCGTAAATTTTAAGTTATTTTAATGAAACAAAAACTGGTATAAAACTCATTATATGCAGTATACATGCACATCATCAGCAATGGTGAGTTGCATTTACAAATCATTGAAATGGCACTATTTGTTTCACTGTGGTAAAAAGTTAACTTTGCTTTGTCGAAGGCGCCTAATATAATTTCTCGGAAAGAAACAGTAGTGGACCCATTGTATGTGTGAGCAATGCGTCAGCAAATCACAGCACAATGTGAAATAGAACACTACTGTATGCGTGGTTTATGAGTCATCAGACTAAAGCAGGTTTGCAATTTTTCCTTACACGTGTTTCGTAACTTGGATATAGCTTACAGGCTCCGTTTGTTTCTTTCTTGAAATGCATACGTATACTTTCCTGCTTGTAGCTGAACTGAGAAGCTTTTGAGTGTTACATCTCAGAGCTAAAACATGGCATCAACAAGCAGTGTTGCACAAAGGTTAGCGAGTGGTGGAAGTGTAAGGGCTTCTGAAATTACACATGATAATGTGGAGGACTTCTTGCTGTGTGACAGCGATTTGGATATTGATGGCGAATTTTCCGAATTTGAGGGGGGTGTGGAGGATATAGGTACGAGTAGCAGTGAGGAAGAACGTGACCAACTTCCTTCAGGTGTTCGTGAAGAGTCAGCATTGTGGAGTGCTGAAAACAATTGCAATACAAATAGGCACATCTTCACGAGCACAGGCTCTGGTGTTCAACCCCAGGCTCAGCTGACTTCTGACAGCCAAGCAATTGACATTTTTACAAAATTTTTTACTACCGACTTAGTGTCTCTCATTGTTTCGGAAACAAATGTATATGCGTGTAAGGTGAAGGGAGACCTGCTCTCTAAAGGTAAATTAGGGCCTAAGAGCAGAATTCAAAGGTGGACAGAAGTAACACTCAATGAGATTTACAGGCTAATTGGTCTAATTATACTTATGGGTGTTATTCGTAAACCTGCATTATACATGTATTGGCCCACAGATGACATGCCAGCTACTCCTTTTTTTTGAAAATGCATGTCAAATAACGGGTTTACGTCAATTTTGCGGTTCCTTCATTTCACCTGCACAGAGAATATAAATGACAAACTCCACAAAATTAGGCCTGTTTTTGATTATATTATTTCAAAATTTAAAGAAAATTATGTGCCTGGTGAAAAGGTCACTGTTGATGAAAGCCTAATGCTTTGGAAGGGCCGCTTAGGTTGGAAGCAATACATCAAAACAAAAAGAGCTAGATTTGACATAAAGAGTTTTGATGTTTGTGAAAGTAAAATGGGATATCTTTACAATAGCTGCATTTACACTGGTCAAGGGACTGACAATACTGGAGACAAAGATTTGGGCTTATCTGGCTCCATAGTAATGCACCTAATGGAACCTGTGCTTGATCAGGGTAGGACTGTGTACTTAGATAACTGGTACAACTCTCCTAAATTATTCATGGCCTTACACAAAAGAAAGACTAATGCAATTGGAACAGTATGTTCAAATCGCATTGGTTTGCCAAAAGATGTGAATACGAAGGCTCTAAGGAGAGGGGAAATGGAGGTGCGTCAGCTCCCACCTTTGACCTACCTTGCCTGGCAGGACAGGAGGGTAGTTACGGCATTATCCAATTGCAGCTCTAAGATTTTGATGATTGACACTGGAAAAACAGATGCCCATACCAAAATGTGCATTTTCAAGCCTGACGTTATCCAGGAATACAATATGCACATGGGCGGTGTCGATCTAGTAGATCAGGTATTGCAAGCATATCCCTCTTTACGAAAAACAGTGAAATGGTATAAAAAGGTATTTTTGCACCAGCTGGATATAACCATATACAATTGTTTGGTAATTTGGAGAGCTCTAAACCCACACAAGACAATGACCTACCTGGACTTTCGACTATCAATAGCTCGCAGCCTAATTGAACAATACCAGGTTGAGAGGCCTCTTCATACTGGGGGTAGAAAATCCAAAACCCCTGCACCCCTCAGACTTCAAGGAAAACATTATCCTAAAAGGATACCGTCAACAGCAAAGAAGTCCCGCCCATCTCGAAGGTGTTTCGTGTGCTGCAAGAAGGGAATCCGTAAGGAAACTGGGATGATCTGTGGCGAATGTGGAGATGTGCCCTTGTGTGTTTATCCCTGTTTTGAGGCATATCACTGCAGAAGGAACATATAAAGGTAAGCCAGTAAAGCATATAGAATTTAATTAAATGTTTCATAACGGGGGAAAATTAAAATAAGTTGAGTTAGATAGAGGATAAATAAGGGTTAAATGCACAAACACACAGGACGTGTATACACGTCCATATCGCTCGTCCGTCATTTTAAATGGACGTGATTTCACGTCCATATCCCTGAAGAGGTTAAATAAAAAATGCACTACTTTTAATAAATTTAAGAGTTTGAGTATCAGCAATTCCACTGGTACAAAAGATCAGCAAGAAAGTATTATCTGCTAAATGATTAACTTGTTTCTTTCGATGTAATTGATTTAGTTCCCAGAATTTGTGGAGAACATTTCTGATATCTTTAAAAATTGTTCAGTTCTACAGAGTTAAGTGAATTAACCCTTTAATGCCTGGTGTGTATTATAAGATACATAGGCTTTTTTTCTATTTGTACTAGTTTTAACTTTTTTTTCTGCTATATTCTTGTTATACTGTCTGTCAGCAATTAAAAATACATATTTGAGACGTTTTGAATTGTAAAAAAAATTTTTTTTTTTACAATTTATATTGTAGTTTAAGAGGTAGAACTGGAACTTAAAAATTCAATGCCACAACTGGGATTTGAACCACAGACCTTCCGCTTGCCGGGCAGACGCTCTAACCACTGAGCTATTGTGACAAACTGCCAGAAGCCAGTTCGTATTTCTCCTGGTAAACCACAAAGGCAGTCTCACATCAGAGACAATTACCCCAATGGTGACTTACTATTGCAAGTACTTTATATCCCAGGATTAAATAACCTTCACATGGTAATTATTAAATTAAATTCTTAAACTTTGCCCACACACGGCTTGTGTGTTTAAAAACACCAACAGTAAGTTTGTTGGTATAAATAAATAATAATTATATTGTAGTGTTTTTTTTATAAGAAAAGAAGCAAAATCCATGCAACCACAGTCAAATGATACCCCATCATCATCCACGCGTGCCATCACACCGATTATTTTACGTGGGCCCTCCCCGTCCTTTACCACAGGCACATTTGACTGCGGTTGCCGAGACTCGAACTCATGACCTCAGGCTTTGAGTGCTTGGCCAATACACTATGTGTTGTCTTAACGATTATGGCAATCCAAGCCAGCAGGCTGAAGGTGTCCCAGACCACCTTATCTAAACCAGTTTCGAATTAGAGGAAGAACGGCATAAGTAGCAAAATAATTCAGGCATGAAAGGGTTAATAAATTATTTTATAAAGCATACCAAACTTTGGATACAATTTTTTTCAATTTTAATGGAAAGGTCTTTTAACAAACTTCTGGCTTTGCAATGGGTATTCCACTTTCAGCATTTCTTGCTGATCTTTTCATGAGCTTTTTTGAAATACAAGTCATTAAAGCATTTCCTTCAATTTTTAAAACTTGGTATAGATACATAGATGACATTTTTGCTATTGTTTCTGATGAACATATAAATGATTGCCCAGGCGGCGCCATGGCCGAGCGGTTAGCGCACTCGCCTACCACCTAGGTGGCCCGGGTTCGATCCCAGGGACCCACATGTGGTATTCGTGGTGGACAAAGCAGCGTCAGGGCGGGTTTTCTCCGGGTGCTCCAGTTTCCCCCGCCATCTCATTCCACCGGTGCTCCATCTTCATTCCATGTGTCATCAGTGTTACCGCCTGCGGTGCCGTAGTAGTAAAAGCGGGCGTGTAACACTACAACAACAACAAACCTGATTGCCCTCCCCTGATGAAGGACTTATACTCCCTAGCACTTGCAAGCCAGTGCCTAGGGTCAGACGCCTGTTGAGGAGCAGAGGAATCTGTGAACCGGATAGAATGAAGACCTGGAAGCAGGTGGTCAGCCCAGCACCAGGTATGAGAGTGAGGAAGAGTTTGATGTGAAATGTAGGCGAAATAATGAATGGAAAGGTGATGGAGCAATGGTGGAATGAGTGCTGGGGAAAACCAGCCCAGATACTGCTTCGTCCACCATGAATCCCATATGCGGGTCCCTGGGATCAAACCTGGGCCACCTAGGTGGTAAGCGAATGGTCTAACTGCTCAGCTACGGTGCTGCCGGTTGTCTTCCTTTTCTAGATTTAAATATAATAAAAGGTAACAAATTGATTTTTGGTATTTATAGAAAATAAACTCATACTGATAAAATTAAATAAAAAATAACTTTTAACCCTTTTTCAGCTATACTTGTCATCTTTGATAGTTTAATTTATAGGTTTATAAATATATTCCTTAATAAAGAAGAATTTAACAGAGAATAAAAACGCGTTATTAACATTGCTTTAATTAATGGTTTCAATACAGAATTTATACATAAAAGATCTAGAAATTTAAATATCAAAAGACTGTAAAAGATGTTGCCACTCTAAAATAATAGAAGATTATATTTTAAAGAATTTACTTATAATCCTTGGGCTAATAAGAAATTTACAAAAGTTTTAAAAGAACATGAAATAATAATACTTCCCCAATATATATACATACATAGGGTGTTAATGAGCTATACTGAAATATTTTCAGAGGATATGGAGATGTCTTGAACAAGTAATTTGAGGTAGGAGACTTATGGCCTGTTTGTTCAAAGTTCGAAGTTACGGCTGTAAGTGTTTAAAGTGCAAGTACGCCACTGACTGATACAGAGCATTCAAGAGCGCAACATGAAAAGGAAGGGACGTCTTAGAGCATACCTCTCTGGCGCAATGATGACATTAGCTTCTGAACATAAGGTTGTCGTCGTTTTCGAATTATTAGAGTCACGTTATCTACTTTTTTATTTCTTCTTTTCTTTATTTTGAGTAGAGCATATTAATGCTGTTTTGATCTAGATTTTAAATTATGCTTCAATGTATGCAGTTTTATTTCAACATATCAGCACAATTAATTATAATTCTTGCTAAAAAGAAAGTTCAAGCATGCTTAATGCATTCATATGCATATTTCATAATAGAAAGTAGTTTAAAGGGTCAAAGAAAGAGTAAAAGCATAAAAACATCTAAGACTTGGTGTCAGTTTTATAGGAATTGCTCGAAATTGTGACCCGAATTTTCATGGCAAAAATTGACAGCGCTGAAGGAACGATTGTCATACCCTAGGCACGGTTTCTGGTGAGAGCTGAATCAAGGAAATGATAGTAGTGTTAATGCTCTTCTTCAGATGGAATAGAAAAATAATGCAAAATTAGTAACTGCATGATAGGAAATGAACTCACTACCTTTATGACTACGGCCTTTGATGCTACAAATTGAGCCACAAGAGCAATCAACGAAACGTCTCCGGAGTAGGCTTCACAACAGAAGAAGGCAGCTAATCGTTGTTCCGTGTCGCACTGTCAGGTGATTAGTCCGAGATTTTTGTGGCATAAAATGTTGAGAATGCTGATAACGTGCTGCTGAAAATCGATATTTCTATACTTGGGCAGCAGCTTAAAAGACATTCCAAACCAATTTTTCATCGGGCTTTGCTTTAACACTGACTTATCAGCATCTGATATTAATATGTTTAACGCCATATAACTGCATTATGTTTAGCTGATGACCATACATTGCTTATCTTAAATTACTTATATCAGTCACATCTACAATCTCTCGAGTTATTTTGGTGTAGTTCATTAACACCCTATGTGTGTGTGTGTGCGTGTGTATGTGTATATATATATCTTGTTATTCACTGGGATAACTTACCACAATACTTCTGCAAAACAGCAGTAGCATCCTTCAGATTAATAACTGGCCATGACTGTCTTACAAGTCATCTGCATGGAATAGCAATCTTGCCTGCCACTTAAGGAATTTGGGAGCAGAAATAATAAAGACTACATACACATATGCAGTACATTACTGGAAGAACCTACAGAAATGCAGAAGTATCGGAAGCCACAAATACTAATAGCTTTGTTGCCAAATTCATGGTATTAAACAACAACATTTAATTACACGTACTTATTTAAACACAAGGTATCTTAACCAACATCATTAGTGATTTTTGAGAAAACCATAAGTGACAAAACGTTTTTCTTGTAAAGGTATTTTGGGGTGGGGGGGTATTTTCTTGAAAAGTTTGTCATATCTCTAGCAGACACTGAAGCTTGATGCATATTTGACTTTTGAGTTGAGATAAGCTAATTTGATTTCTGAGTTAACTTTAGTATACAGATACTCTAAACCAAATTTTGTTTCTTAAAAAACTGTCTTTTTTTGGATTCAGGGATCCCAAAACGAGTATTCACAATGAAATCTCAGTATTGAATTTTTAGGTGGAATGCAACGCTTCCTCTATCTACAAGTAAGAGCTAGAGAAATGTTGCTGTTGTAGTGTTTAACGCCCGCTTTTACTACTATGGCACCGCAGGCGGTGACACTGATGACACATGGAATGAAGATGGAGCACCGGTGGAATGAGATGGCGGGGGAAATCGGAGTACTCAGAGAAAACCCGCCCTGACGCCGCTTCGTCCACCACGAATACCACATGCGGGTCCCTGGGATTGAACCCGGGCTGCCTAGGTGGTAGGCGAGCGTGCTAACCGCTCGGCCACGGCGCCGCCAGAGCTAGAGAAAGTAAAACTGATTCAACTCATACATATGAAAAGGTAAAATAAACATTTTCCTATTAAAATGCATTGTTCCTATATAATTTGGAAGGAGCTATGTCAGCAATAAGAAGTTGTAAGTACAGACTACTGAATATTGCGGTCAAATGGTTAGAAAAAATGTATATGGTGGTGGAACCAAAAATGCTCTATGGTATAGAAATATGGGGATTGAATGAGGGGGAGGAAACCATAGATACAGTTCATAGGATGTTTTGCAGGGAAGTGTTGGGTCTTCCAAGTGCGGTGGCAAGAGAGGTAGCGCAGATGGAGATGGGAAGGGTGTCGAGGAAGGGCATGATTATAGAAAGAGCTCTGAAATATTGGTACAGAATTTTGAATTTGGATAAAAATAACTTGTTAAGGCAGTGTGTAGAATACCAGGAAACGAGTCTTAGGGAATCTGGATGGACAAGTAGTATTCAAAAGAACTTAGAAGTAAATGGGATGGGGGACTACTGGAGGAGAGGGGAGAATAATCATAACAAATTTTGGAAAATAATAAGAAAGAGGTTTGAAGACATAGAAATCTGAAAACTGTTTGGTGGTATAATGGAAAAAAGGTCCCTGGTAGATTACAAATCAATGAAGGAAACATGGGAAAGGGAAACATATGTTGATAAGGTAAACAGAGAACAAAGGGAGGCAATAGCATGGCTAAGAACTGGTGTTTGGAGGTTGAGAGTACTAAGAAAGGGTATCCCTCAGAGTCTGTGTCCTATTTGCGGGGGGAAGGAAGATCTGGAGCACATAGTCTTTGAGTGCCAAGGAACGGACGTATGGAGGAAAGAATTTCTGGGGCAGAAAAGGGAGAAGGGAGATAGGATAACAGCATTTAAGGATTTTTAGAAAGGAGGTCAGGAACTTTTAAGTAGAGTTAAGAAAAAATGTCATTGGTCTGTACAAAGAGAACAGGATTAAAAATTTTGTGTTAGCTATAAAGTGTTAATAGCAATAGAGCAGCAAAATGTATGATAAGAAATTTTGTTGGGTGGATATGACAGGCTAAGAGCCTGGGCTGAATGTCTGCCATATTCAAATATGTATTAATTTGATTTAAATAAATAAAGAAATAAAAAATAAAAATATAATTTGGGAAAATACTTTTAAAAGATCAGGCTCTGTAGGTTAATGGCTTTGTCTGCATTTGAAATGCTTTAAAATAAAAAAGAGTATGATTCTTTGTGACCCATTTCATATGTTAAATGACAGTAGAAAACCATGTTGCTCATATTGAAACGTTGCATTCAGTTTAGCTACATCATCCCAAGCTAAGGTTAATGATGAAGTATGCAACATCAAGCACAAAAATTCATAAAGAGAGAAAAGCAAATTCCAGAGCAAAAGTGATGAGCAGAAACCAAAAAAGATAGGTTCTAAATATCTGGTTAGAACAATAAATCAAAATTCTAAAAATTTAACGAATTAAATAAGAAAACACAAAGCCACTAAACTTTATTAGAAATTCTATTTCGTATTTTACGAGGGCAAATCAAAGTCTTTGCCCCTATTTTTTTCCGGCTAAATGATGAATGTGAAACAAAAGCCAACATATACATTCGAAGTAGTGGACTTTTCATGGGCCGGTCTTCAGAGCTTCTAGCTGCATCCAATGGCAGCGCTGCTGTCAGTGCATTCAAAATGGCAGGTGTGCTTAACACGTCCATGGCTTACGAGCAACAAAATGTGATCCATTTTCTATGGAGTAAGGGACGAATGCCCATCGAGACCCACAGGGAAATGCAGCCAACATATGGGGAAAGGTGTCTTGCTTTGAGAAGTATGAGATGGTGGTGTTCTGAGTTTGAAAATGGCCATAAAAACCTGCACAACAATCAGTGTGTGGGGAGACTGTGTGTATCGATGACTGATAACAATATTGCCCACATGGGTGCGATGGTGAAAGCAGAGTGGCACATGCTCTGAAAGACATTGCTCAGGAGCTCAACATTTCTTTTGGGACTGCTTTCGACATCATTCATGTGTGCTTAGGGTACAGGAAGGTTTCATGACAATGGGTTCCTAAGCAGTTGGATGATGTAATCAAAGGCAAGCAAATGACTGCTTCTTTGAATCATCTGCAACAATGTCCCGAGGAGGGTGACAATTTCCTGGATTGCATTGTTACTGGCGATGAAACATGGGTACTGCATTACACACCGGAATCAAAACAGAAGAGCATGGTGTGGAAACATCCGCAGTCTCCTGTGAAAAAGAAATTCCATACTGTGCCATCTGTTCACAAAATGATCTTAACAGCTTTCTGGGATTGCTGTGGACTGCTCGTGCTAGACTTCATGCCACGAGGTGCCACCATCAATGCCCACAGATATTGTTCCACACTGTCGCTTCTGCAGGCTACAATCAGAAAGAAGCGTCACAAGATTCTTGATGTTGACAAACGTGATCATCCTCCACGACAATGCAAGACCACATGTGGCACACAAGACCGTTGGCAAGCTAAGGAATTTTCACTGGGAGTTTCTAGAGCATCTACCATACAGACCGGATCTTGCCTCTAGTGATTTCCATCTTTTCAGTCAGCTGAAGAAGTTCCTGGCAGGACAGCGATTCACTTGCGACGACAAAGTCAAGACAACAGTGCAACAGTGGTTCCGTAGACAGACGACCGACTTCTATCGCAGCAGTATTGCAAAATTTGTGCTGCGATGGGACAAATGTCTCGACCAGCACGGGGACTATGTGGAAAAATAGTGAAAGGTACAAGGAATAATATCTACATGTTTAGCTGGCTGTATGCATCTTATTTTACCAGAAAAAAATAGGGGCAAAGACTTTTTGATTTACCCGCATATATAAACCTTATGTTTGAAACTTAAAAGCAACCTTTGAAATTACTCAACAAACTTATGAACAGCCAAAAGTCTAAATTGAAAGAACAATGAAACATTAGCTTGTCTTTATTTTTCAATTCACATTTCTGGCACTTACCCAGCATGCCAAATGCTCCAAGCTGTTAGTGTTTTCTGGATTTGTGGGAAACAATTCTAATGTTTTTATGGCTTTCACCTTTGGATCACTAGTTTTAAGAACAGCTTCTGGCATCAGTCGAAATACATTATACAGGAGACTGGAAAGGTGTCCTGAATTCCTGCAATTAAAATCATAAAGCTTCAGCAGAATATGCAAACAAGATAGAAATATGTGAAACCAGGACTAAAAATCACGTTTAGACCTGAACAAGAGCCATTCTTATAAGTTCTCATCCTGATGTAGAAAGTACAAGATTTAAGGGATCTTTTTTAAATTTATTTTTCAATATAGCAATTTTGTAAATAAATATACAGTCAAAACCAGTTATACCGATGTCAAAGGGACTGACGGTTTGCGGTCATTGTAGCCGATAGTTGCACAAACCAAGTGTTCACCTTTTTTTTAAACAAGAAAATTGTATGTGTAAATTTTACACTGCCATAGCGTTAATACTTCAAAAAGCAGCAGAAATATGGCACACCTGTGTACATTATTTCAATTCAGTATCTGTGGAGAAGAACTGAAGAGGAATTTTTCTTACGTTTATGCAGTATGCACAGCAATAACATGCTAAAAATGTTAAAACCTATAGGTAATAAGTGAGGAAAGAAGCACCAACAATGTATATTGTTCACTAATGTTGAACAATGAATAAAATGTTAAGCACGTTTAAAAGATACTGTAAGTGCTGCAATGGTATAATAGTCATGAATGACACAGCTTTGTTCTAGTTGCTGTATTACAAAATTTAATCAACAGTACCAAAATGAAAAGACAGTATTCTATACATAACTTACACAAAAGCCGTACACTTTCTCCTATGTTTGTCTTTAAAATATTGTGAAGATATGATTCACTGTGCCCAACACATTGAAAATATCTAACACACATAACCATCGGTTTGGGTGGCTCAGATGGTTAGATGCTGGCCTACTGATCCCAAGGTTGTGGGTTCAAATCCAGTGTTAGGTTTTTAAGTGTGCTTGAAAATGACAAATCCATGTCAGTATATTTACTGACATGTAAAAGAACTCCTGCAGGACGAAATTCCAGCATACCGGCGATGCTGATATGATCCTGGCAATCGACAGTATCGTTAAACAACAAAATAGTTTAAACCTTTTAACACACATAACCACAAAACATCAATAACGAATTCACTATTCTTCCACTTTTGTACTTAAAAAATAACACATATTGGAGTTTAATTTTATAGTTTTCTACAATCACAGCAAAGATATGCTGTTTAGCTTTTTAACCAGTTGCTTTAACTTTAAAATGCAAAATGTGCAGTCATTGGTTTTTGCTTGAAGAATAGGTTGACTGATCAGCACATTATTTGCTCTTTGCCGCTTAAACCAAGTAAGTAAAGCTTCTTCAATATCTTTGTACTCAGATGATCTTGCCCGCTTGATTTTTAAAGAATTGTGTTCAAAAAGAGACTATTTTTTCTCTTGCCTTCCAAATTGTAGAAATCATTGAGTGTGAGACACCCAATTCTTTCACGATGTTGACGTTTGTTTCCCCATTTTCTAATTACCATGTGACTTTTCTTTGATATTAAATACTTTCCTCTTTTTTGCGAGATCTTTAAAATGATGCTTGCACTGACTGTTTGACACACATACCTACTAATTTGAAATCAACAGTAACAGAAAACAAGAGTTTGAGAACAAGTGTTCCAGGGGTACTTTTTAGATGTGCTGAATTTCTGGAAGTTGCACAGTGGTTGTGGAGGGGTTCACTTTTGTATTTATAAGACCATAGGGGTGTGAAGTTAATATCTCTCGGATTTCCGTGTAGTGAGAATTGCAGAACTGCGTCTTTAACCTCTTGAGTGCTGGCCATTTAAAACATCTGCAAGTCGAGAACTGCTACCCAATATCCAGCGCAGGGCATTTAAATTGTTAAATGCGCTAAAAGTGCTTTGTATATACATAGCTGTATTTTGCGTAAATATTAAGTTATTTTAATGAAACAAAAACTGGTATAAAACTCGTTATATGCTGTATACATGTACGTTATCAGCAAAGTTGAGCTGCATTTACAAAACGTTGAAATGGCACTATTTTCTTTCACTGTGGTGAAAAGTTAACTTTGCTCTGTCGAACCCATCTAATATAAGTTCTCTGAAAGAAACATTAGTCGACCCATTGTATGTGTGGCTTGTGCGTCAGCAAAACAAAGCACTAGTGTATGCGTGGTCTGTGAGTCATCAGAATACAGCATGTTTGCAACTTTTGCTTACGCGTGTTTTGTAACTTAGTAGGCTCCATTTCTTTCTTTGTTGAAATACATACATATACTTTCCTGTTTGTAGCTGAAGGGAGAAGTGGTATAAAAAGGTATTTTTGCACCAACTGGATATAACCATATACAATTGTTTGGTAATTTGGAGAGCTCTAAACCCACACAGGACAATGACCTACCTGGACTTCCGACTATCAATAGCTCGCAGGCTAATTGAACAATACCACGTTGGGGGTAGAAAATCCAGAACCCCTGCACCCCTCAGACTTGAAGGAAAACATTATCCTAAAAGGATACCACCAACAGCAAAGAAGTCCCGCTATCTCGAAAGTGTTTCGTGTGCCGCAAGAAGGGAATTCGTGAATGTGGAGATGTGCCCTTGTGTGTTTATCCCTGTTTTGAGGCATATCACTGCAGAAGGAACATATAAAGGTAAGCCAGTACAGTATATAGGCTTTACTTAAATGTTTCATAAAGGGAAAATTAAAATAAGTTGAGTTAGATAAGGGATAAATAAGGGTTAAATGCACAAACGCACAGGACGTGTATACATGCCCATAACGCTCATCTGTCATTTTAAATGGACGTGATTTCACGTCAATAGCGCTCAAGAGGTTAAGTACAGTGACGCTCGCATCATCAACAGCGTCTTGTTTATTTCCTGGAAAGAAACAGAGACATTACTCCTTGCTAGGATCTGCGCGAGCGACATCGTGCAGATCCTAGCAAGGTCATTGGCCACTCTGTACATTGCTTGAATGTTGGACGTTACAGCCAATATATTTCTCTGAAAAGTACTAAAAAGTAAGTAGTTTTATATGATAAGTCGCTACAAGCAAAGTTGTACCAAGCAATTTTTAAATATAGCATTCACATAGTAATGGCACTACAGGGCTTTATTTTGATGTCAGGACTATCATACTGGGATTTTCTTACTGTTTTATGTGCATGGTCAGCCATCTGGCTGTGCCACCAATATCTGCTAGTAAAACAACAGCAGCTTTATCTCTATTCAGGACTGGATATTTTCCACTTGGCTTCCACCTTTCCCCTCACCATGGCTATCACATTCAGTGTGCATTTTTACACAAAGATGATTAGATAGTTAAGTTTAGAGCTGCATATTTTTGTGTAAAGGTTATTTTAAATGAATGTCTGATTGCCAAGTTCATGCAAAATCTATTTGTCTGTTTCCTAGTTAATTGTTTCTATCCAGAATGCAATTTATGACATCGTGAAAAAACTCTGTAGCGGTTTTTATTGGTGTGGGGATACAATGTTGTGGCTACGTTGTCGAGCTATGACTTTTATCTACAGGGCATTATGGGTGCAAGTGGACGAATTCTGGTGTGATGTTATTGCTTTTAATGACAATCAACACTTTTATTTTTGGAATCCAACTTTATTATCATTTGTTTAGACGCTTAAACAAATTATCTTCTTTTTAACATATGACATTCACGTGTCCCAAAGTTATCAATTTGGCGACTTTGCATTTTCTATACAAAGTATTTTCTCACTTCTTTTTGCATGTAACTATTCACAAAGCATATATCTTCTTTTTAATTCTTTCACATATGCTATTATATGATATATTCTGATTACTTTACTGAATATTGGAATACTGATGGATTCTCTTCTCCAATGATATTATCGTGCAACTGTATCCAACGAAGCGTTGGATCTTAATCAAAATTCAATTTGCCCTATAGGGGTAACTATTTATTTTACCTAGTTACCGCATAGTTATGATAACCGATTGGCTATTTTGCTGATTCTTTTATGATCCATTGATCACGTCGTCATGATCAACCCTGAATATGCCTGCTATTATCTTGATACCTTCGGGACTTTAATTATAAAATTTAATCATTATATTTTAAACACTGTAAAAAATATTTACGTACATATCTTTGCTAAACAATTCAATTTATAGAATAACAGTACTAATCTTTTCTATGAGGCATTTTAATGTATAATTCCTGTCTCATAGGCCCCATAACAATGTTACGTTTGTGTAGATAAAGTTTTAAATTTGTTACCATTTTCAAGAGAAAGGTAACATGATTATTGTTCCTCTTAAGTTTATTTCCATACATTATGATTTCACAATTTTTGAGTCAGTTATCCCTTTCCAACATGTGTGTTTGTGTATAATATTGTAGGTGTTTTCGGACATTTTATTGATGTCCCTAAAGAACTTTAATCTTTATTCTCCCTATATGGTTTCTATTTTGATTTCCCATGCCTTCCTATTATTTTGCCTTCACTGCTGCGTAGTTTGTATGTGTGATCTGCACACTGACTACAGATTTTATATGGTCCTACATATAATAGTTCCATTTTGCAGTTTTGCTTGGTTGATGCTTTCAAGATGTGTGGCCTCCTTAGGAGAACTTTATCTCTGATTCTTGGAGTCCATTTCTTATTTCTTTACATTTTATTCTTCCTTTTCCCACTCTTATCTACCAACTGTTTGTATGCAATGTAGCATTTTTCTTGATTGGTCAGTTCCCTCTGTACAGCCATGATTGTAGGGAAATCGATCACGAAAGGAGTTCACTTTATATTTAACATCAGTTTTCCACAGGAGCAAATGGTGTCCTTGGGTTGATACTGTGGTTAATTATGTCATATGCATACAGTGTTTGGCCCATGTAGTGTGGTCTTTGTGGTACAAACTTCTGAAAAACTGGCCTATGTCTCTCATTACCCTTTCTGCTGGGTTCCCTTGAGGGTAATAAGCCGATGAATATAATAATTTGATTCCTAATTTAGTAAGGCTGTTTTTGAATATTTTACTTCGGTGAATGGTTGCATTATCAGACATGATTGTCTTCATCATTCTGTATTTCGGAATATAATCCTTTACTATTCTATTTTAGCATGTCTGGCTTTTTGTATTCTTCACTGAATATATTTTCACGAACTTGGTGAACACATCCAGCATGATGAATATGCACCTGCAGCCATTTGTGCTCACAGGATGCTTGCCATGCTCATCTATGGTGATGAGTGCATTTCTTTCTTGTCGTAGGATGGACTGAGGTGTTATGTCGTATTTAATACCTATTAGTTGGCTTTGCCTTTTGGCATAGTTCGCATGCTAATATCAACTTCCTTGTTTTCCTTGCCAGATGCTTTATGTACAGTATTTCACTAATGGCTAGCAATGTTTTTTCGCTTCCCGGATGTGTGATGGAATGCCAGGATTAATTTATTTTGAAGGGAGGTTGGCACTATGATTTTCCACATCTTGCCCGTGGAGTTTGAATAATATTCCTCTAAACTTCACAATTTTGGCGTTCACACTTGGTTTTACTTCTGGCTTCTGGCACCTTATTTAACATTGCATTCAAATTTGGGTCTTCTTGTTGTAATTTTGATATATTTTTGAAGTCTTTTAATAGTGCGTTACTGTTCAAATTAATCTGCATGATTTTGATCTCATGTTTTGGGTTGTTGATCATCTCGGGAATTTGCTTTTCCGATTTCAACCTCGAAAGCATGTTGCTGAAAAGATTCTCAACTTTCAGCTATATGTCTTATTTCGATTTCATGCAAGGCAATTTCATGGATGTATATGGATATTTTAGAACTTGTTAGTTTACATGACTGTATAAACGATAGGCTCACGTGCTCTGTGTACACTATCTTGTAACTGTACACATATTGCCTAAGTTTCTGGAGCGCGAAGTATATGGCCAAGATTTCAAATTCTGTAATGCTCGCATTTGCCTCAATTTTAGATAGAAATCGTGGTGCTGTGGCTATCACGTGGTTTTCTCCTTGATCATCTTTTTGGGCTAGGACAGCTCCGAATGAGTGAATACTGGCATCTGTGTATATTAAAAAAGGTAATTCTGGGCTTGAGTGTTCAAGAAGGATTGTATTCATGAACAAACCCTTTACATTTTTTAATGATTCTTGATCTTGTTTGCCCCATTCCCATTTCATATTCTTTGTTAGCAGATCCTTCAAAGGTGCAAGTTCTTTTGCATAATTAATCACAAACTTCGATTGATATTGCAGAATTTCAATGAATCTTCTTAGCTGCTTTACGTTCATTGGTGGGGGAATATCTCTATTGCCATCACTCTTTCGGGGTTTGGTTTGATCCCCTCAGACGTTATCATATATCCTAAAAATTTGGCCTCTGCCACGAAGAATTTGCACTTATCCAGATTGATTGTGATGTTACTTTCACAAAATTTTCTAAGGA
The DNA here is from genome assembly GCA_030765045.1 of Tenodera sinensis. Classification (NCBI taxonomy): domain Eukaryota; kingdom Metazoa; phylum Arthropoda; class Insecta; order Mantodea; family Mantidae; genus Tenodera; species Tenodera sinensis. The sequence continues at coordinate 161,185,219 of CM060962.1, forward strand.
CATAATTTCTGAAATGGTCTGGCAGGGTATGTGTATTAATTTCCCTGGCATCGATGGTCATGTGTAGTTTTCCACCTTTCTTATGTATCCAAACCACGGGATTTAAGGTTACCTTGAAAGTGTGGACATATTTGTTGCATGTATCAGGCTTTTCATTAAATATTTCTATGTTGTCTACCAAGATTTCTTTTAATTTGTCGTTAATTTTTCGATTGGTAACACATGTATGAGTAATTTTGTCGTTTATGGTTCTTGACAAATCATAATCTTGGCTATCTTCGTTTGTACAAAGTTGGTAGTGTTCCTGCCCTTCGGCTCTATTAGTTTTCCTCTATTTGCCACCTTCATAAAATAATTTGCCATTGATAACCCTTTTGATGGATTATATCTTCCAGTTACCAGTTCAATTCTAACTTGATTTTGTTTAGCAGGACCCCAGTATCGCAATGGAAATAAGTTTTTAAATGAAGAGTAGATTTCATGTCCTGCAAGCGTTAATCTTAGCCATACCAAGGCCTTGTTCTTCAGACTCTTATTAGTTATCATCATTCTCAATTCGCTTGGTATTCTCTTTACTCCAAAGTGCTGTTCTATCCTTCTTATGAAAAGTAAGTTTGAGGTCGTCCCCTTTATCCTCGTCAGTGTCGAGTGTGTGATTTCATTTAATATGTTGCTTGCGTAACATGTGTGTTGTGTGTTATGTGTTTGTGTGTGTAAGGGCTCGCTACACATTTCATCATTATTTTCATCTACATTTACACAATCTGAATCCATATAATTTTGAACAATCTCTTCACAATCACCATGTGTCTGTGATCCAATCACATACTGGTCTTTTTTTGTATACATTTCGTATCTGTCATTTTCTTTTGGCTTATTGATTTCAATTAATTTACTTTATTTTGACTCAGGGGTCTCCGTCTAGGGGATATGTGAATGGCAACCACAAGGTACCCAAGCTGAGCAGAACATTACTTCCACTTACTGGTGTTTTGCTCCTCACTGTAACTTTTCTATCTGACCTTACCTTGGTCATCACTTGTTCTCTTCCGACCCTGATGCTATTAGGATTCCCGAGGGCTAGGGAGTCTTTATTTTTCCAACCTCTCCATTTCTCTATAAAATCTTAACCCCTAACATGCTGACCTGTCATGGCATGTAATACGTCCTCTGATTGGTAATCAGAGGATATGGTCGGTGAATTTATTTTGATAATGCTCCCGGTCAGGTCGGTGAGACCTGTAAACCAACGACAGGTGTGGTCCTCCAGACATTCTGGGGGTTGTGAGAGAGCGATGTGACCGCCAAAACATAAAAATATGGTGCTCTCTAAAAAGCGGTTACAATTCTGCTATTGCTCTCTTCAATATCATCAGTGAAACATATTGGAGAGCAAGAGGATTAATGACTTCATTGTCAGAAATCCAGCATTAGCTAACAACAACAACAACAACAACAACAACAACAACACTTTATTTTGAGTTATTTTCATTCCCTTTGTTATTTCCATTTCTGATTGCATCACGGTTGATAGTGTATTCATCTCTGCTACTACTATATTTCTTATACTAGAATTATCTACCTTTTTACTTTCTCTACTAATAAGTATTGTATTCCACACAAAAATTTGATGTCGAGATTTTAACAGAAATATATGTTTTGAGACCCCTGAATCCAAAAAGAGCATTTTTAGAAAAAGGTGTGTGTGTGTGTGTGTGTGTGTGTGTGTGTGTGTGTGTGCGCGCGCGCGTTAGTCTATGGACAACATAACTAAAAAACGAAAAGTCGGTTAGGAACCAAAGTTGGTATTTAAGTTTAATGTCTTTCAAGGATACGACACAAAGATTTTGAAGAAAATAACATTACCGTTTACATGGAAAATTTTGATTTTCTTAAAAATGGCTCTTAACGATTTTGATTAAAATGTCATATGTTTGAGATATTTTTATGACAAATGAAACGTATATCTTGAATTTTCTGGCTATAGCCCCTGTAGTCGTATTTACTCTGGATGACTTTCGCATAACTGTTAAACCGATACAGATAGACCAAATCTTACTGTAAAAAAAATGTAGTATTCCTTGTTATGTGTGTGAGTTTCGGAAAACTTATAACTTTCGTGACATGGAACATCGCTGTTCATTTTTTTATATGTTAAGTGTGAAAAGAGAATGAAATCTCAAAGCTTTAAAAGATTTGACTACCGCACAAAGCCTACTGTATTCTAATATTTCCCTTGCACCTACAAGGAAATAAGCAATAAGATAATTATCTACAAATGTTAATCTTAGCTAACACGAAGAAGATATAGGAATAAGAGTTTGTAAGAATGGTTAGTACAAGAGTAGAGAAAGTCATGTGAGTTCAACACATCAGATTTTTGAACTTAAATTTTGTTTAATTTCAATCATTTTTTGACCTAAGCCAGTTATTTTTGAGTCTAAGGCTGCCATTTCTTGTTTTATGTCTGTAAATATCTGATATACTCGTTTCTGTTTGTTTCTGTGGTATCCCCTTCTACTACTTATGATGCCTCAACTATTTTCCCTCTTTAATTTGAATATTAGGAAATACTTTTTCGGTAAGCTCTTCTTTCGATGTTACTAGATTTAAAATAAAAAACATTATTGTTAACAATGCCATCTACTGGCAAGTAGCGGTAATGACCGTTGAAATAGCTATTTTATTTTTGATTTTTTGAAGCGTACACAAACCAACATAACATTTTTATATATGAGTAATTCCATGTCAAATTGCACAAAATTTGACCTTCATGTCTCCGATTTCATTAATATTAAACTTACGTGTTCTATGAATGAAAAAATGATACACCTATTCTTTTGTTTGTCTGCAAATTAATTATTTTGATAGATATAAAACATTAACTCTTCAGATATTTTAAGCAAACCGCTCTACATAAATATAAATATCCCTGGTATTATTTTTCAGATAAATATGATCTGTGGCTCATTTTGAACATTGAAATGTGTACTTTATTTATACGTTAAACAAAAAATAATTAGTTTAATATTTCCTATTTTTACAAAGCCATTAGTGTTAAAAACATCATTAACAACACTTACGTTTTACTTTAAATTTCCGGGAAAAAATTTTAAAATGTAGCTTAATGATGCCATATAATCCTAGAAAAAATTCAGATTGGAATTCCAAATACATACAGAGAAATTAAATAAGTTACCAAGCCATGCGACGCAGAGTAACACTGTCTTCACAGTCAAGCGGTACACATACCGCGTGCAGCTAATTGCATATCATGTGTTGTGGTTTCTAAAACTTGACATACTATTTTTTCCAAGTTTTTAATGTTATCAGTAGGTGAGATTATATAACCTGTATGTTTTCTTTTTGGTGTGACACACTTATTTTGTGCTTTATTGAATATTATTTTTACCGTATATTTGCATGCTGTATCATATAAAAATCATTACACTGAATATTATTTACATTTTAGAATTTTCGTGCCTGCAGCATTCTGAAGTTAAAAAAATTTGCAGTTTTATATACCATTGTTTTAGGTTCACTCAAAATATAATATAAAATAGGCCCCTTTAAAGGGGTAGTATTATTAAAATATATTTTAATTACTAAACGCTTACTTTTAAAAAACTGAAAAAATATAAATATAGTCAGAAATATTGTGCATTGAACTACGCTGGTTTCAGAATGGGATTCAAATAAGAAGTGATATGAATACTTTACAAATGACGTGTGCGTGGTGAGTCACTGGGATCGACTGAGGAAAGTGCTGTGAATACTGGACGAGGTGTTATTGCACATCCGGTGTTTATTGTTTGCATAATATACTTTTATCGCTAGTTGACCTTTAGTAAAATTATAAGGATTGCTTGTCACAAATTATCTGCAATCCCCATCTTCCAACTGTTATTTAAAGAAATGTAACGCATGTCCAGAAACTGAACATCTAATACATCGTTTATAACTCCTACATGAGCAATCTATCCAAGAGATTACTTACAGGCAATGGGTGACTGTGGATCGCACAAATTTAGAAAGTTTGATATCGCCAGTGGAGGATTTCCTAGACAAATTGTCAACAAAGCTCACTAATTTACTAGCACATACATTCATAGCTCAGCAACAGAATTTATTTTTGAAGGAGTGCAAACAAAATCTGGCATTAGGTGAATGCATAGTAATAGCCGATTTCTCGGAAAATTACGCATTTGCTATCCAGGATTGTGAACAGGGCATACACTGGAACATTAGACAGGCCACGATTCACCCCTTTGTGGCCTACTACAAAGACAACAGCAACATAAAACATTTTGTTGCTACTTCTGAATGCGTAAAACATGACACCAGAGCTGTTCATCTTTTCCAAAGAAAGCTATTACTATTTTTGAAACAGCATTTTGGAGTATTGCATAACATAATATACTTTTCAGATGGCTCAAGTGCTCAGTATAAAAATAAAACAAACTTTTCAGATATTTGTTTCCACAAAAATGACTTTGAAATTCGAGCAGAATGGCGCATTTTTTCTACATCACACGGAAATGGACCTTGGATGAAATTGGCGGCACTGTTAAGAGACTTGCAATGAAAGCAAGCCTTCAACCTGGGATAGATCCTATCACAACGGCAAGAAAACTGTTTAACTGGGCCCAGAAAAACATTTCTAACATTGTCTTCAACTTTTTCTCCGACAGTGAACACAAAGAGCATAATAATATTTTTCAGTCAAGACATCAACAAGCAAAAGTAGTGCGAGGCACTCTACAGTTGCAGTGTTTTGTTCCAGTATCTGCATCTCAGGCATTAGTAAAAAACTATACGTTTCAAAGTGAAGGGAGAGTGGTGGATATTTAAAAATCAGTGTGACTTGAAGTGTAATGACTGCAAGTGTAGATCTACTATTGGAATTTTAAATCGTGTAATGTTAACTTTGTGCCATATGAAGAGAGTGATAGACCAAAGTATCTGCTATAAGTATTTCAGTGTTTATACAAACAGTTTCACCTTGACAAAACCACAACACATGATATGCAATCAGCTGCACGCCGTACATGTACTTCTTGACCATGAAGACAGCGTTACTTTGAGTCGCACGGCTTCATAACTTATTTAATTTCAGTGTATGTATTTGGAATTCCAATCTGAATTTTTTCTAGGATTATATGGCATCATCACGCTACATTTTAAAATTTTTTCCGGAAATTTAAAGTAAAACGTAAGTATTGTTAATGAGTTTGTAACACTAATGGCTTTGTAAAAATAGGAAATATTAAACTAATTATTTTTTGTTTAACGTATAAATAAAGTACACATTTCAATGTTCAAAATGACCTACAGATCATATTTATCTGAAAAATAATACCAGAGATATTTATGTAGAACAGTGTGCGTAAAATATCCGAAAAGTTAAGGTTTCATATTTACCAAAATAATTAATTTACAGACAAACAAAAGAATAGGTGTATCATTTTTTCATTCACAGAACACGTAAATTTAATATCAATGAAACCGGAGACATGGTCAAATTTTGTGCGATTTGACATGGAATGACTCATATATAGATATAGATGTTACTGACGCAAGAAGTAGATAGAAACATTCTTTGAAGCGGGTTATATATCGTGTAAAAATTTGAGATAAATCGATGCAGAACTTTTTGAGTTTCTGAAGCGTACACAAGCCAACATAACATTTATATACATATAGATTAGGGCATTTTTTACAATGCTCGTTTCCGAAGTACAACACCCATTTACTTGACTTTATCAACTCACCCTTCCAATCCTGACAAAATATTATTCTTTTATCTTCCTCTAGTTAGTTGAGATAAACTTTCATAATACATTTTACTGTAGCTATAAGAACTACCTAGTAGGCTAAAGTAATAATCAAATTTTTACCAAGTGGGTAGCTAAGTGATAGCTTTAGAGTTTATGCCACAAAATATTCTATTTGACATAAATTGTGTGCTTTAAAGAGATCTATAATGTTGTTTGTGACAACATCTAGCTATAGAGTGATGAACTTCCATGGTAGATTTGATTGCAGCAAATCAAAATTCACTATGCGATTTGTGTTTTAAGATTAAAATCTTTTCCCAAATATATAGATCTGTTGTGTGTTTTCAAATTTTTGGTATGTAAGGATAAATTATTGCTTTTTTGTTCTGTTTAATTTATTAAATCAATTGTGTAGAATGTGACAAATTTATACACGTAAAATTAAGAGAAAGTTAAAAAATTAAAAGAATATATGAGATGTATCAAATACAGACATATGGATAAATCTGCAATTTCACATCACTTTTCAACAACCAATCACATTATCATACTGAACATAACACTCCTAAAACCTAAAAAACATGCAGTAGGTCTGGATACTTGGGAGAATATTTTAATAATAAAACATAGAGCCTTGTTACTGACTTTTGAATTGCTACCACTAAATCCACTTTAGAAGCTCATCATTTTACAGCACTTCTGATGATGGGAGTAATTAGCTCTGGAAACAGGCCAGACAGAAAAGATGTAAGTGATGAAAGTGTTCCAATTTCAAAATCAATTTTCCATAAATTTAAATTCCCATCACTGTTATTGGCTTATTTAAAATTATAAAAGTCAAGATATACATTTTATTGGTAATGGAAATATTCTATACATTGTATTGTGATCAAACCTGTTAAAGCAATTTTTTGAGAAAATAAAATGTAATGAAAAACATTCCATAAAAGGGACAGTTTGGGGTCGGGAGGGTTTTCTTAAAAATCTTCATGTCTCATACTTGAAAGACATTAAAGGTAAACATCAATTTTGGTATTTAACCAAGCCCTGCTGTTAGCAGGCAGGTGCTCACGTGCATGCATGCATCCCCACACACATCACACAATTCGAGAGAGATCTGTGTGTCTGTCTATGTCTGAACTCAAAAACAGAAAGTTGGTTAAATACCAAACTTGGTATTCCACTTAACATATACAAACTAATATAAACAGTGAAACTTTTTAAATGACTTGTTAAAGTATTTGTGTCAACCTACATACACCTTTGGTTTCACCAGCATTGCTAAAGAACAGATACCACGACTTCTCGAGAACTGATTAGAATCAAAGTACCCAAAGGGATAATAGAAAACTTAGCCAGCTAATAAGCTTATGCCATTCTTCACATTCAGTGACAATATTTACAAAGAGACCCCAAGACTTGGAATGGGAAACCTTTTATCACCGCTATTTAGCTGATTTGTTCACGATTGACTTAGAAATGTGAGTAACAAAAGCCTTCCCACACATATTCAAGATTTGGGTAAGATATGTAGATGACATCTTTGCCCCTTTCCAAAGAAGCTTTCAGAACATGCCTTGAAACTGCTTAACCTACAAGACCCTGCTACAAAATTCACCCTAGAAACAGAAAAATGAAGTTGGCTACCATTTTTGGACCTGAAAGTCATGAGGTAAAACAACAAAAAAGAATTTAGCAATTACAGAAAACCCTCTCATACAGACAGCTACATCAAGGAAAGCAACCTTAACTGTAAGTCACATCAACATGCTATATTCTACAGCTTGATACACAGGTTAATAAATACACAATTGACAAATGAATTTAAAAAAAACAAAAAGAGTACCAACACTCAAGATATCAGCAACACAGAATGGATTCAAAACAGATTTGGTGGACAGACTCATAAGAAAATATGAAATACAAATCATACACTGGCCAAACAAAAAGGAACCTGAAAACAAGACTTAAGGAACACATCAGAAACATAAAACTTAACAAATTGACAAATCAGCTCTAGCCCATCACCTCTGGTCAACTCAGCACATCATAAAACAGGATGTCAAATTATTAAACCATGTAAAAACTACAGCTGAACACATAATTTGGAAAAAAATACACATAAAAAAGAAAGTTCACCTAGCCATAAATTTTGAAATACCAGATGCATACGACATCCTGAAGTTTACATTCAGCAAACTAGACAGCAGCAGTCACAATCACAAAAGATTTTTCCTCTTCAAGTGTCAGTTGAGAAATAGTTGATAATGAAGACAATGGTCTTCAAAACATGTCCGGATAAAAAGTAAATGAAAGTAAAAGTGCCTATAGGTCGACTCAAATACTTCTAATTATTAACCAACTTGGTATTTAAGTTAAGCATCTTCTAAGGATGTAACATGAAAATTTTCATAAAAATTCATCCCAAACTTTCCTTTAGATTGAAAATTTCTTTTAAATTTTCATTTTCTCAAAAATGAGTCTACGATTATGATTAAATTACAATATGTTTAAGATATGTATTTTCATGACAAATGAAATGTCTTATATGCAATTTTCTGGGAATGTTGTTGTTAGCTAATGCTGGATTTCTGACAATGAAGTCATTAATCCTCTTGCTCTCCAATATTTTTCACTGATGGATGGGGCATTAGAAGTGGCCGGGCATATTTGAAGGTGGTCTCGATCCATTTCCTCTTGCAGATCACATAGAGGACAGAGTGGTGAAGAATATATCCCAATTCTGTTTAAATGTTTTGCCAGACAATCATGTCCTGTAATCAACCTGAAGGTTGCAACTGCTGTTTTTCGAGGATACTCAGGAATTACTGTTTGAATGTTTGGTAGTTCCCATCTTTTATTCTTTGATTTTTCATAGTAATATTTTGCAATAATTTTTTTGAATTCAGAGTTGACTAATCTTTTGGCTGCATAAAATGGTAGATTAACTATTGATTTCTGCACATTGCCGGTACCCTTTTTTGCAAGAAAATCAGCTTTCTCATTACCACTCAGTCCACAGTGAGCTGGTATCCATTGGAAGACTAGGTGTTTTTGAAGTGCTGTTAGATGGCTAAGGATTTTCCAACATTCTATAATTGTTTGGTTTCTTGGTGACAACTTGGAAGTAATTGCTATAATTGCTGCCCTGGAATCTGAGAGAATAACTGCTTGCTGAAAATGTGAAATTCTGTACAAAAGATTTTGTAGGGCCATTCGAATTGCTTCAGTTTCTCCATCAAAGTTAGTAGTTCCATAACTTAAAGATTTGTAATAGGAAAAGAGGTGACATGTGACTCCAGCACCTGCTCCATCTTGGTTTGATATCAATGATCCATCAGTATAAATATGGAGCCATTCGTGTTCTGGAAATCTAGTATGGATTGTCTCTAATGCCAATAATTGGAGTATCACTTTTCTTAACTTCTTCTGTCAGGTGTATATAATATGTGGTGTCTAATGTATGTGTTGGATTGACTTTAGATATGAAGTTTTCCTTTGAATTAGGAAGGTGTACATTTTTCTTGATGTCTTGAATTTTGGAAAGAAAGCTCTCCTGAGTCTTTAGTATATGTGTAAAATTTCTCTTGTGCCATGTATTGAATGGGAGTCTGATCAACTTTTCGTGTTGAATAAGAGCTGCTTTTTCTATTTCATATTCAATGGGGTATTGGTTGGTTAGTATTTCCATAGCTGCTATTGGTGTGGTTTTGGTAGCACCTGTAATTAATCTCAGACTTTGGTTTTGAAAGATTTTAATTTTTTTTGTGTTTGCTGTTACAAGAACTTCACTGCAGTAAGTAAATAATGGTTTTATATATACATTGTATGTTGTGTTAAGAGTTGCTCTGGAACATCCCCACTTCATTCCTGTTAGAGGTTTTAACAGTGAAAGGCACCTCTCTGCTCTTTGTATTACATTTTCTATTTGTTTGGTCCATGTAAGTTTGGTATCAAATGTAACTCCTAAATACCTTGCTTCCTTTGTTTCTGGTAATTGTTGACCCTCAAAATTTAGTTTTATTTTTAGTGGTTTTTTCCTTAGTGAAAAGATTTGGTAGTTTGATTTTGTTGTATTAACAGTCATTAAATTTTCTTTGGTCCACCTCTGTAAGTTGGTTAAGGATTGTTGCATGGTTTTTTCTAGTTCTGAACTTTTGTTTTTTGGTTTTGAATTCCACATTACTAAGTCATCAGCAAATAGTGCACACTTCACACCTGATTCTTGTATTTGTTGTGGCAGATCGTTAGTAAATATATTAAAAAGTGTTGTGCTGAGCACTGCGCCTTGTGGTAAGCCACGGTGTACTTGTTTGTATTTAGATATATTTCTTCCATATCTGGTTGCAATAAAGCATTGTGTTAGGAAATGACATAGCCATGAAAACATTGGACCTTGTATCCCCATTTTTTTTGCTTTCTTTAGTAGTTTTGTTCTGCATATAGAAACATGTACACTTTGGAAATCAATAAAAACTGATAAACTATCTTCTTTTCTATTGAAGGAGTCTTTGATTTCTTGACTGAGAAGTAAGACTTGTTCATTTGTAGAGTGGAACTCTCTGAATCCAGCTTCACATGGGGATATTAAATTTTGTGATTCTAGAAATCAATTTAACCTGTTTGGCACCATTCTTTCCATCACTTTTGCTATTATGCTAGTAAGAGCTATTGGTCTTTAATTTTTTATTTCTGATGCTGTTTTGTCTTTCTTCAAGAGTGGGACAATTATTGCTTTTCGCCATTCAGCAGGTACAGTGGTTTTCCAGGATAGATTGTAGAGTTTCAGTAGTTGTTGTTTTGCTGTTTTTCCAAGGTTTTTTATGAACTCTGGATGTATGTGATCTGGTCCAGGAGACGTTTTGTTTTTTAGATTATTTATTGCAATGTTCAGTTCTTGCATATTAAAATTTTGAAAAAAGATATTGCACTGAGTGTTAGGATCACATTTTCTTTCTTGTTTCAAATCTTTCTTAAATTCTTTACGTTCCTTTTTATTATTTCTTGTTACTTTATGTGAATTAGCATAATATTTATTGAATGTTTCGGCTGTGACTGCATTATTTACTAATATTTTATTGTTGTGTATGATAGGTGTGCTGTTGTTTTCTTTCCTGTGCCTGACATTTTTTATGAACTTATGAGCTTTGTTACCATCTGTCCTATAATCCATTTTTTCTAAGAAATTATTAAAGTGATTCCTTTTAGCAGTATATTAATTTCTTTTTTTAGTGAGGCACATTTCTTTCACCATATTTGTGTATCTGATATGCTTTTTGTTTGTTCAGCTGTATTTCTAGCTATATCCCTTTGCTTTTTCAGTTCTTCTAGCTGGGGGTTCCAAAAGGGTTTGAAATTTTTAATTCTTCCAAGAGGAATATGTTTTTTTGCGGTTTCTAAGATGGCTTTACTTGGATCTTCTATAACTTGTTTTTTAATTTTTGAAACAATATCTGTTGTAGCTAACAAGAGGTCTGGGTTACTGCCTGCTCCAGAGTAATGTATGAAGGTTGTGGGATCTTCTTTACTATAAATCAGTTCAAAAGTTGTGGTATTCAAAAATTATTCCACTATCTTCCCTGTAGAATCCACTTTTTCATAACCCCATCTTTTGGAATGGGCATTGAAATGCCCAATTACGATTGTTTTATTTAATTGGTCAATAAGTGAGAGATCTGGTTCATTCCTGGGAGGATTGTAAATACTGGATAAATGTAGATGTGTTTTGTTATCCCAAAAATTTAGCTTTATTAATTCAGCTTTATCTTTGTTATCCATTTCTTTAACAATTTGAAAGGAGGATTTAATATCCTTTTTGACTCCAACTAATATTCCACTACTTATCTGTCTATTTTTGGGTAGTAAGTGTAGTAAAAATCCAGTAAAATTGAAGTATTTAAGTTGATCATTTGTTAGATTTGCTTCTTGTATTACAAATATATCTATGTTATAGTCAAATACCATTTTATTCAGTTCTACTCTTTTTGTTTGTGTGAGACCACCCGCATTCCATTGTAGAAGTCTGATGTTAGATTTTCTATTAATATAATGTTTTGGTTCTCGAGAAGTAGTCCCCACCCGGAGATCCGAATGGGGGACTATTTTAACTCCGGAGCATTTTACCCCTCGAGTCATATTTCATAAATATTGAAGAGACTTAGCAGTAAATGTAACCGCTTTTTAGAGAGCACCATATTTTTATGTTTTGGCAGTCACATCGCTCTCTCACAACCCCCAGAATGTCTGGAGGACCACACCTGTTGTTGGTTTACGGGTCTCACCGACCTGACCGGGAGAGTTATCAAAATAAATTCACTGACCATATCCTCTGATTACCAATCAAAGGACGTATTACATGCAATGACAGGTCAGCATGTTAGGGGTTAAGGTTTTATAGAGAAATTAGAGAAATGGAGAGGTCGGAAAAATAAAGACTCCCTAGCCCTCAGGAACCCTAATAGCATCGGGGTCGGAAGAGAACAAGAGATGACCAAGGTAAGGTCAGATAGAAAAGTTACAGTGAGGAGCAAAACACCAGTAAGTGGAAGTAATGTTCTGCTCAGCTTGGGTACCTCTTGGTTGCCATTCACATATCCCCTAGACGGAGACCACTGAGTAAATTTTCTGGGAATAGCCTCTCAATTCTCTTCATCCCAAAATATTTTTGCGTAACTGATTAACGGTAACAGCTAGGCAATATCTTATTACACAAAAATTTAGACCTTGTTAAAGTGCACAAATATGTGTGTTAATCATTTTTGACATATTCTTTGTTATTGGTTTGAATTTTTCAATACTTATACTATTCTCAAATGGGAAATCATTATTAGTTTTTTCCTCTTGATTATGCAAATAGAACGAAATTTCAAAGCCATCACATAGTGACCTACTCTTAAAAGATTTGAATATTACTTGAGCCTATTGTATTCCTTTATTCCCATTCTACCCACAAAGAAATGTCTAATAAAATCATTTCTACAAGTTTGTCCCCCAATCAACATGAAGTAGATAAAAGAATAAGCATTTGTAAGAACATAAATAATTACGTAGACTTCCACAGACTTTGTTCATTACTTCTTTCTTGGTTTCCAGTGTGGACCACGTACTGTTGGCTTTTTAAAAAAGCCAACATGACGCAGCCCATACTGGAAACCATGATTGAGTGCATTAGGAGAGTCCCAGGTTGTTTATCGCAGTTTATACAAGTGGATATTTTCAACATGCAACCTACATTTATTGATAGTCTGTTCCATACGTTATCGTCTGTTGGACACAAATAGACAGTTTCATGAATCACTACTCTCAATTGTATTTGCTCCTCATAAAGAAAGGTAGTAAATCTTTGCATGTCCGACAGATGATAACATATGGAACAGACTATCAATAAACTCAGGCTGCATGTTGGAAATATCGACTTGTGTAAACTGCGCTACAACATGGCGTGGGACTTAGAAATATTCTGCTCTCCTAATGCACTCAATTTTTTCCTTGGCTGTACAAGAGTGAGAAGAGAAAGTCTGTGAGTGCAAAATATCAGACTTTTATTAACTTTGCTTTATTTCAATACCATCCGTAGTAAAACGGAAACCTGTAAAAACAGGAAGGAAAAAAATAGAATTGCTGGAATGAATGCATTCCATTTAAGGCAGGTTTTACTGTATTTTCAGTTCTCTGTATATTTCAAGAATTAAATATTTTATAAACGTATCTGTTTTTCATGTTTTGAATGTCAGTAGTATGAATACCTGAAAGTGATGTTTTCTTAGGTAGGTGGAAGGGGGTAGGGTTGTGGTGTTTTAGCTCTTAGGTGATGATGGCAAAATAACATGGCTTAGAAACAGGTTCAAGGTATTAAAAAATGTGAAATTTTTGAGCAAGTAATTTATTTGAATAATTATGGGAACAATTAGTGAAATTTGTTGTGTTTTCTCCAAAAAAGTTATTGGTTTATGACTTTTCAATGTATCAGAGTACCATGTTCTCTAAAGAAATTATGGCATTAGACTGAACTTCACTAATAATTGAGAGGAAGGATCTGGACCGAAGAATCAATGCCATAGCTGGGATTTGAACCACGGATCTTCCACTTTACGCACAGCTGCTCTAACCACTGAGTTACCATGGCAACTTCCCACCATGACATTAAATTCTTCAACTGAATTGTATTTTCCTGGTAGACCACTAAGGAATCTCACATCTGAGATAAGTGCCCCAAGGGAGACTTACAATCTTAAGTACTTTATGTACTGGGTTTAATTAAGTTACCTAAAGATGGTAACTATTATTTTATGCCAACCAACTTACTGATGTAAGTGTGAAGTGGAAGATCGTGGTTCAAATCCAGCTATGTCATTGAATTTTTCAGTCCTAATTCTACCTCTCAAACATTGCCCATACACAGCTCCAGTAATAATTCCTGCATCTTATAGCTAAATAACTTACCTAAGCATTGTTGCATACTTGAATCTTAACTCTGGGGTGGCCAGACGACACATCTCAAGAACAGCAGACCACATAAGAAAATAGCCTGTTGTATATGCATGCACATCAGTAAAGGGACAGATTGTGCAGCTCTGACCAACTCGCACATCAAGCAACACTGTATCTATAACAATACTGATCTCTTGAAGTGTACTATCAAATTTTGCAAGACTTAATCCTGTGCTCTCTGTCTCTGGTGCCACAGTTTCTGATACTAATGCTGCCAGATCATCCTGAACCAAACCAGGTACAAGTCTGAAACAACAAAATGGGTAGTGTGTACCATAAACATCCATTTGTGCAATAACAGTTTCTAAAGGTACATGGAACAAAGATAAATAAACTACTGGCAATAACGTTGAAGGGTAAATACAGTGAATAGATTTTTATTTACTTTACAGTGGCCTTTTATATCTTTTCTGGCACAGTACAAACATTTGTATACCATAAACATTTATCTATGCACATAGAAATTGAAACTAGTGACACTGACGCAACACAAATTTATAATACAATAGCTAATTTGTGACACTTCACTTGTCTGTTTTAAAGTAAAGGGTTATCAACAAGCTCCTCTGCACCGTGCCGGTGCCTACCATTCGAGATAATGTTGGTACTGCTGTTTATCTGCATTACCTTTCATGAATTACACATGTGAATCTCTCAGATTTGTTATTCTGCTGAATATTATAACGGTACAATCGCAGCAGCCAGTGCTACCACAATAATTCCCATCTCCAGGGGAATCTTGGCTACACAAGCTGCAGAGTGACTTCTTGATAACACGATATAATTCAAATGTAAAGGGAGATGTTTCACAATTAGTCAATTCAATCTTTCTCTTCTTTTTCTTTGTTGGCTTTCTGTTTATTTCTGTCTACAGTTACTGCTAAGTAGTGATGGATTGGTTTCTATCATATTGCCATCTACTGGAAGTGAAACAAATTTGTTGACAATCAACTGACAGTATTCCAAAATTAAAAATGCGATCCCTATTCTTCAAAATATTTTCTCCCACACAATTAAATCTATGGGCCCATTTAAATGCTTTAATAATTTAACCTCTGGATTTATTTCATTATGTTGTTGTTTTCTAGTGCCTTGCATCTGGCAATGAAGTCATTAGCATTCGTGCTTTCCAATACTTTTGAACTGTAGTTTCTTCTGATCTTAATGCTTCACAGGTCTTCAAGTGGTCTTCGTTCATTTCTGCTGGATCGTTACACAGGACACATTGGTGAAGCTGAGATACCTATTCTGTAGAGATGACTTGCTAAGCAGTCGTGATTTGTCAGTAGTCGGAAGGCTACAATCGCTGTTTTCCTTGGTCTCTGGGGGATTATATCTGGGTTGGAAAGTAGTGTAATCCATTTTTTATCTTTGGCATTTGTTTCTATTTCTTGTAGGTATGAATGAGAACATTTTGTAATGATCAAGCGTTTTATTGAGGAATATGAGAAATTGAATTTAGACTTTTGTTTTATTGTTGTGCCTTTCTTTGCAAGTGAGTCTGCAGCTTCATTCCCCATGACTCCACAGTGTGCTGGAATCCATTGGAGATGAACAGTCTTATTAACTTTTTGGAGTTGTGTTAACATTTTGTAGCATTCTCTAATTTTTGTTGACTTCTTTGTAGTATTTGAACATATTCCCTTAATTGCAGCTTTAGAATCCAAAAGAATTACTGCCTTGTTAAATTTATTTAAGGGAAGATTTAATAATTGTCGGAGAGCAATGTGTATAGCCTCTATTTCTCCATCATAATTTGTTGTGCCTCTGCCAACAGAATGATAAAAGGAAAAATTTGAACACGTAACTCCAGCTCCAGTAAGGTTTTCCTTGGAGGATCCATCAGTATATATGTGCAGCCATTCTTCTGTGGGATATCTAGTATTGATTGTTTCCAGTGCTAGAAGTTTTTGTATTTCTTTTGGTGTATCTGATTTAGTTATTTCCTCTATTAATTCCAAACTGAAGGTAGGTTGCAATAATTCCAATGGATTTTCTCTTATAAGTAGATTTTCTCTGGTGTTAGGAATGTTCAATTTGGATTTAATCTGTGTTACCTTTCCTAGAAAACTGCTATGAGTTTTAAGGATTGAAGGGGGGAGGTTCTCTTCTGTCCATTTAGAGTTTGGCAGTCACAACATTTTCTCGTGTTGGAGCAATGCTTGTTCTTCTATTTTTGTTGTTATTGATGGGGTCCGTGTCAAGGCAAGCATGGCATCAACAGGTGTGGATTTAACTGCTCCAGTGATTAGGAGAAGAGCCTGATTTTGTATTTGTTCAAGTTTATTGATGTTAGCATTTGCTGCTGTTATTAAAGCTTCAGAACTGTACAAGAGGTTTGGTTTAACGTACATTTTGTATGTTGTGTTAAGGACTCTCCTTGAGCAGCCCCATTTAGCACCAGCTAACCTTTTCAGGATTTGCAGTTTCTTTTCAACCTTTTCTGAGATGTTTGTTATATGTTTTTTCCAACTTAGCTTTCTGTCGAAAGTGATGCCTAAGTATTTGGCATCAACTGTTTTGAGTGGTTTACCATTATAATTTATGTTAATATTAACTGGTTTGTATTTTGGTGTAAATAATTCATAATTTGTTTTTTCCACATTGATAGTCATGAGGTTTTTGGAGCTGCATTCATGTACCTTGGTTAGGGCTGTTTCTATTCTGTCTTTAATTAATTCAGGTTTTTTTGGAGAGCCTGAAGTCCAAATGACTACATCGTCAGCAAATAAAGCAATTTTGGTTTCTAAAGCTTTTATTATTGATGGAAGGTCATTTATATATATGTTAAAGAGTGTTGTGCTCAGAACAGCACCTTGTGGAAGTCCTCGGTGTGTTTGTTTATATTTGGAAATGTATGTATTATATTTTGTGGCACAAAATCTTTGTGAAATAAACTGAGTTATCCATTTAAGTATGATACTTTTCACACCTATTGATTGCAACTTCTCAATTAATTTGTTTCTCCAAATTACATTATTAAATGACCAAAAATGATCTGCCTCAGCCGATTTCCAATCTATTTATACTGGGTGTCCTTTAAGTCCGGTAATACTTTTCTTAATTTATTGCACAAAAACAACAAATGATACAGCTTTCATTTAGATGTCACGTGAAAGAGGATCTCAAATGGTTTTGTTTTGATATTACAGGTACTGCTCATAGTTTCCGCATTCGCAGCAGTTGGTGTATTTTCAATAAGGTGACTTCTGGCGCAGAGCATTGTTTCTGCGTGTTGGGAGTTCAACATAAGCAAGTGTGCTACAGACGTGCAACGGAAATTTAGAACAAAGTACCCCAATAAACAAGTACCAAGCAGGAAGTAAATTTGTTACTACTGGTTGCCTGTGTCCTAAGAAAAGGAGTGGCCGTCCATCAGTGAGTGAGGCAACTGTGAACCGCGTGAGAGAGTCATTCATAAGAAGTCTGAAAAAGTATGTTCGTAGAGCATCCCATGAGCCACAAGTATCACATATGACAGTTTGGAAAATGCTACATAAGAGACTGCACAAATCTAGCAGTCAAATGAAGCCGTACAAATTGCAGCTCTAGCAGAAATTGAAAGTAAACAACAAACAAAAGCATTGAGGTTTGTAGCCAAATGCAACAATTCATGGGAGAGGATGAGAATTTGGATCGCATAATCTAGTGATAAGCAACTTTCCACACAAATGGAAGAGTCAACAGACATAACTGTTGAATATGGGGTACACAGCCTCTTCACAAATTCACTGAATGAGCATAATTCACCCAAAATAAACGCTTTCTGTGCAGTGTCATCGCAGAAGCTTTATGGACCATTCTTCTTCGCAGAGAAGACTGTAACTGGTCATATGTACCTGGATATGATACAGCAGTGGTTATTCCCATAAATGCAAGAAGATTCTGATGATTTCTTATTCCAGCAGGACAGAGCCTCACCCCATGATCATAATGACATTTATAATTTCCGTAACAATGCTGGATAGGACGAGCAGGGAAAAATAACTGTTTTGAAAAGTGACCTTCCACATCCCCAGATCTAACTCCCTGTGCCTTCTTCCTATGGGAATACATAAAAGATAGGTGTACGTGCCAACTTTACCACAAAATATTGAAGAACTCAAGCAGCGGATTTCAGAAGTTGCTACCACTGTATCAGAAGATATGCTCCAAAGAGTATGGAGAGAATTTGATTACTGTGTAGACATATGCTGAGTTAAATGTGGTTCCCATATTGAGGCATTGGGAACTCTGACAAACAAAACCATTTGAGATCCTCTTTCATATGACATATAAATGAAAGCTGTATCATGTGTTGTTTTTGTGTAATAAATTAAGAAAAGTGTTACCAGACTTAAAGGACGCTCTGTATTTAATACTTCTAAAATCTAGTTTCCAAATGATATTTCATTTTTTTGAATGTAGACCAGGTTACAATCTAAACAGTGAATTGATAAGTGCCAGATTTTTTATTATTTCAAATTCTACCTCTTTTTTGAAAAAGTTAGTAACTTTTTCATATTGCATTTATTTTGAGAACTAATATTACACCACGTTTATCAAAAATGTTTGTGAATCTGTTATTTACCCAAGGATGATCAGTAAATTTTTAACATTAAATAATCTTTTATTTTTTTTTTGAAAGCAAAACATCTTTAACAGCTTTCTGATATTACATTATCTTAAACTTTTTATCCATAAAATCTGCACTAAAACCATTAATTAATCAGTGTTGTTAATGTGGTTATATTCTCTATTAAAATAATCTTTATTAACTCTTTCACTGCTAAAATGTTTTCAACTTGCTAACCCCTCCATGAGAAGTTAGTTCTACAAAAATTAAATTCTTTTAAATATATATTATAATTATTACTTGCTTATGCCAACAAACTTAATGCTGGTGTTTTTTAAACATACAAGCTGTGTGTGGGCAATGTTTAAGAGGTGGAATCAGGACTGAAAAATTCAATGCCAGGATTTGAACCACGGATCTTCCACATCAAGTGGCTGCTCTAACCACAAGCTACCATGGCCAACTTGCCAGTATGACATTGAATTCCCCAACTGATTTGTACTTTCCCGGTTAGTCGCCCTTGGGGTGTTTATCTCTGATGTGAAATTCCCTTGTGCTCTAACCAGGAAAGTACGAAGTTGGGGAATTTAATGTCATACTGGCAAGTTGGCCATGGTAGCTTAGTGGTTAGAGCAGCTGCTCGATGCAGAAGATCCGTGGTTCCAATCCCGGCTATGGCATTGAATTTTTCAGTCCTGATTCCACCTCTTGTATCTTATAATGCTTAAAATTAAAGTACATGTTTTAAAACACCCACCGAAATTCTTGTAGATAACTGAAAGTGACCCAAGTGTTAAGAATTTTATATTTACAAAACCAAGGAAAATACTGTCTCCATCATACATGGGCAAGGGTTGTCCAGAGGCCACAAAGGCACATTGTTAATGTTTTAAAAATATTAGCAATTTCTCAGCTGACTTCTTTTTAGAATGATGTATTCAACAAAATATATTTACTTACATATATACTCTGTTCATCTAGAGATTAGAGGAAATATAAACAAAGCACAGGTTTGTATCACTCCACGGCCTCGTGCATTCACAATGACGCAACACAGTTACCTACCGCTATGCGTAGGTATAACATGCATTTTACACCACTAAAACGATATATTTACTTGATCCAAATAACATGTAGCACATGGAAATTAACTACTACTTACGTCACCTCTGTCCACAATAACACTTTTTCATTTCCTGCTCACAATCTCGAAACCAATGTCCAGAAGCAGCTTGTGGAGGGAAGTTCGTTTTAAATCTGGAAGATCGGGATCAGCGTTAACTGCCAACAACACTTTGTTTAAGGTGGAGGTTCATTGTTAACAAAGAACTGGTGAAGTTTTCTATGGATTGCAGATCTCACAAATTCGTCGCAAACTACATCCACCATTTATCTGGTACGTGGAAGCTTTTGGCTAGGATCTTCACCAACTGACGATTTTTCTTTGCGTGTATTGTAAATACTTGCAACTGACACACCGGTAAACTCGGATGTTAATTTCATGACGTCTTCGATATCAAGTTCGGGATATTTCTCGCAGAACTTGTTAAACACGTTCAATATTGTTGTCTTTTCACCACTTCGCAACGGTTTGCCGCACTTATATTTCCAACTCACTTGTTCCGCCATGTTACTTTCATGCTGAATAATGTGTGCGCAGAATGAATTAGGCTGGTTACAGATTCACTTAACTGCATATTCTTACACTTTAACTATGCTTAATACACTTATTTTATGCTTTAGCAAACATTAAGTGACATTTCAGAACTTAGTAACAGTATTTCTTCAAGGGACTATTTACACGGCGAAAGCGTCAAGAGGGTGCACTGTGGTCAAAATGCACGTGGCTTTGTTTACGTCTCCTCTAATCTCTTGATGAACAGAGTATATATACTTACATCTTTTCCTTTCTATTTACAAGACAGGGGGGACCAAAATTGATTTTATTGGAAATTATCTCTACTTCACTCTAAATATTACAAATAATTTAGAAATGAAACTATATCCTTCCAAAATGAATTGTATTTCTTTTGTGTGTGATATTTTTTCAAAACATGGGTATACACATATGTCCACATTATATTTAGCACACATAATCCTGGTATCTTGTTCTTTTTGGGCCCAAAGGTTGTATTGTTACATACATGGCACATCCTAGCAGGCTTTGCTTTTTTTGCAGTTGGTAGAACAGGTGAAGGGAAGTGTCTTTTAATTAGTTTAAGGGGCTGATCACCAGATGTTGGTCACCCTACTTTGGTTACTTTGAGGGTGTGACACTGCTCGAAAATTTCTCAAATAAGGGAGAACTGAAAATCAGCTAGAGTAATATTCCTACCTGTTTTTGTTCTGTATATTGCATGAGAATTTAGCAGTTATATCTAAGAGATGGAAGAATTTTCTATACCATTTCAAAGCCTTTCTGACACATTCCAGAGATCTAATCATCCTGTCTGACCTATCTATAGCACCCATATTTTTGTTATAATCAAGTCTTATCAAGTTTTCCTGACCGTCTCTTTGAACCTGTGTGGAGTGTTGTCAACATACACACCTCTCGTCTGCCCATCTATCTACATGTTTTGTATCTATCTTGAGGTATTTTTGTCCCTTTTTAAATTTCTCACTTATTTTGGGCATTTCCTTTCTGTCTTTTCTTCCTGTGCTACAAGCATTGGTTTTATTTTCATGTAGCCAATTGTACAGTCCAGTATAGGATTGGAATACCAATTATCTAGCCATAAAATGTGACCTTTGTGTAGGTATCCGTGCATCAGTGTTTGTTACAACTGCTTCTGAAAAACTAAATTTACGTCCAGGAAGAATATCTGTATTTGTCCCTGTATATATAATGAAACCAAGTATGTAAAATAAAATAAAATAATATCTGCCAGCTATGTCCAGATACCTAATTTCTTATATCTGGACGTAGTGTGCGGATATTTTGATTTATTTAAACTTATTTATTACAATTTGTTCACAATAGAATGTGCAGAGGTTACTAACCAAGTGTGTACCCTGTTTCACAATCACAGAGCAAAAACACTATCAAACCAACCTGTGTCTCTTACATGGGATATAATGTAAAAATTGCAGTCAGCCCTTGAAAAACATGAGGACTTTCATCTATAGAAAGGTCTTGAAAAGGATAAAACACTTCTCTGAAAACTCTCCTCAAATGGTTAATTATTGGTTTCAATTTACATAGCCTTTCCCCCTGTACTTGAGTTTCATTGTCATTGAAATGCAATAGTCTCAAAAGTAAAACATATCCATTCCTGGAAATATAGTCTGAGAATTGATATGTTGCAATAAGAGAATCTTTGAACCAGTACGCGTTTACTGCATTATTTTTTACTTGGTCATGAACATAGTGATTCCGAAAAACATGTACAATTCCTCTTGGGTAGTATTACTCCAAGCTTGCAAATGAGAGTTTTGGGAAGGTTGTAGTTTCTGACACAGGAATACACATGTAATATTTACTGGTCTTGTCTGCTATGTGCTGCATGATATAAAATGGAGAAAATAATTGAAAAATATCAATTATAATGCAGTTAGCATTTATATTTGCCAAAACATCTGAATTTTGACCCCTGAACTGGTGCAAACGTGGGCTGATGTCACCCTGGTGTCACTGAAATGAAGGATCAATGCATCTTCTCTTTGTTCATGATGTGCCTTGCTGATTGAGATCCCTTTCTTTAATTCCACTGTCACCACTATCAATAGCTGCACTTTCATAAACTGCTTCAGCATAATCCTAATCGTTTTCACTGTCACTGAAATCCAAAAATTTGGATGATAATTCATTAAACATTTCTAATAATTCACCATCACCTAAAGCACGTCCCGCTCTGCTTGAGGAAGCCAGTTTACACACCCTTAAAATCCAGTAACTCCCTGCATCACATGATACGAAGCTTGTATCACTCATGGGGCAGCAACACATGCATCGTGCAGACCTTCAAATATGTCATTCAAGGAAGCAGCATAAGATAGATATAGTGCTCATAGACACTTCATTCTCACCACAACAGATAGTACAAGCATATAATATGTTAGAACTGCCTTCAGAAATCTTTGTCTGGGAGTTATACCTTTGTTTCTTAGTGCAATGTGCATAACATATACACACATCATTAGCACAGGGCGAGTTGAAAATTCATAACAGATAAAACACATTGGTGCGATCTTTGCTATCTCGGGTCTTGGTACAGGGTGAAATGAATTGTGGACTTGGGGTTTAATTTTTGCGTATTATTTTATTCGCACCTTCTCGTTCACAGCTTTCAAATCGTATCATGGCAACAATCTCCTATTTCACTGGATCGACATCCTTAGAACCGTCAAGATTTCGTGTTTGAAGATTTACCGATATTTCACCAAATGTGTTTTCTATCACTTTATATTTCATTGATCCTATATTTCTTAACTAAATTGTACACTTGCTACTAATTAACTTCTTGAAGTTAATGTATTACTTATTTTTCTCTAATTCACAGTCTTTAAGCACTTAGCTATTTCAACATTACTGATCTTGGACGTGCAAAGATAAAACACATCTATACTCTACCAATGTTATCAACAAGGAGAAAGATTCATATTGCCGCATCTTTTGAGATATGTGCACATGTATCAATCCGCCGATGTACGTCTTTAGCAGCGTTATTCTATGACATCTTTTCTGCATAACTTTATAATCCTGAAAATGCTAAGAAAACTATTTTAATCTATCTCTTTAACATTTTTGGCATTAAATATTCAAAATAACCCTTAATTCTTTACATACAATTGAAATATGGTATTCAACAATTATAATATTAATAACTAGATAATCTTCTCAATAATGGAAGAATGGTGTGATACAAACAAAGTCAATTACATGTTTGAAATAAGCCAAGTGCACAATGTATTTAATTCCATTTGGTGTCAAATTATATACACTGTTTCATATGCCCCTTATTTTGTTTTTCAAGCTGTTACCTATTTTTACAAGTTTGAAACTTAACATAACACTTCTCCTTACTCCTTCGTTGCACTATATCACTTTATCCGTTACACATTCTTCTGAAATATATGTTTTTGTTTTGACATGACGCAGCATGCCCTCACATTGTTCACACATTTTACCACTCCACAATATAATACAATGAATATTTCACAGGAGGCCGTGTATGATTGTTTGAAGGCTGCAAATTTTGTTTATTCCTCAGTATTTAAGAATTTTACTGTGTGTGTCATCTGTTGTTCTTGTGCTACAAGTGGAAATAGAAGAGGTTTTGAAGGATTTCTGCGTACCCAATCCGGGTTTGACTCGGGCCGCTCGGATTTTAACAAAAACCTGCAGCAAACTAAGGTAACCTAAAAATGTCTTCTCCAATGATTAACCCAACTCAAAGTTATTCCTCAATTGCAAAGAGTGGACCAACTAAAGATCTGGCAATTGTAATTGAAGCATATGATGGTATCCCTCTTAAAGAATATATTTATGGTATTGGCAAACTCACTGATCCTTCTCAAATTCAACTTGTATCCAGAATCTCAAATAACAGAATTTGCATTTACTTAGCGAGTAAACAACTGGCTGAAACTCTATGTAACCAACATCCTAAAATTAAAGTTAACAACGTTACATTGACGTTGCGGCCACTCCTAACTAAACAACGTAGAATCATACTGTCAAACGTATGCCCAGTTATACCCAACTCTGTTCTTGAACATGCTTTAAGCAACTTTGGAATTAACACCACATCTGCAATAATGCATATTAAAGTTAACAACGTTACATTGACGTTGCGGCCACTCCTAACTAAACAACGTAGAATCATACTGTCAAACGTATGCCCAGTTATACCCAACTCTGTTCTTGAACATGCTTTAAGCAACTTTGGAATTAACACCACATCTGCAATAATGCATATTCAAGCAGGATTTAACCTCCCAGGTTACTCTCACATACTGAGCTTCCGACGTCAACTCTATGTTCAACCGGAGGATTTTGAAAAGCTTCCAGATGGTTTTGAGGTGCATCATGAGGGTACTGCATACTGGATATATGTATCTTCAGATACCCCAGTGTGCTTTGTGTGCCAGATAGAGGGTCATTTGGCTATACAATGCACTCAACAAATTACTGAACTGCCAATACCTACCACTATCGACTCTAACACTGTAGACTTTCCTCCTCTCTCACCGAGAATGGTGCCACCTGATGAGCCTCCCTTGCCTAAAGAGGGGGCCAATGTCAAAACCAGTCTAACAGAGCCACATATTCCGACTCCAATGTTGGACCATACTGTTCCTGCTGCTTCCCCTAGCACAGCATTGCAATGTGTGAACATTCCTCCGAAACAAACTAACGACCAGCCTCTGGCACCTCACGCTTGTGCAAAACGTCCACTTTCCACTACCAGTAGTGCTGATACAGAAATGTCTGAGGGGCCTGTCAGCTATCACTCTCACCTGTCTCCAAAAGCTGAATCATCTGTTGAGGATATTGTCCAAAAGCACAAATCTACTCCACTAGCCAAAAAACCAAAACCTTCAGGTGCTGTGCTATCTATCAGTAAATCACTTTTGTCCATCAAACCGATGTTGGATGCCGCGCCAAGTGAATTTATTTTCACCTTTACTCAACTTTGCAGCTTCTATGAGAACGCATACGGGTCAAGTGACTTCACCTAAGTAGCCCTAACCTATACCACTGATTTGCAAGGAATAGTGGAAATGCTTCGCAAGATATATCCCCACCTTACAGGCAATAGCATTAAAAATTGCACAACCCGACTGCAAAAGAAACTAATGGCATTAATAGAGAGCAGTACCGATGTACCAAAATCATCTCCTATGGATGCTGATGAGGCTGAAGGGTCTCTCCCTTCATAATGAAGTGCGAACTCACCCTACTACAATGGAATATCAATAGTTATCACTCACATCTTGAATACCTACAGCTGCTTTTGCATTCCCACAATCCTCTTATTCTTTGAGAGGTAGAACTGGAACTTAAAAATTCAATGCCACAACTGGGATTTGATCCACAGACCTTCCGCTTACCAGACGGCTGCTCTAACCATTGAGCTATTGTGACAAACTGCCAGAATGGCATTAAATTCTTAAACCAGTTCGTATTTCTCCTGGTAAACCACAAAGGCAGTCTCACATCAGAGACAAATTACCCCAATGGTGACTTACTATAATAACAAACTTACTGTTGGTGCTTTTAAACACACAAGCCATGTGTGGGCAAAGTTTGAGAGGTAGAACTGTTGGCATAAATAAATAATAATTACCATCTGAAGGTTATTTAATCCTGGGACATAAAGTACTTACAATAGTAAGTCACCATTGGGGTAATTTGTCTCTGATGTGAGACTGTCTTTGTGGTTTACCAGGAGAAATACGAACTGGTTTGAGAATTTAATGCCATTCTGGCAGTTTGTCACAATAGCTCAATGGTTAGAGCAGCTGCCTGGTAAGCGGAAGGTCTGTGGTTCAAATCCCAGTTGTGGCATTGAATTTTTAAGTTCCAGTTCTACCTCTCAAACTTTGCCCACACATGGCTTGTGTGTTTAAAAACACCAACAGTAAGTTTGTTGGCATAAATAAATAATAATTACCTCTTATTCTTTGTTTACAAGAGACCAACTTCAATGAAAATTATATAGCTCCTCTTAAACAATATTCTGGATATCGTAACCGCACAGGAGCTTGGAGAGCAAGTGGCGGTGTTGCGACTTATATTAAAGATATTTTACCACATAAATACCTCTTAATACTCCATTGAAGGCTATAGCTGTGTCTGTTTTTTCAACAACAGAGATCTGTATTTGCAATCTTTACCTACCAAACAGTATCACTGTTGATCTTTCTACGCTTTATGCACTGATTGCTCAACTGCCTAAACCATTTGTACTGCTTGGTGACTTTAACAGTCACAATCCTGTATGGGGCAGTGAAAAACTTGATCAACGCGGGAAAATTTTTGAAACTTTGTTACACACTTCGGATTTAACACTCCTCAATCTTCCAATGCCAACCCATTATATTTACCATAACAGCTACAGCTGCATTGATCTCACCATGTGTTCTTCCAGCATAGCACACTTATTCCAGTGGTCTGTCTATTCCACCCCTCAGGGTAGCGATCACTTTCTGATCACCATCTCTGCTAAACATTTTACATCTACTTCTCAATTACAGTTTCCCACTTGGAAGCTTAATAAAGCAGATTGGAATCTTTATAAAGATTTATTTTTAAAAGCTTTGCAACAGCTTCCAATTCCTGACTTGTTTCCACAAATGGATATTGATGAAATTGTTCTAAAATTTTCTACCGCTCTAGTTGGGACGGCAGAACGTTCTATACCTACAACCAGAACTGGCAACTACAACAGGACTGTTCCATGGTGGAATGAAAAATGCCAAGAAGCTATTAAGTTAAAATATAGGGCATACGATAAATACAAACAAAATCCTACCTTAGTCACTAAATCTGAGTTCCAGCAACTTTGAGCTGCTGCATGGCATGAAATTAAGCGAAGTAAAAGGGAATCTTGGTTGACCTACGTCTCATCCCTTACCAACAAAACTTCTCAGACTGAAATATGGCATAAACTCCAAGCTATATGTGGTACACGTCAGAAACCTTCGATCAATCATCTTCGAAGAACACCCTCTGACGAAGCCATCACTGAACCACAGATTATTGCAGATACTCTTGCATCTACCTTTTCTACTGTATCCAGTGAATCCAAGGATAACCAGGCAGACTTTCTAACTCCTTGCCCCTTACGAACAACTCTTTCCTCGGCTTCCACAGATTTCAGTCAGCCCTTCAACGAAGACCTTACAATGGATGAAATGCTTGCTGAATTACATCACTGTAAGAGCAAAAGCGCTGGACCTGACAACATTCCTTATGCGCTTCTTAAAGAACTGCCACATAGGGGGTTACAGTATTTATTGAAGGTATTCAATTACACCTGGAAAGCACAGAGCTTTCCCAGTCAGTGGTGATCGTCTATTGTGATTCCTATACCAAAGCCAAACAAGGATCATTCGAATCCTAACAACTATCGCTCTATTTCACTGACATGCACCATGTGTAAACTGCTAGAGAGGATCATTAACAGAAGATTGCGATGGTTTTTGGAACACAACAAATTCTTCAATGATTTACAAAGTGGCTTCCGCCAATACAGATCTACGTTAGATACCTTGATGATACTGGAGTCTGAAATTTGCGATGCTTTTGCCTGCCAGCCATCAGCACATGCTTACTGTGTGTCTCGACATTGCTAAAGCCTATGATACGGTGAAACGTCCTCACATCATTATAGAACTCCTTAAGGCCAACATCAAAGGAAATATGCTTGCATTTATTGTTAACTTCCTTCAAGTTCAAAGGATGTGTGTGAGAACCAACGGTGTCTTGTCACAAAGTGTTGTCCTTGACAACCGCGGTATACCGCAGGGCTCAGTATTGAGTGTAACACTTTTTTTAGTTGCTATTAACTCAGTATTTTCATGTCTTCAACCTCCAGTAAAAGCTGTGCTGTTTGCTGATGACCTGACCATATATTGTAAAGGAAAGAATATTACTACTACACAAGAGCTACTACAATCAACACTCAACAATTTTAAAAATTGGAGCCAAAACACTGGCCTTATTTTTTCTCTCCAAAAAAGTCAAGCTATTCTTTTCTCCAGGTTGAAAACTCCTGGCCCAAACCCTATACTACACATTACCAACTGCCAACTCCCAGTGGTAAATACCATCCATATACTGGGCATGCACTTTGATCATAAGTTGACTTGGATACACCATCTTAAGCTTCTTAAAGCTGATTGTGTTCGGCAGCTTAATCTTTTAAAAGTCTTATCTGCCAAAGGGTGGGGAGCCGATCTCAGTGTTCTACTTCGCACTTACAGAATGACCATCCTCTCCAAGTTGGATTACGGTTCTATTCTTTATAACTCCACAGCTCTAATTGCACTTGGGGCATTCCATACTAGTCCTACAGAGAGTCTAAAAATTGCAGCAGATGGACCATCACTCTCTATCCAACGTAAAATGTTAAGTCTTACTTATTTTACCAAGACCTTAACCAGACCTAATTCTGGTGCAGTTGCTTATATATCACGCCAAGATAATGTTCACCCCAAAGGGTTCCCTATCATACCCTTCTCCCAAAGAATTGTTACATACCTTGAAGAGGTTAGTCTGACTATTCCTTCTTTCATTTCCCGTACTTTCAACATAAATGATATACCATGGAGAATAAAATCACCTGTCATCAACACCACTTTGACAAAATATGTGAAGGCTCATACCCAAAAATCTTGTTTTACCATGCTGTTCAAAGAATTGTGCGACACGTATACCAATTTTGAGCCAATTTATTCCGATGGTTCCTGGTGTGACTACAATAATGGCTGTGCGGTGGTTGCTCCTAACCACACCATGATGTGCAGTCTACCAGACACTCTCACCATTTTCTCTAGTGAACTGTTTGCTATACGTTTTATCATGGATTATATATCAAAGAATGGAGACTTCAAATCATTCATTATGTACACAGATTCCCTTAGTGCATTAATGACTATACAACAACGATCTCCTTGCTACACCTTGGTAAGGGAGATACGTGAATTATACAGTGAGCTTATTTCATCAGGTAAACAACTGATCTTGGCATGGATACTATCTCACTGTAACATACCAGGAAATGATTTTGCTGACACTGCTGCAAAAGAAGTTACCAAGCATCCTCCAAACTTACCAGATCTTAAGCTACCACATGAAGACTATTTACGGCATCTTAAAAGAACTATCCTACACCAATGGAAGACAGATTGGACAACTACATCCAACAGCAAACTGCATGATATCTGTCCAATACCTA
Source organism: Tenodera sinensis (assembly GCA_030765045.1). Classification (NCBI taxonomy): domain Eukaryota; kingdom Metazoa; phylum Arthropoda; class Insecta; order Mantodea; family Mantidae; genus Tenodera; species Tenodera sinensis. The sequence goes on from CM060962.1 coordinate 161,214,948, forward strand.
ACCTGTCCACAACAATTAGAACACTAACCTGGCAAGACCAGGTACTAATAACCCGATTATGCATTGGCCACACATATGCAGTCACATATACTTATTATTTAAATTTGTTACAATCTTTTATTTCCTAACATTATTCAAGTGACATTTACATCATTTGAGGGAGCAAATAATGACAGATATGTAATAAATAGCACAAAATATAAATGCTAGATACAGAAATACAATATGCATAGTAACAAAATAAATAACACAGGCCTGTTATATAAGATAGATATTTATTTTCTTCATAGAATGCATAATTAGTTCACATATAATTCCTCAATTCTGAGTAACACTTAAATCTACTCTACACTATCCCTTACATATCCTTATTTCATTTCTTTGAGTTGCTGCATTACAAAGAACCCGTAGCATCAACACCCTGGTTATCATGTTACTGGGTCCTCTTCACTTCTTCTTTTCCTCAACCCACTTTTGTTTCTAATCCTTACTTTTAAGTTTCTTTAACCACCTGTTTCTCACTATACCTAAATAGTTTCCTATTTCTATTAAACTTTCTTTTGATTTCACTCTTAGTATCCTTTTGCCAATAATTTCGTTTGGTAGTCTGAACAAATTATTTTTTTGTACTTTCCCTCTCAAATTCTTTGTTTTTTCACATTCCAGAATTAAATGCCAACAATTGTTTACTTTCTTACTACACAATAAACATTTCCCTTGATTTTCCCCTTCCCCATAACCTTTCAGCCTCACCACCCCCGACCTAGCCCAAGCGAAACCCTCTCTTGCAGATTTGTTACATACATCAACATAAATTTCTCTTTCCCATGACCTTTTAATCTCTATGTATGTACGCAATGAACTTTTTGAATTAAAACTGCCCATTATTTCCTGTCTCTCCATGTCCTCAATTCTCATTTTAACTCTTTTCCAACATCCTTTCTCAAGTACCAGTCCATCTCTCCATATATCCCCACACCCTATTTCATTTAAAATTCCTTCTAGGCGCTTATACCAAGTATCTTCTTTATAAAGCTTTTGCTGAGTCTCCAAACATTGTTTCACTATATTCTTATTATCTAATTCCTTAATCCTCCCCCAGTATTTCACTACTCTTTCCATGATTTTTGCTTTACTACCCAATCTTGCTAACTCCATTTGCGCAACCCCATTTGGTGAGGCTCTCGGTAGCCTCAATATTAACTTGCAGAAGCTTCTGTGCACCTTATTTACATATTCCCAACCATCCTCTAAGCCCCAAATCTCTGCACCATATAGCATTCTTGTCTCAACTACTGCTCCATATATTCTTTCTAACCATTTCACTTGCATCTCTGGTGTTTTGTCCAAACATACTCTAATAACTTTCATTGCCCCTTTTCCTTTGGCTAACGCTTATTTCTTTTGTTCCCCCATCTACCATTACTGCTTAACCTTACTCCCAAATAATCAAAGTTTCTGACTACCTCGATTTCTTTTCCTTTCCAACTCCACTTTTCTTCTTTTCTCAGCTTATTGCCCTTTTTAAAAACCATTATTTTTGTTTTACTTGTATTAACCCTAAAACACTACTTGATACAGAACCTTTCTATTACCCCAATTATTGGTTATTGACCCTGCAACCAAATCGTCTGCAAATAGTAACCCTGGTATTTCCTCATTACTACTTATTGGGGGGAGACCATTTTCCAACTTAATTTCCTCTAAAATGTCATCAATAAACAAATTAAATAATATTGGGCTTAACTTACATCCTTGCCTTAAACCTATACAATTTTTAATTTCCCTCGTTATTGCCAAACCTAACACAAAAGTCGTTTTCCTCATATATTCTTTGAATTGTCTTAAGCACTTCTTACTCATTCCTTTCATACTCAATTTAGACCATAAAGCCTCCCTATTTATTGTATCAAAAGCTTTTTCAAAGTCCACAAATAACATGTACAATCTTCCCCTTTTGTTTGCTAAGTATTTATTTACCATTGAGATTATTACAAAGATATTATCTATTACTCTCTTATTTTTCCTGAAACCCATCTGTAGCTCAGATACTTTGCCCTCCTCCTGCACCCAGTTTTGTACTCTGTCAGCCAAGACCCCTGAAAACACTTTACCTTACACTGACAATAAGCTAATCCTGTAGTTAGCTGGGTTATTCACCTCCCCTTTATTCTTAAAAATTGGCACCACTATTGCTGTTCTCCAACTCTTAGGTACCTTATCCCCATCAAAAATTGCATTTAGTATCTTGACCGGCAACTTCAATCGGTTTTCGTTTAAGCACCAAGCTTTCCAGAACTCCCCTGGTATCCCATCAATACCACAGGCTTTTCCCTTTTTTAATCTTTTAATTTGTTCCTTTACTTCCTCTACTTCTATCTGCTTATCTAATTGCTCAACATAATTAGTATTTTCCATCACCCATAATGTATGTTTAAACTGTTGTTACCGTCCAATCAAATTTCTAAAATACATGAACCATTCTTCTGCACTTACATTATTTTCTCTTGCTTTAACCTTATACATTCTTTTTACCATAGCCCATATTGTCTTATTATCCTTTGCTATTGCTGCCTCATATACCTTTTTACTCATTTTCCCTGCCCATTCTCTCCTCTTTACTTCCAGTAAATTTCTGTATCCCCATCTTGCAATCAAAAACTCCTCCTTTTCCTTCTGCCCTTCTTCATGCCTCCACCTTTTCAATTCGCCTAAGACTCTTCGTTTTTCCCTCTTACATTCCTCATCAAACCATCCCTTCTGATTCCTATCCATACCATCTTTCACTTTCATCCTTGCACCTGCATACTTGACTAACATTTCTAGCTTTAAAACTGCTTCCTCCATTTTCCTTTCTCTTAAAGCTTTTTCTACCTCTTCCTCTCTTCTCACTCCTATCTCTGATTCTAACTCCTTCAAAAAGACTTCTATCTCCTCCTCCCTCCATTTGTATTTTCTAATTTTGACACCTCCTTTATGCTCTTGTTTTAGTTCTTTTTTATATGTACTTTTAAAACTTGCTCTTAATGGGAAATGATTACTGGAACATATCACATTCAAAACTTCAAAATCCTCTAGGTTTATATCTAAGTCTATTGAATATAATATATAATCGACCACACTCTGGTCGTTATAATTAACACAAGTATATTCACCCATTTCATCTTTCCCCTTTACCCCATTACACATCACCATATTCAGTTCTTCACAAAATTCGATCAACTTCCTTCCTTCACCGTTTGTTATTTTGTCTTTACTCCTTCTTCTTTCCATCCACTTCTCTCCCCTAATTAACTCGTATTCTGGATCCGTTAGCTTTATTTGGCTTAACCCTACTCTGGCATTAAAGTCCCCCATTATCATAAAGCAAACTACCTGAGAATCTGTTAGATAACTCTTCCATATCATGTCTTATCAAATAAAGCACGTTTGGGTTATAAAAGTCTGAGGCACTTGGCGGGTTATATACCACTGCAACACATATCTCCTCTTTTCCTCCCATTCCACTTAGTGCACACCACAACACTGAGCTCCCTCCCAAATTGCTACAGACTTTCACTTTGATACCCTTTCTAACAAATAGCCCTACTCCACCTGACAACCGCCCTCTTTCACTTTTCTTCACTCCACCTTTCCCATAGAACTCAAATTGATTTACTTCCACAATAAAGTCCTTCGACAACCAAGTCTCAACCACATCTATCACATCACCTAGGCCTAGAATCTGCATTATCTCCCCATTCTTTAGCTTTTCAAACAGCCCTTGCACGTTCCAACATACAACCCCCAATGCCTTTTCCTATACCGAACTCTTCCTCTTAAACCTGAATTCCTGAATTTTAGCTTTGCTTCTTGTCATTTGAATTCTATCCACCGGCACCCGACCACCTACTTCCTCCGCCACTTCTATAATACTTCCCCTTGGTGATGAAAACACGTTGCTTTCCATCTCTTCACCTCGACTTGGTCCCGCAACTGGCCCCAATACCTTCTCTTGAGGGTCGTTTCTCAACTGTTTGTCCAGTTCTTCTTGCCTGCCCGGTGACGTCATCATCAGCTGACTTCGACGTGTCCCTACTTGCCTCTCTTCGCACGAATCTCTTGCGTCATCTCCACGTTGTTTTTCTTTTCTTTGTTGCACGGCTGGTGACGTCACCATCTCTCTTCTTGCTTCGCGATCGCGGCTGTTTGCTTCACACATCTTCCTTCCTCGGATTTCAACTTCCTATTGCCCGCTTCTCAAGGTTTCTGCTGATTCACGTCCGTTTAGCTGGCGGATGTCCTGTTTCCTATCATTTACCCAAAGATCTAGTCCTCGTACATATGCCTTGTCACCTCTACCTCTTGCCTTTTTCATCTCCCTTATTAATACGCTTCTTAATTCTCTTTCTTCTCTTTCTACATATGCCTTGTCACCTCTGCCTCTTGCCTTTTTCATCTCCCTTATTAATACGCTTCTTAATTCTCTTTCTTCTTTTCCACAATCTTGAACCAAAAATAATCTCGTGCCTTTTAATTTTTTGGCACGGCTTAGCACTGCCAATTTTACTTTCACTGTTGCCAACTTAACTATTATTGGTCTTGAGTTCGTGCCTCTTCTTCCCTCTCTAAATGTGTCCAGTATTTCCCAGCCACCTAGCCTTATTTCCAATTTATCTGTAAAAATATCTTCCACTTGCTCCCAAACTCTTTTCTCTCTTGTTTCCTCCACTCCAAATATTATAACGTTCATTTTCCTTCTCCTTTCCTCGGCTCTCTCCAGCTGTGACATTCTTCTATCGCATACTGCAAATTCCTTGCTCACCTCCTGTTCAAAGCTCGCCCACACAGATCTTATTCCGTCAAGTTCCTTAATTATTTTATCTTCAATTCTCTTCTCCATTCCTTTGAAAGCTGACATTTCCTCTGCTATATTCTTCAACATTTCCATATCTTGCTCCATTTCCGGTCCTGGGTTCATTTCCACCCCTTCGATTATTAACAAGGCGATTATCACCAACACAAACCACTCTATCATTGCATTTAACTCTCCCGTGTTCTTTCTTCCCGATTTATGTCCTCCACCCTTAAATAGGCCTATTCTGGCCCTATAAACTTCCAACTGCACTCCCATACTTCAACTTCACCTCTCCACTAGCGCTCGTCACACACGTCCGTCTCCTCTCGCTTCTCGGCAGCAACTCCTCATTGGCCACACTGCGCTTACTCATTCCTACATTCTGTCCCGTGAACTTCCTCCTAAATGTACTTACTCTGTGTGATTCTAATCTTACCGTTCAGCATCTACTCACTGTTTGCCCAAGATACACTCACCAGCGACTTCAGTATGGAGTTCCTGAGAACCTTCAGCTAGCTTTGGGTGATCAACAATACCACAAGAAAATCATCAAGTTCATCAAGGCATGCAAAGATAATGTTTAAATTCAATGTAAACTTCATGATTTGTTTCCTCCTTTCTTTTTTTTCCTCAACGTTTAGTCGCGATATGACTTTTATGTTGAAGCGACTTCAAATAATAAATAAATAAATAAAAAAAGTAAAAAAAAAAGAATATTTCTAAGTTCTTCAATTGACATTACCTAAGCACGTTGTGATTGAATATGTGCCATTCAAATTGTGCTTTGGTTATGAGGAGAGAGGATACAAATTGGAGCTAATGATTGTGAGCATACATGTGATTATATTATTTTGTCCTTTGCCTTACTTTTTGTTTTAGAAGTTTACTATGTGTATACAGGCAGTTTATTTTTTGATGTTATATGATGAGCGATATATTTATAACAATGGGTTTTTATTCATGTTTGGCTTGTCAACATTTCCCCAAGTTTAACATTGGCTATCTCCATTTTAATTCACGGGCATCATTTTTCATCAATTATGGTCTTCTCCTATTTACTAATTGCCATTATTTTGTCTCTTACCTTTCTGCACAAGAAAACTCATATATTCATAACTATTTCATCGCAATATTTTATTTCTCTTCTTACTTTGTGCCTGACACCCTAATGTGTCAAAAGCATATTTTATTCGTTGCAATATTTTGAGTTTTAAGATAGTTAGAATTTTCATTTTTCTTCTACGATGCTCATTTTTCGGGGTTACATTTAACAATGATTATGCTATTCTTCTTTTCTACTGTTAGATCTAGTCTACATATATATCCTATAAGAAATCCATTCATTCTTGTTGATTTTCTTTACTTTGATGCTTCTGCCTGATACATTTACTTGCAAAGGAGACTAGTTGGTCATTTGCTTAAATGGCTTATTTTTGTGATATCTTCCTATCAGCTTGCCATTCTGATTTTGTAGCTCATATGTATGGTCACCCAGCTGTTTTATTATAATTAGAGGTCCAGTGTATAATACCCCCATTTTACCAGATTACTTTAAGAATGCTTTCGAGATGTTATGTTTCTTTAGCAGAACCTTTTCTCCTATTTGTGGAAATCATTTCCTGATGTATCTTTTTGCTTTGTTCCTGCCTTTTTCAGCCTTTCGCTGCAGTCTTCAGAACACTAGTTGGTATTTTTCTTTCTCTCTTTGGCAACCATTATGGTGTCTATATCAATCGTTAACCCCTTAGGTTTTGCGTTGGTCATTAGTTCCACTGGGGCGAACTTTACTTGTGGGGTTCAAAGAGTTGTTGACCAGTGTTCTGTGCAGCATCCATTCTATTCGGACCGTTATCATTTGTTTCTTGTTGATCGCCAGTGTTCCAGTGATTTCTTCACCTTTGGCGTGAACTTCAATTATTCGGTGATCTTTGGCTATTTAGATATTTTCAGCAGAAATGAATGTGATTTATCTGGTGGCTGCAATTTCCTGGTCTGCCACAATCGTATCTAGGTGTTCTGTACCTTAACTCTCCCTTTGGTATTGTGTCGTGGTACCATTACCTCATGTTTTCCATTCTTTTGCCATGGTTATGGGACTGAGGTGGTAAATGGTGTGCTCCTCTTCCCCTGTTATGGATGCTTCAAGTGTTTCTGTTGTCCCTTTCATTTTGGTTATTCGTCATCGTGCTTCCATTTAGGTTATGTGAGTTCAGGTGACTGTTTTTGTACCTGTGTTCATTGACTATAGATCATTCTTTATTTCTAATTGACTCTGCTTCATATTATTCATGGTATCTTGTTGTGATTGTACTACATCAGCCACAATCTTAATCCTAGAGGATATAACTTATTCTAGTTTCACTCAAAATTTCTTTTCTTACTAGCCCAATTTCTTTTACTAGTACATTTCTGATTTCCTCTGCTTGTCTCAGCTCAAAGTGGTTCTGACTAGCTTTCAATTTACTTACTTCCTCAGTTCTACTTTGACATTTGTAATCCTATCCTCTACATTTGTCTTATAGTCTGTTATCTCATCCCTACATTTTCCAATTTCTCCCCCCAGTACTATCTTATTTTCTTTCATTTATTTTTTTATGTACTAATTTCAAATTATTCTCCATCACTTCCATGTTTTCCTAGCATTCCTGCCTACCTAATTCTATATTATGCTCTAATTCTTTTTTATTTTGTTCCATTTTCTGCCCTAAATTTTGTTCTAAGTCCTACCTTAACTCTTTTTGGTTCTTTTCTAAGTCCTGTCTTAAGTCTTGCCTTAACTCTTATTTATTATGTTCTATATTCTGTCTTAAGCTATTTATCTCCCAATTTAAGTCCTACCTTGAGCTTTGTCCTATTCTCTGACGTAATTTTTCGATCGTCATCATTAATGTCTGGTTTTCCATATTTGCCTTAACTGGTTTACTATCTTTTTTTATTTCTACTTCATCGCTAGGCCGAGTTTTTAATCCCTTCTCTGCTTGCGACATGTTTGTTTTTGGACTAGATTTAGCTAGCTTTAAAAGTCCTACTTCTTTTCAACTTCTAAGCAACATGCCCAAATATAAAATAAAATGCCAAATCAAAATTTTTGGTCTTCTTTTTGCTGTTGATTTCTCATGTCAATTTTGCAATGGCAAATTCCTGAAGCTCTGCCGGTTGATCCTCTTCTCCCGGAATCCCATATGATTGGTTGTCCATTGCCCGCCAGAGATGGATCCTTGCATCCTTGGTGATAGTTGGGTTTCCTTAGCATCCTGGATGGTGTCTATACACAGCCCCTTGGCAATCTGGCTTACTTGTTTTCCACGAGGATTCTTGCATCCATCTTCTTCCGTTGTGAGTCCACTCTTGTTTGCTTGTATTTTATATTATTTCACCCTTACTCGAGCCTGAAGTTGGTGTGCCATTTGGTACGGTTTTAAAAAGAATTCATAGTTAGTTGGGTATTTGAGCTTTTAAGTCTTTGCTATCTTGGGTTGTGGTACAGGGTGAAATGAATTGTGGACTCGGGGTTTAACTTTTGCATATTATTTTATTCGCACCTTCTCGTTCATAGCTTTCAAATCGTATCACGGTAACAAATCTTTTATTTCACTGGATCGGCTTCCTTAGCACTGTCGAGATTTCGTGTTTGAAGATTAACTGATATTTCGCCAAACAAGTTTTCTATCACTTTATATTTTGTTGATCCTATATTTCTTCACTAAATTGTACACTTCGTGCTAATTAACTTCTTGAAGTTAATCAATGTATTACTTATTTTTCTCAAATTCACAGTCTTTAAGTACTTAGCTATTTCAACATTACTGATTTTGGACGTGCACAGATAAAACACGTCTATAATCTATTGATGTTATCAGCAAGGAGAAAGGTTGATACTGCAACATCTTTTGAGATATGTCCACGTGTATCAATCTGCTGATGTGAATCTTTAGTAGCATCATTCTATGACGTCATTTTCTGCATACTTTTATAATCCTGAAAATGCTAAGAAAGCTGTTTTAATCTATCTTTTTAACATTTTTGGCATTAAATATGCCAAATAACCCTTACTTCTTTACATACAATTGAAATATGGTATTTAACAATTTCAATATCAGTAACTAGATAATCTTCTCAACAATGGAAGAATGATGTGATACAAAGTCAATTACATGTTTGAAATAAGTCAAGTTCACAATGTATTTAATTCTATTTGGGGACAAATTATATATACTGTTTCAATGTTAATAGCAGAGAAAGGGTTAAGACTTATATTTATCAACCTACAAATTATACGGGAAACAATTTAATGCCAGATCCCAAGAATTCCAAACAGACGTTACACTAAACTGAAGTACTTCCAACTTGACAATGGCAACTGTTTTAAGTCAGTCAGTAAATACTAATTTGTATATTTAGTATCAGGAAGTGATTTAAACCTGAATTGGTTCAGGTGTTCACATGCTCCTGTGCTTGTACAAAGGTAATACCCACAGACAAAATGTTTTGTAAAAGTTTGCAAAATAGTGTTGTTTTGAAACAACTCTTTTGGATTAAACAATTTCCCAAATTTTCTTGTAGGTATAAGGGGAATATGAAAATACAGTAGGTTTTAACTGTTGTATTTTTTGTATAAAAAATACTAGGTGGTTTGAAGTGCATATATGCAAAGTTTTAAATCACTATAGTGCCTGTAAGTAGCTCTAATTACATAATATTTAAATACCTGCAATCTGAGGGGGGCATGGCAGTGGTGAAGTTGCTGCCTGGTAAACAATGTCCCCCCTTTTTACTGATTTTTGTGGGATTTTTTCTGTGAAGATTAGCTTCTGATTTGTCACTGAGTCTCTATGATCAATATGTATAACATAGTAGCAGCAACACTGCTGTAGATGTCATGAAACACACCAAATTATATGCCTTCTATGGAGTGAGTAGGGAACACGGAGAAACTTTTGTTTCTATTTTGTTGGCTTCTTCGAGCATGTATACTCAAAAGTTGGCTTCTTCGAGCATGTACACTCAAAAGTTGGCTTTGTGTTTGTGTCTTTGCTTATAGTGACTACATGCTGTGTTGCAAAGTATTTGCAGATAATTTCTTATGACAGTTATCTTAATTGCTAATTTATTACTTTGTAAACAAAGCCTAGTGTAAATATTTTAGTACAGTTCTTGTACAGTGTAAATAGTTGTATATATAGCGACAGGGAGACCTGTATAGTTGTGAAAATGGCTAGAAGAAAAATCACTATAAGATACTTAAAAGCTGGACACTTCTAGGAAGGTCTCCAAGTCTTTATTTCTGTTTAAACTGCACACAAACTTTGAAACTAATTTTTCCTCACTTTAATTTTTGCTATACTTTTATTCATTCAAAACAAAATAACTACAAATTAGGTGTTAAAAGGGTGGAATTTTTACTGTGCACTGTATAAAGCATGGGGAAACAAAACTGACACATGGTATTTAGGATTAACTTAGGAATTTTTGCTATGTAGTTCATAATTTTTTTAAAAATTGTTCTTAGAGTTAAGATATTACAAAAACCATATGTTAAGTTTTTCTAAATGAGATTCTGGTTTTGCGGGGGAAAAAAAAAAAAAAAAAAAAAAAAAAAAAAAAAAAAAAAAAAAATAAATAAATAAATAAATAAATAAAACAAAAATAAAATTTTTTTACAAAAATGGAGAGTGCATTTTGAAATTTGGAAATTTTTGAAACAAAATGTTCAATACTTCAAAAATGAAACTCTGCCAAATAGATTCACATTACATCCCAAATACGTGCACAAAAAATGAAGTACGTAGCTTTAAAATTATGTAAAATAGAAATTTCACCCCTTACCCCTCTTAAAGAGCAGGTTACAATGTGATGGCTTTGACATTCCATTCTCCTTGCATGTTTGGAACATAGTAAAAATGAACAACAATTTTCCATTTGAGAAAAAGTATTCGAAAGTTCAAATACATAAAAAGGAATATCCCGGAAATGGTCCACCAACAAAAAAAGGTATTGACATAAATTTAATGTTTTAACGAGATCTACATTTTTGTGTAGTAAAATTTTGACTGCAAGCTCTTACAATTAACACTAATGCGAAGTCATCTAGAATGATAAGTACTTCATAAGACATTCCCAAAAATTCAAGGTACATGTTATATTTGTCATGAAAATGTCTTAAACATGTGGTATTTTGAATAAAATTGATACATATACGTGCTTAGGCTTTCACAGCCAGCATTAATCCAATAGAACATAGTTTCCGGGCTTGTAGGCCGTGTTCTAGACGAATATGTATGTGACGTTTTGCCCAAGACAGCATTGGGCATCTTCAAAAAGAGTAACTCCTGGCTGGTTAACAACTAGAGGGCGTTTGATGGAGTGCCTGACTTACATATACATGAGAGGGACTGCGTCTCATCTTTTACTGGTTGTTCGCACGCCAATCACTACTATTGGTTCTGTTGGCATTTTGGGGCTTCAGTTTTGTACTGTCTAGCACCGGCATCCAGGCTGTGTGTATACATGCTATTTCTTCATTTCTATTGAATCCATATCCGTTGGTCTTTAGGGATGAAAGAAATAACTTGAGCTTCTCATCCAAGAAGGACAACAAAAACGTACATTGGGACGACAGGACAACAGCATAATGCATTTTTGTCTTATATCAAGAATGTCACTGATTGCATTGGCAAACTTCCGGAAAGGGCCAGTATAAAAACAATTGTTAAACCTAGTAAGAAACTAAAACAGCATCTGAGATCAGCAAAGGGTAGGTGGGACATGCTGCCGATGCAGGGGATTTATTGGATACTGTGTAGCTGCAGCCAAGTTTACGTTGACACTACCAAATGCAGCACAAAAACCCGCTTAAAGGAACACAAAGGCAACTGTCAACTAGAACATGTGTAGAAATCAGCAGTAGCCAAGCATGCGCTTCTAACTTGCCACGACACCAAGTTTGACGAGATTGAAGTTCTGGCCAACACAGCCTTCTACCATGCATGGCTGTACTGAGAAGCCACTGAGATCGACAAACATAAAAACAATTTCAATAGAAATACGTATAAATACAGCCTGGGTGCTGGTGCTAGACAACACAAAACCAAAGCCCCAAAATGCCAACAGAACCAATCAAGTAGCAGTTCCCATAGTCACATAGTAGTGATTGGCTTACAAACAACCAATAAGAGATGAGAGGCGGTCCCTCTCACCTATATATAAATCGGGCACTCCATCAAATGCCCTCTAGTTGTTAACCAGCCAGGAGTTACTCTCTCTGAAGATGCCCAACGCAGTCTTGGGCGAAATGCCAGATACCTATTCATTGACTGGACCATGGCCTACAAGCCTGGAAACTACGTTCTATTGGAAAATTGAATTGGTTGGAGCTGAAACACATTAAGTCAAAATTTACACTTTCTTTTTTTTATTGCACATATAATAACTAGTCAATGTGCATTAAACAGCACTGAAAAGCATAAAGTTAGCCTTCCCCTTGTATGGTAAAATGCTGTTGTGTATAATGCGAGCAGAGGAGAAAAAGCATTGTCATTGACTTACTACCTTTCAGTCCTGTGCGTGCTGCGACTGTATGTTGCCTACACTGGTGAGTTATTGCAGTGCATTTTTATCGCATAGTTTGTTGTGCTTTAGTTATTTGAGTTTCATGTTGAAGTCATGTTTTATCATGTCCCCCAAGAGAAAAAGAAATGATTCTGCTTACAAGAAAAATGTAATAAAGTATGCCATAACTAAAGGTCTAGTTTATATCAGCTATTGTGGCAAACAAATTGCAGAAAAGAAAATGGGAGGAAATTGCAGGTCAGTACAAACGTTTACTACTACAATAATTACAATGAGCCTTATTTCTAGTGCACTTTTTTCGAGTCCCAGATGTAAAGTGTATGTATTATTTTTTAGTAGTAGAACACGCTTAAATATGCAACATTTGTCAAAATCACTTTGGTTGAAGGTACTGTAAAGCCTGTTTCCAGAGAATTGCTGACAATGACAAAATTAACATCCTTGCAAAATTTCATGACCTTCCGAACAAAGATACTAAAGATTTATGCTTAATGGCCTTTATTGAAGCATGTGATGTCAGGCAGCGCAGATCCCGGAAGTCAAATGGAGATGAACCAAATAAGCGTTCTTCCAGTTTTCGTTATTTTATAATGTGTGGGTCTCATTGAGTGCAAGTATGTCAAAAAGCATTTAGGAGCTTCCACTCCATTGGTATGAAGCAGGTGTTCGCTGTAACTCTCATTAATAAATGCCAAAAGATAAACATGGGTAAAATCCAAAAGGAAATAAAATTCCTGAGACCATCCTCAAAACTGTAGATGAGCACATATATCTTTGTTCTAAAGTCCTCTCATTAGGTGGGAAAGGAAATTCAATACTTAGATTCTCGGCTGTGTGTAAGAAAACTGTATGACTTGTACTGTGGTACTTATCTAGATACAGCCCTGAAATATGACTTCTACAGGCAGCATTTTTGGGAAAATTATGATTATAAGTTTGCCAGACCACAAATAGATGTCTATTCTCTTTGTGAGAAACTTCATGCCAAATTGAGAAGACCTCATCTCTGCGAAGCTTCAAAACTTGCAGCCAAATCAAATTTGGATGTTCATCTTCGAAGAAGCCGAAAATTTTACAACTCCCTGAAGAAGGCCAAGTCTGTCTTCAAAATGAAGAAATGGGTGCCATTGTCTAAGACTATATGCAGAATTTGCCCTTGTCAGAAATTCCTGTGCAAGAAATCTTATACATGCAGCAACTGTGAGTAAATATATTCAGTATTCACAATTTAAAAGATGACGGCTCTGCTGTTTATCTTTATCATGAGAGTAATGGAAGAAAAGGTACAAATGAAGTGTGCATCTTTTTATACCATTACATTAAAAATTATATTCCAGCCACCATTAAAAATCTCAGCTTGTTCTCAGACGGATGTACTGGACAAAACAGAAACCACACAATGGTGAGTATGTGCATAGCACAGACTGCAACTGGTAGAGAGGAGTCAATTACCCACATGTTTCCTGAACAGGGTCATTCATACCTCCCATGCGACAGAGATTTTGGGTTATTCAAAAAGAAAATTAAAAGTTGTGATAAGAGTTTATATTCCAAAAGAATGTTGAAATAATACGTAGCAAACAGCAGAAAAAATGTGGAAATTTGTGTTGCAGAATTTGATGAAATTCTTTATTTTGATAAATGGTGGCCATCATACTTTAAGAAGAGTGTAATGTCCAGAGAAAGTGAAGGACCCCAAGAGATAAGAGGCAAGTGTTTTCCCCCTTGAAGTTCAAGCAATTCAAATACTGTAGTAACAAGACTGGAGAGGTTGAAGCATCGATTTACATTGACTCCCTTGTCAAACATACATTCTTTCTGGGAAAGCCTCACTCACTACAGCATCTTACTATGCCCTCTGAAAAAGCATACAGGGACAAAGTTCCTATAAACTTTAAAAAGATTCAGGACATTGGCAAGTTAGTAAAATATGTTCAAGATGCTATGCAGTTTTACGAGTGTATTCTGAAATGGCCAACACACGTGGTTCAAAGTGATACTGTGTAAAACTCTCAAAGTCACATGTTTGCATGTTTGTTTTTCCAAATTAAATGGTATTTAGGGAAAGTGATAGTAATTTTATAATTTAGTTTACTCTGTTCATTTATTTATATTTATAAACATGCACATAGCCAATAAAAACACCATAAATTTAAATATCAACGCAGATCTGCAATTCAGTAGTGACTGCAGAGTTGAAAAACGTTAAGTCCGTTTTTGAAAAACGCTAAAATACAGACGAAATGTTCAAATTGTTTTTTCACTCAGATAATTACATTAGTAGATATTATATATTGTATAAAAATACATCAATAATCTACATTTATTTGCCTTTGTTATATTTATACATCTTTTTTCCTTTTCCTGAAAAGTTGTAAAAATTGAATTAATGCCTTTCAACTCCGATCAATTCAATTATTAGAGCTGTTTATGAGAAAATCAACATTTTCAAAAAAATTTCATGTAAAGGGTAACCTGGAGTGGGGGGGTACTGAACTTAACTACCAAGTCAACCAACTTTTCATTTTTGAGTTATACTGCTTGTCCGTCTGCAGATTAGCAATATACATACTACTGTATTGCTGATCTTTTCTACCAGTTTAAAAGAGTTTTTAATACCTTTTTGGGAGTTTTATTAAAAAATGAAATGTATGATTTTAGTGGGTCTTTATTAGTTCTTATATAACCTTCACCTTAAATAAAAGTTTCTACCCTGGTAATGCAATCAGTGAGGATTGGAGTTCATTGACTTTGCATCTTTTTTTTTTTTTATGATACTGTGGTGATTCTTTGTGGAACACAGATATGGCTCATAACATTTTGAGTGAAATAAAGCTGCTTTTAAGGGTATCTTTTTTCCTCTATTTTTAGATGTTTTTTATCTGTTAGTTAATTTTTTACAGATTATGTCACTTTTTAAGAACAAATCCAGCTTTTTGTCATTTTTTGCAAGTTTGGTTGCATTATTTTTGTATTAATGGAATCAAGTTTCAGAACCTCAAAATCTAAAAATCTGATGTGTTGCACTCACATGACTTTCTCTACTCTTGTAATAACCATTCTTACAAACTCTTATTCCTATAGCTTCTTCGTGCTAGTTGAGATGAACATTTGTACAAATTATCTTATTGCTTATTTCCTTGTAGGTGCAAGGGGAATGTTAGAATACAGTAGGCTTTGTGCAATAGTCAAATGCTTTAAAACTTTGAGATTCTGTTGTCTTTACAGACTTAACATATAAAAAATGAACGATGATCCATTTCACGAAAGTTCTAAGTTTTCCGAAACTCACACACATAACAAGGAATATCTCCGAAATGGTTCACCCTACAAGAAAATTTATTTAGACATAAATTGTGTATTTTAGTGATCTACATTTTTTGTACAGTATGATTTGATCTATCTCTAACGGTTTACCAGTTATGCAAAAGTCGTCCAGAGTAAATATGACTACAGGGGCTACAGCCAGAAAATTCAAGATATACATTTCATTTGTCATAAAAATATCTCAAACATATGACATTTTAACCAAAATCGTTAGAGACATTTTCAAGAAAATTAAAATGTTCGAAAACTTTTCCATATAAAGGGTAGTTTAGGGTGGGGCTATTTTCTTCAAAATCTTCATGTCACATCCTTGAAAGACATTAAACTTGAATACCAAATTTGGTTTTTAACCGACTTTTCGTTTTTGAGTTATGCTGTCCACAGACTGACACACAGACACATACATGGACCTTTTTCTAAAAATGCTATTTTTGGATTCAGGAGGGCCTCAAAACATATATTTCCGGTGAAATCTCGACATTGAATTTTTGGGTGGAATACAATACTTCCTCTACTTACCAGTAGAGAAAGTAAAAATTCTTGGACATCTATTGGAATGTGGCTCTATTTATTAAGCATTTGGACTCATCCAACTAAATGGTTCACTTTTAATTTAAAAGATGAGTCAATTAATAACACTAAACAACACTTACAACATAATTTTCCGGAACGCGTTTCGAAGGTTAACTTTCCTCCATTATCAACTGGACAATAACTGGGTTTCCATCGTGTTTCATGGTGCGGATGGCGATGCTTCTTCTGATGTTTCTTCTGGTAATGGTTGAATGAACTTGCTGAAAATATCTTTCTGAGGAATGTCGAAATTAACCTCTTGAGGGATATCGACGTGAAATCACGTCCATTTAAAATGACGGATGAGCGATATGGCATCCTGTGCGTTTAAGCATTTAACCCTTATTTATCCCTTATCCAACTCAACTTATTATAATTTTCCCTTTATGAAACATTTTAGTGAGGTCTATATACTTTATTGGCTTACCTTAATATGTTCATTCTGCAGTGATTTACCTCAAAACAGGGATAAACACACAAGGGTACGTACATCTCCACATTCGCGAATTCCCTTCTTGCGGCGCATGAAACACTTTGGAGATGGGCGGGACTTCTTTGCTGTTGGTGGTATACTTTTAGGATAATGTTTTCCTTGAAGTCTGAGGGGTGCAGGGGTTTTGGATTTTCAACCCCCAACGTGGTATTGTTCAATTAGGCTGCGAGCTATTTATAGTCGGTAGTCAAGGTCGGTCATTGTCCTGTGTGGGTTTAGAGAGCTGTCCAAATCCCCAATCAATTGTATATGGTTATATCCAGTTGGTGCAAAAACACCTTTTTATACCACTTCTCCCTTCAGCTACAAGCAGGAAAGAATACGTATGTATTTCAACAAAGAAAGACACGGACTCTACTAAGTTACGAAACTCGCGTAAGCAAAAGTTACAATGTTGATCTATTCTGATGACTCAAGAGACCACGCATACAGTAGCGCTTTATTACATAGTATGCTGACGCATAAGCCACACATACAATGGGTGTTTCTTTACTATTTCTTTCCGAGAACTTATATTAGATGCGTTCGACAGAGCAAAGTTGACTTTTCACCACAGTGAAACAAAATTGTGCCATTTCAACGTTTTGTAAATACAACTCAACTTTGCTGATGACGTACATTTATACTGCAAATAACGAGTTTTATACCAGTTTTTGTTTCATTAAAATAACTTAATATTTACACAAAATACAGCTGTGTATATACTAAGCACTTTTAGCGCATTTAACAATTTAAATGCTAGCAGTTCTAGGCTCGCGGACGTTTTAAATGGCCATCGCTCAAGAGGTTAAATACTTGGTTTCTATTTTTTAAAATGAAGATTTGTTCCCATGTGGACAGTTCCTGTTTTCCGGTTATGTGTTTGAGAAGTTTCGGTTCCAGCTTTATGTCATGATTTTGTGTCCAAAAGTGAAATGCAACTGCTGATTTTTCTAATTGTTTACTCTTGATGTTCCTAACGTGTTCCTTGGATCTAATTTCTAAATTTCTTTTGGTTTTTCCTATGTATATTTCATTACAATCACTGCATTCAATTTGGTATATGCCAGATTTTTTGTTAGGTGGAATAGCATCTTTGATGTAAGATTTAAAGCTTTGACGGTGCGCGTTATTAATTAAGGCTTCATGGGTGATCAGCCGTGTGAGGTTTAAAAACATTGAGCTTTCGGCCATTGTAGACTCTATGGCCTTCATCAGAATGAAAAATGACCGTTAGCTTTCCGCTCCCCATATATATACAATGTTAGGTGGGAGGGGGTTGCGTTGCCCTGGCCAATGAGCGGGTGGCGATTTGTGATTGGGCCTGCTGTTTCGGGCTATGTTAGTCAAAATTCTGGATCATACTGATAAATACTGGGACAAGGTCATTAAGGAAGCCATCCAAATCAAACTACATCCAAACAATTACAACAGGGACCGTGGATTTCAACTAAGCCCTATCTGGACAATAGCCATCAAACACATCCACTTTTTTTTTTTTTTTTTTTTTTTTTTTTTTTTTTTTTTTTTTTTTTTGTGGTGGGGAAAAAGGCTACTTCCGCCCTAACCGCATGCACGCATACGAGTGTAAGATTCCTACCCTGGCTTCGAACCCGGGCAGCCTACTCACAAAAAAACCCCACAGGAAGTCTTGAGGTCAAGGCCTCTATGCTGCAGTACCGCATAAAGCACCTGCGCATTCTGTGGTGAGAGAGGGAAGCTGCCTGCCAGTGGCAGTAACAGCGAGTATTACTGATGTGCCAGAGGGCAAACATGACATAAGCCCTGAGTGCCCCCTGATAGTAATTAATGGTGATGTGTTTGATAGTTGATGGTGTTCTTTTTGTGTTTCAGCCATTTGGCATCGTTAGGTGTAGATGGATGTGAGGGATGAGTGAATGAGCATGTTTAGTTTTTAAATCTCCACCCAAAAGTTTCGTTTCTTGTCCTTAGCGTATTTTAGTGTTTTTTTTTTTTTTTATATATATTTATTTATTTATATTACGTCCTATAACCTATGCTAGAAGTATTTAAGATATGCTTATATAACTAGGTGCAGTTATGGTGATATGATTTACACTTGTAGAGCTAACTTCTACTGTGTCTGTTAATCTTACTTACTATGGTGTTATCAAGCCGGAGGCTTTGTCATTAATCGTGTACCTGATCTTGCCTGGTCGTATAAGTGCACACATGGCGGGCTGTCTGCCTGTAGTGCAGGAGCGAGCCTGTGCCACTACCGGGGAGGCCCTCGTCTCCCGGGGTCCGCCTTGGCTAGGTAGCACAAGGACTTGTGAGGGCTTGAATGTAAGTGTATGTATTTTAGTGTTATGTGTTTGTTGTGTGCTTCCCTTCATCCCCTAACCAGTAATTTCATGGTACTAAATTATTCAGGTATTCCTGTATGTTGAGTTCAGGTTCGCCTATACTTATAGTGCGATCGAACAATGATAAGAGGGCGGAGGTGTTTGTCGCGAGTCATATCACACTCCCCGAGCATTTGTATTTGCTCGTTGTGGTTCTTATTCTTTTTGGCGTACAGGTTGCATGCCAGGTGTTTAATAAACTGCTCGATTGTGAGCATTTTTAGCTCTTCATGTAGCTGGTACGTAGGAGCCTCTGGCGGTAGTTTTGCAATAATTCGCAGTATTCTATTTTGCATCGTTTGGAGGCACTTTATGTGCCTTTTTGCCGCATATCCCCATACTGGGGCGGCGTATGTTAAGATGGGTCGGATCAGCATCTTATAGAGCGTAAGTCCCATGCATAGCTAAAGGCTGCTGTTGAGATTTATCAGCGGGTACAGTCTGTTGAGTTGGCCATTGGCCTTTGCTCTGGCTGAGTTAATATGCTCTCTCCATGTGTGATATTCATCCATCTTAACCCCTAGGTACGTGACGGATGTCTCCCACCTGAAAGGTTCCTGAATTAGGGTGAGGGGTGGGAGGGCACGCCTCCTTTGTCTGTGCAATATTCGCCTGGTAAAAATGATTGCTTGGCTTTTTCTTGCATTCAGTTTTAACCGCCATTTGGTGAACCAGGGCTCCAATGTGTTTAGAGCATTTTGGAGCCGCAGGTGTATGATGCGTGGCTGAGTAGATTGCGTGGCCAGGGCCATGTCGTCCGCGTATATGTATTTATCTACCCGGACTAGTGGTGGTAGATCGTTGATATATACATATATTAAATAACGTAGGCCCGAGTAAACTTCCTTGTGGGACTCCCGCGTTTATGGGGTGCAATGAAGATTCGGTATTCTCAATTGAGATTCTGAAACTCCTTCCGCTGAGGTAATCTTTTATTAGGGCGACCATTGAATCTTGTACCCCTATGTGAATGAGTTTGTGGAGTAATCCTGCATGCCACACTTTATCGAAAGCGCGTTCTATGTCCAATAGGACCCACATCCACAACAGCAACTACAGTGATTCTGGACCAAGTACTGACCCTCAAGAAAACGCTGTGGCCGGTAACAAACATAACCTGAAACAGCAGGCCCAATCACAAATCGTCACCCGCTCATTGGCCAGGGCAACGCAAACCCCTCCCACCTAACATTGTATATATATATATATATGGGGAACGGAAACCTAACGGTCATTTTTTCCTGCCCCCTTTCTGTATCCTAAATTAGGTATACAGAAAGAAACCATTGCCCAGGACACAAAAGCATGACAACACAATGACAACCTCCAATACCGCACAGATAAAGTCGCATTAGCGGCTAGGTGCTGTGCAAACACGACATACCGTACAGGAGAACCTGTACGACCTGATCTCGATTGCTGGATGGTCATTTTTCATTGTGATGAAGGCCATGGAGTCTACAATGGCTGAAAGTTCAATGTTTTTAAACCTCACACGGCTGATCACCCGTGAAGCCTTAATTAAAAGCATCTTTGATGTTTGAAAGTAGCAGGTTTTTTATGGAGCTATTTCAATTGAAATAGCACAAAATTTTTTCTTTTCCGCTCGTTTAACTTTTTTATCTACTAATTCTTTGGGGAAGCCGTTTTTTTTTGTGTGCTATTTCAATTGAAATAGCAAAAAAGGGCTTCCCCAAAGAATTAGTAGATAAAAAAGTAAAGTGAGCAGAAAAGAAAAAAATTATTAAAAGAAACTACAACTCTCTCAGCAGCAAAAATAAAAATGACATTCAAAAAATTCACATATCATCCATGGGCCTTTGATAAATTTAAAAAAAGTGTTCAAGGAATACAAGGAATACTCAGCTAGCACCAGTAAACCATTACTCCATAAAAAACCTGCTACTTTCAAACATCAAAGATGCTATTCCACCTAACAAAAAATCTGGCATATACCAAACTGAATGCAGTGATTGTAATGAAATATACATAGGATAAACCAAAAGAAATTTAGAAATTAGATCCAAGGAACACATTAGGAACATCAAGAGTAGACAATTAAAAAAATCAGCAGCTGCGTTTCACTTTTGGACACACAATCATGACATAAAGCTAGAACCGAAACTTCTCAAACACATAACCGGAAAACAAGAACTGTCCACATGGGAACAAATCTTCATTTTAAAAAATAGAAACAGAGTATTTAATTTGACATTCCTCAGAAAGATATTTTCAGCAAGTTCATTTAACCGTTACCAGAAGAAACATCAGAAGAAGCATCGCCATCCGCACCATGAAACACCATGGAAACCCAGTTACTGTCCGGTTGATAATGGAGGAAAATTAACCTTTGAAACGCGTTCCGGAAGGTTATGTTGTAAGTGTTGTTTAGTGTTATTAATTGACTCACCTTTTAAATTAAATTAATTATAACAACACTGTTTTCAAACTTCTATGAAAGGAAGATAAATGGTTCACGTCTATTGTAAGTGTTTGAGGTGATACTTGTATTTTGAAAATATGCATTTCTGTAAAATTGAAAATCAAATAGAATTGTTGAAATCAGTTTCAAGTAATCTAAGTTGTGTGGAAAGTGAAGTGGGCAAATTTGCCTTTGCTAAAATGGAAAATGTGTTGAACAAGAACATCAGATGTGATACAATGTGCAATATTGCTGATGTACTCTAAGGTAAGAAATATTACCTCAATGAAGAGCTGAAACTAGCAATATTTGTTGCTTTAAGCACACCCATAACTTGTTCTTCTGTTGATGTTGAAAGAAGTTTCTCAATGTGTAAGTCCGTATTATTTGATGACAGACAGCCCTTCAATTTTGAAAACTTACAAAAGCTGTTCTTAATGAATTATAATTCAGTATTCAGATACAAAATATTGTGATACTGATAATTTTGATAAACTTTTATTAGGGACAAACTTATAGAATTTATACATTCGGAACAAAACTTATTAAAGTCTGGACATGTGACTTCCTGTTCACATACGCAGAAGTCAGGTCCTAAAAGAACAGGTTGCATGGTACGGTTTTGAACCGGGCATGCTCCGGTCTTTAACCCTATCAGCTGTGCTGACGAATTATTAAGGAAGCACTGCGTAAGCTGGTTTGAGGTATCTAAACTCCCAATTCTGACCACTTGGGGGTCGACTTTGCCGTGCTACATGAACCTGCGGCACTCGCACTCGTGAAGACATCTTTGAAAAATGGAGCTCTCACCGTCTAGAACCTCTGCTCAGATAACAATTACATCTGTTCTCTTCTAATTTATATTGGAGCACTTTTACATTCTGATGTACCTCTTTTACTTTTGTAAAATATACTTCCTACACACTAGAATTACATGTCAGTTCTGAACAGTAACCTTCATCACTCCAGCCCTTAACAAATGATACCTCTGAGCTACCCCGTCCTGAACGTCCCTTCTAACAGGGCTATGTATTTGGGGATGCTACATAATCGTTCACAAGTGAACATTACATCTGGTGGAAGTGCCTGAGTTTTGCATGTTACATCTGGTAGCGTAGGCTAAATTCTTACATTACATCTGTTGTGAGGCACCGGTCCTTTTTTCTTTTCTTTTTTTAAAGGGATATGGTTCAACCCCATAACCCCTTTTTCTAAGGGTGTTCCTATTTTTCCTTTTTCCCATCCTACATTATGATTTCTGCATGGTGAAGTGTTATAACATGTGTTAAAATTCTTGCTATGCAAATAATTTGAATGTGTTCTCCAAAATAAGGTGTTTTGTTGCAAGTGAATAATACATCACCTGTCAATTTTATTTTAAGCAACACATAATTCTAGTTAACATACACAGTGGTCAGACTTTGGTTTACCTGTTAGGGCAAAACAGCTTAATTTTTGTTTGTGTTTCGTGCTAGTTTTCTGAACATTTTTAGTATGTACATGTGGCATGAGGAATCAAAATACTGTTAAAACAAAAGAAAAATCTTTATTTGCAATGAGTATGGATAACATCTCTGCGACCCCCTCCTTCCAACAGATTAAATTTTCCAGGAATGCCAACCATTCTAAAGCTGTTGCAGATTCCTCAACTTCTATTTGTAATTATAATTTGTGTTTACTGCAAGAAAAGCTACAAATAACAGAAAGTTTTCAAGATATATTACACTAAGTAAGTATTTTACCATGTTTTGGGACTAATTTTCATTCCACAGTTTGAGTATGTTTATCAAATCTTGTATGCATCGTTCTTTTTTTTTTTTTTTGGCTTTGTTCTTGTGCACTCCTACAGCTGCTTAACCAGGCAAAAATTTAGACGTAAATTTCTGAATCTCTATGAGGAACTGGGCGATCAGGAAATTTACGTCTAAATTTTTGCCTGGTTTTGCAAACCAATTTCTTTTTCAGAAAATAGCTTTTCACTATATATGCACGTTCATTTACTGAATATTTCACCATCATGCAAACAACACGTCCAACCATCTGATAAGTCGTGCCACTACTGCATGCCAAGGTCGAAACTAACAGGCACATGAAAAGTGCACGCCAATTTCTTCTGGCGTGTAAAGTCCTGTCTATTGGCGAGTGGGTGATGACTTGCGGGAGCACGGCATTTGTCACTAGCGCCGACTCTTAAACTAACAGTACTGTATAAGATATAAGAGTGCAAAACAAAAGATTTGTTTGTAAGCCATCTCTAATTAACAAAAATTATTTAGGATGCTGATTTCAGTTCACGTTGGACAACAGGTAAGTGGTGTTGGAAAGTCTTTTTAGATTACTATCTCCAACTTCTAAGTATTCATTGACGTAGCATAATTTTTTATCAATCTCGAAACAGTGTTGCAGTTAAATGAAATACCTTGAAAAATAAAATTAAATACAACAAGAACAAAATAAAACCACAGTTACATTTGTCGATTTTAATTTTTGTTCTTACGAATAGTGCATAAAGTTTATAATTATTATTGGTGTGATAAAATGCGTTTCTTTTTCTCCCCCCAAGACTTTGGGGTGAGATGTAAATACTACTGTGAGATTCACTATCCCCATAATTTGGGATTATTTTGGGGATAATTTTTTGAGTTTAGAATACATATTTTGTAGTTTCCCACATTTGATTAAAATAAGTTCATATTTGGGAACAATTCAATGAACATGAAAATGGCACTAGAATTTTAAATGTGTTATCACCTTTCTCGTTGGATAGGGTTAATAACAAAGACATACAAACACTAGATGAAGGGACAGTTAATATCTTGCAGCCTTCAGAAATAAATGCAGCACATTTAATTCTAGTAATGATAATATTATACATGTTTAGAGTATGTTTAATTGCATTATTGAGGTGTCACTTTATGAATTTCACAAGGATTACTTTAGCAGTAGTGTATTGCATTTCATAAAGTTTTTGTGTGCTTGAATAGAATAATTACTTTTTTAGGGATAGATGTATGCACATGTTCAAGAAAAACGTTGAAATAGTGGTATTTTAACATGTGCATACTTTATTAAACACCTTGGCAGGAAAGGAAAGGAAATCCTACTTAAACTGTATAACACGTGTTGGAGAATGACTGTACCTTCCGACTGGAAAAAAGCCATTATCATCCCGATTTTAAAGAAAAACAAACCTTCAAACAATATTAATAGTTTCAGACCAATATCTTTGACCAGTGTTATTGCAAAAGTGATGGAAAGAATGGTGGCATCTAGACTTAACTGGTTCCTAGAATATTACAACTTAATTAATAGTTCACAGACCGGCTTCAGACAGAATCATAGTACAAGTGAAAATGTACTCCTACTAAGCCAAGACATCAAGGAAGCTTTCAATAGAAAGGAGGATACCTTAGCAGTATTCATTGATTTTAAATCAGCATATGACTCAGTCTGGAGAAACAAATTAATTGAGAAGTTGTAATCAATAGGTGTGAAAAGTAACATGCTTAAATGGATAACTCAGTTTATTTCACAAAGATTTTGTGCCACAAAATATAATACATACATTTCCAAATATAAACAAACACACCGAGGACTTCCACAAGGTGCTGTTCTGAGCACAACACTCTTTAACATATATATAAATGACCTTCCATCAATAATAAAAGCTTTAGAAACCAAAATTGCTTTATTTGCTGACGATGTAGTCATTTGGACTTCAGGCTCTCAAAAAAACCTGAATTAATTAAAGACAGAATAGAAACAGCCCTAAACAAAGTACATGAATGGAGCTCCAAAAACCTCATGACTATCAATGTGGAAAAAACAAATTATGTATTATTTACACTAAAATACAAACCGGTTAATATTAACATAAATTATAATAGTAAACCACTCAAAGCAGTTGATGATGCCAAATACTTAGGCATCACTTTCGACAGAAAGCTAAGTTGGAAAAAACATAACAAACATCTCAGAAAAGGTTGAAAAGAAACTGCAAATCCTGAAAAGGTTAGCTGGTGCTAAATGGGGCTGCTCAAGGAGAGTCCTTAACACAACATACAAAATGTATGTTAAACCAAACCTCTTGTACTGTTCTGAAGCTTTAATAACAGCAGCAAATGCTAACATCAATAAACTTGAACAAATACAAAATCAGGCTCTTCGCCTAATCACTGGAGCAGTTAAATCCACACCTATTGATGCCATGCTTGCCTTAACACGGACCCCATCAATAACAACAAAAATAGAAGAACAAGCATTGCTCCAACACGAGAAAATGTTACGACTGCCAAACTCTAAATGGACAGAAGAGAACTTCTCCCCTTCAATCCTTAAAACTCATAGTAGTTTCCTAGAAAAGGTAACACAGATTAAATCCAAATTGAACATTCCTAACACCAGAGAAAATCTACTTATAAGAGAAAATCCATTGGAATTATTGCAACCTACCTTCAGTTTGGAATTAATAGAGGAAATAAGTAAATCAGACACACCAAAAGAAATACAAAAACTTCTAGCTCTGGAAACAATAAATACTAGGTATCCCACAGAAGAATGGCTGCACATATATACTGATGGATCCTCCAAGGAAAACCTTACTGGAGCTGGA
This sequence comes from Tenodera sinensis, assembly GCA_030765045.1. Taxonomy (NCBI): domain Eukaryota; kingdom Metazoa; phylum Arthropoda; class Insecta; order Mantodea; family Mantidae; genus Tenodera; species Tenodera sinensis. The sequence continues at coordinate 161,241,126 of CM060962.1, forward strand.
GTTACGTGTTCACATTTTTCCTTTTATCATTCTGTTGGCAGACACACAACAAATTATGATGGAGAAATAGAGGCTATACACATTGCTCTCCGACAATTATTAAATCTTCCCTTAAATAAATTTAACAAGGCAGTAATTCTTTCAGATTCTAAAGCTGTAATTCAAGGAATATGTTCAAATACTACAAAGAAGTCAACAAAAATTAGAAAATGCTACAAAATGTTAACACAACTCCAAAAAGTTAATAAGACTGTTCATCTCCAATGGATTCCAGCACACTGTGGAGTCATGGGGAATGAAGCTGCAGACTCACTTGCAAAGAAAGGCACAACAATAAAACAAAAGTCTAAATTCAATTTCTCATATTCCTCAATAAAACGCTTGATCATTAAAAAATTTTTTCATTCATACCTACAAGAAATAGAAACAAATGCCAAAGATAAAAAATGGATTAAACTACTTTCCAACCCAGATATAATCCCCCAGAGACCAAGGTAAACAGCGGTTGCAGCCTTCCGACTATTGACAAATCACGACTGCTTAGCAAGTCATCTCTACAGAATAGGTATCTCATCCTCACCAATATGCGTCCTGTGTAACGATCCAGCAGAAATGAACGAAGACCACTTGAAGACCTGTGAAGCATTAAGATCAGAAGAAACTACAGTTCAAAAGTATTGGAAAGCACGAATGCTAATGGCTTCATTGCCAGATGCAAGGCACTAGAAAACAACAACATGTGCATACTAGTTTTGATGATGATGATGATGATGATGATGATGATGATGATGAGGAGGAGGAGGAGGAGGAGGAGGAGGAGATGAATCGCGTACAATGTGCAAAGAAGATTATTCTTAGTCTCTACAGAATTGCACCAATGACTCTGATCCCATCTTACAGTATAGCCCATGATATCTCTCACACTGGTCGTCACATCTTATACTCACACAATCTGGGCCAGGTTCGTGTAATCTCTGGGTGTTGCATAGCTTGTGGTGGAATCCATGCACAGAAAGTTCTGTCACTGTATGGCGTAGTTCGTTTCCTCCCTGTGTCCATTCACGGCTTGTCATGGCATCAGTAGCATAGAATTCGTCCCATATTTTGCATTTCTTCTCATGCAGTTCACGCAGCAGGCCCTGATAAGCTGGAGTCGTTGGCAGTAGGAGCTTCAGTCACATGTCTTCTATGTAGAAAGGTTCTCTGGCTAGCTCATATACGAGTCATGAGGGCATGTATTTGGAGAGACAGAACACTCTTTTCAAGTATGTGGCCTTTAACTTCTCTATTTTCTACAGGCTTTTCTTCTGTAGATGTACCCATATGTTGCAACGGGATCGATTTTGAGTTCAAACAGTTGTAAGGCGGTTTCCAAAGAGAGTTTGCCTATTGACTTCATGTTTCCCCTATGTAGAAGATGCTGCATTTACCTCCTCTTCTGAAGGTCATGGAGACTGTTTTCTCTACGTTCAGTGTTACTTCATTCTCCTTTGCCCTGTCCACTAATTGGTTGAAAGCTTACTGTAGGTCATCCTCTGAGGTTGAGGTCAATGCCATGTCATCTGCATACATTAGCAGGTTTACATTGTCAGGTTTTATTGCCTGGACAATGTCTGCTGTGGCTAAGATGAACAGCAGGGGACTTAACGGGTCCCCCTGCAGCACTCCAACAGTCTGTTGCATAATGTTCAATTTGTCTATACCATCATTTATCTCCACCCAATTGTTGGTGACAAGGTCTCTGGCGACTGGTAGCAGGTAATGTTCTGGGCCAAGAGCATTTTACATTTTCTCTATTAGAATGGTTCTATTTATTGTGTCAAATGCCTTGGTGTAATCAACAAAGATTGCATGCAGCTTTCCTTCGCAGTTTGCTGTGGCTGCTTCTATGTCAGATTGAAGGCAATGCACAACTTGTGTCGTTGATCTGCCACTTGAAGCCAAATTGTGAATCGGATAGTTTCTCCTCAATATTAATCCTAAGACGTTTGCATATTAGTGTTGTGAGGACCTTGAGTAGGGTGTTCTCCAAAGCAATTCCCCTGTACACGTTTGGGTCAGCTGTGTTCCCTTTTCCCTTGTATAGCATTATCATCTTCGATTTTTTCCACTTATCCGGTACAGCTGCTCCTTGTTTCAGGCATTTATTAAGGAGTGCTGTGAGTGGCATCCCTAGTACAGGGAGCGTTGTTTTCAAGTGCTCATTATATATGCCATCTGGGCCACATGCTTTATTATTCTTTATATTCATAATAGTGTGGGTTACTTTGTCTTCTGTGAAGAGTTCTGTCTCCTGCATGACAGCTTGGGTCGCTGTGGGGCATACTAGACATGTGTCTCTAGCTTGTAGGATTGAGCTTAAATGTTCTTCCCCCACCTCCATTGGGATATTTCTTGGGAGTTATGGTTGTTTTGTCTGGAGAGCCTTGTAAGGTCTTTGCTTTGCTATTTCTATTAGTTGTTTTTCTTCTTCCTTCCAAAATGCCCTCTGTTTCTTTTATCTTGATTTTGTACTCTCTCCTCAACTTACTGTACACGTCCAAGTCTTCCACTGATTGTGTTTTCCTGGCTTTGTGCATAGCATTGATGGCGTTTCTTCTTGCTACATAGCATTCATTGTTGAACCATGGCCTCGACTTTTGTTTTGCATTTTCTACTATGTGAGTGGTCATTAAAATGAGTTCTTCTATTAGCAATGCTGCTTCATTAATTGTATTTTCTTCTATTAATGTTGTTATTGTGTTATCGTGGACATCGTCTAATGCTGATATGTCAGCCTTCCTGCTTAGTTTGACTTGGGTTTCCAATCTCTTCTTTGTTGTACTCTCTAGCTGTAGTGTTGTTTGTATGGGCAGGTGCTTTATTTCCACTTCAGGGATGATTCCTTGTTTCAGCAGTTTAACTTTAGTTAACAAATACTAAGTCTATGGCACTTGTGCCATTATGACAGACGTAGATTTTGATTGTTTTGTTATTTACTAGTGTGAAGCCTTCTTCTTCCTTCATCACTTCTGTTGTTTTATGCGAAGATATATCCACGCGGCAATTCAGGTCCCCCGCAAGTATGACTGGGTCATCCTATTTAGACACTGACTAATTTTGTCTATGATACTAGCAGTTGTAAATTCTGCCAGAAGTATACACATATAATAACACATACAGCGGTTCTCACTACTAGAACATTTTTGGATTCTTGTGGGACTGAGAAAGGTGAGAAAATCTCCTTGATTAGTCATGTGATGCTGCTCTTGGGTCTGTCCTTTGGGCCCTGTCCTGCCTAGACATTGATCGCGTAGTGAGTGTTTATTGGGGTCCAATCCTTTGTTAGGAGGGTCTCTGTCAAGAATACTATGTCGTTAAGATTTAAATAAATTTTCGGGAACATGTCTTACTGTTGTTTTGAATCCTACAATATTCCAGTTCAGTGTCCTTATTCTAGAATCCTTTTCTGTGTTTTGTGTCTCATTCTTAGAGTTCCCCTCCATTGTTCCGAAAGGAATGAAACAAGCGGAACCATCTTACTATTGCCGCTGTTGGCCAAAATTCTGCTTCGTTTACCTTTTCTAAGAAGCTGAAAGGGACTCCAAGCTTAAAAGCTTTCATACTTCTGTTAGTCGCCAATTCTTTGCATATCACACTCTCTGTAATTCTTTGTTTTGCTATATACCTTATCATAGCGTTGGTGGTTGTGTGCGGTTTCAGTCTACCCGCATAGAGCCAGGCCATCTTGCATTTCATCATCCCTCGGACTGGCACCAGTTACGACCAGCTGCTGTCTCACTGGTCATCTCCCTCTTCTGCTGGTTACTTGCCGCCACTGCCCCTCATCTATGTCTAATTCCTGTTCCTGTGCCATCTCGCTTGTTGATGGGATTTTGCTTTCGTTTCCTGTGTTATGGTCGGTATTTGGTTTTGTGGGCATGGGTTTCTGTTGTGGTTGTGCTTCTTCTTTTTGCATATTTTTAATTTCTTCTTTTATCAGGTGTTGTAATGTACTTGTGAGTGATTCCATCATTTTCCTCATGGTTTGCATGATGTTTGTAATTGTTTCCTGCATTGTGTTGTAGTCAGGTGTTTGGTTGTTGAAGTTCCTGGCTGTACTGCTAGGTATCATGTCAAGAGCACTGATGCTTACTGTTTCCTGAGCTGTGTCGCTAGATGGCGCCACTTGTCTCACAGCGTTTCTACCTCCTTCCTCTGTTGGAGTGGTTTCTTGTTCTCCGTAAACCTCACTCCATGATTTGATTACATCTTTGTTCTTTGCACATTCCATGCACACTATAATTTTCATTCCAATAATATATTCTTCTAGTGTACTCACCGCAGAATGGATGTCTTCCTTTAACTCCTTCTTGAGATATCTACTTGTTTCCGCTATATTTCTCAACTTTTGTAGAGCACTTTCAATACGGTCGTGTAGACTGGACGCCAAGTTTTTAGTATTTCCTAGATAATGTTGGTTGGGAATAAAAGTCGCGTGTCACAACAGAAGTTGTTTCACCTTGGTAAATCTTTGTCTTTATATTCTTATTCATATGATAATAATTCCTGATTACTTATGTTTTCGTGGTTTATTGCTATAACCCGATATTTCGTACAGAAATGCAACACTGCACTGATATTCCTTTCTTTCAAAATTTGGCACACTGCACAAGATTTTCCAAGTACTTATCACCCTCATTACATGTTATTATACACTCATACACTTCTGGCCTTATGTTGCACACATTTAAGTGTAGTCTCTGTCTCTTTGTCGTCTGTAGATTACACAGACAGCATTCGTATCAAATGCCTGCCTTCCGTGGTCCAAAGTTTACCTGTATCAGAACATTTTTCTACCTACAGTACTGGCCGAAAATGATTGCTTGATTGCTTAAGATGCATTCCATTCAATATGCTCTATTTCTTCTTTCTGTGTGATGGCAGGCTTCCCCCTGGATATTGTATATGTGTTAATACCATATATAACTCCCATTCAACGCCCTCAGGACCTTTTTACTTCTCTCCATTCCGGTTTTAATGTTTCCTATACGTGCTAGTGCACTGTATATAATTCTTTTTATGTTGCAATTGCGGATGCTGTTGATTATCAGTGTTAGCATCACTATTATATATCCTTGCAATGTTTTGTCCCTGGGTTGCTAATCTTTACATCTAGGACGGTTAGATTGCAGTTACCATAGACTTCTGTATTCCTGTATATGGCTGTTTCATTGTTTCCCGGTAGAGAAAAGTGCCGGGCACCCTCTGTGGTTGCTCGTGGGATCTTGGTGTTATTACTAAAGGCAACACATTTCCTGTTCTCTGGTTTCAGATCGTTTGACCGTTTACTACACATAGAAATTAAAGTATTCTTTGATGCTTCGGTACATATGATTAAAATCTAATCCCTTAATGATATGTTATCTGATTCTTTATCAGTGCTTTACAGCTTTATTCCTTATTTTCGGTCTCTGGGCCCATTCGTAATCTGAGATTCCACTGGAATTCTAGCATGAATTGTACAAGCGCTGGGTATTAGTGTGTTTTTGCTGCTTATGTACATGAATCAAAAAAGGATTGTTTTTACTAAGCTGATATTCATTTTCTTACATATTATTTAGATGAGCTTTAAAATTTGTTACAGATATTTTGGCTCTGTAGCTGTATCTTCAGATTTATTCCAGACAAGTTCATTTACTCTGCTTCTGTACCACCTACTTTCATGATATTGGCTACTCGACGAGTCTTAAGGACGTCAACCAATGCATAGAGCTAGGCATCAGACTCTACAATGATTTAAATCCATATTTATATGCAAAACCTTTTTCTCTTTAATAACTCAAGGAAAAAATTAAAATCCACAAGGTATACAAATGGAAGTCCTTACAAGTCATAATAGTAATTCATTAGATAATTTTTGTATGAAAGTAAATATCTATATAGTATGGATTATGATCAATGCTGAATGCCACACTCATCACTTTTAATAGAATTACGAAGCTTAAATATTAAGTCTCTGTTAGCCTATATAATGATTAAGTTATTCATTATAAGTTAGCTTTGTTTACACGTTTATAACTTTAAGCTGTGATCTATCAGAAACCCCATTAATAATATAGATACTGTCTGATAAGTAATGTCGTTTTTTTAAGAAAACCAATTATTTGAAATGTGTTCTGACAAGCAATCAACTTATCTTCAAAGTACAGACCATTAGATTCTATGGTCTTGAACCATCTTTCAGTGAGGTTTATTATCCCACGATAGTACCAGTCTTTGGTTTGTGATGTGAAGAATTCGGTGAGGCCCATTTGCACTGCATCAATGTTGTCAAAATTTCTTCCATGTAGAAAATGGGCTATGGGTTGAGAAAGATGGTAATCTGATGGCGCAAGAGCAGGGCTGTATGCTGGGTGTGGTAGCAGTTCAATTCCTCCCTATTCCTGAATTTTTTCCATGGTTGTTCATGCAATATGGGTTCTTGCATTATCCTGTTGCAACAGAACTCTATTTCGGTTAATTAATGCTGGGTATCTCCATCTCAAAATTTCATGAACTCGTTCCAGTTGTTGAGAATAAAGATCTGCATCAATCGCCTGCCCGTTTGGAACAAACTCCCAGTGAAACACACCTTCAAAATTCCACCAGACACACAACATTACTTTGGCACCTAACCAATTTTTTTTAACGGTGACTTCAGAAGGTTGGCGGGGATCAAGCCACTGTTTCTAGGCATCAGGGTTTCGGTAATATACCCATTTTTCATCACAAGTGACAATTCTCCTGACAAATTTATCATTCATGGGATAAGCTCACAACAGATATCCACTCTACATTGAGCCTGTTGAGATGCCAATTCATGAGGTACAGATCTACAACTTCTGTATGATTTTCCAAGTGTCTTAATGTAGTGATGTATGGTATCTTTTGATGCACCAAGTTCTTCTGAAAGACTACGGGTACTTTTTTTGAGGATTTTCTTGCAAAACTTGCTGTGTATCCTCAATAGTGCATACTTTTAAGTCTTCCAGAACGTGGTAAATCTTTAGTGTTTTCATCTCCATTGTTGAAATGTTGGAACCATCGTTGTGCCACACACTCACTAACAACACCTTCTCCTTTCACTTCACATATTCTTGAAGCTGCAGCAGCAGCAGCAGCAGCTTTATAAACTTGTTTTCAATAGCACTATAGAAGGACTATAGTTCAAACATTGTTATCTCCATTTTTAGATTGCTTATTAACAACTAAAGACTGATACATGCTCGCAATGTATGCAACACTAGCCATGGCATCCTGTAAATAGCATAGCCAAACCAAAGAAACCCAATAAATTTTCCAAAGCACCAAAATAAAAAAACCGACATTACTTATGAGACAACCTAATATATATATTTTTTGTGTGTGTAGGACATCACGACTCCATGATATATGGTGCTTCTTTTGTAATTCTGCCTTAGAGTGTCAAACCTCACGGTCTCTGATGGCGTAGATGTTGAAGCATATTTTGTTGAATAAGATGCATTTTTTGGTTAAGAGGTAACTTCACACAAGTGTCAAACCCCAAGGTCTTGTTGTGATGTTTCTGTGAGACTATATATTCGTTATTTTGTTTATTGAGTTTTACCAGTTGTGTTCTCTGGTATATTTTTGGTGTTGCTGATAGCTTCCATAAGTGTCAGGAAGGAGTGTGTGTGCACTGCTCTTAATTTATATTGTTTTGATTAATTAATGTTAAAGTTGTTCTATGAAGCACAAATGCTCTTATGTATTGTGCACTACTGTATTTGATCTGCCTGTTCAGGACAATTTCATTTTGTAACTTGGCAATATGCAAGGACCCTATTCAACATCACTAGTATTTTTGAATTGTGTTAATGTTTCAACTCCTCTTTCACTTACGCAGCAGTCAGTATTAAAGTAACTCATTCCACATGCAGCACGTGCATTTTACTAATACAGCAATATCTGAATCATGTTCACCAGAGATTAAGATCGAAACGTATCCCACCGGTTCTTCTCTAATTTTTTCTCTCTCTGTGTTTAATTAAATGATGGCTAAATTCCTCTACCATATAGATGTGTCAGTGATGTTTTAATTTTTCATTTTTCGATCCTAGTCTCTTCACCACTGGTCCCCAAGAATAGTTTTATGAAATATGACTACTTATACAAACGTACATGTGTGTGTGTGTATATATATATAAAGCCATTATTTACTTACTGCAGCGAAGTTCTTGTAACAGCAAACACAAAAAAAATTCAAATCTTTCAAAACCAAAGTCTGAGATTAATTACAGGTGCTATCAAAACCACACCAATAGCAGCTATGGAAATACTAACCAACAAATGCCCCATTGAATATGAAATAGAAAAAGCGGCTCTTATTCAACACGAAAAGTTGATCAGACTCCCATTCAATACATGGCACAAGAGAAATTTTACACATACACTAAAGACTCAGGAGAGCTTTCTTTCCAAAATTCAAGACATCAAGAAGAATGTATACCTTCCTAATTCAAAGGAAAACTTCATATCTAAAGTCAATCCGACACAAACATTAGACATCACATATTATTTACACCTGACGGAAGAAGTTAAGAAAAGTGATACTCCAATTATTGGCATTAGAGACAATCCATACTAGATTTCCAGAACACGAATGGCTCCATATTTATACTGATGGATCATTAATATCAAACCAAGATGGAGCAGGTGCTGGAGTCACATGTCACCTCTTTTCCTATTACAAATCTTTAAGTTATGGAACTACTAACTTTGATGGAGAAATTGAAGCAATTCGAATGGCCCTACAAAATCTTTTGTACAGAATTTCACATTTTCAGCAAGCAGTTATTCTCTCAGATTCCAGGGCAGCAATTATAGCAATTACTTCCAAGTTGTCACCAAGAAACCAAACAATTATAGAATGTTGGAAAATCCTTAGCCATCTAACAGCACTTCAAAAACACCTAGTCTTCCAATGGATACCAGCTCACTGTGGACTGAGTGGTAATGAGAAAGCTGATTTTCTTGCAAAAAAGGGTACCGGCAATGTGCAGAAATCAATAGTTAATCTACCATTTTATGCAGCCAAAAGATTAGTCAACTCTGAATTCAAAAAAATTATTGCAAAATATTACTATGAAAAATCAAAGAATAAAAGATGGGAACTACCAAACATTCAAACAGTAATTCCTGAGTATCCTCGAAAAACAGCAGTTGCAACCTTCAGGTTGATTACAGGACATGATTGTCTGGCAAAACATTTAAACAGAATTGGGATATATTCTTCACCACTCTGTCCTCTATGTGATCTGCAAGAGGAAATGGATCGAGACCACCTTCAAATATGCCCGGCCACTTCTAATGCCCCATCCATCAGTGAAAAATATTGGAGAGCAAGAGGATTAATGACTTCATTGTCAGAAATCCAGCATTAGCTAACAACATATATATATATCCATCTTTTTTTCTCCCTTTCTCAACTAAACAGGGTATGTATAGCTGTTTTAGATAATTACTTCTATTTGTAGTTATTCCACATGTGTTGGGCCTCCCCTCCCATTTTTGTGTTGTTGTTTCCTCCCCTTCATTTTATTAATTGTTACTACTTTCTCTTTTTTACCCTGAGACTCCTATGGGCAGTCCTTCAACATTCCTTCTGTTCCACATGGGTTCTCACCATTGGATGAAAGCCTTCTTGAGATACTTCGCGAAGGGCACCTATGTGAGTACATACACCCCTGGATGGCACCACTGTCTTCGGTCTCCAACCAGTACATTTTCCTACTGGTGCGGAAGTTTGAATATTTGACAACTACCCGACGATGAAAGAAACTCCACCTTTCCTGCTCGGAGGTTAAGCACACAAGACCTAACGTGCCTACCTACTAGATGAAGTCTCCTATATTGGACACTTTAGTGCCAGCACGTTCTTCAAAGCACCACCTGAGTGGGATGGTGCACTACGTAATTGCTGCAGAAACTGTGCTGTATTTTATGATTTGAATTATGTGTTGTATATGTGGTGTAGAAAAAAACTAATGTACGACAGACCTTCAAATAGGCAAAAAAGGAAAGAAGATTAGGAAAACTACATTTACACAGGGTGTTCAAGTGTGCTTTGGTGTGTGTGCTTCAAAACTTTTGTGTGTCCAGTGCAAGAACAATAGTTGGTTCTTCAGACTTTGTGTCTTGGCGAGTGCTTCTGTGTTATCATGGTTCCTCCCTTTCCTCAACCTTTGTGTACCCGCATCTTCTTACCCCCTTCCATTCTCAGTTCTTCTTGCCTGCCCATTACACATAATTTTTATATTATATCTTGTACATATGTTGCTCCTTGTACCAGCTACTGTAATATATATATATATTTATCACTATTGTCAAATCTATTTTTGGTCAGCTGAGGACAGCTGTAGTTCTTAGTGCGTCGGAGGTTGTGACGTTGATAATTTTGGTAAACTTTTATTAGGGATAAACTTATAGAATTAATACATTTGGAACAAAATTTATTAAAGTCCGGACATGCAATTTCCTGTTCACATACACAGAAGTCAGGTCCCAAAAGAACACGTTGCATGGTAAGGTTATGAACTGGACATGCTCCGGTCTTTAACCCGATCAGCTGTGCTGACGAATTATTAGGCAAGCACTGCTAAGCTGGTTTGAGATATTTAAACTCCTAATTCTTGGGGGATCGACTTTGCCTTGCTACCTGAACCTGCGACACTCGCATTTATGAAGATGTCTTTGAAAAATGGAGCTCTCACCATTTAGAACCTCGGCTCAGGCAACAAAGCTATTCTCTTCTAATTTATATTGGAGCACTTTTATATTCTAATGTACCGCTTTTAATTTTGTAAAATAAACTTCCTAAACACTAGAATTACATGTCAGTTCTGAACAGTAACCTTCACCATTCCAGCCCTCAACAAATTATACCTCTGAGCTACCCCCTCGACTGTCCTTTCTAATAGGGCTATGTATTTGGGGATGCCACATAATCGTTCATGAGTGAATGTTACAATATAAGTGAAATGTAACAGGACATAAACAAATGAAGATAATTCATGTTATTCTTTGTTCTTTTAGATAATTCTTAATACATTTTAAGGTCATAAAGTCACCATTTTGAAGTCATTTTTTAATATTCTTTAGGTTGTCAAAACCAGACCCTAGGAATCAGTTTCATCTAAAATTACAATTCTATTACCTTTGTTAGATATAGTATAGATTACGTATAGAACGTATCTGTTCTGCACACACATTTGCATTTCAACTTACGTGGAGTACATGATAATTATTACTAGGCTAATGTGGAGATCTTGGGAAACAGAAGTTAAAGCTGAGGTTCCCGTTGTTTAGGAAAGTGAAGAACCCTCGAACAGTAGCAATGCGAACAGGGGAATGGGTACTCTAAGCAAGCAATCTCAAATATTAGTTCGCAGCGCATATGATTGTATGTATTGTTAAAAATAAATTAGGCAGAGGCCCTATTACTGAAACGGCAAAAACGCTGGGTTTGTCTAGAACAGACAGTAACATTGTAAAGTGAGGTCCAAAGTCTCCGCAAAACCCAATAAATAAGGTCTCCAAATCGTACACAAATGCGAGGAATATCTCCGAAATGGTTTACTCTACAAGAATAATTGTTTGGACATGGATTGTGTGTTTTAGCGAGATCTACATTTATTAATTACGAAATGTTGCTTAAAAACCCAAGTTGGTATTTAATTTTAATGCCTTTCAAGGATGCGACGCAAGGATTTTGAAGAAAATTGCTCCACCCTTTACATGGAAAATATTTCGAACATTTTGATTTTCTCAAAAGTCACCCTAACGATTTTGATTAAAATGACACATGTTTAAGAAATCTTTAGTATCTGAAATATCAGTAGAATGTTTTGAAATTTTGTTTCTTAGAAGACAGGACTGTTTACTTTCTACTTCTTCTTTACTCAGGGGTCTCCGTCTAGGGGATATGTGAATGGCAACCAAAAGGTACCCAAGCTGAGCAGAACATTACTTCCACTTACTGGTGTTTTGCTCCTCACTGTAACTTTTCTATCTGACCTTACCTTGGTCATCTCTTGTTCTCTTCCGAGCCCGACGCTATTAGGGTTCCTGAGGGCTAGGGAGTCTTTATTTTTCCAACCTCTCCATTTCTCTAAGTTCTCTATAAAACCTTAACCCCTAACATGCTGACCTGTCATGGCATGTAATACGTCCTCTGATTGGTAATCAGAGGATATGGTCGGTGAATTTATTTTGATAACTCTCCCGGTCAGGTCGGTGAGACCTGTAAACCAACGACAGGTGTGGTCCTCCAGACATTCTGGGGGTTGTGAGAGAGCGATGTGACCGCCAAAACATAAAAATATGGTGTTCTCTAAAAAGCGGTTACATTTACTGCTAAGTCTCTTCAATATTTGTGAAAAATATTGGAGAGCAAGAGGATTAATGACTTCATTGTCAGAAATCCAGCATTAGCTAACAACAACAACAGATTACATTTTTTGCACTCAATGATTTAACAACCTGTTTGTTATAGTTTCCTTTAGGATGGTTTCTATTCATTTCAGTAAGTTTTACTGTATTTCATTCCTGTCAATGATTTGTAAGTTTCATTGAAATTCTGACTAGCAATTTCTGCATTTCCGAGAACTCTACTAAGGTTCTTAAATCTTTATTCAGAAAATCTGATTCTTTCTCATTAAAACTATAATTTTAAAGATTAATTAGCTTATGTCTTGGATTAGTCTGTTTAATTGGTTTCAATTTATTTTTTGAGCATAATTTAATGTGTTTTTTTAACTTACTTGGTTTATTTTTCATAGTGAAACTAAGATTCTCAAATATACTTTTGATTCCAAACTAAGCCAAACTATTTATTAATTTAAGATGCAAATCATATAATTTTAGTTCAATAACAATTAACTTTTCAAAATGCAAATTTCTTTCAGTTTCAATTACTTTTCTCTCTGCTCCTTTTTGATGAGTAGTATTATTTTAAAATCTGATAGTTATCCTAAGAAAAATAGGAGTTCCTTTACATTTTAAACAAAGGTTTAAGGACCAAATATTTACAAGAATATGTGTTCTTCTGTCTTGTAGTTTTAAATATAATTTAGTTTCAAGTTTAGTATCATTTAAATTGATATTAAAAATGTAATTATTATTCTAAAATATCCATTGTAAGCTGCACCTAAAATGTGACTTAACTGAAAAGCAATGCTTCAAAACTAAATAACTAATAATATACAAAATCTGAAGCTAGTGAGAGTGACAAGCTTAGCAATGGGTAACCACTTTGACCTGTTCTTGCTGATGTTTTCATGAGTCATCATCCAGCAGCAGTAGCAAATGTAACAACACAAAGTCAAAAAGAAAGATGCAATTGATGGATTACAAAACTTGTTCTTTTATCTTTGAATTTACATTTTAAAACAGATAAAGTTGTGTCACAAACTATTGTGTTATAATCCATTTATGTAATTGGTTTTAAAAATGATTAAGAACAAAATCTAAAATGTTACATTCACATGACTTTGTCTAACCACTATTTTTTATTTTTCTATAAATTATTCTTATAAAACCTTTCTCCATCTTCGCCATGTTATTTGAAATAACCTTTTGTAGAAATAATTTAATTACACTATTTTGTTGCAGGCACAAAAGGGATGTGAAGCTGAAACAATAATCAATCCCCTAAAAGGAAATGTGAAAAGGAAAGCTAAGTGATAACTTCGAGGAAATCAAAATGATGAAACACTCATATAAGGGGTAGTTTAGAGTGGGGTAATTTCTTGGAAATCCATGTTGCAGATATTACAGTTAAATGCCAAATTTGGTATTACTTGGACATTTCATTTTTGAGTTATGCTATTATTTTCACATGCATGCATAATCTTTTCCAGTAGGTACACTTGAGTTCAGCGGCCCTGAAAACATGTATTTCCTGTGAAATCTCAATATTAAATTTTTGGTGAAAAAAATACTTCCTCTATTTACTACAGGAAAGTAGTACAGAAGCTAAAAAATTCTTATGTGTTGCACTCACATGACTTTCTCTACTGTTGTACTAGCCATTCTTACCAATTTTATTCTTATTCCTATATCTTTGTGTTGAGATAAACATTTGCAGAAATAAAATTATCTTATTGGTTATTTCCTTGTATGTGCAAGGGGAATATGGGAACACAGTAGGCTTTGAGCGATAGTCAAATCTTTTAAAGCTTTCAAATTCTGTTCTCTTTGCACAGCTAACATATAAAAAAATGAATAATGATGTTCCATTTGACGAAAGTTTAAGTTTCCTAAACTAACACAAATAACAAGGAATATCTCCCAAATGGTTCACTCCACAAAAAAATTTATTTGGACATAAATTGTGTGTTTTAGCGATCTACATTTTTTGTACAGTAAGATTTGGTCTATCTCTTACGGTTTACCAGTTATGCAAAAGTCATCCAGAGTAAGCAGGACTACGTGGACTATAGCCAGAAAATCCAAAATATACATTTCATTTATCATAAAAATATCTTAAACGTAAGATATTTTAATCAAAATCGTTAGTCATTTTTGAGAAAATAAACATTTTCAAAAAGTTTTCCATGTAAAGGGTAGTTTAGGATGGAGGAATTTTCTTCAAAATCTTTGTGTCGCATCACTAAAAGATGTTAAACTTTAACACCAACTTTGGTTTTTAACCAACTTTTTTTTTTCAGCTATGCTGTCCACAGACACCTGTCCACCCTTCCACACACATGAACCTTTTTCTAAAAATGTTTTTTTTTTATTCAGGGGGTCTAAAAACATATTTCTAGTGAAATCTCGACATCAAATTTTTGGGTGGAATACAATACTTCCTCTACTTACTATACATAGTAGAGAAAGTAAAAAGGAATAGTCAAACTATTGGCAATGTAGCTGAAATGTAAGGTTTTTATTCAATTTGCGATGGTCATTTGATACCTGTTTGAGTATAGCAAAAATAACTGTCTTAATGCTCCCTGAATCCATAAGGGGTACACACCTTAAAAATATATTCTCCTTACATAAAATTAATCTGTTAACATTGCAAGTAGACTCACCTGTGTAGCACCTGTTGTCCTATGAGTTGTACTGAAGGCACTGTAGAATACATAAGCTTTAAGCACTGCTGAAGAATAGGATCATAAGTTTTCAGGAAACTTAGATCTAAATGCTGCAAAGCCTGACTCAAGCTCTCTGCTAGAGGTATATCCATCAACAACAAAGGTGACTTTTGTACAACAGCATCTGTAAATTATTTAAGCTGGCTCACACTACTTGAAGACATTGCATTTGTGAAAATTAAACATTAAATTTTCTTTTGATTACATTCAAACTTTACCACAGAAAGCCAAATAAATGAAACACACTTATTGAAATATATCAAATCAGCTATGTTAATTTCTTTAGCAAAGATTAATCACTTTTGACCTTTAATACGTAACACTTAACGTACCAAATTGTAAATGCCTTATTGTATCTGTCCTAAGACCTTGAATTTAACAAAAGAAAAAAAAAAGGATGTATAAACTGATTCCTTTTAAGCAGAGCAATAAAAAACATTGCTTTTAATATGTGTTAATGAATTGCTTAATTTTACATCTTCTATTATAGTGCACAGTTAATTGCAAACAAAATATAAATATGTTTTAATAGTCGCAAAATAATTTATAAACCGTTATCATCTCAACTCTCCTAAAAATGTCAAGCATTTAAATTAAAATTGGTTGGCACAGTATTCTGAACTGCAAAAAATGTTGAAAAAGCAAAACTGAGAAAAATCTGTTATATTAATTTTGCATGACTATCTCTACCCACTATTGTTAAATTTCACATTTCTTCTATATTTAAATCCTAAAAAAGCTTGTTTCTTTATGCTTATCATGATAAATTTAGATGCAAGGGAGGTACAGGAGGCTGAAGTAACACTCAAATCTTTAAAAATTTGAAGTGTTGCGCTTACATGATTTTCTCTACTTACTTTTGTACTAACTATTCTGAGAAATGCTTATTCTTCTATCTACTTCATGTTAATCAAGATAGACTTTACAGAAATGATTTTATTACATGTTTCCTTGCAGGCACAATGCGACAGTTCAATCTTTTAAGAGCTGCTCACTTTGTGATGGCTTTGAAATTCCATCCTCTTTGCATAACTACGATAAAAGAAAGAGGGAAAAAAAAAAGAAAAGAAAAATGACTTATTTGAGGAAAGTATAAGCAATAGAATAACAAGGACTATGAGCTGTGTTCAAAAAGAAACCAAACTTTTGAAATAGCATGCCAACCAACAGAGAGCGCACTGTGGCTACTGAGCGCATCTAGCTGCAAGTTTAGACAACAAAGTGTCATTTGCCGTGTTTCGCTAGGACAATTAGCAAGCAAAGCACAGTCACTGAAGTAAGCATTTGTACAGCCTGCTTGTCGGCTTAATGACAAAGTAACAATGAAGGAGCTTGTGTGAGTGAAATATTGCTACAAATTTGGCAAAACTTTCACAGAGACATTGCAAATGCTTAGCCAAACATACAGGGACGACTGTACGAGTTGCACACAGTGCTATGAGTGGTTTAAAAGTTTTCAACAGGGCAGAATGTCGATCTGTGACGATTCCAAGTCTGGACATCCTTCCACATCAACAAATGATGACCATGTGGATAGAGTTTGTGCTGTGGTTTGTGGAAATCGTTGATTAACGGTTTGGGAAGTAGCTGACGAGGTGAGCATCAGTTTAAGATCATGCCATCAAATTTTGAGTGAAAAACTTAAGATGCATCATGTCAGTGGAAAATTCATACCACATTTGTTGACTGAAGATCAGAAACAGACCCGTGTTGAAATGTGCGAGGAACTGCTTGCTGCTGCTAATGACAATGAAAACTTTTTTAAGAACATCATAACAGGTGATGAGACTTGGGTGTATGGCTATGATGCTGAAATGAAGCAGTCATTGCAATGGGTGGGCAAAGGATCACCTCATCCAAAAAAAGCACCCATGAGTCGGTCAAAGATCAAGGTGGTGATGGTTGCATTTTCTGACTATAAAGGTATTATCCACCATGAATTTGTGCCATGTGGACAGATGGTAAACAAGGAAGTCTACCAGGGAATCTTACTGCACATGAGGGATGCTGTGCACAGGAAGAGGCCTGAATTGTGGGAAAACCAGAATTGGATGTTGCATCATGACAATGCGCCAGCTCAAGCATCACTTCTTGTCTGCAGCTATCTATAGCAAAACGCCACATTCCTGATGTGCCCCATCCACCATATTCTCCAGACCTACCCCTAGCAGCCTTTTTTGTGTTTCCCAAACGGAAAAATATGTTAAAAGGATGTCGTTTCCAAACCATAGAGGAGATTCAGGACAATGCGACGAGAGATCTGCACACCATCCCACAAAATGTATTTCAGGAGGCATTCCAAAAATGGAAGAAATGATGGGAACAGTGTATTGCTAGTAGAGGGGACTATTTTGAAGGGGACAGTGCTTAAAATGTTGTACAATAAGCAATAAAGCTGATAAAGCAAAAGTTTGGTTTCTTTTTGAACACACCACGTATGTCAGAAATGGTTAACTCAAAAACATTTTTATTTAACATAAATTCTCTGCTTTAACAAGCTTTACATTTTTCTCTCAGTAGTTGGCAAACTGATGGAGTTGACAATGAGGAATATATTAAAATACACTGTATACCCTGTACTCTCTCCTGTGAACCTCACAGGTTGCAGTGGCAGCAAGTTATTTTTAACATTTCTTGATAGTGAACACTTGGAATATTAATGCAATAATTATGCAGTAAAATATGTCCTGATTGGTTGTCTATAAATCAAGGTGTGACCATTATGTGATGGCAATGATTATGCAATGAAATATGGTATGCCCAGAAACATAATCAAAGAAATACCATAACCATAAAACATACAGAAATTACATAGCCTAGACTCATAATTGCTATCAATGAGGAATAACTCAGTTTATTTATCAACATATCCAGGAGAAACTAGCAGGTAGGAATGCTTGTTGACAAATCACCATGCACACATTAGTTATGGACAAGTGAAAATGTTTAGAGGAGCCATTACTAGTAACAAACACATGCATTAACACATCGTCTTAGAAAGGAAGGAGTTATACTAAACTGAAAAAGATGGCATGTTTTGTTATTTGGAATTATATTTATTAAATTCAGTAAATACAAAAAGAAACTTACTGGGGAGTAATGATTTATAAATTGCTTATTTGTGGACGTTAATTAAAATAATAATAATAATAAAAAAAAAAAAAAACCCTGCAGATATAAGCAGCTCATTGCCAGAACATTGCACACCTTTAAAAACTGCTGCACATGGCTCCTCTATGTGGGGCTTGGATAGAATAAATAAGTAAATAAATAAATAAATAAAGAGAAATATGAATTAATTATGCTAAAAATAAAAATTTATAAAAAACTTCAAGACAAAAGAAGCATGCCAGATTTGAAGACAACGAATAGTAGGGACAAGACTTCAACTTCAATTTTTTTCCCATTTATGATATTAAGAAGTGGGACAAGTGTAAGATCGCTACAAATAAGTAAGTAAAATGTTGAAGAAGAAATGCCACAGAAAGAGGGAGAAAAAGAGAAAGAAATAGGAATAGCAGGGGATGTGGAATAGGTGATGTGGAAAATCCAATGGAAAAAAGGTTTTAGAAATCATGGAAAACTTAGAACAAGGAAGAATGGAATCCGAGGAAAATGATCTTGGGCAAAGTAGCAAATGATGATGATGATGATGATGATGATGATGATATTTATTAAGGTCCTAAGCTTTTACAATTTTCGGACTACCCTGTGTTTTGGCCCAGGCCACTGTTTCACAGAACAATCCATTATAGTATACTTACAAACATATTACAATATGTGTTATATAATAAGTCACCTTATTATTCTTTCCCTCTTTTTACAATCCATTTCCACTTGTTTTTTACCTTACTTAAAAACTGTCCTATGTTTTTATAATTTTTATTTAAAATCTTGATTAAACTAATTCTGCTATTTATCTTTGATATTTGACAATCTTTCCTCCACAACTCTGTTTCCTTACAATCAAACAGTATATGTTCTATATCCTCTTTGTCCCCACACAATGGGCACTCGTCTTGCAGGTATCCATTTCTTTGACCTCTTAATCTCCATATCCCTGCTCTTAACCATGCTATCCCCTTTCTTTGTTCATTGCTATTGAGACAGAATATTAGAAGACCCCAATAGAAAATCGTTCATGTAAATGTTTGTTAAAAGTGTATAAATATTAGAATTGTTTGTGTTCCATAATAAAAATAGGAGACGATAATTGGGACCACTTCCCTAACGAGAAAGAACTATTTGCGCGGATGAATACCGCAGATGAAGATGAAAAAGGCGGTGTGTTGCGTCAAAAGGACGCCAAGAAATAGTTCAATAGCGTCGGTACCTCCGAGGTAGATGGACGTATTTTTATGTGTACGCGTCATGAAACAGTAAAAATGAATTCATTAAGTATTTAGAGACCTTTAGTTAAATTTTGGCGACGTTAGGGAAGTTGTTCCACTAACATAAGACTTTTTAATGTGATGTGATTTATAAATTGTGAACAAGAAGGTGTAAATAAAATGTGTGACTAAAGTTGGACCCAAGTGTATATGCATTCCATCTGTTACCACGACCTTGTAGATAGAAAACGAGTCTCATAGCACAGCCCATTCCTTTAGTTTCATTAAAAACAGCATCACTATCTATATACCTCTCCCTCCCCCAGCTATCTTTCAATGGAATATAGAAGACAAGTGATCTCCTCTCTGCTAATTGACTATACAGTGCAAAGAATTATAGCTAGACTTAGGAAAGAAACTAGAACACGGTAGACAGGAATGTAAGAGAAATATGGAAATAATGGAAATGAATTTAAAAAATGTACAGAGGGAAATAAATGAAGCAGAACACATTCTACAAAGCAAAATAAAATTACAGGAAACAAAATGGGTAGTTTAGAAATTGAGATGAGAGAAAATAAAGTAGTAGTAGAAGAGGAGATGACAGAATGCAGTTAACCTAGAAAATAATGGAGTGGAATGGCTCAGGTGACAATGTCTGTGGCCGGCATCTGGGAGGTCATGGGTTTCTTTGCTGTGAACGACCTTCCTGACCCATGAGTATTTTCAGGAGGTTTCTACGGGTTGCCAGGAAAATATTGGGAAGGATTTCCATATCCTCTGAATTTCCTATGCCTCCATTTCATTACATTAATCATTTCTCCCTTCATCCCATTAGGATTCTTTCAGGGTTGGAAATGTCAGCAAGTGTTGTGGCAGCAGCATGGCAGGGAAAAAATACCCTCTGGAAATCTTGTCCCCTGGATTGGAGGTAAGCCTACTGGTTTCTGGGCCCCCAATGGGATGGTACAAGCCCAAGGGGGGAGGGGGGAAAGGGGTGCCAGTTTCTGAGTTCTGCACCCCCCTTGAGAGTATGAACCCGAGGGGTGGGAGATGAACCGGGCTGAGCCAGCCTCTTCCCAGGTGATTCTAACTGGGGAAATGTATGGACCCTGCCATCTGCTCTGTCGTGGCAAAGTTCTGGCTGTCCTTAAGATCAATTCTCCTCATCCATTCTCCCATAGAGCATAGGTATAGGCACAAAAGATTGCCTTTTGGTCGAGGTGCTAGGTCTCCCTGCGCAAGTTGTCATAGAAAGTAAACTTGATTGCATAAGAATAGAACTGACTGTGGAAGTACAGACGATAAAGACAGGTCTGAGTAATTTTGAAATAAAACAGGTAGAAGTAGTAAAAAAAATATTAAATCATGAAATTGAAACAATGAGGAAGGAAACTGTAAATAGTAATAATATAAAGCATTGTACCATCAGAAATCAAAATGGTGCCTGGTGCAGTGCAATTGTAACAAAACACAATAGCAAAGTCAGATAGAAATAACAGATGAGGTAAGAAATGAACTAAAAGTAATATTTGAACATTTACAGAAACAGAAAACAAAAAGAACATTGCAACAATATTGAACAACAGTAGCCAAGCTCTGTTATTTTCTTTGCCAACAGTTCCACCCTTTGCGTTGAATTACAAAATGTTATACTTCGATTGATTTGGAGCTTTGAGAACAGTGTATTCAACATATGTATTAACTCAAATCACATAATCAAATGGTTTGGCATCACTTCGAATCATGCTATGGGTCCACAACTCCACGTGCACAGACTATACATTTTTATAAGTCCATGTTTTTCTCTATATTTCGTGCCACTTCGTGGAATATACATTTATTCAATACATAGTCACTTTGTCTTTCTCCACCACTATGAATGTTCGTCTGTAAGACACTTTATACGGATAAATCACTTAATTCTCGCGGACACTATCTTTTCCGATGCGTAACCGGACCAAACCATGGAAAAAAAGACAATTGAATTCTGACCTTACCAACTATATTCACAACTCTTGATTTAAAGGGGCTTTTCTGCCGCCTCTATAACTTCATATTAAATTACTTTAGAGGGCTTAGCTAGAAATATTGCATCAACATGAATAAGGCTATGATTGCACTGCAGATGCAAAATGAAAACAAAGACTTAGATGATACTTCTGATGCAAATTATGTGAATAATGTTTGGCAAAGTAATATGTAACATGTTGATCAACAAACATTACTGTGGAAGCTTAAAATCTTCAAAGTAACATGTTACACAAGGATAAATGCCCATACATACAAACACAAAACACATATTATACAAACAGTATACTGCATGAAATCACACCACCCACATTTGAAGAGAAGGGAATAACCCAAAATTATTTGTTAAAGAAATGGAAGAATACTTCAGGGTGAAGAGAATTCCCTATGAATTAAGAATGCTAATAGTAAAGAAGAGTTTTAAAAATGAAGTACTGGATTGGTTAAGTTTAACACTTGCTGGTAATGAGACATAAACATCCTTAAGAAACCTATTAATGTGGTCCAGCAAAACTGAATCAGATAAGGGTTCAGCTGGCAACAGGGAAATATGAGCCATCTAGAGGATTATCACTACTATATGAACTACTATATGAACATAGCAAACAAGGGGAAACTACTGGAACTGAATATGGCAGAATCAGAGCTAATAACAAGCATAACAAGGAAAGTCAGTAGATTTTGCAGACATGATAAGAATTCAAAAACACAAAATGAGAAATCAACAGAAAACAGGAACAAATACCAAATCAACAAAGAGGTGCCTTGACAAATACACATCACAATGAAACACGGAGGAACTTACATGACTATTCCCTCCCAGGGTCTTGTATCTTTCATGTGGATGGAGACGACAGGGTCTGAAATGAGTTTGGTATTTCTTAAACTAATTCGCATCAAACCCACTTCCCTTTTCTATACTATTAGTCTCCCTTGGCCAACTCTTGATTTCTTTGACATCAAATGCTTTTATGATTTGGAAGTCCTCTTTACTTTTTTCTACTTTCTTCGCTGGTTGTGGTTGACTACTGACTTCATCTTAATAAAAAATTTAATAAAAAGTGATGTTAATTCTGTTCAAGCCAAAGCCCCTTGAAATCATCAATACAACATACCCTCTCAGTAACTGGATTCATATCTATACTGATGGCTCTCTTCTGGATTACGAAGGAGGAGCTGGAGCAGGTGCTTTTAATCAATTCTGTTCCTTTTATAAAAAGGTGGGGAAATGATGGTGGAATTGATGTCATTTATATGTCACTTCAAAATTTATTTCCATGGTTATATAAATGCAAAAATGTACTTATTCTATCTGATTCTAAAGCTGCCCTCCAAGCTATTGGTTCTACTACTTGGCCCAAAATGATGAAGATCAAAGAAATACATGATATGATCAAACAAATACAGAGCCTATAGAAAAATATAGTCTTGCAGTGGATTCCTGCACAGTGTTGTTTTTGGAAATAAAATGGCTGATATTTTAGCAAAGAGAGGATCTAAAATCAATTTAGTGGAGCTGGAGCAGGTGCTTTTAATCAATTCTGTTCCTTTTATAAAAAGGTGGGGAAATGATGGTGGAATTGATGTCATTTATATGTCACTTCAAAATTTATTTCCATGGTTATATAAATGCAAAAATGTACTTATTCTATCTGATTCTAAAGCTGCCCTCCAAGCTATTGGTTCTACTACTTGGCCCAAAATGATGAAGATCAAAGAAATACATGATATGATCAAACAAATACAGAGCCTATAGAAAAATATAGTCTTGCAGTGGATTCCTGCACAGTGTTGTTTTTGGAAATAAAATGGCTGATATTTTAGCAAAGAGAGGATCTAAAATCAATTTAGTGGTAACATAACATTTTTCCTATGAATCAATTCTCATGCGCACACACACTCCTCCCCCCCACACACACTTTCTTCACTGGTGGGCATAGGAAGCAGACTGGGAATACTAACTCATAATTTGATTGGAAGGTCATTATAGTTGAGGCTGCTGTGCAGTATTTCTGCTGTCTTGCACTATCCTTCTATACTCTTCAGGTGTCAAAGGTAGTGTACCATGGGTAAAGGTTTCAGAGGCTTCTACTATGAGGAGACTCCCAGGATGTAGTACAGTGGATTGGGCAGTACCTAACTAAGCGGCCTTGGTGAAGCATGTGAGGTGTCATGGATTGAGGGGTCAGGTAGGATTAACACCGGGGGCACGCCGAATCACATCTCTGCCTGCTCCATCAACACCAAGGATGGCAAACAAGTTAGTATGTTTAACATAACTTCCACACAGCTTACCGAAACTTCCAAGTTTTTAGGTGATCCAACAGGTACTGAGGTGACTGAAAAGTCAGCAGCAGTACCAGTAGCATTCAAAGAAGGACCAACCCTTTCTGAGGAAAAACAAATATTGATGGAGGAAATCAGAGAATGTTTCCCTGGTGACACATAAGCAGCCACTATGAGAATGTCATCTCACAAATGAAAAAATTCTAGTATAACTGAACATAAAGGCAGGTTAAAAGAAAAGCTTGCTGCTCAAAGGATACCATGGGATCACACAAAAAGAAGACAGAAAAATTCCCCAAAGATGGGAAGGGGGGAGATATCTGGAGGCACTAAACGTAGCCATTCAGATAGTTCCACCCCTCCCACTATAAAGGAAACCCTAAAGAAATCAAGAAAGGATAAGTCAAATCCAATGATATCCACCTTGTCTGTAAACTCAAAGATACACTGTCATCTACCATAAAGGCTGTTGTAACTGATGATTATACCGATAGCAAACTCACACCTGAACAGGCAGAGAAAATTGAAATAGCCCTAGAAGTACAGCTTGAAGTTCTATCACCTGGACAATATCCCCAATTTATTTCATCATACTCATAAGCAGGAGCTTTTATCATCTGTGCAAACAACGAAACAAAAAATTGGGTTACAGAAAGTGTTCCCAAATTGAAACCTTGGGAAAATGTGAAATTATGGACAGGAGAGTAGAAGGAGATCGTAAGTGTAGCCAAGGTGCTTTTTAAAGTGCCTAAAGTATACTCAAAGGACCAATCTACCAAAATCCTGAATGTAATTCAAAAGTAAATCGAGAATCTGGATACATCTGACTTGATAATAGCTCCAATAAAAAAAGTCCAAGAGAACAAATACTTGTCTTAATTGATGTCACCTCAAATAAAGCTCTTATGGTTAAAGTATGAGAGCTTTTCTTGGATTAAGAAAAGTAAATTTCACCATAATTTCAAAAGAAAAGAAAGACAGAGAACACAAAACTAATTCAAGTGAACTTACAACTTAGTAGGGCAGCTCTAGCTACCATGTGTCAAACCTTTCCACAAGATGACATTGCATAGCCCTTATGTATAAGAAATGGTCAACTAATGGGACTTTGAAACACAAACTAATATGTTGTTGTTGTTAGCTAATGCTGGATTTCTGACAATGAAGTCATTAATCCTCTTGCTCTCCAATATTTTTCACTGATGAATGGGGCACTAGAAGTGGCCAGGCATATTTGAAGATGGTCTCAGTCCATTTCCTCTTGCAGATCACATAGAGGACAGAGTGGTGAAGAATATATCCCAATTCATTGAAGAGAGCAATAGCAGTAAATGTAACCGCTTTTTAGAGAGCACCATATTTTTATGTTTTGGCGGTCACATTGCTCTCTCACAACCCCCAGAATGTCTGGAGGACCACACCTGTCGTTGGTTTACGGGTCTCACCGACCTGACCGGGAGAGTTATCAAAATAAATTCACCGACCATATCCTCTGATTACCAATCAGAGGACGTATTACATGCCATGACAGGTCAGCATGTTAGGGGTTAAGATTTTATAGAGAAATGGAGAGGTTGGAAAAATAAAGACTCCCTAGCCCTTGGGAACCCTAATAGCATCGGGGTCGGAAGAGAACAAGAGATGACCAAGGTAAGGTCAGATAGAAAAGTTACAGTGAGGAGCGAAACACCAGTAAGTGGAAGTAATGTTATGCTCAGCTTGGGTACCTTGTGGTTGCCATTCACATATCCCCTAGACGGAAACCCCTGAGTAAACATTTGAGAATTTGAGAACCTGCTTATTAGTAAAGGGACATGTATACCGCTTAATGCTTGTAAATTTATGTTCTAGAAATATAACTTGTGCAGAATTTACCTTTATTTCTGGAGAAACTAGGAGGATTGTTGTCAGTTCCTGCTATTTATGCTATGATACTAAGAAACTACACCAACTGGAGTGCTTGATACTCTAGTTAGTTATTGCATGATGAAGAGGAAACACCTTGTAATAGAAATGGACACCAATTCGCATCATGAAATATGGGTTCTAAGGACACAAACTCTAGAGGCGAGTCTCTCTTAAACTTTATTTTTACTAATGTAGTAATCCAAAATGTTGGGAATGAATCCACTTTCATGAATAAACTGAGAGAGGAAGTTCTGGACATTACAATTTCTACATAATTTATTGGAACATTGACCACTGATTGGCGGGTCTCTAAGAACCTGTAACTGTCTGATCACACACACCCATATCTGTTTTAATCTGAATGTTGATCCAGAACCTCTTAAATTCAGAAATATTAAAAGAACAGGCTGGAAATCCTATCGAGAAATCCTAACAATTACACCTGGTATGAATAGGAAGGTCAGATATACAGCTGATACTGGTCCTGTTGCTTCTAAGTTGCAAGATGCTATTACTGATTCATATCACAAGAGCTGTCCCATCCAAATGAAACCCAAGTGTAAGGTGCTATTTGGTGGAATAAAATACTCGAGCAAGCTAAACGTAGCGTAAGGTGCTTACTTAATAAGGCCAAAAGAGAAGTTAATTAGTAGATAAGAATACCATCAAAATCCTAGAAATTATGCTCTCATTACTTCTTTCTTAGTTTCCAGTATGGGCTGTGTCCTGT
This sequence comes from Tenodera sinensis, assembly GCA_030765045.1. Classification (NCBI taxonomy): domain Eukaryota; kingdom Metazoa; phylum Arthropoda; class Insecta; order Mantodea; family Mantidae; genus Tenodera; species Tenodera sinensis. Next base: position 161,267,552 of record CM060962.1, read on the forward strand.
TGGCTTTTTAAAAATTAATAAAAAAATCTGATGTGTTGCACTCACATGACTTTCTCTACTCTTGTACTAACCATTCTAACAAACTCTTATTCCTATATCTCCATGTTAGTTAAGATAAACATTCGTACAAATTATCATATAATATATATATATATATATATATATATATATAAAACCATTGTTTACTTACTGCAGCGAAGTTCTTGTAACAGCAAACACAAAAAAAAATTCAAATCTTTCAAAACCAAAGTCTGAGATTAATTACAGGTGCTATCAAACCCACGCCAATAGCAGCTATGGAAATACTAACCAACCAATATCCCATTGAATATGAAATAGAAAAAGCGGCTCTTATTCAACACGAAAAGTTGATCAGACTCCCATTCAATACATGGCACAAGAGAAATTTTACACATACACTAAAGACTCAGGAGAGCTTTCTTTCCAAAATTCAAGACATCAAGAAGGATGTACACCTTCCTAATTCAAAGGAAAACTTCATATCTAAAGTCAATCCAACACATACATTAGACATCACATATTATTCACACCTGACAGAAGAAGTTAAAAAAAGTGATACTCCAACTAGTGTTCTAAAATTATTGGCATTAGAGACCATCCATACTAGATTTCCAGAACACGAATGGCTCCATATTTATACTGATGTATCATTGATATCAAACCAAGATGGAGCAGGGGCTGGAGTCACATGTCACCTCTTTTCCTATTACAAATCTTCAAGTTATGGAACTACTAACTTTGATGGAGAAATTGAAGCAATTCGAATGGCCCTACAAAATCTTTTGTACAGAATTTCACATTTTCAGCAAGCAGTTATTCTCTCAGATTCCAGGGCAGCAATTATAGCAATTACTTCCAAGTTGTCACCAAAAAACCAAACTATTATAGAATGTTGGAAGATGCTTAGCCATCTAACAGCACTTCAAAAACACCTAGTCTTCCAATGGATACCGGCTCACTGTGGACTGAGTGGTAATGAGAAAGCTGATTTTCTTGCAAAAAAGGGTACCAGCGGTGTACAAAAATCTATAGTTAATTTACCATTTTATGCAGCTAAAAGATTAGTCAACTCTGAATTCAAAAAAATTATTGCAAAATATTACTATGAAAAATCAAAGAATAAAAGATGGGAACTACCAAACATTCAAACAGTGATTCCTGAGTATCCTCAAAAAACAGCAGTTGCAACCTTCAGGTTGATTACAGGACATGATTGTCTGGCAAAACATTTATATATCTCTGTCCTCTATGTGATCTGCAAGAGGAAATGGACCGAGACCACCTTCAAATATGCCCAGCCACTTCTAGTGCCCCATCCATCAGTGAAAAATACTGGAGAGCAAGAGGATTAATGACTTCATTGTCAGAAATCCAGCATTAGCTAACAACAACAAATTATCTTATTGCTTATTTCCTTGTAGGTGCAAGGGAATATTAGAATACAGTAGGCTTTGTGCGATAGTCAAATCTTTTTAAGCTTTGAGATTCCGTTGTCTTTGCACGCTTCACATATAAAAAAATGAACAACAATGATCCATTTCACGAAAGTTCTAAGTTTTCCGAAACTCACACACATAACAAGGAATATCTCCGAAATGGTTCACCCTACAAGAAAATTTATTTAGACATACCAGTTATGCAAAAGTCGTCCAGAGTAAATACGACTACAGGGGCTATAGCCAGAAAATTCAAGATATACATTTCATTTGTCATAAAAATATCTCAAACATATGACATTTTAATCGAAATTGTTAGAGCCATTTTCAAGAAAATCAAAATTTTCGAAAAATTTTCCATGTAAAGGGTATTTTAGGGTGGGGCTATTTTTTTCAAAATCTTCATGTCGCATCCTTGAAAGTTATTAAACTTAAATACCAACTTTGGTTTTTGACCGACTTTTCGTTTTTGAGTTAGGCTGTCCACTGACTGACTGACTGACTGACTGACTGACTGACTGACTGACTGACTGACTGACTGACTGACTGACTGACTGACTGACTGACTGACTGACTGACTGACTGACTGACTGACTGACTGACTGACTGACTGACTGACTGACTGACTGGACTGACTGACTGACTGACTGACTGACTGACTGACTGACTGACTGACTGACTGACTGACTGACTGACTGACTGACTGACTGACTGACTGACTGACTGACTGACTGACTGACTGACTGACTGACTGACTGACTGACTGACTGACTGACTGACTGACTGACTGACTGACTGACTGACTGACTGACTGACTGACTGACTGACTGACTGACTGACTGACTGACTGACTGACTGACTGACTGACTGACTGACTGACTGACTGACTGACTGACTGACTGACTGACTGACTGACTGACTGACTGACTGACTGACTGACTGACTGACTGACTGACTGACTGACTGACTGACTGACTGACTGACTGACTGACTGACTGACACACACACACACACACACACACACACACACACACACACACACACACACACACACACACACACACACACCACACACACACACGGACCTTTTTCTAAAAATGCTTTTTTTTGGATTCAGGGGGCCTCAAAACATATATTTCCGGTGAAATCTCGACATCGAATTTTTGGGTGGAATACAATACTTCCCCTACTTAACAACAGAGAAAGTAAAAATAAGAGATTAAGATATCTAATATTCTAAATCCTTAGGTTTATGAGAGGTAGAACTGGAACTTAAAAATTCAATGCCACAGCCGGGATTTGAACCACCGACCCTCGGCTTACTAGGCAGGTGCTCTAACCATTGTGTTTAAAAACAATAAATAAATAATAATTACTTTAGGTTTATGTTTACCATTCCTAAAAACTTAACTCTTTTGACTTCTTGTTTATCGTTCCCCTGGACCTCTGCAAATCTATCAGGCAGTTGCAGAGAATCTCGAAGGTGTGCTAGGGAAATGCACTCAAGCAGCACATGACGGACCTATGAAAGGTTGTTGTACAGCGGACAAAGCAAAGCAGGGTCCTGTTTAAAAAGGTAATCATGCATAAAATTGCAGTGACCAATGCATAACCTAACTAAAATTATCTCTTTGCGATGAAATACGCAACAGGAAGTAACCCAGTTTGTTGGAAGTTCTTTCACTTCTCTAAGCGTATTATCGCAGAGAGCTGAACACTCTTCATGCCATCACAACAGCACCGCTCTCAGCACTTCAAGTCCAAAGTCTTCCAAAGCAGTATGAGAGATGGTAACACTGGATTCTGTGGTTGCCCCCTTTGCTGCCAAATCCACCATCTACGTGGCCAGGAATCCATGCACACCACGTTAATGGCAGAAGCGTGTAATAGATAGAGGGCATCCCAGATATTATGTACAGTAAAATGGTAGTTGTACAGCTCGCGAAGACTGAAGTGCACTAAGAGAATCACTCAAAATTAGGCATTCACCCAATTTGTGATGGAGCAGATATAAAACAACTGAGTATATGGCATGCAGCTCTGCATTATAAGTGGATGTACTACTATGAAAGCCGAAAGTATGTAGCCCATCCAACATCTTTGGTGCTTATATTATTAGATCCGTTGGTGTAAATCAAGCGTCGGTCAGTGTAGCCTGGCAAAAATTCTAAAAAAACAAGTGCAGATACTAGAGATAGCAACACAGACTTATGATATACGGTCATCCCAAGATCTACATGGGACATGCTAGGTAACCAAGGGCAGGGGGGGAAGGGGGGGGGGGGGAGAGTAATGCCTATTGTCCTTGGGAAACATCTTAGGAATTGAATAGCAAGCTTCTCAAGAAGCTCCTTGAAAGGAAAACCCACTGGTTTAGGACGAAGTGTCCTCTTCTTATAACGTTCACTTGGCATGGTGATGAAAAATTAAGTGAACATTGGGTGCTTAGGCTTACATCTAAATGCAAAACCATAATTTCCCAAGAGAATCTCACACTGATATTGCACAAGGGGTTGTGCTGATTCAGCGTAAAGAATCATACCTGGACTAGTTGGGAAAGTTCCTACTGCCATGGGAATACCACGATTGGACTTTCTCTACTCTTCTCAGCACAGATGGTCGTGCTGAAGAGTAAATGACACGCCCAGAGTCTAGTTTGGATTGGACCAATGCGTGATACATTCACAGCAAAACTTTTCAATCTGTTCCCCACCTTTGCCATTTAGTACTCACAAGATACTCGGGGAATGGTCACATCGTGTTTTTAACAGTGCTATTTGCGATGACCAGCTAAGCTTCCTATCGAAGATCAACACCAGGAAATGCATCTCATCTACAAATGGAAGTAAATCTGGACCGAAATGCAATGAAGACAGTAATCATCTCCTATGGCGCCAGAAGTTAATGCAGATTGACTTCTCAGTTGAGAAACGGAAGGTGTTTTTTTGAGCTCCATTCTTGAAGATTCTCTAAACATTGCTGCAGGCACTGTTCCAAAAATGCAGTGCGCTGAGAAATACAATAGATGAAGTTGCCTATGAACAGGCATGACGAAACTTCAGGTGGAACACATTTCCAGATGGAATTAATTGCTATAGCAAATAATGTGACACTTACTACCAAACACTGAGGTACTCCGTTCTCCTGAACAGAAGGATTAGAAAAAACTGTGCCAACCCTTACTTGAAAAACGTGGTCCTTCATAAACTCCTGCATGAACAGTGGTAGGCTTCCACGTATATTTCAAGTGTACAGGGAACTTAGAATCCCTGCACGTCAATGTGTACCATAGGTCTTCTTGAGATCGAAAAATAATGTAAAAATTTGATAGTTCTTTATAAATCTGTTCATGATCTGTGTCAATATCGACACAAGATGGGCCACAGTTGAATGGCATTTATGAAAACCACTTTAGGTGTAGTATAGTTTTCACCAAAACATAACAACTCTGCCCCACTCCACTGCCAAAGATGGCATTACTTTGAGGTATGGGTTTTACAAGGTTTGCAGTTTAAAAATACAAAAGTACCACAGGATGGCTACACAGCCTCTCATCCTGTTTATGAGGGTCACCTTTTGTAGGCTAATGGTTACAACCCAGTGGCAAAGGAGAGTGGTTCCCCTGGAAGTTTGTCAAGTTTTGGCAAAATGTATACGTTGTGAGTTTCTAACCACCATACCAAATGCCCATTGATCATGCATTCCATCATCTTGCAGATGTAACTGGTGAGGGAAATAGGATGGTAGGGAGGGAAGATGACACTTCTTTCCAGCTTTCAAATTGGGTAAACCGGTGGCCTCCCACCACTTTTCTGGAACAATACTGCCAACCTAAACATGATTATACACCTCAAGCAGGAATGCCTTCAGGAGAGCTGATGTAACATTTGTACATGAATACTGTCCAGTCCTGGTGCTGATAGTTGCAAAGATGAAAGAGAATGCTCTAACTCTGCCATGGTGAAAAGGTGACTGTAATCTTCTACATTTCCAGAACGAAATGCGAAGCCTTGAGATTCCAGCTGAGTCTTAACTGGAAGGAATTCAAAGGAGTAGTTATCCAAGCTAGACACTTGAGCAAAAGCACTGTCAAAAGTGCTAGCTACATAAAATGGATCAACAACAGCTCTTGTAGCTGTTTTTAAGGCCCGAAATTGGCATGTGGGCCGATTTACCGGCTACACATCTTAACTTATCCCATACAACCGTAGATGGTGTATGTCGGTTAAATGAAGCTATAAACCTGCTCCATGATGTCGTTTTGCTATCCTTAATGACTTGCCAGGACCTGGGGCGTATTTTCTTGTATTGGATTAGGTTATCCAATGTAGGGTGACACCGCAAAGCCCTAAGAGCGCACCTTCGAGTACGAATGGCATTCTGACATTCATCCATCCACTGAGCGACAGGAAATCGACTGTTGAATAGATTGCTAAGCAGCCGAAAGAATCCTCTCAGTGAGGTACTGTGCCAAATCATTCACTGAATCGTGCTCGTTGTAAGTAAAGACAGCCAACTGGGCCTAAAGGTTCCAGTTGGCATAGCCCAAGTGCCATCTAGGCATACATGTGGAACAGGAATCTTGTGTTACGAGGTTAATATGACTTGGAAAATGGTCACTAGAGTGTAAATCAGAGTTGACATTTCACTGTAAGTAAATTGCCAGCTGTGGTGAACAAACTTTAAGATCATGGTGTGAGAAGTTAAATAAGGAGTCAGAAAGAAATGTAGGCTCTCCTGTGTTGAGGAGAGCTAGGTTGTAATTATCTACGAAATCAGCGATGAGCCTGCCTCTCGCACAAGCACGACCTGAACCCCAAAGTGCACGATGTACATTGAAGTCTCCCACTGACAGAAAAGATTCTGGCAACTGGGAAAGTATATCATCTAAACCAGTGAGCGACAGGTCATCGGTTGGAGGGAGATACGTTACAGATCATAAATTGCACGGAGGGCAGAACAATCATTACGGTGACTGATTGGATGTCCAAGTTTATGGCTATAGATTCCATATACACGAGGCGTATTTTTACAGCAAGTACCAATAATTTTTTAAAAAATAACAGAACATTATTTTCCAAATATTTTATTATCATTGATAAGCTTACACCTTTCACTACTCATTTAGTTATTGCCTTATTTAGTCATTTACTGTAACGGAAAGTCAGTTTTTGTAAGCCTTTATCAAACAATAATGCTACCTGTGATAAAAGCTAAATCTGCACTTTTTTTTACTTTCTCTACTGGTAAGTAGGGGAAGTATTGTATTCCACCCAAAAATTCGATGTAGAGATTTCACTGGAAATATATGTTTTGAGGCCCCCTGAATCCAAAAAAAAGCATTTTTAGAAAAAGGTCCATGTGTGTGTCTGTGTGTCTGTCAGTCTGTGGACAGCATAACTCAAAGACGAAAAGTCGGTTAAAAGCCAAACTTGGTATTTAAGTTTAATGCCTTTCAAGGATGCGACACGAAGATTTTGAGGAAAATAGCCCCACCCTACACTACCCTTTACATGGAAGATTTTTCGAAAATTTTGATTTTCTTGAAAATGGCTCTAACAATTTCGATTAAAATGTCATATGTTTGAGATATTTTTATGACAAATGAAATGTATATCTTGAATTTTCTGGCTATAGCCCCTGTAGTCGTATTTACTCTGGACGACTTTTGCATAACTGGTATGTCTAAATAAATTTTCTTGTAGGGTGAACCATTTCGGAGATATTCCTTGTTATGTGTGTGAGTTTCGGAAAACTTAGAACTTTCGTGAAATGGATCATTTTGATTAAAATGTTATATATTTGAGATATTTTGATGACAAATGAAATGTATATCTTGAATTTTCTAGCTATAGCCCCTTAGTCATATTTACTTTGGATGACTTTTGCATAACTGGTAAACCGTTAGAGATAGACCAAATTATACTATACAAAAACTGTAGATCTTGCTAAAATACACAATTTATGTCTCAATAAATTTTCTTGTAGGGTGAACCATTTCGGAGATATTCCTTGTTATTTGTGTGAGTTTTGGAAAACTTAGAACTTTAGCGAAATGCAACAACGTTGTTCATTTTTTTATACGTTAATTGTGCAAAGAGAACGTTATCTCAAAGGTAAAAAAGATTTGACTGTTGCACAAAGCCTTCTGTATTCTAATATTCCCCTTGCACCTACAAGGACATAAGCAGTAAGATAATTTGTACGAATGTTTATCTTAACTAACATGGAGATATAGGAATAACAGTTTGTTAGAATGGTTAGTACAAGAGAAGAGAAAGTCATGTGAGTGCAACACAGATTTTTTTTATATGTTAATCGTGCAAAGAGAACGGAATCTCAAAGCTTTAAAAGATTTGACTATCGCACAAAGCCTACTGTATTCTAATATTCCCCTTGCACCTACAAGGAAATAACCAATAAGATAATTTGTACAAATGTTTATTTTAACTAACACGAAGAAGATATAGGAATAAGAGTTTGTAAGAATGGTTAGTACAAAAGTAGAGAAAGTCATGTGAGTGCAACACATCAGATTTTTTAACATCATCGTGGTTGAAATGTTTTCCACCAAGGAATTCCTTTGAATGAGGAAACAGATGAAAATCCCATGGTGTCAAATTGAACTCAAGGGAGGATGGTCAATTTTTTCTCGGCCAAATGATGCAATCAGATCTTGAGTTTAGGCAGTGTGTGGCCAGGCATTGTCATTCATTGTTTCCCCATAAACTTTACACAATTGAGGATGAATGGTTACTAACTTAACATTTCTCATATTAAAAAATCACTGATCTGACTTCATAGTCTGTGAGTCGTTCGAATGTTTTGAACATTTTGAAATGCTCAAACAATGGGAGAAAAGAAAGTGACTGTTGCTCACTATTACGCCTGCCTTCCTAATGAATGAAGGAACACATTGTGCATACTCAAAATCTCGACTGCAGCACTGCAGTGGCAACATATTTAAATGGTACTTACTTTAAAAATACGCCCTGTATCATCTCTGATAAGTATCATAGCACTGCCATGTGCCAGCACCCCTTCTTCCGGTGTAATATCACCTCTTGCTGGGGTGTCTCGTCTTAGTTGGAAAACCTCTTGTGGATGCAACTTAGTCTTTTGCAAACATGCGACCTAAGGGTCATTCTTACTGAGAAAAAGTTCAAGCTTTGATCGTTGTGTTCTAATTCTATGTACGTTCCATTGTAGGATAGCCACAGTAATATTTTAATGGGATAAGTACTCTAAGGTAATTCTCCATTACCTTGAAGTAGGCAGTGGTCGATTCAATTCAGCCCTTTTCTTATGTGGTGGGCTAAGAGCTTTTTCTGAAGCTTCATCCTGCCTCTTTTTCACTAGGATTCTCGCAGTGTAGGCAGGATCTCTTGCTCCATTTCCTACACCATAGCGAATTTCGGTTCGATTACATCAAACCGGTTCGAAACAGAGATCGGTGAAGATGAAAGTCACAGATCATAGTCCATCGTAGAAGATTTTTCAGAAGAGGATCTTTAAGATGTTTGTGACTCTTACATCTCTTAGGTGTACTGGGAGCAGACTTACCATTTTCGTTGAAGGAGTCACTTCTTGAACTAGCTGGTCTTGAACTTTATCAGTGACGCATCACATCTTATGGGCTTGCATGTCTTCATTGTTGAGTTAGATGTTTTTGGTGGTGACTAAGAGCAGATGTCCTTTTCAGTTAGACTTCATAGATGTTGATACAGACGTGTGTGCTGAGTTTGAAGCCTTAGGCTTTGGAATTGATCTAGCTACGGAAGCTCTTTGTGATACTGTGGCACCGTATATAGATCACTGTTCTGTGTTGCAACTTCCCGACTTGGTACCAGTTTAGCTGAAACTGAGACATAGGTACTGGATTTTGGAATAGGGGGTTGGTGCAAATGCAAAATTTTCTGGATTGTTGTTTGGTCTCAGGCGTGAAGTGGAAAGCCCAGGTTTTGTCACCTGTAACTATTGAATCCAAAAAGTTGTCTTTTTCATCTGCATAGTGAAGAAATTGGCGGAAAGTTTCAGAGCATTGCCTTTTGTGATCTTCTGTCAGCATTCTTGGGACCCATCTTGCGCACCACCTTCTGAAATTGAAACACTTCAATCAAAGCCTGGTGAATGGTGCTTTGAGAAATCTCGGAGCAACAATGTAGAGATCATTGAGAGTAATCTGCCAATCTTGTAGCATGATTTGTTCAACCTTTGCGATTGTTTCATCGGGAATTGACGGTCTCCCACTTCTTTCCTGGTCATGAATTTCTGTAAGACCATCTGCAAACTCTCTACACCAATTACAGACATTTTTGACATCCATACTAACTCTCCATACACTTCCATCAATTGTCAATGAATTTCGATTGATTTAACCACTTCTGGACTAAAAAAGAATAACTGCGTGAGCTTCGTATCTGGTGGTAGTTTCTAACGGGAGCTCCATTACAATTGGTGCCAAGCCAAGACTGACAGCCCCAGTGAATGTGCGGTGGTTTCTGTAGAGAGTGGAGGGAGGAAGGAAAAAAGCAGTATGGCCAACATCCATGCATACAGTTTCCCTGCAATCCCAGCACTTTAGAGACCTTAGTTTTGGGATTACCCTTGTACAAAACTACATGAACTTCACTTCCAAATGCTACCACATCTACATTTGCTGGATTCAGCTTGCAGTTTTTCCAGTTTGTTCCTGAACCTGAAAACACCCGGCTATGGGTGGGCAAAGGTTCACATCAAATAACAAGATTGCAGCAAAGCCAGACGCTTACTTTGCACAGCAGGACAAATCTTATTGTACTGAGAATACTAAAAAGTTGGAAAGTGGTAGGTCTAACGTACTGATTTACAAATGACTATTTAGAAAATTAAACAAAAATACTTTTAAAATGCCCCTCTTAACATCCTTTTAGCTTGTGAAGTCTGTTCACAGGTAAAACTTGGAATGTGATATCACACATGAGTCATTCCATGTCAAATCGCACAAAATTTGACCTTCATGTCTCCGATTTCATTAATATTAAATTTACGTGTTCTATGAATGAAAAAATAATACCCCTATTTTTTTGTTTGTCTGTAAATTAATTATTTTGGTAAATATAAAGCATTACATTTTCGGATATTTTGCGCACACCGTTCTACATAAACATAAATATCTCTGGTATTATTTATCAGATAAATATGATCTGTAGCTCATTTTGAACATTGAAATGTGTACTTTATTTATACGTTAAACAAAAAACAATTGGTTTGATATTTCCAATTTTTACAAGGCCATTAACATTACAAACACCATTAACAATACTTTCTCTCCACTAAAAATTTCCGGGAAAATTTGTAAAACATTGCTTGATGAAGCCATGTAATCCTAGAAAAAGTTCAGAATGGAATTCTAAATACATGCAGAGAAATTAAATAACTTACCAAGCAGTGCAGACTGGAGTAATGCTGCATCCTGGGCCAGAAGGTATACACACCGCGTACAGCTGATTGCAAGTCATGCATTGTACTTCCGTCAAGGTCAAACTGTTAGCATAAACACTTAAGTGGGTCATTTCACGTCAAATAGAACACTTCTGAAACTATTTTTTCCAATCTTTTAAATCTTATCAATAGATGAGATTAAATAATCTGTATGTTTTCTTTTTGGTGTGACACGCTTATTTTGCACTTTATTAATGTTATTTTTATGGTATATTCGCATACTGTATTATATAAAAATCATTATACCGAATATTATTTGAATTTTAGAATTTTCGTGGTTGCAGCAGTCTAAAGTTAAAAAATTGCAGTTTTGCATGCCATTGTTTTAGGATCACTCAAAATATAAAATAGGCCCCTTTTAGGGGGTAGTATTTTTCAAATATATTTTAATTACTAAACGCTGAATAAAATTCAGAAACCTTTTGTAAGGTCTAAAAGTTTTCCGGACTTGGGGTGCGGGGTTGCTAAAATTTCCCTTTCTTTGGCCACCTTGAGACACCAAAATGTTTTATTTTATTGTACGACCAGCTGTCAAAAATCGTCAGTATTTGTATTTTAAGATTTTTGTCATTCGTTTCATGGAAAGAATCTGTTAATTTTTGTATTATTTCACAATTATTTGAAGTTCCATATGAAGCAGAGTTTGTAGTATGAAATATTTTCTGCTTCATTGCCTGTGGTATTTTCTGCCACTTCTCTCTAGGGTAGTGTTTTTGTGACAGTTTTCTTTTCTTTATTGGAGATTCTCCTATTGCAGCCAAACTGTCGTTCAATTTACCCCATACTTACTGCGTCACTAGAGGATGAGGAGCTATCACTAACAGGTTCTTCTACCAAACTTTCACTGGCACTAGGCACACATAACTCGGTGGTGGTTTGTTCCTTGGGAAGTTTTGAAATTTTCATGCGGCAATTATCACAAACTTTTAAATCGCGAGATAAGTTTAAGTCTTCTAATTTAAGTTTAATTAGCATTGCTGACGTCACTGGTCTCAGCCTTTTATTACGAACTCTGTGATTAATTTGAATGGGTTAAAACAGTAGCCGTAACTACGTTGCACCAAATCAGCCAAGATTATACACAAGCACAATCAACACCACAGCTCACACTAAAGGTCAACTAGCAATAAAAGTATATTATGCAAACAATAAACACCGGATGTGTAATGACACCTTGCCCACGTGTGCACAGCACTTTCTTCAGTCAATCCAAGTGACTCACCATGCACACGTCATTAGTAAAGTATTTATATCACATCTTATTCGAATCCCATTCTGAAACGAGCGTAGTTCAATGCACAATACTTCTGACTATAATTATATTTTTTCAGTTTTTTAACCTCTTCAGCGATATGGACGTGAAATCACGTCCATTTAAAATGATGGATGAGCGATATGGGCGTGTATACACCTCCTGTGCGTTTGTGCATTTAACCCTTATTTATCCCTTATCTAACTCAACTTATTTTAATTTTCCCTTTATGAAACATTTAAGTAAAGTCTATATACTTTACTGGCTTACCTTAATATGTTTGTTCTGCAGTGATTTACCTCAAAACAGAGATAAACACACAAAGGTACATCTCCACATTTACGAATTCCCTTCTTGCGGCACACGAAACACTTTCGAGATGGGCGGGACTTCTTTGCTGTTGGTGGTATCCTTTTAGGACAATGTTTTCCTTGAAGTCTGAGGGGTGCAGGGTTTCTGGATTTTCTACCCCCAATTGTTCAATTAGGCTGCGAGCTATTGATAGTCGTAAGTCAAGGTACGTCATTGTTCTGTGTTTAGAGCTCTCCAAATTACCAAACAATTGTATATGGTTATATCCAGTTGGTGCAAAAATACCTTTTTACACCACTTCTCACTTCAGCTACAAGCAGGAAAGTATATGTATGTATTTCAACAAAGAAAGAAACGGAGTCTACTAAGTTACGAAACTCGCGTAAGCAAAAGTTGCAATGTTGCTCTATTCTAATGACTTAAGAGACCACGCATACAGTAGTGCTTTATTACACAGTATGCTGATGCATAAGCCACACATACAATGGGTCGACTACTGTTTCTTTCAGAGAACTTATATTAGATGCGTTCGACAGAGCAAAGTTAACTTTTCACCACAGTGAAACAAAATAGTGCCATTTCAACGTTTTGTAAATGCAACTCAACTTTGCTGATGACGTACATTTATACTGCATATAACGAGTTTTATACCAGTTTTTGTTTCATTAAAATAACTTAATATTTACACAAAATACAGCTGTGTATATACGAAGCACTTTAAATGCCCTGCGTTGGATACTGGGTAGCAGTTCTCGGCTCGCGGACGTTTTAAATGGCCATCGCTCAAGAGGTTAAAGGTAAGCATTTAGTAATTAAAATATATTTGAAAAATACTACCCCCTAAAAGGGGCCTATTTTATATTTTGAGTGATCCTAAAACAATGGCATGCAAAACTGTAATTTTTTAACTTTAGACTGCTGCAACCACGAAAATTCTAAAATTCAAATAATAATCGGTATAATGATTTTTATATAATACAGTATGCGAATATACCGTAAAAATAACATTAATAAAGTGCAAAATAAGCATGTCACACCAGAAAGAAAACATACGGATTATTTAATCTCATCTATTGATAAGATTTAAAAGATTGGAAAAAATAGTTTCAGAAGTGTTCTATTTGACGTGAAATGACCCATTTAAGTGTTTATGCTAACAGTTTGACCTTGACGGAAGTACAATGCATGACTCGCAATCAGCTGTACGCGGTGTGTATACCTTCTGGCCCAGAATACAGTGTTACTCCAGTCTGCACGGCTTGGTGAGTTATTTAATTTCTCTGCATGTATTTAGAATTCCATTCTGAACTTTTTCTAGGATTACACGGCTTCATCAAGCAACGTTTTACAAATTTTCCCGGAAATTTTTAGTGGAGAGAAAGTATTGTTAATGATTAAGATTAAAAGGAGAAGCATTATATATAGTGATGTCCTGATCATTGTGAAGGTTTTTAGTTGCTTTTATATATTCAGGTAGACAATCACTTACTTGTAGTTGTAGATAAACAGGAGCGCTTTTGTGGAGGTTACGTCCACGAAAGCGCTCCTGTTTATCTACAACTACAAGTAAGTGATTGTCTACCTGAATATATAAAAGCAACTAAAAACCTTCACATTGTTAATGATGTTTGTAATGTTAATGGCCTTGTAAAAATAGGAAATATCAAACCAATTGTTTTTTAACGTATAAATAAACTATACATTTCAATGTTCAAAATGAGCTACAGATCATATTTATCTGATAAATAATAACAGAGATATTTATGTTTATGTAGAACGCTGTGCGCAAAATATCCGAAAATGTAATGCTTTATATTTACCAAAATAATTAATTTACAGACAAACAAAAAAATTGGGGTATCATTTTTTCAATCATAGAACACGTAAATTTAATATTAATGAAATCGGAGACATGAAGGTCAAATTTTGTGCGATTTGACATGGAATGACTCATATATGCTTTGTTCATTAGAGCAAATGGAGCACATACAGGCTCTAGTGTGAAGTATTAATATTTACAACTGTATGCTTCTGATGCTACATGTTCATCAGTTTATGTTACATTTAATTTGAAACAGTCATCTGTTGATCCTATTCTCCATGAACTACACTTGAACCATTAAGGGAGAAGTGAACACAGAGGAATACAGCCCAGTATGTACACATGCAGATTAGCTTAAAAGGGTTTACTTCATGAATAGATAGTTACAATTGCATGTAACCTTCCTTATGTCCTAATGAAATACATGGAACTCTTAACAAACTTTATGATTGAACTTACCAGCAAAAGTTTGGAAGACTGAGAGTAGAGCTTTAGATATTTCAGCAGAAAATATGTCAAGCCATTCTTGTGATAACTTGTCGTGAAACCTTTTCAGTACTTCATCTTCATAACCACTTTGTGCAAAGAACCCCAATAAAGCTCTGTACAAATTGAATACAGCTATTGCAAACATTGCTTCACTGTGACCTGCCAGTAAGAGAAAATCTGAAGTATCTTTATGTGCTGAAGAAAGAAGTGTGTGTTGGCTTTCTTTTATACTGTGCATCCATGAGGCTATGCAAATCATTGCTGCATCCCAGTGATCTCCATTTAATATCTGCGGACACTTTGTTATAGTAGCAGCCAAAAAATGTGCAATAACACTTGCATCTAAAACTTGCGGCCAAGTAACAGGACTGAAAAAGGAAAATGACTAATTAACAATGCTAATAATACTAACAACAACAACAATAGTAATAATAATAATAATAATAATAATAATAATAATAATAATAATAATAATAATAATAATAATAATAATAATAATAATAATAATAATAATAATAATAATAATAATAATAATAATAATAATAATAATAATAATAATGGAACTTATTTTGCACTATACATGCTGTAAATGGAAAAAACAAATTCCAAATTCCATATAATATAAACAAAGTTTGTTTACTACAGAACTTCGCCGACAGCAGCATGGCCCATCTCCTGGACAAGTACTGCACAACTTGGCTGGTAGTCACATGGCCCGTCTCTTGCACACACATGCATGTACATCACATCAAATCTCAAATCACATTAACAATTATCAGAATAAGCACAAAACATGCCTTTCACAAGAGATATTGGAAATGTCTGTCCATCTGCATCAATACATCTATGGCATCTTCTGAGGATATTTTCATTCACACACATTAGCTCAGCTTCTGAAATAGCATTAATTTCTCTCTTGATATTTTGTTTTAATTTTGTCTTGCGCAAGGCACCTAAGAAATTTTCAAGGTGACCGTTCTAACCTTTCTCTGATTTTGTCTAATTTTCATTCCATAAGCACATGCTGTTTCACCTTTCTTTTCCTATCATGAATTGATCCTGTTTCCCTAAATTTATTTACAAGCAAACAAACGGTGTCTCTACCTGGAACACACACACCAGGAAATTTACTTTCAAATTACCTTACAACTTCCCTACAAGATGATGTAAGCACATATGTATTGTACATGCACTCTTTGTTGTACTGTATACTGCAATCAATTCATTTTGGGAACATTTCAAGCAACACTATACACTTCTTAACACTCCTCATGTTATTCATGTGTGAACAGAACTAGAACAGCACAAAACACCTACGTAACAGAAGTAAGACTGACACATGTGCAACGATTAGCATGTGCATGCAGGAAAATGTAGTAGAGGTCACTAGGGCCGTGCACTTGCCACACAAGTTGTGTAGTAAACATACTGTAGTTAACAAGCAGAAAAAAACTTGGATCAATTGTGTACATGATATAAATGATTTACAAGCTGAAAACCAAATTTCATAATTTTTTCACCATTGCAAAGCCCAACTTGTTCTGCGGACATGGGGCTATAAAAGACCATTTTCATTTTATAAATTACTACAAGATTAAAAAGGATTTAAAAAGCCCTTGAATGCAAACTGGTGTTATAAAAGAACCTGCTTACAATGAAGGCCTTGGCATCGAGTTGAGAGTGACATGGAGTAGAAAACAGTTGTTACTCCACAGAGTATGAATAGTTGCTACACTCTGCACAGTACAAAAACAAAATCTGGTAAAATTTTATTGCAAGGAATATATATAGATGGGCATGATGTAACACCTCAACAAAAAGAATAAAAGTTTAAAAACCAACAATCCATCCTTGTTATACTGGGTGTTCTGAAATTCATGTTACAAACTTCTAGGGCTAGTAGAGGGGACTGAGTAGACAATATTTTAAACAGGAACCCATGTCCGAAAATGTACCGTTTCCGTGCTACAAACTTTACAATGTGTCAGATTTGCCGGTGTCGTTCTGCAAGCAGATAGGCAGTAAATTGACCTCAGAAGAGTTCCACGTCAAATGTGGTGTGACGTTAGGTACAGAATTAAATGACGTTTAACTCATTACATAGGGAAATCAAATACTGTAATACCAAAGAAGCAAAACAATTACATTGATCACAATAACACTTGTGTCAACAGTAGAAAAAAGAAATGCATTTGTCTTCTGCTCCTGATGTGTCCCATACTGTACTGAAACTGCTCACTGCAACAGGGGCTCGATGTGACGACCACCAACGTCATTGCACACATTTTACCGAAGAATCAGGTTCTGGTACACTCGTTCTATCACTCCTGTGGTCCCGCTAATCTCTTTTGCAGTGGCCATAATGCGTGTGAACAGTTCTTCCTGGGTCTCCACAGGAGTCTCGTACACCAAACTCTTCATGCGACCCCACAGGAAATAGTCCAATGGCATTTAACCCGGCAATCGTGGGGGCCATGCATTAGGACCACCCCGGCCTATCCAACTTTGCCCAAATCTTCGGTCAAGATGTTCCTGAACGTTAAGTGTAAAGTGCGGCGGTGCACCATCGTGCTGAAACCACAGTTCTTGCCTTATATTCAATGGCACAGCATCCAACAGCGCCGTACCTAACACCATGTCCGTGTATTCTTTAAATGAGTACTCAACCATGTTTATCGGAGCTGCACAGGCACGTGAATGGGACATGATACCACAGCAGAGGAAACGTCATGTGACATCAGGGGATCGCCTGACGTCATGTACTGTCTATCAACTTGCATAACAAGATCAGAAAATCTGATACCTTGTAACGGTTGTAGCATGGAAACGGTTGTTTCCGGACATGGGTTCCTATTTAAAATATTGTCTACTCAGTCCCCTCTACTAGCCCTAGAAGTATGTAACATGAATTTCAGAACACCCAGTATATCTTATATATTTAAACGAGCAATTCTTGTATATAAATATATTCTGCGCATCTTGGAAATGACTAACGATTTTGATCAAATTTTGTATTGAGATAGGGTTTTGCTTTTTAAATTTATCTACATAGGTGTCATTCCTGAAATAAAAACTACGATTTTACGCCTAACAGTCACAATTACTCTAAACTTTATTTTGGCCATAATTTTTCTGTTAATAGGCCAATTTCAACAAACAAGCCAGGATATTAAAGATCTCGACAAGAACTTTCAGAAAATCTAAAGAAAGTTGACTTAGTTATCTTAGTTTACGCGTAACAGTCACAGTTAGTCGAAACCTTATTTTGGCCATAATTTCTCTGTTAATGGGCCAATTTCAACAAATAAACCAGGATATTAAAGGTCTCGTCACAGAAACGACTCCAACAATCAGGATGAAAATTTATATTTACTTAACATTTTTCTTTGCAAGTTTGGCTAAATAAGTATCTTCTCCCCCCCCCCCCAAAAAAAAAAAAAAAAAAAAAAAAAAACAATTAAAAATAGGTAAATAAAAATGCCAAGCGAAGCTCGGTCGACCAGGTACTGTGTCTTTAACTGCCATTTATCAAATACTGCAGACTGTAAGTAAAACCTCTGTGTAACCTTTACTTTTATTCTATAGATGTATGTACTGAATCTTATGCATGTCAAACCTTCTCATGAAAGGAAGTTATCCTGTATTTCCTTTGTAAATATGGTCTAGGAGTAAAGAAGTTCTTTGAGTCATAATGGAAGATAAAGTGTTATTAGATGACAGTACAACATATATAGCTGTAGCATATAACCCCATCTCCTCAGTGTCACAAACCTGAATTGTTTTATATCCTTGATAAAAACTTTGAAAGTTAAGGTATAAGTACACGAACATACAGATCATAGTATTGGGAGATTTAAACATACGAATTGGAGACTGATGTATATCTAATAAATGAGTGCAGAAATAATAATGTAATAGGTAAAAAAGAGCATATTAGGAGGCACAGTAAGAACAAGGTGATAGACAGAAGTGAGAAACTCATTGACTTTTGTAAGCAACGTGCAATTGACATTCTTAATAGCAAATATAGAGATGATGAACATGGAGAATTCACCTTTATAAATAAAAATGGCCAAAATGTAATAGATTATGTGCTGTGGTCATGTAACATAACATGTAACATGATGAATAAATTTAAGGTAGCTAATATAAGCACTATAATATGTCTCAACCTAGTTCAATCCTGTTGTAAACATCTGGGCGGGAAGAGAGACAGAGACAGAGATATTGGGATAGAAAACGGTTAAGCTGTTGATTGGTTTGGCGAAGATAATGGGCGTTATCTTTTGTTTGCGTAAGTACGATAAACCCCTCCTTTAAGTACAGTATTGTACGTAAGTAGTTCTCCGATCACTGCCTGTGCGAGCTAATTTCGGAGATAGAAAAGTATGCAAATGTTTCGATTCTTATAAACGTAAATAGCCCCACATTTTATCTTTCTGCTTCACATATCGCATATGTGTTCTGGGCCCATGAGTTTGTAAAGAAATATATACATAATGGTATACTATATACAGATTAGATAGAAGACAGGTGAAATTATATACACCATTAGCTTATTATGTTAAATTAAGCTGCATTTTACTTAACAATTACTGAAGGACACTGCTATTATACGTATAACATTTTTGCATTCCTTTATCAGACAGCTCTCTCGCAACAAGGTCTGTATCGAGTTGAATGCTGATTAAGATGTTTTTGTTTATAGTGTGGGGTTGCTTCTGATATTTAACACTGTATTTCCTGTAGGTACATCTCACGCACCTTACAAGGCCAAGGACACTTATCTATAAGCAATATAAAATCAGTAAGCTTTTCACCATGGAGCAGGCTGGTGCTTCAGTCGAAATGAAACACAATCGAGGCAAACCGTTAAAAAGTGGTGAGAGGCGAATGATCGCGCATTGTTTCGCAGCGCTTAAAGAAAGAAACCCGGAATCGTCCATAAAAAACATTGAAAAAGAAACTGGTGATCTCCTTGGTGTTTCCGCAAGTAGTGTACACAGTGTTAGAATGGAACAGCAAGCATCCGGAATGCTAAGAACACCGGGAAAATCGCGTAAATGCAAACAGCGCGTGGAGAAGTACAACGATTTTACGAAAAGTGCTATACGCAGTAAAGTTCATGAGTATTTTTTCAGGAATGAACCGCCGACTCTAAACAAAATTTTGCATGCGGTAAATTCTGACACAGACTTGCCGAATTTTTCGTGAAGTACTTACTCTCCACCGTTTGCTGATAGATATTGGATTAACATTTCAAAAGTGAGGGCGGGAATCAGTAATAGTGGACAGAGAAGACATTGTAATGTGGAGACGTCAATATCTGCGCCAAATCAAAAGTATTCGTAGTGAGGGCCGAAAAATTTATTTTCTCGATGAAACTTGGCTAAATGAGGGGTACACAACATCTGCAGCTTGGTGTGATACAACTGTGAGAGATAAGAAACAAGCATTTCTCTCTGGTCTCTCCACTGGTCTAAAAGATCTCACAGGCAAAGGAAGAAGGCTCATCATTGTTCACATTGGAAGTGAAACTGGATTTGTAGATGGTGGTTTATTGACTTTTGAATCCAAAAGCACAAAGGACTTCCACGAAGAAATGACTGGTGCTGTTTTTCTTCAATGGTTTCAGTCAGTCCTTCCGAAGCTTGATCCCAACTCCGTTATCGTATTAGACAACGCTAGCTACCACAGTGTTAAAGCAGAGTGCATCCCTAATATGTCATGGAGAAAAGGTGACATTATTAAGTGGCTACAGGATCATGCATGTGAGTTTAGTGCCGATATGGTTAAACTGGAACTAATTGGCATTGTAAAGCATGTAAAAGCACAATTCGATAAGTATGTTGTGGATGAGGCAGCAAAAAGTGTAGGTCACACCGTTCTGAGGTTACCTCCATACCATTGTAAACTCAATCCAATTGAGCTAATCTGGAGTCAGATGAAAGGCTATGTGCGTAGGCACAACACTACTTTTAAGCTGAATGAGGTTCGCTCCCTGCTTGCCACTGCAGTAGAAAATATAACAGCACTTAATTGGTTCAACTGTGTTCAGCATGCAATAAAAGAAGAAGAAGAGAAGATGTGGAAGGTGGATGGACTCACTGATGAAGTTGTTGAAAGACTTGTAATCACCGACGGTAGTAGTTCAAGCGACGAACTTCTGCAGGAATCCGATTAAAGGTAACCATTATGTTACTGCATGATTCTATTAATATTCCAACTCATAGATTTAATAAGTTAATGTGTAACCCAACTCTATTTATTGTCTAGAAGTTAGCGCTACTAGTGTTGCAAAACTTTTGTGCGTGCCTGTACGTCTAACACACGGCGAGTTGAGTCAGCTCCGCCTTGTTGTTTACAACAGGATTGAACTAGGCTGAGACACGGTATAGTAGTGGTTATTTCCCACTAATAACGGGCATAAAAATTAAATTGCTGAATGCTATTACTGATCAAAAACCAAAAGACACCACAATTTATAAGGTATAAATGGAAGGAAGAATACAAGATAAATTTTGAAATTAGTTTAGATTCAGAGATAGGTAAAATATGCCAGCATGGCAGAGCCAGCAAACAGAGGAAATACTATTCATGACAACTGGTTTGATTATGAATGTAGAATTAATGAAAGCATTGTAAAGGCAAAATTGGTAAAGTGGAGGGAAACAGGGGATACCCAATCTCAAGAGGAGTATTTAGGAATTAAATTCTACTATAAGAAACTATTAGAGTTGTGTTTAAGGGCCATCGACAACTAGGTCACTAGGGCGTGAAAGGCTTGACAAAGGGAGATTAATAACATAAACAATAACTACATTGAGATTTTGGATAGATTTATAATAGAGGAGGAAGTAATGAACCAAATTAAAAGAAATAAAACACCAGGAAGATATTGTACCAGGAGAATTCCTTAAAGAATGGAGTAGAGATATAAATTGGGTTAAGGTCTTAACATCCTTGTTCAAGAAGTAGTAGTACTAGTAGTGGTAGAGGTCATGGTGGTCATGGTGTTTGTGGTGGCGGCGGTGGTGGTGGTGGTGGTGGTGGTGGTGGTGGTGGTGGTGGCGGCAGTGGTGGTGGCAGCGGTGGTGGTGATGGCGGCGGTGGTGGTGGCAGTGGTAGTAGTAGAAGAGTGGCTTTAGGGCACTCAACTGCTGTGGTCATTAGTGCTCAAGCAAAACTATCAACCTAAAGTTGTGAGAACTAAACCAACAACTCTAAAACTAAAATAATAAAACATTAAGAATGTTACCACTATAGTGCTAGCAACTGCAAAGTAGAGTGAAAATGGAAGTGCAGAATTACATGAACTGATAAACAACTTGCATCAATGGCCAAACGTAAAAAGGTAAATTAAAGATCAATTTGCGAGTAAAACAAGAGCGCACATTCTGCTTAAACATATAAAATGTAACACATGCTCTACAGCATCTATAGTGTCCCCCAGTACCTCAGTCAAGGCTGCTGGCAGGCCCAAGGATTCACGGAGCTGTGTTAAAAATTGAACTAAAACATGGTGCACCATCAAAGTCTCATGACAATGAGCACAGAACGGTGCAGAGTCAGAATATAAAAGGTGACCATGGCTAAAACGGCAGTGCCCGATATGCATTCTGGATAAAATCACTTCCTTGTGATGAGAGACGTGCAAATAGTACTCCGGGTGACAGGGAGGGGCTTCACCTCCCGAAGTTTGTTCTCCTGAAGGCCATGCCAATCACCACTCCACCAGGAAAGGATGAAATTATGTAAAACTGCACTAAAATCGACAGAGGGAACACAAGAGCTAAAATGCCTGGGAACTATAACTGCTACCTTAGCAGCAACATAAGCAGCCTCGTTTTCTTGCAGGCCTACACGTCCAGGTACTCACACAAAAGAGACTCATGTGCCAGCACTGGCGAGGGTGTGAAGGACCTCCTGGATGCACTGTACCAGTGGATGGTAATTGTACAGTGTCCATAGGCTCTGAAGGGCACTCAATCTGAGCAAATAACCCAGCTCTGTAAGACATGTCAATGAATAAAGAAAAGTGTTTGGTAAATACCAAACAGCTCTGCTGTAAAAATCGAGTACCGGGTCCTAATGGTGCCTGAAGATCTAAGAAGGCCGAAAGAAGAACTGAATCTGGCGTCGACTTCGGTATGGACAGCAAACCCATATTAACCTGGATCTCGGAGCGGAGTCATGAGAGAAATTGTGTTTTCCTTTGGGAAGCATCACTGGTAAATCGACATCCAACAGCCAAAGTAGACAGCAAAACCAAACACCAGGAAGAAGTAGGGTCAGGGACCTTGTTGAGTATTGACAGTCTGGGGAATCATTCGACGGATATTCTGGCGAACTAGAAAGGCTGATAAATGGATTTGTTGGGTAAGTGCCAATACTCACCGGATACCAAGGTTATGTATAGGATCAAGACGTTTCAAAATTGATGGGCGAGCAGATGAATGCACAATACAACCATAGTGAAGTTTAGATCGGACCAAAGAGTGATGCAACTTTAAAAGAATGGTCTGATCAGCTCCCCAGGATGTGCCACTTAAAATCAAATAAGAGATATGAGAGGCCCAGCTAAGCTTCCGGTCAAAGACAAATCCCAAAAAATTTGCCTTATCTGTGAAAGGGAGAACATCTGGACCGAGCTGAAGAGAAGGTGGAAGAAACGCCTTCTGGTGCCAGAAGTTCTAACAGACAGTTTTCTCGATGGAGAACTTAAAGCCGTTTTCAACACTTCAAATGCAGATGCGGTCAACAGAGAGTTGGAGGCACCATTCTAAGAGATGAGTCTGCTGAGAACTGCAGTAAATGGCGAAGTCATCCACATAAAGGGAAGATGAAACACCAGCAGGAATGCACTCCACAATGGGATTGATAGCCACAGCAAATGGGGTGACACTGACTACTGAGCCCTGTGGTACTCCATTCTCTTGAGTAAAAACACGAGATAAAACAGAACAATGCACACTAAAAAGACTATCCCTCATAAACTCACAAATAAAAAGGGGCAGACGACCACAAATGACCCATTTATGAAGGATGCGAAGAAGACTGTACCTCCAGCAAGTGTCGTACGCCTTCTCTAGGTCAAAGAACACAGCAACTGTTTGACTCTTCCTCAGAAAAGCATCCATGATATGTGTCGATAATGAGACTAACAAGGGAAGTACCCCAGCTTGAACGGCTAAAACTGATTGGAATCGCATTTAAAATATAGTGTTGTTCGTGTTCGAATAGCTATCAAAGTCATTCATCTGCAAAAGTACTTGTGCAGCCGCTAGTACCTCCTGAAGGTCAGCGTACTAGCCTCATTGTGCCACAGCTGTACAGACAGTATGAGCATGACCGTTGCAGTGTTCGGTAGCAAAGTGCATGCACTGGCATCAAACATGAGTAGGCTGAAGCCAATTAATCCTGTGAATATTGTTAACCTTCTGTGCAGGAAGGTACATCCAACTTCCACACCGCATGAGTATGTAATCAGAATAGAGAATGAGCTATTTGCATGCATGTTATGAGATATCCGAGTGCGTAAAAACTATAGGGATTTAACAGAAATACATACTGACACATTGATATAAATAGTGATTGAGAGTCTGACGACGGAGAAGAAACTGCACATGGGTATGAGAGTTCCGACAGTTCTGGAACATCCTCTCCAGCAAATGAAGGAACTACAAGTCAAAGTGAAAACGCACTTTCACCCCAAAAATGTCACAACCGAATGTGCTACAGTGTATTGATCACCAAACATTGAACAATATTTATGAGGATTATTTTAATTGCGGTTACCATTCTTACAGAAAACTTAGGAACTGTTATAACTGCATTTATTCGAAATCCAACTGCAAGATAATTTTAAATTATGTGACATGCAAAAGGCAAGACCCAGGCCACTTCAAGGGAAATAAGACGCCAAAATTGGAGGCTGTGAAATATTTTGTAAGGACCCACGCTTGAATGTGCCAATAGTGGACTACAGATCCACATTCTCTGGCTTTGTCAAACTGTATACCTTTCCACGCAGTAGGTCAACAATCTTCACAGAATTAATTAGCTTCACCCCCCTCATGTTTGACACCAATACGTGCAGTTTGCTACTGAACATTGCAAGGGTCATACTCATACTGTCTGTACAGCTACAGCACAATGAGGCCAGTATGTTTATGTTCAGATGGCACTAGTGGCTCCACACATAGTTTTACAGATGAATGACATCGATAGCTATTCAAACAGGTACATTGTATTTTCAATGCATTTCCAATTGGTTTTACCTGTTCGAGTTGGGGTATTTCCCTTGTAAGTGGTCAACCGCTGAGCGGAAGCACTGAATGTTGGATAGCAGATAGTCAGATTCAAGCCACCACGTCAATTGCCTGTTAAGCATGTGCTTCATCACCTAGCAGGTGACACTGATGAGAGAGATTGGACAATAACCGGAAGGGAGATGGTGATCCTTCCTAGGTTTTAAAGTCGGAATGATGGTGGCCTCGTGTCAAACAGATGGAAAAGTACTGGTATGCCAGATGCAGCTATACACCTCCAAGAGAAAGGGTTTACCAGCGGAAGAAAAGTTCTGTAGCATTAAAACATGAACACCATACAGTCCTGGAGCCGACGGCTTGGAGGAAGCAAGGACCCAGGCCAGCTCCGGCATGGTGAAAAGGGCATTGTAACACTCATGGTTAGAAGAAGGAAAGAGAAGTTCATGCGACCCAGCCTGGGTCTTGAAAGGTAAAAACTTTGGGTGGAAATGCGAAGAGCTGGAAATGTCAGCAAAGGCATTGCCCAGAGTGTCAGCAACAGCGCAGGGCAAGTGATGGTGTCATTATTAATCCGCAGCCCAGGAACCCTGGAAGGTGAAATTTTGCCAGCCACACGATGGAACTTGTCCCAAACAACAGATGAAGGGGTATGGCAATTAAAAGACTCCACAAGGCGAAGCCAGGATGTCCTTTTATTGGCCTGTATGATGCGACGAGCTCTGGCACGCTGTTGCTTGAAGGTGTCCGGATTCTCAAGAGTAGGATGGCGGCAGAACACCCACAGTGCAACCCTGCATGCACAGATAGTGTCCCGGCATTCGACAGTCCACCAGTAATCGTCAAGGTTGTGAAGAAGGCCGAGGGATAGCACATTCAGTGGCGGAGATGATGACAACAGTAAGGTGTTCCACTATCTGATCAATATCATTAAACACGTGGTCATCGAAAACAGCACAGCAAGAATAAAGAGGCCAGTTTGCTTTGTTTATCTGCCAGGTGGGTACATGTGATGGTGGAGTGTAGTGAGATAACGAGGCTAATAACACAAGGAAAATGATCGCTCGAGGTATTAGAGATGACGTTCCACTGAAACCGATGTGCAAGCTGTGCTGAGCAGACAGGTAAGTCCAGATGGGAAAGGGTTGCAGTAGAATCAGAAACAAAAGTGGCTTCACCAGTGTTTAGGAGAGAAAGGCAGTTCTGGGTGAAAAAACAGCAAGATGGGTTCCCTTTACACATGCCCGTGTGAACTCCAGAGAGGATGGTGAGCATTGAAGTCTCCCAACAGAAGATAGGGTGCTGGGAAATAAGGGCTGCTAGGTCCACAATAGCAAAGGGGGAACAAGGTGGTAGATAGAAAGAACAAAGGGTGAAACTAAAGTCAGGTAAACTGAGGGTAACAGCAACAGCTTGCAAGGTAGTGGTAAACATGACAGGGTGGTAAAAAACATGGTCTCCATGTGCAGGAGAACCAAGTTCTGGTGGAAGGCCGAAGCACACCAGAATAAAGCCAGGAAAGGTTAAGGAGTCCTGCAGGCAAAGTTTGGTCTTCTGTAAGCATGTGACAATAGGAGAGAGTGATTGGGTTAGAAGCTGTAATTTGGCCCTATTTGTGCATACATTCCACTGATCGAGGGACATCCGGAGTGAATGAGCTATTTAAAATCAATGGAGCTACAGCTGGCACTTCAACTTGTCCTTCAGTTGAAGCATGGAACTAGGGCTTGCAGGAGGTGGTGGTTCCTGCTCCATGGGTTCTTCCATAGGAAGAAGCTCAGTAGCACCGGAGATGGAAGACAGTGCTACTTCCCGTAGTCAAAGGAGGAGAATCTAGCTTAACTCGACTGTGCTCCTGAGATCGCGATCTCCGAGGAGCCGAGGGAGAACTGTCCTTCAGGTTAAAGCGGTTGCTGCCAAACGTTGGAGGCTCTTTTAGAAAGTTGGTACGTTTCAGCTGGGTTTTTAAATTTATGAGAGTCAGTACAGACAGATATTGTTTTGGAAGCGGCGGAACCAGAAGCCGACGCTGTAATGGTAGAAATAATGACTGCAGTTGGAAGTACAGTACTCATATCCCATTTTTGGACATAGGTTTGCACCACAGAACTAAAGGTACCAAATTTCACGAAAAAAGGCTGGTGAGCTAGATGGCGTTTATGGGCTTCAGTGAAAGATGAGAATTCTTTCACCCGCAACTCTTGGATGGCCCTCTTGTCCGGAAACTGTGGGCAATCGCAGGACATTGCTGTATGGGGACTCCTACAATCCACATAACAGATATTAGATAAACAAGCTCCGTCGTAGGCATCCTTTCTACACTTAGCGCAAACGGCAGTGGCAAGTTTACAAGACACCCAAGTGTGACCAAAGCGTTGGCATTGAGAATGCATAGGGCGAGAAATATATGGCAGAATACTGATAACCTTGTATCCGCCTTCAGTTTTGATGGAAGATCAAGCAGACTGAAAGTAAGGAAGAGAGTACGGGTAGGTACCTGGATACCATCGTGTTTGGCTTTGACACGGTAAACTGCAGTAACACCTTGGTCCGACAGATAACCCAAAATTTCTTCCTCCGACATATCCAAAAGAGATTTGGTGATGACTCCCTTTGATGAGTTCAGACTATGATGCTTCTTAACATGTATAGGACATCCATGGAGTAGTTTGGCCTTAAACAGTCTGTCGAACTGCGCAGCTGTAAACGTCTCAATCAGAGGTGAATCATTCCTAAGTTGGATGCAAGACTTGACAGGACTGGCTATTTTATCAAGGCCCACCTGGATCACAAAGGGGTTCACCTTGAAAGTGCTCATAAACCTCTTCCATTCTACTAATAACTAGGTACTGAGCTGCTGACACTGCAGTGGCCTCTCTTTCTTTATGTACCTGTCGGTGTCGTTTTGTGCTGTTTGAAGCCATGAAAAATGGAAATAAATTTCATCCCCCAGGGCTCCCCACCAACAATGGAGCCCAACAAGGGGTCATCCCCCTGGGATGACAGGGCTACATACGGATATAGATGGCTCACCGTCCCAGTCACCCTGCAGTTTGGTGCAATACGTAAATTGGAAAGGCGCACCCGCCCCAGATTCAGAAATAAACTGCCTTAGGCTCAGGTATGCATCCTTCAACCAACCAGGGTAATCGTTTCTAACACGGGTCTCCATGCACAGCCTACACGAGGGCGGGCATTCTGACTGACTCCCTTACCATGAAGAGGAGCCCACACAGAAGGGACAGTTGGCTCGAGACCCCAGGTCTGCAAAACCTGTACCTACCATAGTAGGTCCCTGGGAGGATCCTTGTTCAACTCAATGAAAACCAAAGAATAGACACTGGAAAGTTGGAGAAAAGCAATTATACAGCCAATGTATAAAGGCAAAGGGGATATGGATAAACCCAGTAAGTATCGAGGAATAACACTGTTGTCCAATGTGGGAAAAATTCTGACGGATAGGTTGCAATAATCGGTAGAAGAGTGTAACATTCTCTCAGAATTTCAAATGGGATTTGGGAAAGGAAGGCGGATGGTTGACAATGTGTTTATTATGAATACTTTAGTGAACAAGTACTTAAGAAATAAAAAAGGCAAATCATACATGGCGCTTATTGATCTAGAAAAGGTTTTTGACCAAATAGAGATGAAACTACTATGGCATAAACTATTAATGAAAGGAGTGAGTAGCAAAATGATCAACATCCTAAAAAGATTGTACAAAGAAAACACTTTCTGCATAAAATATGATGGAGCATTCACTAGGGAACCTTTTAACTATAAAAGGGGGGAGGGGTAGTGCAGACTAAGGCAAAGTTGCAAGTTGAGCCCAATTTTATTCAATTTGTTCACTGACATACTGCAAATTATAAGCAATACCGCCACCGCCACCAATAATAATGATGATGATGATAATACTAATAATAGTAATAATAATAAATAATAATGATAATAATGATAATAGTAATAATAATAATAATAATAATAATAATAATAATAATAATAATAATAATAATAATAATAATAATAATAATAATAATAATAATCATCATCATAATAGTTATAACAATAATAATCTATTGCCAGTAATAAATGATGTGCAAATCCCAGGTCTGTTCTTTGCAGATGACTTGGTAGTAGGTTCAATTACCATAAATTGACAAGGAAAAAAAGAACATACAAAAGAACAAAAAATCAATATTATTGGGAATGTAGTTTAAAAGTGAACAGAGAAAAAACCCAAATTTTAGAATTTAAGAAAGGAACTAAACTGAGCAAACACGAGAAGTGGAAGAAGGAAGGGATAGAATATAAAGTAGTGCAAGGGTGATCCCAAAAGTAAGATCTCCAATTTTTTTAAAACATAAGGAAACGTTTATTGGCAACATATGGTACATAGTTTTGAAGCTTGAACATTTTTCTATTTTTCCACATAATTGCCACTTCAATCAATGCATTTTTGTAAATGGTGTGGCAGTTTTTATATGCCCATGTCATACCAGCCCACTGCCATGCTACTGAAGAAACGTTTGACCTCATCTTTCACCTCATCGTTGTTACTGAAGTGCCTTCCAGCCAAATGTTCTTTCAAATTGGGACACAAGTGGTACTCACTGGGTGCTAAGTCTGCACTATAAGGTGGATGAGCGATAATGATGTGCCATGCAAATTGTTGCAGAAGATCCACGGTTTGACAGGCGATGTGGGAGCAAGCACTGTCATGGAGAAGGCTTATACCCTTGTTCAACATTCCTCTTTTTCAGTTCTGAATTGCTGAGTTTTTTTTAATGTCTGACAATATGTATCGGCATTTATTGTTGTCCCAGGATCCATAAAGTCAACCAACAATAATCCCCTTTCAATCCCAGAGCACAGTTGCCATGACTTTAGCGGTAGAGCATGTTTTCATTTGAATTTTCGCAGCTTGGGTGAACCGGAATGCTGCCTCTCATGTGATTATTGTTTGGTCTAGATGTCAAGTGGAAAGCCCAGGTTTCCTCACCCCTATCTATTGAATCCAAAAGCCTTTTTCATCTGCATAGCATTGAAGAAATAGGCAGGAAGTTGCAGCACATTGCCTTTTGTGATCTTTTGTCAGCATTCTTGGGACCCATATTGCGCACACCTTCCAAAATTTCAACTCTTCAATCAAAGTCCAGTGAATGGTGCTTGGAAAAACCTCTGGAACAACAACAACGCAAAGCTCATTGAGAATGATCTGCCGATCTTAAAGCACAACTTGTTCAACCTTTGTGATTCTTTCATCGGCAATTGACAGTCCCCGCTTCTTTCCTCATCATGAATTTCTGTGTGACTATCTGCAAACTCTCTACACCACTTGTAGATACTTTGATATCCATACAAGGCTCTCCATACACTTCCATCAATTGTCAATGAATTTTGATTGGTTTAACCTCTCTTGCACTAAAAAACCGAATAACTGTGCAAACTTCGCACTTGGCAGTGGTGGCTAATGGGAACTCCATTACAACTGACTGCCAAGCCAAGACTGAGAGGCCCGGCAGATGTGTGGTGGTTTCTATAGAGAGTGGAGGGGAGAAGGAAGAGAGCAGTATGGCCAGCATCCATACAAACAATTTCTCTGCGACACCAATGCTTTGGAGACCTTACTTTTAGGATTACCCTCATACATGACTGCACTTACTTAGGAACAAAAACTGATGCAGGAGGGAAATGGGAGAAACAAACAAAATGTTGGCAAAAGGGAAAGCAGCAATGATGCCTGTAGGAGTGTCTATATAAAGTGTCAGAGATGGAGGTGAAATTGCTGGAAAGGCTGTATATCTTGGTGGTTGAAGCTTGAAAGCTATACAGCATTGAAATATGGAGGCTTCAGAATGGAAGGTAAGCTGAAGACAGTGTACACAGGATATTTTGTAAGGAAGTTCTAGGGTTACCAATAGCATCAGTAAATGAACTGGCTCAAATTGAAATGGGACAAGTAGCAAGAAAAGGACTGAGTGTGGAAAGAACCCTAAAATTTAAAATGCTGATATAGGATACTGAATTCAGATTATGAGAATATATAAAAACAAGGCCTAAAATACCAGGAATCAATTATTTATGTATGTGTGTGTGTGTGTGTGTGTGTGTGTGTGTGTGTGTGTGTGTGTGTGTGTGTGTGTGTGTGTGTGTGTGTGTGTGTGTGTGTGTGTGTGCGTGCGTGCGTGTGTGTGCGCGCGAGTGCGTGCACGCCGTCTACCTCTCAAACCAGGAATCAAGCTTACAAAGTACCTGATGGGCAAACAATCTATGAAATACCCACTACGTATGCTTCGGCGGCTGGTGTCCATAGTAACAAAGTTCTGGGTAAGGCTGCATCTTGGTTGCTACTGTTGCCAACGTTTTGCCGTACTATGTAGGGCTTCTTCAGATCCCAGCAAAAGACTTCATTGCCAGCATAGAATCAAGCATAAGAGACCTTCATGAGGGAACTTCCAATGACATAATAATACAAGCATATGAGATCCTTAAGAGAACATCTTTCATGAAGAAAAAGCACTACACACCATTATCCGGGACCCAAAGCTGACAGTCCTACCAGCTGACAATGGGAATGCCATGATAGTCATGAACATGGTACACTACAAAAAGAAGATCCATAAGCTCTTAGAAGATGACATTTACAAACATATAGAGAAAAACCCCACAGCAAAAGTGGAGAGAACCACCACATCCCTTATTAAGAATTCCTCAATACCAAAAGAACTCCACAAGAAACTAATTCCACATGACTCATACACACTGGCTGTTGAAAATTCACTAAAAGGAAGTATCCCTCAGACCCATAGTCAGCGCCATAAATTCCCCTATGCATGCTTTAGCAGGTTTCCTAGTGAAGGGCTTACAACAAATAACAGGACATTCTTCTTCATTTGTTTGCGACTCAGGACACCTAGTAGAAATACTGAAAAACTTCAAACTTGAACCTTACCATCTTCTGCTCAGCTTGCATATACGATCCCTCTTCACAAGGATACCTACTGAAGATGCACTCGATATTATCCAAGAAAAGATCAAATTCCATAAACTCCCAGAAGACTGGACAGGTCTAATACAACAGTGCCTCACAAGTAACTACTTCAGCTTCAAAGACAAATTGTTCCTACAAAACAAAGGCAATGCCATGGGCTCCCCACTTTCACCAGTACTGGCCAACCTTCTTCTATAAGCCTTGGAAACTACAGCAATAGACACAGCACATTGGAAACCTTCTCTTTGGCTAAGATACTTAGGCGATGCATTACTAATCTGGGCACATGGTAACAGCACGATTCCAGACTTCCTATACCATTTAAACAGCATGCATACAAATATCCAATTCACCATAGAATCAGAGAAAAACAGAAAACTGCCCTTTCTGGATGTTCTAGTAGAATGGAAACAAAATAAAACTAAAATTTTCAGTATATCGCAAATGGACAGGTATTTAGATGCCTCATCCCACCATCCTCCAGCTATTAAACAAGCAGTGACCAACACACTTATACACAGAGCCCACCGCATTTGCAATCTGGAGAACTTACAAGATGAATTAAATTACATACAACATGCCTTGGAAGCAAATGGATATTCGAAAAGACAAAATAAAACATCTATACATACTCAACAAGAGGCTCACAGAATCAAACTGTGCAAGAAAAGAAAAGGACAAGGACAAAATCATAGCATGGTTGCCTTATGTAAAAGAAACGACCAACAAAATAGCGAAAATACTACTGAAAACACAACATCTAAACCAGACACAAATCCACTAAGAAACTAAAGTCATTTTTAAGGTCAGTTAAAGATAAACAAGATCCCTTGAACAGCACTGGTGTTTACAAGATTGACTGCGACTGTGGAGCAGCATATGTAGGGCAGACAGGCAGATCAATAAAAATCAGACGGCAGGAGCATATCAGAAATTTAAAATTAAACCAACCCGAAAAGTCAGCACTAGCTGAACATGTCATATCCACGCAACATCACATAGATTTCAACCAAGTACAGCTACTAGCTAACTGCCCATTTTACACATAGAATGGCCAAAGAAAGCTAAAAAACAGCATTAACAGGGATAATGGAAAACATCCACACTATTTGGCAAACATTATAATAAGAATGCAGGGATTGGCAGACCATCAGCCAATGAGAGTGAGAGGGCCAGCCCAAACTTCCATGAGCAAAGTATAAATACAGTAAAACCTGACTAAACTGGATCCCCTATACACTGGAAACCTAGACAACTGGAAAATAAATCTCAGAATGGAGCTATTTCTTATGTTAAATAACACTCTAAACTGGAAAACTGCTAAACATTGGCAACAGTAGCAAACAAGTTGGAAATAAACTGAAATGGTCTGTTAAAAGTGAGTGAGTGAGTGAGTGAGTGAGTGAGTGAGTGAGTGAGTGAGTGAGTGAGTGAGTGAGTGAGTGAGTGAGTGAGTGAGTGAGTGAGTGAGTGAGTGAGTGAGTGAGTGAGTGAGTGAGTGAGTGAGTGAGTGAGTGAGTGAGTGAGTGAGTGAGTGAGTGAGTGAGTGAGTGAGTGAGTGAGTGAGTGAGTGAGTGAGTGAGTGAGTGAGTGAGTGAGTGAGTGAGTAGAGTTTAAGGGCCCATCAACAGGCAAGTCATTTGGATCTAAAGTCAAAATTTAAAATCTAAAACACTCGTAAAGTTAGCTGGCTAAAATGTGAAGGCTAAAACAGACAACTAAAATCGTAAACAGGTAAAAACACTAAATGGCAAAGGAGTGCACTAACTTTAAAACCTGAAACACATACTCTAATATGGGTAAAAGGTGAAAGCTAAAACAGAACATTAAAATACCAAACAGTTAAAACATTAAAAGGTAAAACATAACAGGGTTAAAATACTAGAAATGAAGTCTTAAAAAGTTAAAATGCTAGTAAAACAAAGTAAGTTACATTTGCTTATCACACCCAATTTGGGCAATAAACTGTTAAAAGAGAAAAGGAGCAATACTTTATAAGAATTTAGAAGTAGTCCACTTTGTAATATGATTGTAACTTATAATGGAATGCACAGTGGAACATTGGCCTGGACCAACCACCAATGAACAGTCCAATAATTGCATTGACTTAGTGTTTCAAATATCATAATCAAGTTCATTGGCAGGGCATTCTAAATACAGTAAAATCTTTAAGAGGTAGAACTGGAACTTAAAAATTCAATGCCACAACTGGGATTTGAACCACAGACCTTCCGCTTAAACTTTGCCCACACACGGCTTGTGTGTTTAAAAACACCAACAGTAAGTTTGTTGGCATAAATAAATAATAATTAACAGTAAAATCTGTCTAAAACAGAACATGCTTGTCCAAGCACCTTTATCTATTTTACAAAGGACTGCATTTTAATAAAACAAAGTACAACAAATATTTAAAGATAAGATATGTGAGTCAATTACATCATCATCACTTACATTTATGTAAAACCAGTCATATTTTGAGAGATGCTGCTCCCAACATTAACCAGATGCCAATTGTTGGATCAGCATATTAATAATGTCCTTGGGCTGGAGACACACTGTCATCTGGTGTTGTTTCAAGGAATTTCTTGCCAAAGTTGTCGCTTAGGAAGTCAATCAAAAGTTGAAAACCTGACCATTGTTTTTCAAAACGAAAAATTTCTCCCAGACTGCTAAGAGATGCTTTTTGAAAGTATAGGTTCAGGATCAATTTCATGGTCTAGCCAAAAGTGTGTTGGTACTGCCGATTTTCCTTGCTGTTTATACTTTAGATTCCTGAGATGTTCCATTGCCCTTGTTTTCAATTTCCTTTTTATTTTTCCAATATAAATTTTGTTGCAGTATTTGCAATTAAATTGGTATAGTGCTGAGTTTTCTGTTGCTGGTATGGGATTCTTTAGTTCAAAATGAGGTAGGTTTTGGATGGAGTATGGGTTTATGGATGCCAGAATGATTTTGTGCTCTTTGAATATTTCCAAATATTTTCTGGAATGAGATGGTATGTGAACTTTGTATATGGGCATTTTTCTTTTGGTACTGATAGTTTGGTGGTTTTTCGTAGTGCTTTTAGCTTTTGTGCCTTTTGGATCATTTTATGTTGTTTTTGCTGTTGAAACTACAGTACTCGGTTTAGCGGACCTAAAGGGGCCAGGAGTTGTCCAGAAAATTGAAAGTCTGTTAAATTGCAAAATGAATGAAAATGAAGTAAAAACAACAACCTGTTTTATTGGTACATACCATTTACTTTACATGATTTACTGTTGACTAGAAGTCGTTTCCTGTGAAGTTGTGGGTTTGAAAAAAGTGTCAATACCCATTTGCTTCCCACTTGAATATTGCTTCTTTATGATTAAGGAGCAAAACTGTCTGAAATGTTCATATTAGGTTAGCACTTGTGGGTCTGAACATCTTTCCACGTGAGAAATCGCATCATCCATGTGGTCTCTTATTACGGATAATTTAGGTGCACACTTCAAAGATTCATCCTCACTCTCGTCTTCACCTTCATTCTCTTGTAGAACACTTGCAGCGATCTCTTCATGACTGAGAATCTGGTAACCTGGGTCACCCGCATCTATGTCCAGACACTCATCTAAGTCGTGTTCACTTAAATTATTCCTTGCCTTAGTCAGTGTATTACAAAAATCGGATGTTTCGAGGCCACTGAAATCATATTTGGCTTCAATTCCTTTCAATAACTGTGTCCACCCATTAGCTAATGTTGTCTTTATCTCTTTCCAAGGTGCAGCAAAGTTAAAGAGGAGTATTTGATATTATAAGCCCGTAAGTTTTCCAGTGTCCTAGCTCCTCATGTGTCATTTTCAGTGTCGTTTTCTTGCTCCAAGACGACCATAACCTCTTCAAGAAACTTCTTCTTGTACAATCTTTTACAAGCAGCAATGATGAGTAGACCCGTAATCAACACGAGTATTACATTCACCAGAGAAGTCCAGTTCAGACTGAAGCTAAGAGTCATGTGAGCTCTTGAGCTCGTGACGCGTACACAAACCTTCACGAATGTAGCCGAAGATGTGTGAACTAGCCTTCTCGATCAGACAAACAGCGAAATGCCACAATTTAACCATCGCAGATCTTCTAAATTTCATTTAAATTTATTTTATAGCCAATGCCAAATTTAGTCTGTTAAATCCGAAGACCGTTGAACAGAGGTCTGTTAAACCGAGAGTTTACTGTATTGTATTCTGCTACTATAAATGTTTTTTTCTTTGTTCAATTTTGCACTGTTGAGAGGTAGGTCAAAAAGCCTGTGTAACAAACTGTTTAAGACTGCATATTGATGTGGTTTTAGGTTGCAACAGTTGGATTTTAGGTACAGTGGAACCCCTATTTCACCTCTCAGAATTTATGTTTTCCTGCATTCTACACAGTAAATTATAAGTTCCAGCTTAACGTCCATTTAAGAAGTATAAAAATGTCTCAGATTTTATGCTCTCCAATTTTACGTTCTCTTCAATCTTGCATGGGAATATTTGTGCCCCGCTGTACTTAACACCTCAATTATATGCCAGATATGGCAACGTCACAATACAGTTGAAAGTGGCACCACAGCAGCTGACCACATGATTCTACTTACGTTTGAATTTTCGTTTCTGTAAACCATGCCGGTTGAAAATGCAATTGTGCTTAATCGTGTTCAGTTGGTCTTCTTTATGTATATTCACTACTACATCGCCCTTGTGGCAGCAAGAGATTGTTTATACAATGTTGTTGTTAGCTAATGCTGGATTTCTGACAATGAAGTCATTAATCCTCTTGCTCTCCAATATTTTTCACTGATGATATTGAAGAGAGCAATAGCAGTAATAGTAACCGCCTTTTAGAGAGCACCATATTTTTATGTTTTGGCGGTCACATCGCTCTCTCACAACCCCCAGAATGTCTGGAGGACCACACCTGTCGTTGGTTTACGGGTCTCACCGACCTGACCGGGAGAATTATCAAAATAAATTCACCGACCATATCCTCTAATCACCAATCAGAGGATGTATTACATGCCATGACAGGTCAGCATGTTAGGGGTTAAGATTTTATAGAGAAATGGAGAGGTTGGAAAAATAAAGACTCCCTAGCCCTCGGGAACCCTAATAGTATCGGGGTCGGAAGAGAACAAGAGATGACCAAGGTAAGGTCAGATAGAAAAGTTACAGTGAGGAGCAAAACACCAATAAGTGGAAGTAATGTTCTGCTCAGCTTGGGTACCTTGTGGTCGCTATTCACATATCCCCTAGACGGAGATAGATGGTGGATTGTACGAAGAGACAAGTGTTAGGTAATTGTAATGTAGTTAGTGTATGAGAGGCAGAGAATGTGAAGTAAGACACTGAAAGCATTGAGCAAGGTTCTGAGAAGTAAAAGTTGTAAGTTGTGATAGACAAAAGACTGTAGACTGTGTTGACTAGAAGAAGAAAAGTGTGTATTTGTGGTAAAATTTTAGAAGAAGTGATAGAAAAGTAACCAGACTAATTTCATCATTTTGTCACAATATCAACATGTCATTAGATTAGACTTGATTAGATGTAGGTTTAAGGGTGCTCAACTTCATGGTCATCAGCACCCTTAAAAAGCATTTCATGGCAAAAGCCAGATATAAACTTCAATAAAAAATAAAATTATTAGTAAAAAGAAAATAAATATACATAAATATACAAAACAGAATGGCAAAAGCCAAAATTAAAACAAAGCAATAAAGATGTCAAAAGAGTATAAAATCCAGGTATCTAAAAAAAGTCTGGCAGGCAACTGCAGAGAGTCTCAATGATGTGCCAGAGAGGAACACTCGAGCAGCATGTGGCGGACTGACAAAAGGTTGTCATACAGTGGACAAAGAGGAGCTGGGTCCCATTTAAATAGTTGTTGTTCTTGTTAGCTAATGCTGGATTTCTGACAATGAGGTCATTAATCCTCTTGCTCTCCAATATTTTTCACTGATGGAAATATTGAAGAGGTAACCATGCGAAAAATTGCAGTGGCCAATTTGCAACCAAGTCAAGTTAACTTCCTTGCAATGAGAGATGCAAGAGGAAGTTACCCAGTTTATTGGAAGTCTTCACTTCTCTAAGCTTATTACTGCAGAGAGCTGAGCACTCTTCATGCCACACTACAGGACAAGGAGGTTGGCAACAAATGAGGCAGGAATGCGGTTAAGGAATGGAGGTGCAATTTAAAAGTGAAACAGTAGAATAGAAGAGTGAACTAAATAGTGGAGCAATGTAAATAAAGGAGACATAACATTAAGGGACAATTCCCTTTTTCCTATAGCTGTTATTGATGGAAATCTGCACTTTGAAATCACCAGTAATTTGCCACAATTATTTCCAGTAAAATCCAAAGTTTAAAGCATTCAGCTTGTCAATCACCTACCACATGTAACTTATACAAATTTGTATTTGCTTTATAAATGTACATTATGGGATATATTCCAAATTAAGGTAATCTACATACTTCAGAAATACATGAGCTTATGATTTCATAGTTATTTCAGTGTATATCTTGCTAAAATACACAATTTGCGTCTGAATACATTGTAGGTTGAACCATTTCGGAGATATTCCTAGTTTTGTGTGTCAGTTTTGGAAAACTTAGAACCTTCGTGAAATGGATCATCGTTGTTCATTTTTTTATATGTTAAGCTTGCAAAGAGAACAGAATCTCAAAGCTTTAAAAATGTTTGACTATCGCACAAAGCCTACTGTATTCTAATATTCCCCTTGCTCCTACAAGGAAATAAGCAATAAGATAATTTGTAAAAATTTTTGTCTCAACTTACACGAAGAAGATATAGGAATAAGAGTTTGTAAGAACGGTTAGTACAAGAGTATGTACTAACAATGTGCTATTTACCAACTGGTGCTAGTTCTATGGTGTTTTTGTTATGTGAACGTTTGTAAAGTGCAACGCATTGACAAAGTATGAGAGGCGTTCAAAAAGAAACGAGCCGGAGTCTGGTATGCGCAAACTGGTGACAGGATGGCAATATCGTAGTGTGTGTAACAAAGTGTTGTTCCGACCAGAGCGTGGAAGTTCACAGCCCGTCGCTAGAGGGCACGCGTGCACGTCACGTGACTATACAAAGCTAGCAGCACCGTGCATCAATCATCCAACGCTGCCAGTTGCATTGCAAACAGTGAAATGCAGGTGTTAAAAGAAGAGCAAAGAGCTGTTGTTCGTTTTCTGACAGCGGAAGGAGTAGGGGGAACGGACATTCATCGACGAATGTCACAAGTGTACAGCAAACACTGCATGTCCCTTGCAAGGGTCAAGGCATGGCACAAGCGCTTCAGGGGAGGACGGGTGTCGTTAGCCGATGGTGCACGGTCTGGAGCACCACTCTGCATTACCGATGAAGTTGTCTAGCTGGTTGATGCACTCATTGCCCAGGACCACTGAGTGACAGTGAAAGCCATAGCTGCCGAGGTCGGATTGAGCGTCGGAAGTGTTCGCAGCATCATGAAGGAACGACTGCTCTTGCGCAAAATGCGTGCCCAATGGGTGCCCCACAGTCTTCAACCACGCCACGAAGCATGTCGAATGGCCCACTGTCTTGGTCATCTGCAGTGTTATGCTAGGGAAGAGAATGAGTTCCTGCCACGAGTGGTGGCTGGAGATGAGCCATGGTGTCATCACTTCGAACCAGAATCAAAACGACAAAGTCTCGGCCACCCTCCATACAGTTCAGACCTCTCTCCCTGTGATTACACCATTTTTGGTCCCCTTAAAAAGGCTCTGAGGGGCAAACGATCCACCTCGAATGACAATGTCCAGCTGTACGTGCGGAACTGGCTCACATTGCAGCCCCGGGACTTTTATGAGACAGCCATTCACCGTCTTGTGTCACAGTGGGACAAGTATCTCAACAGCCAGAGCCAATACTTCCAACATACAGGTACTGGTTTCTGTAATATGTCTCCGACTTGTTTCTTTTTGAACGCAACTTATACTTATTTATCTGATAAAAAATGAATGAAAGGAGAATTGGTAAAGTAAAATGTAGCCTGCATTTCAGCTATAACAGACCTTCGATTTTTAAGCCTTTGAAACCATTGTTATGCACCTAAAATAAACTATAACATCAAAATGGGCACTAAAGACATACTTCTAGGCAACTAAAAATCACAAGCTAAGCAATTGATTTTATGAATTGAAAACATATTTCTGGTTTATAAAGACAAAATAGGGTTAAAAATGCAATTACTAAATGAGCATAAATTACACAGCAACAAAACAATACAAATTACTATGGCTAGAAACATTTCATTATGTTTTAAATTATGGGTGTGTCATTGCTAATACCTAATATGAGCTTATAAGGTTGAAAATAGTCACTCTTCTAACTTATTGAATGTGTCATTTAAAACTGTTACACTTACCAATCGAAAAGTAACTCCTGATGATCTTCTTGTGTATACCAATTAATCACTAAATCCAAACTGCTTTGTAATGTACATTTATCATCATCATTCAAAGGGTCCTGAAGTTGTTGAATCCAACACTTCAAAGTCAACATTTTATCTCTCTGCAAATCCGGAGCCTGAAATTCTGCTGTCTTTACACAGCTAGTAAACACCTATAAAAATAACAATGCTATATCTGTGCATATTCTCAAGAATCCTGTGATATCCAA
Source organism: Tenodera sinensis (assembly GCA_030765045.1). Classification (NCBI taxonomy): domain Eukaryota; kingdom Metazoa; phylum Arthropoda; class Insecta; order Mantodea; family Mantidae; genus Tenodera; species Tenodera sinensis. The sequence continues at coordinate 161,308,267 of CM060962.1, forward strand.
ACTACTCACATAAAAGAGATAAACATAAAGTTTCCATTTGGAATTTTTCTAAAAACTGTACAGTCAACTGAAAATGAGAAAGAGGAACAGTGATTTTCATTCTTTGTTCATGTGCATTGTAGCAAGTTTAATCAGCACATTAATGTATGAGTTAATACAGTATGTTGACCACAAAACTTTGCCAGCACAGCCGGTGTGACCTTAACAGCATCTTCCTGTATGTGTGTGCTAATCATCACACATGCCTCAGTCTTAGTTCTGTTATGTAGGTGGTAAGTGCTGCTCTAGTGCAGTTCACATGTAAAGAACATTAGGAGTGTTTAGAAGTGCTTAGTTTTGCCTGAAAAGTTTTCAAAATGAATTGATTACAGTATACAGTACAACAAAGAGTGTTTATGTACGATACGTATGTGCTTATATCATCTTATAGGGAAGTTAAAAGGCAATTTGAAACTTAATTTCCTGATGTGCATGCTCTGGGTAGAGACACCATTTGTTTGCTGGTAAATAAACTCAGGGAGACAGGAACAATTTGTGATAGGAAAAGAAAGATAACAGGGCATGTGGTTACGGAATAGAAATTAGATGAAAATGGAAAAAGCTTAGTATGGTGATCTTGAAAATTTCTTAAGCACCTTGCACTAGAAATTGACATTTCAAAAGCTTCAGCACGGAAAGCAACAAAACCTCTAAAACTCAAACCATACAAGGTTACTGTTGTCTAGGAATTGCTACCACATGATCACCAGAGCTGGATAAATTTCTGTAACCAGACTTCGAGGAATTTTAATGATGGAACAATCAATCCACAATTAATACTGTTCCGTGAAGAAGCATAGTTTCATTTACACGGTCATGTATCATCACAACACAACCGATATTATGTTACAGACAAATCCAATTTTGTTCATGAAACTCCCTTGCATGACCAACAAATTAGGGTATGGTGCGCAATAAATGGATACAGAATAATAGGATCTATTTTTTTATGAGTGGAACATAAATGTTGAAAGATGCCGAAATAATATACTGGCACCATATTTCGAACAGCTGATGTACACTGAATGTCAGTTTGACTATTTCTAGGACTCTGCCACCACACATACGGATAATGAGTCATTACAGTTTATTGAGGAAATTTTTGAGGATAGAATCATTAAGGGTTTATGGCCTGCTTGGTCCCCTGATCTTATGGCATGCAACTTTTATTTATGGGGTAACTTGAAAAATAAAGTATAAAAACTGATTCCCACACATTACAAGAATTAAAACAAAATATCAGGACAGAAATTAACGTTACTTTGGAAGCTGAACTAATGCATGTGAATGAAAATTTCCTCAGAAGATGCCGTAGATGTATTGATACAGATGGTCGGCATTTCCAACATCTCCTGTGATAAGGTATGTTTTGTGTTTATTCTGATAATTGTTAATGTGATTTGAGATTTGATTTGACATCCATGCATATGTGACCCACAGAGGGGCCGTGTGACTGCCAGCCAGGTCGTGCAGTATGTAACCGGCAGATGGACCGGGTGGCTGCCAGCCAAGTTTTGTAGTACACATAATGTAGAAGCTTGTACACCTTGCTTTTAGCATTCTCTTGCTGCTTGCATTTGTTTATAGGCTTGCAGTTGTAACCAAAGGCATCTGCAGTTGCCTCTCCCTTCAATTTGAGTTTTTTAAAATAAATAATATGAATGCCAATGGATTCAATGACAAATACATATAATTAGACAAGTATATTCAGCATGTTTTATTCAGATATTTATTTTTGGAATTTCTGTACCTTTACCAAAACCAGAAAGAATTAGATGAATTTCAACTATATGATGGGATAGGTCTGGTGTAGTAGGTTTTACTACGCGGCACGTTGAGAGATTGTGAACTCTATCTAAATCTCAGGTCATGGCCAGGGAATAAAGCATAGACTTGACTTTTCCAATTAAATTTCCAAATTTATTTTACTGCAAACTTTTTTTATCATTATTTTTACGTTGCTACAATATTTCTTCACTTTTTAAACATTTCCAACTAACTGGCATGTCTGACACCATATGATTTGCTATCTTTTTTGGCAAGTAACTGAAAATGGCTTCCATCTCTCATGAATCCACTGATCAAGTGCTGTTTGTAAAATTTTATATGTAACTATAGAAATATCATTTGACTTTTGTTCCCCTTAATATTACATTTTCTTATTTTGTCAGAATTATTCCGATGATGTCATGTGATCATGAAGTATATACGATTTGATGGTCCTTCAGTCAGGCCACAAATAACATTAATTCATATTTAAAATCTCCCTCCAAACATGGTATGATGCAACACAATTATCAATTGCATGAACATGATCAAATATTGAAACAAGGTTAACAATGATAATTTCCACAAATTGATAACAGATTAAATAATAAAAAACATTCAATTAATGAAACCAAACTGTCATGAACGATTGTTTGCCTTAAAGATTCCTTCAAATACATAATATCTGCTTCATATGCCCTTTATGTTATATTTTAAGTTTTCATTATATAGATAAATTTCAAATGTGACACAACACTTCCTCTTGTTAACATGTTTCACTTTAGTTTCAGCACTGATCGCTTCACTTAATTGTCACTATTATTTACATATTATGTTCCTGCTCTTAATTGTTACAGTGATTGTGTATCATTGTAGTTATTTCCTTGGCAGTTGAGTTATATATTTTTTGCTGTGAGGAGAAAGAAGACAATGAACTGAATTTAATGATAATGTTGCACATGCAACATGTGATTACATTGTTTTCTTGCTTCCTGAATGTGCCAGTGAGTGGTTACTATGCCTACGTATAAGAAAATTTTCCAACATTCAATCTAAATCTAGAATTTCTTAATTTTTAATTTATATTTTCTTCAAATTTTGCAAATAGTATCGAATGATATGATTTGAAAATATTCTCATGTTTCTTAAACAAAATTGAATCAACAAATCCAACTCTTAAGAATGTATTTTACAAGTTTGTACGAGGGCCGTCTCAAAAGTAAGTTGCACTATTTTTTTAAATCTGCGCGGCAGGCGGAAAAACTCTGAAAGTCCCAGGGTATATAGGTATGGGTGTAGTAGCAGCACCGTAAAATTCCTAGGCCCCTAAGTTTATTGCTTGGACATTAAAATGGTAGTAACAATGGAGACTCCACTCGTTCCTACCGCCGATTGCGAAGTTCGTGCTGTAATCCGTTTTCTGACGGGAAAAAATAAATGTGCAACTGAAATTCATTGCGAGTTGTGCAGTGTTTATGGAAAAGACGTTTTGTCAAGACAAATGGTTTCTCGTTGGCCCCAATCATTCATTGAAGGGAGAATAACATTACACAGTGAGCAATGAAGCGGTCAACCCTCCACTTCCCTCGCTCCGGATATTGTTGACGAGGTTCGAGCAGTCGTGAACACCGATCAGCGTCTTACACTTGATGCAGGTTTGTTTCAACTTTCTCCGTATATTGAAATAAGCCGTGCATCGCTTCACAGGATTATTTCTAAGGATCGGTGTCTATGGAAAGTGTGTGCAAGTTGTGGAAACGAATGGATGAGGCAACTCCAAAAAAAGGCAAAAGTTGTTGCATCGGCTGTCAAGGTCATCACAACGATATTCTGGGATTCGAAAGGAGTACTGTTAATCGATTACCTGCTCCATGGGACCACGATGACAGCTGCTCGCTATTGTGAGGTGCTGAGAAAACTCAAAAGAGCCATACAAAACAAAAGGAAGGGCAAGTTGAGCAAAACAGTTTTTCTGGTGCACGATAACACTCTCCCGCACGCTGCCCGTGAAACTCAAGCCATTTTGAACAATTTCGATGGGATGTTTTCGGTCATCCATCTAGTGCACCTGACCTTGCACCGAGTGATTACCATCTTTTTCCGGAGCTGCAGCAACATCTTGGGGGAAGGCGCTTCGTAAATGACGAGGAACTGAAACAAGAAGTGGAAAGATGGCTATCCAGTTTGGCAGGAGAGTGGTTTGACATTGGGTTAAAAAAACTGTTACCATGGTATCAAAAATGTATTTAGGTTCAAGGAAATTATGTGGAAAGATAGGTACTCAATGTAGCTTTCAAAATACACCCTTTTTAAAATATTTAAATGTTTTGTTATTTTTTAAAAAAATAGTGCAAGTTACTTTTGAGACGCCCCCCGTATAATTGCACATTCTAAATATGAGGTTTCTTCCGTCTCTTCTTGTAGTTTCGAGACATTAAGTATTGTGCCCCTCTCCTCTTATTTTTAAGTTTGCATTTCTTGCAGTTGTTGCATGTGTTTATTGTGTATGGCCTTGTATTTGACCTTGTTTATATAGTAAGTCCCGTGTGGAGTTGCTGGTCTCCCATCGAGTGTCTCCTCAGATAGAGAAACGCTCACCAGCTATGGTGGGTACCAGGGAAATACAATACCTGGGGCAGACCAAAACCAGCTGCTGCTGCTGCTGCCTTGTAACATATGAAGTTGACTCTTCAAAAGCTAGGGGAAGAAAATGCGGAATATGGGTAGACAGCAGGCTGACATGGGCACAACACACAGATGCTATAGCTACCAAAATTAGCAAATCTATTTATCTTTTAAGGTTTTTTAAACACACATTAGGCAGTGAGAATACCATTTAAGCATTAAGATCAGAAGAAACTACAGTTCAAAAGTATTGGAAAGCACGAATGCTAATGGCTTCATTGCCAGATGCAAGGCACTAGAAAACAACATTAGGCAGTGAAGAGTTAAAAATTATTTATTACGGTGTAATCTATCCACGTCCACATTATGGGATTGAGGTATGGGGAAGCGCAGCAAAGATGTATATGGATAAGTTATTGATTTTACAGAAGAAATGCATCACAATTATTAGTAATTTAAAATTTAGGTAATCTTGTAGGAATGCATTTAAACAACAACACAAAATGTTAATGGTTTATTCTTTATATGTGTATAGGACTGTACTATAGATACAAAATAAGAGTCTAACAAAAAATAATGATATTCATGGATACAGCACAAGAAGTAGCATAAATTACCATAGATATACGTGTAATAAGCAAATTGTATTTAAAGGTGTAAATGTAATAGGAACAATTTTGTACAACAAATGACCTCTAGAGATTAAAACTATAAGAAAATGTAAATTTAAAAATTATTTAAAAATGATTTGATCCAAAAATGTCTATATTCTCTTGATGAATTGTAAACATGTTTATGTGTAAATGTAAATATTTAATTTTGACAATGTCTGAAACTTGATACAAGTCTATGGGCAATGAAGTATTATGACGATGATTATCATTATTATTAAACTTTTTTCTCCTTCTCCTCCTTCTCTTCCTCCTACTTCTTCTTATCCTTCTTATCCTCCTCCTCCTTCTTCTTATCCTTCTTCTTCATCTTCTTCTTCTTCTTCTTCTTCTCCTCTTTCTCCTTATCATTTTTCTTCTTCTTCTCCTTCTCATTCTTCTTCTCCTCCTCCTCCTTCTTATCATCGTTCTTCTTCTCCTTCTTCTTATCATTCTTCTTCTTATCCTTCTTGTTATTCTTCTTATCCTCCTCCTTATCCTTATCCTCCTTCTCCATATCCTTCTCATCGTCCTTCTCCTGTCCTTCTCATCCTTCTTCTTCTTCTTCTTCTTCTTCTTCTTCTTCTTCTTCTTCTTCTTCCTCTTCTTCCTCTTCTTCCTCTTCTTCCTCTTCTTCCTCTTCTTCCTCTTCTTCCTCTTCTTCCTCTTCTTCCTCTTCTTCCTCTTCTTCCTCTTCTTCCTCTTCTTCCTCTTCTTCTTCTTCTTCTTCTTCTTCTTCTTCTTCTTATCTGATTTATGGCTGGTAAGATGGAATATAAGGAGTTTATAACAGGTGGGAGCCCTTAATAATTTGAAAGCTATCATGGAAGCTTCAAAAATAGAAATTCTTGCCCTCCGAGAAATGAGATGGAAGAGATGGAATTACTAAGTCTGGTAACTTTACAATATTTTACAGTGGAGGAATAGAAGTATGTAAGGAACAGGCATTCTAGTTAAGAACTGTTTTAAAGAACAGATTTTAGACTTTATTCCTTATAATGACAGAACAAGTGTTCTGAGAGTTAAAGGAAGATTTTTTAATACTACCATAGTTAATGGCTATGCTCCAACAGAGGACCAAGAAGTAGAAGGAAAGTACGCCTTCTGCGATGACCTGGATGTGGTATATAGTAAAGCTCCACAAAATGGTGTTAAAATTATATTGGGAGATTTTAATGCTAAAATCAGTGGATAAGAAATATTCTAGAGCGTAGATGGAAAGAATAGCCTGCACAATGTTAGTAATGATAATGGGAATAGACTCATTGAGTTTGCTTATGAGAGAAACCTTGTGGTTAAAAGTACTATGTTCTCACACAAAGACATCTATAAACAAATGTGGATAAGTTCAAACAGGACTGTTTAATCAGATAGACCATGTACTAATTGGAAAAAGTCATGCATAATATACATTGGACGTAAGAAGCAGAAGAGCACCAGACTGTAATACAGATCACTTTCTTGTACAGATTAGATATAGACAAGAGGATAGCTAGGAGAAAGTATGCTAAGGTAACAAAAGAATTAGATTTGAAACCCAAAAATTGAAGGAGGTGGGGATTGCAGAAGCATATAAAAAGAGATAAATAATAAATTACAGGAGACTTAGCACAAAGGGATGTAGAAAATGGAATAGCAGAGCAATGTAATTTGCAAAGAGATATAGTGATTGAAGCCGCAGAGACAGTGCTTGGGCAGAAGAAGAGGGAGGGAAAAAGGAAAGAATGGTTTTGATGATGAATGTGAAGAGAAGATCAGAGAAAGGAATATAGCAAGACTAAACTGGATACAAAAAGAAAACCAGTGCTGATAATTTTAAAATAAAAAGGAAAGAGGCTACCAAGCTATGTAGAAAAAAGAGAGGATTTATTATTTATTTATGCCAACAAACTTACTGTTGGTGTTTTTAAACACACAAGCCATGTGTGGGCAAAGTTTGAGAGGTAGAACTGGAACTTAAAAATTACCAGGAGAAATACGAACTGGTTTGAGAATTTAATGCCATTCTGGCAGTTTGTCACAATAGCTCAGTGGTTAGAGCAGCCGCCCGGTAAGCGGAAGGTCTGTGGTTCAAATCCCAGTTGCGGCATTGAATTTTTAAGTTCCAGTTCTACCTCTCAGAAGAGGATTTATTTAAGTTCTATGATACTGGAGCTAAATGATTGGGGAAAAGAAGATACGAGAAGCTTTTACGCAAGAATTAAAATTTTTAAGAAAGGATACCAACCAAAAATGGGCTATTGTAGGGGGGGGGGGGAGGTTGTAGGAAACCTGATTCATGATAAGGAAGGAATACTGGAGAGATTGGTTGAGCATTTTAGTAATCTACTAAATGATGACGAAGAAGGAGAAAGATTAGATAAAAGAGGATTAGGAATACAGCAGCATATTGGGGAACAACAAATGATACCTGATAAACAAGAAATAATAGCTACAATCTGGCAGATGAAAGGTAACAAAGCTCGAAGAGAGGATGGCATCACAGCTGAATTGCTCAAACATGGTGGAGAACAATCTGAAAATTGCTTTATCAAATTGATCCAAGAAGTATGGGTAAATGAATAGATCCCGGATGATTGGAAGAGTGCAATAATCCAACCTATCCATTAGAAAGGGGACAACACTATATGTGATAATTATAGAGGGATAACACTGCTCAATCTAGCATATAAAGTAATGTCAAAGTTAATTGCCAGTAGAATGACTAAAATTATGGAATATACAGTTGAGGAATACCAAGCCAGATTTAGGAAAGGGAAATCTATCATTCATTACATATTCGTTCTAAGGATCATCAAGGAAAGAGTTTATGAGTTTAATATTGACTTGCATATGCTATTTATAGACTATAAACAGGCATGTGATAGGAAAGCTCGTACTGAAACACTTGTCCAGTCATATGTACCATGGAAATTGACTTGACTAATCCAAATGACCCTTTAAGATAATATGGGCAGAGTATCTATCCAAGGAGAAATATTGAGGAAATTTAATATCAAATGAGGAGTGAGGCAAGTTGATGTGCTCTCTACATTATTGTTTAATATATTAGAAAGGACAGTTAAGAACCTGGAATTGAATCCAGTGGGATGATCTGTAATAGAATGACACAAATATTAGCATATGCAAATGATATTGTAATAATTAGTAGAACAGTCCAAGAATTACAGCTAAGGTTTGCTCAGTTACAACAGAAAGAAGTTAAGCTCGGACTTAAGGTGAGTGTGAAGAAAACGAAATATATGATTGCATCTAGAAACGAAACTAGGTGGGCAAACAACACTAATATTGCTACACAAGATTGTAAATTATATAGAGTTCAGAGCTTTAAATGTTTAGGTTCAGTAGTAACAGAAAACACTATAATAGGGGCAGAAATTAAAGCGAGTTTGGAAGTGGGAAACAGGTGTTATTGGGCCTTACTCCCCCTCCTAAAATTCAAAGACCTTTCCAAAAAGGGAAAGAACGAAATATATAAAACTAATTAAACCTGCAGTAACTTATGCAGCAGAAACTTTGTGTGTACTAAACAGTGAAGAGCTTGAATTGCAGCGTGGGAAAGAAAGATCTTATGTAGAATCTATGGACCCCAAAACAAAAATGGAGAGTGGAGAAGTAAAGAACTCTATGAACTCTAGGGTGGTTCCCCAATTGCAAATTATATTAAAAGTGCAAGGCTTAGATGGGCAGGACATGTAGCAAGAAGTGAGGCGGGATCCATGTTACGAAGGATATGGAAAGGAAAACCAGGAGGAAGGAGATGTGTTGGCAGACCAAGAAAGAAATGGATAGAGAATATAGAGTATATGAAGGAACTTAGCATAATAGGATGGAGGAGGAGAGTATACAATAGAAGAGAATGGGCTTCAATAGCTAGGCAGGCTCTGGCCCTACAAGGGCTGTAACGCCATGGAGAGTGAGAGAGAGACAAGCGAGCAAGAGTAGCAAGTGTGCTGTGTTTTATGTGTGTGTGTGTTTTGGGACTTGCAATTTTATCAACTGTTATTTTGCTGAAACCATATTCCTTGCTTTGTAAATTTCATTTTTGATTATAATTACTTCTTTACTCATCACATTTTCCATTTCACTGTTTTGTTTCATTAATGTAACGCTTTTCATTTTCACGTAACCTAACTTCTCTCTCCACTTCACATGAGTTGGTTTCTATAGCGCGTCTCACCCTTAAAAGACAGTACACGTTAAATGGAGCACAGTGCTGCAACATGTACTAGTTGCGAATCTTTCTCCGCGAGCAACTCGAGGTGGCCTGAGTCCTGTACTTAGTCCTTCAATTGCTGCTTCACGAGACGGGCACTTTTAACTTTGGTATCCCTCCACGCCTTTGTTACTGTATGACCTAAATTTACAAATGACTCGTCTGTATAAACAATTGATTTCCCCTGGTCCCTAAACCTTTTACGTCTTTTAGATATTTATGTCGCCATCTGATGATATCGATATCGTCTCTTTCTATTAATATGCACTTTCTACCCTTTCTTTCATATTCGAACCCCAAATCGGAGTGGCCCTTGAGAAATTTGGTAGGGTCTCATCACTGTTGACCCGTGACAAAATTATATTCAGCGTGGGTGGAATATTTGCAAACTGTACAGAATGAGCAATTCGCCGCACTCCACCTTGCACTATTCAATCATATTGCGTTAACCTAGCATTTTGTGTAGTCCCGCCCTTTTTGCTTTCTTTTTCGATGGCGTTCTTAGAGGTCCTTTCATTAGTTCCTTTTTAATCATACACACTACTGCTTCTGAACACCCGATAGCCTTAGCTGTTTCTTTTACCGCCTTACTTACACGCATTTTACTTAAAAAATAATCTAACACATTCATAATTATTTGGTGTACCTTACTTCTTTATTTACCAACATATCGTCCCTTCCTAGCTTCACCCTCCATAACTACAAATATTTACAAAAATATTAAACAAATAACGCAATAACAGCTCACAGTTACACACACGGCTTCTTTCGAACTAATGCTAGTGCTGCTCCTTATACTATTTTCTGTGTCAGGCCTGACGCTGAATAGATGAATACCTTTTGTTTGCCTTACTGGATAAAAGAAAGAGGTTACTGCCTTTTGGTTTATTTTAAAAACTTTCTCCAACCTTCCTCAACATTTGTTCTCGCTGGTTCCCTGATGTAAACTCAATAACAAAAAAGTTTCACACTGCGTAACTTTTGCAGTGCACATATATAAAATTTTCCAAAAACATTTAATTTAAAAAATTATAACACTTAACTGGGTAAACATAGAGAATTCAAAGTAGGCAGGTAGTAGCACTATAGTTTACTCTACCTAAGAAAAAAATATAGATGCATTCTAGCAGTTAGTTTGTTAGTTAGTGCGTGATGAGTGTAGAAACAGCAAATATCGGACTTCTATTGAAAAAAACGTTTTCTGAAGAAATTTGGACCTATAGAAATGTATAATGACTCTGAAAAGGATATAACCTGATAGAGAAAAAAATTCTGCATAGGATAATGTGTTCAAACCTGAAATTTATAACAAATGAATATTTATACCATGCTATTAGGAATCTGGCAACAGAGCGAGGGTAGAAAAGGACGTGGCTAATGGCAACTTGTATGCGCTAGATAGAGACAGAGATGTCCCATTTAACTCCATACTGTCTTCTAAGAGTGAAACGCTATATAGGTTATATATACATTTCACAATTTTGCTGTCTATTGTTTTTCTGTTGGTTACCATTTCACTTTCTATCACATTTATTCCTTTATCTATGTGATTTACTTTATTTCCTACCATACATTTTATTTCTTTTACGTCCTCTGTTTTCAACATAAATTATCACTGTCTTACATTTTGTTTTCTGCATTATCGGTTTCACCTCATAAGCTAACTTTGCATTCTATTATTTCTCTGCTCTTACTATTCTCAAATTCTTTCTCGTTTTCACTTATTTGCTGTATTAGCTCATCATTATTTTCGTTTATTTTATTTTTTGTCTCTAAATTATTTACTCATTTACTACAGCTTCTATTTTGCTTTCTAGAGTGCTTTTCATTTCACTTATTTCTTTAGATACTAATTTCAAATTATTCTCCATGACTTTCATATTTTCTTTGCATTCCTGCCTACCTAACTATTTTCTTTCCCAAATATAATTTTAATTCTTTTCTACTCTGATTTCCTGCCCCAAGCTTTGTTTCAATTCTTTTTCAGATTCCATTCTACTTATTTCTATCTCCCATTTTAAATTTTGTGCTAAGTTTTTCAGGTTCTGTCTCATTTTCTGCCCTAAGCTTTGTTTCACTTCTTCTTTATCTTGTTTCATCTTTCTCATAATTTTTTCTAACATTATTATCATTTGATTTTGCCAACACTATGACTACTTCCTTTTCTACACCTGCTTCTTCCCTAGGCTTATCTGCCCCTTCTACTATTTCCATTTCTAATTCCATCTCTCTCTGTAACATTTTTTCACTTTGTACAGATTTACATACTTTAGATAATTGTCTTTTTACCACTTCTAAGTAACATACAATAAACAAAATTGAGTTAAATAACAATTTTTTATCCCATTTTGTGTTATTTTCTCTACACGTATTCACATGATGTTGGATCCCTGGAAACCTGTGCAGATGTTTTAAGCGCCTGGAATTCTGGATGTATGTAGATTGCCATTCAACAATTCGCACTCTGGGTTGAAAAAAATCCTTGCTGTTGCAATGTCCCTGAAGCCCCCCCCCCCAGAGTCGTGATGCCTTCTTCCCAACAATTTCCATAGATAGTTTTTCTTTGAAGTTCCATAAGTATTTATATTTTTAAAATTTGCTTTATTCCAATTCACACCTCTCAACTGGGCATTCCATTTGGTATAATAGTTTTTACTATGCAACGCGTTGAACGATGAGAACTCTTATCTTAACCTCTGGTTGTGGCCAGGGAAGCACAGACTTGACTTTTCAAATTAAATTTCCAAATTTATTGTACTGTACCTTTTTACTTTCTCTACTATGTATAGTGAAGTAGAGGAAGTATTGTATTCCACCCAAAAGTTTGATGTCTCATGCACGCACACACACCTTTTTCTAAAAATGCTTTTTTTTTTTTTGGATTCAGGGGGTCCTAAAACATGTAGTTCCAGTGAAATCTTGACATTGACTTTTTGGGTGGAACACAATACTTATAAAAATGTTGTTGCTGTTGTTAGCTAATGCTGGATTTCTGACAATGAAGTCATCAATCCTCTTGCTCTCCAATATTTTTCACTGATGGAAGGGGCATTAGAAGTGGCCGGGCATATTTGAAGGTGGTCTCGATCCATTTCCTCTTGCAGATCACATAGAGGACAGAGTGGTGAAGAATATATCCCAATTCTGTTTAAATGTTTTGCCAGACAATCATGTCCTGTAATCAACCTGAAGGTTGCAACTGCTGTTTTTCGAGGATACTCAGGAATTACTGTTTGAATGTTTGGTAGTTCCCATCTTTTATTTTTTGATTTTTCATAGTAATATTTTTCAATAATTTTTTTGAATTCAGAGTTGACTAATCTTTTAGCTGCATAAAATGGTAGATTAACTATTGATTTCTGCACATTGCCGGTACCCTTTTTTGCAAGAAAATCAGCTTTCTCATTACCACTCAGTCCACAGTGAGCTGGTATCCATTGGAAGACTAGGTGTTTTTGAAGTGCTGTTAGATGGGTAAGGATTTTCCAACAACTTATAAAAATGTGGATTTTGCTAAAATACACAGTTTATGTCTGAATAATTTTTTTTTGTAGAGTGAACCATTTTGGAGACATGCCTTCTTATTTGTGTGAGTTTTGGAGAACTTATACTTCTGTCATATGAATAACATTGTTATTCCCTTTTTTACATGTTAACCGTGCAAAGAGAACAGAATTTGAAAGCTTTAAAATATTTGACTACCACTCAAAGGCTACTGTATTCGCATAGTCCCCTTGCACTTACAAGGAAATAATCAATAAGATAATTTGCACAAATGTTTATCTGAACTAACACGAAGAAGATATAGGAATAAGGGTTTGTAAGAACAGTTAGTACAAAAGTACAGAAAGTCATGTGAGTGCAATGCATCAGATTTTTTTTGTTATTGTTTTTAGATTATTACAATGTTTCTTCACTTTTTTTAAACATTTCCAACTAACTATCATGCCCGAAACCATATGATTTGCAGTTTTTTGGTAAGTTACAGAAAATGGCTTCAATCTCTCACAAATCCAAGTGCTGTTTCGAAAATTGTATATGCAACTATGGCAATATCATTCAACTTTTGTCCCCCTTAATAATACATTTTCTTATTTCATCAGAATTATTTCAATGTCATGTGATCATGACATATATACGATTTGGTGGTCGTTCGGTTATGTCACAAATAATATTAATTCATATTTCATATCTTCTACCGACCATGGTATGATGCAAAACAATTATCAATGACATAAACATAAAATATTCAAGCAAGGTTAACAATAATTATAATTTCCAGAAATTTATAACAGATTAAGTAATAAAAAACATTCAATTAATAAAATCAAGCAGTCATGAATGATTGATTGGCTTAAAGATTGCTTCAAATACATATGAGGCCCTTAGAATAGCAAGGGCATATGCGCCAAAAGCTAGTTTTGAGAAAAATGTGATTAAAGTTTCACTATGCAGTACACATTAAAATCATTTATAGAGAGATTAAAAATTGCTCAGATGTGAATCTAATGCATTAATACTGTTAATTAGGAATGTAACATGTTATTTGGCAGATATTTAAGATTTCAGAAGGTTAATTTCATCAACAATATAATTTAGATAACGTATGCTTTCATGTGCCTTATAACCAAAACGTTTACTTGTAAAGTTGGCATTTTGCAAGCAATACTTTAACTAATATTGGTAAATATTTATTCTAATGCTAACAAACAATACTTCTAAAGTGAATATAAAGAAGTTAACAAAAAGTATGTTTAGATCACCAAAGATGATTAAGCGCTGGTCCAAGTTGTGTTGTGCTGAGAGGAACCAGAGTATGTGAATAATGTAAAGTATGGTCATCCGCTGCTGCCTCTTCTTCTACCTCTGGTGTGTGCCTTTACTACATGTTTGGTTTTATAACTTACGTGTTCTTCACGTGTATTCATCTTCTTCTTGGCCATATGCATTTTCCATTGGTTTTTCTGCACACAGCATTTTCTGGGACGACTTACATGATGAGAAATAGAATCACTGTCTATGTCACTCATCGTGCTTAATAAAAGTAAATCACTACCCTAAATGCACTAAAGCTTTTGTTCAATGGTATTGTTAGTAAACAACACAATCCTAGAAACATAATACTAAACAAAACTTAAACCGAGAGCTGAAAGCCACTAAAACATGTTGCATTTCTCTTTAAAAGCAGCAGACTGAACTAAAGAAATACTCCATACAGGTAGGAGTACATCTAGGCAAAAACTATTCACAAAACCGCAAAAATGTTTGAAAGGTTAAGGAATAACCATCTATGAGGGGTAATGGCCTGAAAATATACAGTACCCTGTCTTAAGTGATTTATTGCTACATTCTCTTCAAGAGTGACTGTCACAGCATAGCAGCTGGCTCCAACCGACAGGTTGGCTTATACACCTTTGCTATTCTCGAGATTCGGCTGAAGCACATAAGGTCTAACACCATGATATATTCAAATGGAGAATTCGTTCATATCCAGGGCATATCAACCATTCACACTTAAAAGATATTGAAGAGTAGACTTCATAATATATGTTGCAAGAAAAACAGACAATTTGTACTTTGGCACTTACGCTCTTGCTATTCTAAGCACCTCATATCTGCTTCAGGAAAATAATACTGTTTTACATTTTATGTATCTTCCAAGCACTAGAATGAACATTTTCAAAATTGAATTTGTAAACATACACTTTAAGGTACAGCACTATACAAACAAAACTATTTATAAGATGAGGATAAACAGTTTCTGGGTCATAAGAAATATGTTTTACTGTTCAATAGCTATAGTGCAAAATGTACTGTAGCAAGAGCTCTTAACTATGCAGAATTCATAATTTTTTTTTTTTTTTGTTGTGAAAATAAATTTCTGCTTTCTGTTTTAAATAATCACAATTTGCTGTGCATATCATAGAATTGAAGGAAAGAACTATACTAAGTAGTAAGCACCAAACTGACATGAGAACATTTGAGTGTTAAGTTTCATGTTAGAAATGGTTATGTTACGTTGGAGGACGTTAACTGTTAGAAATGATGTTAACGTATTAAAAGCAAACTCTTATTGCCAAAATTTTCCTTCTACAATTTATGCCGTACAATTTTTACTCACTTCCTACCCAAAAAAGTTGTTAGGATTTAGAAATTTGTTAGAGGGAAAAACTGCTGAAATGATCAAACATCTAGGTATTGCATATAAAGGGCATCATATATGACTATGGTTTCTTACCTTCCTTTCTTTTTATTGTTTCATTTGTGTAACCCTCTGTAATTTCTATGGTCATATCAGTACTTTGACTTCAGAAACAACCCACATCTTACTTGATGTTTTCACTCTCTGAATTGTAGGGTTTTTAACAGTAGTTTTTCATTAATGTTTACACTGGACTCAGATTCATACTAGTAGGCTCTATGGAGGATCAGTAATCATTCTGAATAAAGAAAAATTGCCTGACTCAAACAGGAAACAAACTCTAAGCCTCCGGGTTAAGAAGCTGGAATGCTGAAAACTTAGCCACAGAGGCACTCCTTTTATAATGTTAAAACCGTCATTTGGGTTTCATAATACTCAATAATACATACCAAGTTGGAAGGTGAAGAATAGGGAAGGGGTGCTTTATAAGCTAGGTGCTGAGTTCCAATAACAATATTCTTTTATACAGGTTTCATCTTTTATAAACTGATTATAATCAAAATTTCATGCATATCCTTTGTAAGCATCTAATTAAGAAAACACAAAAGAACAATTTTTTGAGGGAGGGAGAGAGTATGGACTTTCTTTTGTATCCTCTGGAATGAAAACTTTTCTAGTCAAATATAATACAAAATCCAATTATGAAAAGAACAGTACCTGAGGTGCAAGTGTGTGAGCTTTGCTGTCATGTATCCTCAGAGCAGCATAAATGTCCGGTAAACTCTGTGGTTCCTGTAGCAGCTCAGTATACAGCATATAAACTGCGTGGACCCACAGGTAGCCATTTTCTTGTGACCTATAAATAATATACAGTTTTTATAGACTATACTCTAGCTAATCCAGTCATTCCTTCCACATATGGGTACTGAAATTCATGGAATAAACACTAGACAGAAGAGTAATATCCATCATCCCAGTGCAAAACTTTCTTGCTTCCGGAAAGGTGTATATTATGAAACCATAAAAATATTTAATGCCCTTCCCAATAACCTTAAGGAAAATGTTGACAATTTCAATGCTTTTAAAACAGCTGCTAAAGAGTACCTATGGTCAAAATCATTTTATTCTGTACAAGATTATCTGAATGACCAATTATCCTATTAATTCCTATGTAGCTCAGTTTATTCTATATGTGAATTACAAACTATGCTGTATGCCTATGTAACTTAGTTGCTTATGTAGCCTTATAAATAGTTTCTAGCTCATTTTACTCTGTATAAGATTATTTAAATGACAAATTATTCCTGTTAATGCTTATGTAGCTTTACAAGTAGTTTCTAACTCATTTTATTCTGTATAAGATTGTTTAAATGACAAATTATTCCTGTTAATGCTCATGTAGCTTTGTAAGTAGTTGCTAACTCATTGTACTCTGTATAAGATTATTTAAATGACAAATTGTTTCTGTTAATGCTTGTGTAGCTTTGTAAGTAGTTTCTAACTCATTTTGTTCTGTGTAAGATTATTCAAATGACAAATTATTCCTGTTAATGCTTATGTAGCTTTGTAAGTAGTTTCTAACTCATTTTATTCTGTATAAGATTATTTAAATGACAAATTATTCGAGTTAATGCTTATGTAACTTTGTAAGTCATTTTTTAACCCATTTTATTCTGTATAATCATCCTGTGAAAGCTTATATAACTCTGTAAGTGATCTCTAGCTTCTTCAGTGACATATCATTGTTAATCACCTCTGATGTCAGTATGAAAGCTACTCAAATGTATATGTATAAAACCAACTAAGAAAAAACTGATGTGTTGCACTCACATGACTTTCTCTACTTTTGTACTAACCATTCTTACAAACTCTTATTCCTATATCTTCTTCGTGTTAGTTAAAAATAAACAATTATACAAATTACCTTATTGGTTATTTCCTTGTAGGTGCAAGGGGAATATTGGAATACAGTAGGCTTTGTGCGATAGTCAAATCTTTTAAAGCTTTGAGATTCCGTTCTCATTGCACACGTAACATATAAAAAAATGAACAACGATGACCCATTTCACGAAAGTTTTCTGAAACTCACACACATAACAAGGAATATCTCCGAAATGGTTCACCCTACAAGAAAATTTATTCAGACATAAATTGTGTATTTTAGCAAGATCTACATTTTTTTGTATAGTATAATTTGGACTATCTCTAACGGTTTACCAGTTATGCAAAAGTTGTCCAGAGTAAATACGACTACAGGGGCTATAGCCAGAAAATTCAAGATATACATTTCATTTGTCATCAAAATATCTCAAACATATGACATTTAATCAAAATCGTTAGAGCCATTTTCAAGAAAATCAAAATTTTCGAAAAATTTTCCATGTAAAGGGTAGTTTAGGGTGGGGCTATTTTCTTCAAAATCTTTGTGTCACATCCTTGAAAGACATTAAACTTAAATACCAACTTTGGTTTTTAACCGACTTTTCGTTTTTAGTTATGCTGTCCACAGACTGACACACACACGGATCTTTTTCTAAAAATGCTTTTTTTTGGATTCAGGGGGTCTCAAAACATATATTTCCGGTGAAATCTCGACATTGAATTTTTGATTGGAATACAATACTTCCCCTACTTACCAGTAGAGAAAGTAAAAAGGTGACATTCGTTACTAATTATATTATAACTGAATTATTATTATTATTATTATTATTATTATTATTATTATTATTATTATTATTATTATTATTATTGTTGTTGTTGTTGTTGTTGTTGTTGTTGTATTACAACTAAACAGTAGAATATGGCTGTAAATGCCTAGTGTAAATTTAACACAAAATTCTATTCCTATCTGAGAAATTTCAGGTAAGCTTTGATTGTGCTTCCATTATCCCCTTTGCTGTTGTTTGTTTGTTTCTTTTTTGTTCCTGTATACAATGTTTTGTACATCACAATCGACATGTTCAATGTTCACCAGCCTCCATGGCTACTTGTGAACTCGCTGAATGCAATCTAATCTAATCTAATCTGAATTATAGCAGAAGTGCTGGGGTATCTGAAATTTAGTTTCAACACATAGGGACTATACTTTATTAAATCCAAAGACACATTAAATTTTATAGAAAATTTAGTCCTTGAGTGTGCACATATACAGTGGTATCACTCACTATGAAACATGCTGAATTTTTAGTTGTTGCAATAATGATATGCAATGGCAGCATGCTTTATTATACAATTGTTTTACAAGCATTAGATCAGTACAGTTTGCCCAGATTGTTATGACACTTCCCCACTCCTGAAGCATAGGTGCGCAATAGCAAAGACCCGCCCACCTGCATAACAGGAGAGGTGGGGATTACTATTCTGCTCACTCTCACTATGATAACTACTCCTAGAGTAACCCTGATTACTATTTGTGGTGCGTGTGCTTTCTTGTCCCGTATAGCGTGAGATATGTTGCACACCCAGAGTAAACTTAGTGGCAAAGTGCTACATTCTCAAAGTAGGGAAATCATAAGTAATGTATATACATATTTTAAAAATATGCGAGAAAGTAATACCAATGCACTACCAGGCAATAACGTCATGCAGCTAGTAGCAGAAGCTACTGGTGTTTCCAAAAGTAGTGTGTGGCGAATTGTTAGGGAGAAAAAAAATTGATTCCAGTGTGTCCACCTCATTTTCCACCCCTCATAAGGAAAGGCCAAGAAAATCAATATTGTCAGCTTTAGATAGCTTTAATGAAGTAGTAGTACACAGAATCGTAAATGGCTAGTAGCAGAAGCTACTGGTGTTTCCAAAAGTAGTGTGTGGCGAATTGTTAGGGAGAAAAAAAATTGATTTCAGTGTGTCCACCTCATTTTCCACCCCTCATAAGGAAAGGCCAAGAAAATCAATATTGTCAGCTTTAGATAGCTTTAATGAAGTAGTAGTACACAGAATCGTAAATGGCTAGTAGCAGAAGCTACTGGTGTTTCCAAAAGTAGTGTGTGGCGAATTGTTAGGGAGAAAAAAAATTGATTCCAGTGTGTCCACCTCATTTTCCACCCCTCATAAGGAAAGGCCAAGAAAATTAATATTGTCAGCTTTAGATAGCTTTAATGAAGTAGTAGTACACAGAATTGTAAATGGCTTTCACATAACGGAAAAGCAGGGGCCTACTTTAAGAAAAGTGCATGCAAAGTTGCAAAATTTGATCAATTTAGAAGGATCCAAGTCAACATTGCACAAAATACTGCTAAAGCTAGGATTTCAGTGGAGTAAAACAAAAAACAAGTGCAAAATCTTGATAGAGCGTCATGATATACGGGACATGCGTATACGTTATCTGAGGCAGATTTCTAAACTTTGCAGCGAGGGTAAACCTATTGTATACATGGACGGAACTTACATCTACTCCTCACATACCACCCCATACTCCTGGAGTGATGACTCTTTAGAAGGTTTATTTTGTCCAGTGTCAAAAGGCCAAGATTAATAATAATTCATGCTGGTGGAGAGCAGGGTTTTATACCCAACGCTTATGTGCGTTTTAAGTCCCAACAGAGAACAGGCAACTACAACAGTTAAATGAATTTCGTTAATTACGAGAAATGGCTAAAAGAGAGATTAATACCCAACCTTCCTTCAAATTTAGTTCTAGTAATCAACAATGCTCCCTATCATAACGTGCAATTAAATAAGGTTCCTTCATCTAATTCAAAAAGAGACTCCATGATCTCCTGGCTATAGGCTCACCTTCCAGAAGAAGAATTCATTAACACAGATTTCCCTTCCCTCCGCAAACCTGAAATATACTGCATCATAAAACCTCTAAAATCAAAGTATCATAAATACAGAATAGTCTGTTGGAAGAGTACAATCACACCGTATTAAGAATTCCCTCTTACCATCCAGAGCTCAATCTAATTGAGCTTATCTGGGCTACTGTAAAAAACTGTGTTGTAGATAAAAACATAACATTCAAAATGGATGATGTTGTGGGAATAACCGATGAAAAATTTGCATCCATCACTGCAGATGAATGGCAGGAGTGTTGTAGGCATGTAAGGGATATTGAACAGAAATATATGGAAAATGAAGGACTCTTGGACAAGGGACAAGAAATAATTATTCATTTGGGTGATGAAAGTGATAGTGAGGAAAGTTAAAGTGAAAAATCCAGTGATGAGTTTGATTACAAAGATGAAGCCGTAGAACACACATGGGAATCATTCACGGATATTTCTGGAGTGACCCCCATTGACCTTGGATGAGGATGATTAATGCCAAGTTCAAATGCAAGGTAAGCTTACAATACACAATAATTGTTTACAACACATAAACATACACCACTTGTGTGACTGCCTGAGTTCTGACATCACTCGCTTGTTCCCCACCACACGTCACTTGCCTCGTGCATGGCGAGTGTCAGGACGAATTGGACAAACTGTACTGCATGTATCTGATTGTTGCATAATGTACTCCAGGAAGATACCTGCAGCTTCAGCACCAGCAGTGTGAGAAATCTTTATGCTCTCTCCTCCTATGTCCTCTTCTTCATCACATTCATCATTACTCTCTTGCGTGTTTTTAATTATTTCATCTGATTAAGTTTGGTATAACTACAATTTTCATCACTCAGCCACTTAGCAGCATATTCATCAATTTCTCCTCCTCTTCCTGAAAGTTTGTGGAACATGTCAATGTACAAGTGTCAGCAACTGATGATTCCAAATTGACTGGCTCATCCCTGTCACACATTATTGGTTCCAACTTGCATCAACAGATAGTCGCACTTTTCTTCAGCTGTTCATTATAGTTAGTGTTCTCCACTTTACACCATGCTTCTCCTGTTTGGAAAACAACTTCACTTAACTTGACTGCTTTCCACACCTTCAACATAGCCTCTCCTTGTTTTCATACTGTTCAGCAAGGAGACAAGAGGTGCATGTTTATAATGACATTTAATTGATTCCAAAATGCCCTGGTTCACGGGTTAAATCAAGACTGTCACTCTGTGCGGAAGAAAAAGTGCTTCTATACCACTGCATTTGAGTCATATCAGGAGGATAATTGGGAGCATTGTCAGATATATGAATTTTAATTTATTGAATACTAATGCATATACATCTTGGGCTGCCCATGAACTTGAGCTCTCTGGCTCTTCTGTCATTGGACAGCCCTCTGAGATTCTCTACATTTGACATGTGCTGTTTATTATTCAACTACAATTAATTAACCTTGCTCAAACCTGCCTTTTTGTGTTTTGATTCACTTATTTTCACCAAATTCTCTTATACTTTCGTTTTCCTAAGCTCATTACTATTTTAAATTATCCATTCCAATCTAAAATTTATTTCCCCCCTCTTTTCTTATGTTTCATGATCATTTACTAATAATTTCCCACACCCCAGAGATTCACTTTCTTCTTATCTCTTTCACCTCCGCTTCTTTTCCTCACTTAACTTTCACTTATAATACCTACTTGACGTTATCCCTAAACTTTTCCTTCCCTCCTTCCTACCAACCCTGAACACATTTCACTTAATCACTTGCTCTTCATTGTGAGATATAGGGATGGCTTTCAGGGGAAGTTTTTTCTTTTTCAGCTCTTTTCTCATGGCTAGTACTAATGTTTTGTGGAACCACCAAGAGAATATTTCTCTGTCCATCCATACTTTTTTCTGAGCACAATATTGAACTGGTAACGTATTCCTGTCACTGTATTGAAAAAATGTGGATGTTGGGATTTCCCAATCACTATGAGCAGTAGTTTATGACTTGCATTTGCGTTATAGTGTGTCATTAATGCCATGTGCTGTTTCTGTTGTTTGTACTCATGAGCTTCCTTCTCATTCTTGGCAGCAAATGCTTTTGAAGAAAGCATCTTGTAGTTCTGTTAACAGCCAGTGAAGTCCACTTCATTCAGAATGAATTTTGTGAAACTGGTAAACCATACGAGAGACAAAAAACTTACTACACAAAAAATGCAGATCTCTAAAATGTACATTCATTTCATACAACTTTTATGTGGCATCAGCCATTTCCAAGGTAACACTTGTGGTTGGTTCGAAGTTTTCCACATTCTTTGTCATTTTTTGAAAGGTTATCACCATTCAGTTGTTTCTTGCGATATTATGGAAAGAGTATAAAATTTCAAGCTCTGCACACAGCGACCTGCTTTTAAACAACTGACTCTCTTCAGTCTCCTATATATGCTTTGTATCAACAACAAAATGTATAATTAAAAAATTTCTGCAAATGATGGAAAATGAATCAACATTAAAGTTTATATCAATTAAAATGAAGCATATAGAAAAATAGTCTTTAGATAGAAAAGTTTGTGAAAGAGAAAAATAGATGACACACAAATAAAACAAAGAGTACATGATATATGTTATGAGCGGCATTTTTAAAGTAAGTAATTTTTTAAAAAATAACAGAACATTATTTTCCAATTTATCACCTCACACTACTTCTCCACATAGTCACTACCATTATTCAGGTACTTGTTATAAAGGGAAACCAGCTTTTGTACGCCTTCATCAAAGAATGATGTTGCCTGTAATGAAAGCCAAGTCTGCACTTCTTGTTTCACATCATCATTGTCATTGAAATGTTTTCCACCAAGGAAATTTCAAGATGTGAAACAGATGAAAATCACCTGGTGCCAAATCTGGGCTATTGAGAGAGTAGGGTTGCCAGATCTACTGAATTTGCAGAAGATCTGCTTTTTTACAAATCTACTGATCTATTGTTAAAAACTGAACACACTTCAACATCTCCTGCTTTTTACATATTTTCCATTTTTAAACATGTTTTCCTTGAAATCGTATTATTCACCCTTCCAAAAAAGATTTTCAGGCAAGTGTATAAGTATTGTGTATAAAGACGAAAGATTAATATAATCACCTGTTTACATAAACAGTATACCACATCTGGATTGCCTCATCGTCAGAGAGCTTGCTTTTGAAATCTGGGCTGTGCTGATAACAAAGTGGAAGAAATATATATTCTTTTAAACCGTACACTTGAGATAACGAAGAAACAATAACATCTTATTCAACATACATCGGAGAGAGATATATTGCCCTTCCCAGCATTTCAGTTAGGGGATTGGAATTTGCCATTTATCAATTGGGTTTACGCTTCTCACTTCTGTTTATCTTGGCATTAAATCTTGGGTGTTTATGTGCATATACAGCATTATTTAGATTATGCATCTCTATCCTAGGGAGACTTATCACTGTTGCAATTAGCTTGTCCCTTCCTCTTTCCTCCACCTGACATAACAGTTGCCCTGTGTTTGGTTCAATAAAATAATCATTCTACAGTAACTTAAAAATTAAATCAGCTTTTCAGTTGCGTTGCAGTTGTGTCTTAAGGACGAACTGAGAATTACTGTTAGCGTTGCTTGGTAGTGTTAAATTCGTGTGCGTGTGTTTTTATATTTTAACTATCTACGCTGTTGTTATAGTGTTTACTGAACATGAGCAAGAAGCAGAAGTACAGTCAGAACTACACACCTGAATGGGAGCAAGAAGATAAGTATAGTGGCTGGTTAACATCTATATAGTGGTTGGTGCCAAAGTTCAAATAGCTCTGACAAAATCATCCCTGCCAAAGAAACGTGTACAAGTTTTCAAATTATGCTGTGTTGATTTGCACATTGAATCAGTTCACCAGATACTAAGTCGATTTTCTTTAAGTGATCCTCTTCTTGCATTGTTGGAAGTATTAGAACCAGCTAAAATCCAAATTGTTTTAGTCAATTGCAGCACTTGCTTCTTGTTTTCCTAATTTGGTGAAAGCAGAAGAAATCCAACAAATAGATACAGAATGGAGACTATTGCGCAATGCTGACATTGCACGTGGCAGTAACTCTTACCGTGCAAGAATTTTGGAGCATAGTAAAGAAAAAGAAATATGCCGGTTCAAAACAAGTTTTCCCTCTTTTGTCCAAATTTATCAAGTGTCTTTAGTCTTCCACATTCTAGTGCTACAGTGGCTCGAGTGTTTTCAACTGTAAATCTGATGAAAACAAAAGTAAGGAATCGTTTGTTAACCAAAACAACGTGCAGATTGTTACATGCAAAGAGACT
Source organism: Tenodera sinensis (assembly GCA_030765045.1). Lineage (NCBI taxonomy): Eukaryota > Metazoa > Arthropoda > Insecta > Mantodea > Mantidae > Tenodera > Tenodera sinensis. Next base: position 161,332,786 of record CM060962.1, read on the forward strand.
TGTGTCAGATTCAGAGTGTCATTCCTTAGCAATTTCAAGTTCAATGTTAAATAAAGTGAGTGATATGTATGATAGTGATTGACAATAATATGTACATAACAGGATCTACATTACTATCTGTCTGCATGTGAGATAGATTCTACAGAAATGGTGAGTTCTATTCCAATTGTAATTTATTTTATGAAACATTTAATACCAAATGTAGGTTTCATAGATTATCAGCAGTACCTAGTAGTGGTCGTCGTAGTAGTAATAATAAATAATTGATAATAGTAATAATTACCACCACCAATAATAATAATAATAATAATAATAATAATAATAATAATAATAATAATAATAATAATAATAACAACAATAATAACAACAATAATAATAGTAATAATAATAGTAATAATAATAGTAATAATAATAGTAATAATAGTAATAATAGTAATAATAGTAATAATAGTAATAATAGTAATAATAATAATAATAATAATAATAATAATAATAATAATAATAATAATAATAATAATAATAATAATAATAATAATAATAATAATAATAATAATAATAATAATAATAATAATAATAATAATAATAATAATAATAATGCCATAAATAAGTTTACACTGTGCAAAATTGCTGGTTAAAACGATCTCCTGATTTTTTCGAACTAGTTCTCCTGCTTTTACTTTGACAGACCTGGCAACATTGAGAGAGAGAGAGAGAGTGGTTAAACTGTTCCTAACCAAATGATGTGATCAGCTCTTGACTTTGTTTGGCTGTGTGTGGTTGGCCATTGTTATGAACCAAAAGGATTCCTGTTGTTGTTGTGTTTAACGCCCGCTTTTAAAAAGGATTCCTGGGAAAGTATACCATGCCTTTTGTTCTGTACTGTATGACAAAGCTTTCGTACTGTCTCACAATAGATATCTTTGTTGCAGTCACATTTCTGGATAAGAATTCAACCAACAAGCAACCTGTGCCAAGCAACCAGCTTATGATTTTGTGTCTGAGTTTCTTCTTCACAGAGGATTTTGTGTGCCTCCACTGCATGGATTGTTGCTTTGATTCAGGAGTGATGTAGATACCCATCTCTCATCACCTGTAATGATTTGCATTAGCAAATCACCATCTTCTTCAGTAAATCTTCTTCTTCACCTTTCCCTTCTGCCTTTCAGTGTGGGGCCTTCTATCCATTTTCTGTACTGTTCTCTATTCTGTGCCCTCTTCTTCAGCTCAGTCATTTCCATCCCTCTTTTCCCTGCTATTTCTACAATATACTGTTCCCATTCTTTCCTCAGTCTTCCCTGTCTTCTGCCTTCTGGTCTTGCCTCATTTACTTGTTTTGTCTTTCGTTGATCATCTATTCTGATTAAGCATCCGTACCATTTTAAATTTCTTTTCTCTACCTGTTCCACTAATGGGTCTATTTTAAAACTTTTCCTAATAATTTTATTTCTAACTCTACCTTTTCTTGTTTTCCCTTCCGCTTTCCTCAAATATTTCATTTCTGCAGATGTTATTCTGCTTTTATGTTTGTCTAGCATTACCCATGTTTCTGATCTATACAATAGGGATGATATCAAGATAACACCTAATGAATTTAACAATTTTTTTATAAAATCGGTGGATGATATAGGACATAACTTAACAAAGCCCAAGGAATCAGTAATAGAACTAATAAAAAAGTGCGAACAGAGATATGAACAAGGTCTCTTTGAATTTCACGAAGTGACCTCAGAAACTGTATTAAATACTGTTAAACAACTGAAACTATCTGATACAACGGACATTTATGATATATCTAATAATCTTCTTAAACAAGTAATAGAACACATATTGCATCCACTAACATATTGTATTAATAAATGTTTGTCTGAAGGAAATTTCCCCAGTAAATTAAAACTCTCAAGAGTCATCCCAATTTTCAAAAAAGGCGATAAAAGCGACCCATCAAATTATCGACCAATAACGTTAGTTCCGATAATTTCGAAAGTGTTTGAAAGGATTATGTACAATCAACTTTGTAATTATTTAGAAGCAGCCAACATAATTAGTGAAGTCCAGTTCAGTTTTAGAAAAGGCAGATCAACAATTGATGCCATAGTTCTGTTAGTGAAAAAGATACTCACTACTTTTGAAACTAAAAGCATAGCTCAGGCCACCTTCTGTGACTTGAGCAAGGCGTTTGACTGTGTGAATCACACTCACCTTATAAATAAACTTAAATTTTATGGTGTAGGAGATATGCCATTGAAACTCTTTCAGTCTTATCTAATAAATTGCTATCAAGTTGTATGTGTGGGAAGTGATAGATAAAAAATGTCAGAGATAAAATGTGGGGTGCCACAGGGTTCTGTTCTTGGACCTTTACTGTTCGCATTAATGATCAATGATCTGCCTTCGTTTATAAATACTCATACAATATTATATGCAGATGATACTACCTTCTTTAATACCAGCACAGACTTTATAAATCTAAAAACAATTGCTGAGGATACCTTGAGGCAGGCAGATCTTTGGTTCAGGGCAAATGGCTTCTTACTTAATGAACAAAAAACACAACAACTATTATTTACACTAAAAGACCTGCCAAGCTTAAATAATACCAAAGAAGTCAAATTTCTCGGAGTAATAGTTGACAATAAACTCACTTGGGAGCCTCATATTAAACATATCACTGCTAGGCTCTCAAGGGTATTATTTCTCTTAAAAAACCTAAAAAGCTCTGTACCTGACACTTACATCAGAACTGCTTATTTTGCTTTCTTTCATAGCATTATGTTGTTGTTGTTGTTAGCTAATGCTGGATTTCTGACAATGAAGTCATTAATCCTCTTGCTCTCCAATATTTTTCACTGATGGATGGGGCATTAGAAGTGGCCGGGCATATTTGAAGGTGGTCTCGATCCATTTCCTCTTGCAGATCACATAGAGGACAGAGTGGTGAAGAATATATCCCAATTCTGTTTAAATGTTTTGCCAGACAATCATGTCCTGTAATCAACCTGAAGGTTGCAACTGCTGTTTTTCGAGGATACTCAGGAATTACTGTTTGAATGTTTGGTAGTTCCCATCTTTTATTCTTTGATTTTTCATAGTAATATTTTTCAATAATTTTTTTGAATTCAGAGTTGACTAATCTTTTAGCTGCATAAAATGGTAGATTAACTATTGATTTCTGCACATTGCCGGTACCCTTTTTTGCAAGAAAATCAGCTTTCTCATTACCACTCAGTCCACAGTGAGCTGGTATCCATTGGAAGACCAGGTGTTTTTGAAGTGCTGTTAGATGGGTAAGGATTTTCCAACATTCTATAATTGTTTGGTTTTTTGGTGACAACTTGGAAGTAATTGCTATAATTGCTGCCCTGGAATCTGAGAGAATAACTGCTTGCTGAAAATGTGAAATTCTGTACAAAAGATTTTGTAGGGCCATTCGAATTGCTTCAGTTTCTCCATCAAAGTTAGTAGTTCCATAACTTAAAGATTTGTAATAGGAAAAGAGGTGACATGTGACTCCAGCACCTGCTTCATCTTGGTTTGATATTAGTGATCCATCAGTATAAATATGGAGCCATTCGTGTTCTGGAAATCTAGTATGGATTGTCTCTAATGCCAATAATTTTAGAACACTAGGTGGAGTATCACTTTTCTTAACTTCTTGTGTCAGGTGTAAATAATATGTGATATCTAAAGTTTGTGTCGGATTGACTTTAGATATGAAGTTTTCCTTTGAATTAGGAAGGTATACATTCTTCTTGATGTCTTGAATTTAGGAAAGAAAGCTCTTCTGAGTCTTTAGTGTATGTGTAAAATTTCTCTTGTGCCATGTATTGAATGGGAGTCTGATCAACTTTTCGGGTTGAATAAGAGCCGCTTTTTCTATTTCATATTCAATGGGGCATTGGTTGGTTAGAATTTCCATAGCTGCTATTGGTGTGGTTTTGATAGCACCTGTAATTAATCTCAGACTTTGGTTTTGAAAGATTTGAATCTTTTTTGTGTTTGCTGTTACAAGAACTTCGCTGCAGTAAGTAAATAATGGCTTTATATATAAATTATATGTTGTGTTAAGAGTTGCTCTGGAACATCCCCACTTCATTCCTGTTAGACGTTTTAACAGTGAAAGGCACCTCTCTGCTCTTTGTATTACATTTTCTATTTGTTTGGTCCATGTAAGTTTAGTATCAAATGTAACTCCTAAATACTTTGCTTCCTTTGTTTCTGGTAATTGTTGACCCTCAAAATTTAGTTTTATTTTTAGTGGTTTTTTTCTTAGTGACAAGATTTGATAGTTTGATTTTGTTGTATTAACAGTCATTAAATTTTCTTTGGTCCACCTTTGTAATTTGGTTAAGGATTGTTGCATGGTTTTTTCTAGTTCTGTACTTTTGCTTTTTGGTTTTGAAGTCCACATTACTAAGTCATCAGCAAATAGTGCACACTTCACACCTGATTCTTGTATTTGTTGTGGCAGATCGTTAGTAAATATATTAAAAAGTGTTGTGCTGAGCACTGCGCCTTGTGGTAAGCCACAGTGTACTTGTTTGTATTTAGATATGTTTCTTCCATGTCTGGTTGCAATAAAGCGTTGTGTTAGGAAATCGCATAGCCATGAAAACATTGGACCTTGTATCCCTATTTTTTTTACTTTCTTTAGTAGTTTTGTTCTGCATATAGAATCATATGCACTTCGGAAATCAATAAAAAACTGATAAATGGAACTCTCTGAATTCAGTTTGACATGGGGAAATTAAATTTTTTTATTCTAGAAACCAATTTAACCTGTTTGACACCATTCTTTCCATCACTTTTGCTATTATGCTAGTAAGAGCTATTGGTCTATAATTTTTTATTTCTGATGCTGTTTTGTCTTTCTTCAAGAGTGCGACAATTATTGCCTTTCGCCATTCAGCAGGTACAGTGGTTTTCCAGGACAGATTGTAGAGTTTTAGTAGTTGTTATTTTGCTGTTTTTCCAAGGTTTTTTATGAACTCTGGATGTATGTGATCTGGTCCAGGAGACTTTTTGTTTTTTAGATTATTTATTGCAATGTTCAGTTCTTGCATATTAAAATTTTGAAAAAAGATATTGCATTGAGTGTTAGGATCACATTCTCTTTCTTGTTTCAAATCTTTCTTAAATTCTTTACGTTCCCTTTTATTATTTCTTGTTACTTTATATGAATTAGCATAATATTTATTGAATGTTTCGGCTATGGCTGCATCATTAGTTAATATTTTATTGTTGTGTATGATAGGTGTGCTGTTGTTTTCTTTCCTACCCTTGACATTTTTTATGAACTTATGAGCTTTGTTACCATCTGTCCTATAATCCATTTTTTCTAAGAAATTATTAAAGTAATTCTTTTTAGCAGTATTAATTTCTTTTTTAAGTGAGGCACATTTCTTCCACCATATTTGTGTATCCGATATGTTTCTTGTTTGTTCAGCTGTATTTCTAGCTATATCCCTTTGCTTTTTCAGTTCTTCTAACTGGGGGTTCCAAAAGGGTTTGAAATTTTTAATTCTTCCCCGAGGAATATGTTTTTTTTGCGGTTTCTAGGATGACTTTAGAGAAATTTTTGTTCAAATGATCTGGTTGGTCATGCAGCTGTGAGTTTGTTTGTTCTTTAAATTTATGTTCCAGTTCAGTTTTATATTTGATCCAATCTGCTTTTTTGAAGTTCCAATACAGATTCGTGTGACATTGACTGTTATTTGTATTATCTAGTTTTATATCAGCAATTACTGCTCTGTGACCAGAACTTGGATCTTCTATAACTTGTTTTTTAATTTTTGAAACAATATCTGTTGTAGCTAACAAGAGGTCTGGGTTACTGCCTGCTCCGGAGTAATGTATGAAGGTTGTGGGATCTTCTTTACTATAAATCAGTTCAAAAGTTGTGGTATTCAAAAATTCTTCCACTATCTTCCCTGTAGAATCCACTTTTTTATAACCCCATCTTTTGGAATGAGCATTGAAATGCCCAATTACGATTGTTTTATTTAATTGGTCAATAAGGGAGAGATCTGGTTCATTCCTGGGAGGATTGTAAATACTGTATAAATGTAGATGTGTTTTGTTATCCCAAAAATTTAGCTTTATTAATTCACTTTTATCTGTGTTATCCATTTCTTTAACAATTTCAAAGGAGGATTTAATATCCTTTTTGACTCCAACTAATATTCCACTATAAATAAATTAATCTTTTTGAAAAAGGCACCATTTTGTTCTCAGTCTTATAACTAGAGACAGGGAAAGTATGTTTCATATTTTAAATCAGAGTTTTTGGCATAATATCAACTATACCCCCACCACTGTAACATTACACTTGACAGCTCATGTAGATTCACGTTAAGTTGCCTATTCTGTGCTTGCAACGTTGCCACAGTTGCCTATACGCAGTAGCAGACAATGTAGCTTTCTATCCCGTCACAAAACCACATGAAGAGTGCACTAAGCTATGAATGTAGAAGAAGAATAAACTACTTGGTTATTCCTAGGGCTAGGAAGTTCATGCATTTGCATGTTTTTTCATTGGAGTTAAAAACGTATGCTTTTACATTATGTGCACGAATTATGGAATTTTCATTTATTTGGACATGATTTTATGGTGCATATAACTGCATATTTTCTTGATTTTGATAAATGCATGATAGTTCAATATTATAGCCCCTATATTGCATATTTTAATGATTTTTATGTTTTTTTACTATTATTTCCCCATCTGGATACTATTTTTCATATTGGTAGTATTGCACGAAGATTTCAATATTATAGCCCCTATATTGCCCATTTTAATGATTTTTATGGTTTTTATTATTTTTCCCCATGTGTATAATACTTTTCATATTGGTAGTATTGCACATGTTGATGCAACTCGCAAGGTGAGTCATGTTGTCATGCAGTGAACCCCCTGTTTCCATCCCTTCATTATATGTATGTGCGTAGAGAATAATCAGTGCGTTATCTGAGAGGTTTATATTAACAAAGATTGACTCCACAAAAGAAATTGGTGGTTCAGATTAATACTGAGAGCATCTTCAATAGGTTGCACAAGTATGAAATTTCTACATGACAGCATTAAGTGAGAAAGGTAATTAAAATCACAAAAATGTATAATTCTAATAATTCATATAGCTGGTAGTAACCAAAAAGTTCGAAATTTAAGCGATAACTATTTTTTCTGATTAATAGGTAGGTTTTACATTATGTCACTTGCCCTCAGGGGTCTCCGTCTAGGGGATATGTGAATAGCGACCACAAGGTACCCAACCTGAGCAGAACATTACTTCCACTTACTGGTGTTTTGCTCCTCACTGTAACTTTTCTATCTGACCTTACCTTGGTCAACTCTTGTTCTCTTCCGACCCCGATGCTATTAGGGTTCCCGAAGGCTAGGGAGTCTTTATTTTTCCAACCTCTCCATTTCTCTAATTTCTCTATAAAACCTTAACCCCTAACATGCTGACCTGTCATGGCATGTATACGTCCTCTGATTGGTAATCAGAGGATATGGTAGGTGAATTTATTTTGATAATTCTCCCGGTCAGGTCGGTGAGACCTGTAAACCAACGACAGGTGTGGTCCTCCAGACATTCTGGGGGTTGTGAGAGAGCGATGTGACCGCCAAAACATAAAAATATGGTGCTCTGTAAAAAGCGGTTACATTTATTGCCAAGTCTCTTCAATATTCATAGCATTATAACATATGGTATTATACTTAGGGGTAATAGTAAATATATCACTAATATCCTACTATTGCAAAAGAAGACCATTCGAATAATATCGGATGCAGATAAATTGGCACATTGTAAGCCACTATTTGTACAACTAAGAATAATGACAGTAGTGAACTTGTATATCTATACAGTCCTCATTTATATAAAAAAGAATATATCTGATTATCACTATAGACAGGATATCCATAAATATAACACAAGAAATACAAACCAAATTGATACAGCTTATAATAGACTGTCAAAATCACAAAATAGCTTTGAAGCATTAGGTATAAAAATGTTGTTGTTAGCTAATGCTGGATTTCTGACAATGAAGTCATTAATCCTCTTGCTCTCCAATATTTTTCACTGATGGATGGGGCATTAGAAGTGGCTGGGCATATTTGAAGGTGGTCTCGATCCATTTCCTCTTGCAGATCACATAGAGGACAGAGTGGTGAAGAATATATCCCAATTCTGTTTAAATGTTTTGCCAGACAATCATGTCCTGTAATCAACCTGAAGGTTGCAACTGCTGTTTTTCGAGGATACTCAGGAATTACTGTTTGAATGTTTGGTAGTTCCCATCTTTTATTCTTTGATTTTTCATAGTAATATTTTGCAATCAATTTTTTGAATTCAGAGTTGACTAATCTTTTGGCTGCATAAAATGGTAGATTAACTATTGATTTCTGCACATTGCCGGTACCCTTTTTTGCAAGAAAATCAGCTCTCATTACCACTCAGTCCAGGTATAAAAATGTATAACGCACTATCAAATGAGGTAACTCAACTGTCGTATAATAGATTTGAACATAGACTTTATGACAGATTATTAAACAATCCGTACTACTCTCTACAAGAATATTTTGAAAATTCAACTCAGCTGTAAATATCACTGTTATTGTATCTTATCTTTGAAATGTACATTGCCATTCAACAAATGGATATATCCATATACGCTCCATACTTGGGTCTATAAGACAACTGATTGTACTAAAAGTAATATATAGGAGGTCATAGTGAATATCGGTAGCATTATTTTTATAACTGATATTTGTAAATATGTATGTATATATAATTTTGCTAGAATCTATTTGTTATATATAACATGTAAACTACACTGACGTCTACTGCTGTAACAGGCCTAATGACAATAAAATCTATTATCATCATCATCATCATTATTATGATGGTGATGGTGGTTGTTGTTACTGTTGTTGTTACTGTTGTTGTTGTTGCTGTTGTTGTTGCTGCTGCTGTTGTTACTGTTGTTGTTACTGTTACTGTTGTTACTGTTGTTGTTGTTACTGTTACTGTTGTTATTACTGTTGTTGTTACTGTTACTGTTGTTATTACTGTTGTTGTTACTATTGTTATTGTTGTTACTGTTGTTGTTGTTATTATTATTATTATTATTATTATTATTATTATTATTATTATTATTATTATTATTATTATTATTATTACTAATAGAGTGGGTAAATATACGGTTTTATATATTTTAATTTTCACATATTTTGATATTTCTTTCTTTCTTTCTTTCCAATTATTGTGTTGCAGATCTGATAATATACATTATTTGCCTTATTAACTCTGTTATTTATTTCATCGTCTATTATGTTGTCAGTGGAAATTATTGTACCTGGATATTTTATGGTATCTACTTGTTCTAATTTTTCATGTTTCCATTTCGTGTTTCTTCATTTTCCCCAATCTTCATTACTTTGCTTTTATTTGTATTTATTTTCATTCCTCTCTCCTCTAGTATACTTCCCCATTCTGTTACCCCTAGTTGTAAATCTTGAACATGACTACTACTTAGTAGTATATCGTCAGCATAAACCAGTGATTGTAGATATATTGGTCTCAATTTTCAAATGCCCACTTTAAATTTATTAGTTCTTCTCTTACAATGCTTTATTATTTGGTCCATAAATACTATAAATAGTAAAGGACTAAGACTGTCTCCTTGTTTCATTCCTTTATCCACTCTAAAATTTCCACTTGTTTTCCCATTCAAACGCACTTTTCCATACACATTAGCGTATACACTTTGAATAACTCTTAAGAGTTTCTCTGAAGTTCCAATTTTTGATAAGGATGTCCAAATTTCTTTTTAGGGACTGTATTGAATGCAGCAGCCAGATCTAGGAAAGCTAAATATATTTCTCCTCCAACTTTGTTTTCTCTATTACAATTCTAATACAGGTTATATGATCTTGTGTTTGCTATCTCGATCGATATGCTGCTTGTTCATCCTCCAAGTGATGCTCTATTTCTCTTAACTTCATTTCTAGTATTCTGGTGTATATTTTAAGTGATACTGAATATAAGCATATAGCTCTATAGTTTTGGCAATTTATTGTATTTCCTTTTTTGTGGATTGGAATTATGATATTGTTTTCCCACTCTTCTGGTATAATTTGTTGCTTCCAGGCTATTTGACAAATTACCTTAAGCATTTAATAACCTATGTTCCTCCATACTTCCTGGAACCTTTCCCAGTCTATCTTTCCCACGGCTATCTCAACATCCAATTCATCAATAATTTCTCCCTCAGTTTCCAGTTCTTCCTCGTCTTCATGTTCTAGGACCAAATTATCTTCATTCTCTACTACTATACCATTCTCTTTAAATATTTTCCTATAGTAAGTTTCCCAAACTTTTAAAACTTCCTCCATATTTATAACTAGTTTGTTAGTCTTCTCGTTCATAATATTTTTAATCCCTTAGGCCGGGTTTGGGCCTAATTTGGAAAATGTTTGTCGGGCCGGGCTTGAAAATTAAGAGATACAAAATAATGTATTATATATTTTTCCGAGAATAGCACAATTATCACAGCATTCCATTACTAGGAATTCTATATGATTATTCTGCTGAAAGGTTTCAAATAATAATGATAATAATAACAATAATAATGTCATAATCATAATCATAATGACATTAAATAATCGGGCCGGGCCCAGACACTATAACCTCTTCTCGGGCTCGGACTTGGTTGAGTTCGGGCCGGGCTGGGCTGAACCTAAGAATGTCGGCCCATGCAGGCCTCTAAGAAGAGGACCAGGAAGTTGGGCAAACCTTTGCGTGATATGCCGAGCCAAAAAGCAAATCAAGAAAACACTATATTTTTGTAAAATCTGCATTTTCAAGCCATCTCTTCATCCAGATGTGTGTCACAAAATATATCACACAAGAGAATATTTTTAAAAAAAATGTGTGTACATCTTTGAGCATAATGTGTTATTCATATACTTCCCAGTATAAATAATATTGAGATAAAGGAATCAGTCTGAAAATTATATATACACATTTTATACACCCTGCCCTGGTAACCTCGCATTTCTATCAAAACTTTTATCATTTATTATCATCACCGTTATTATTACAAATGGAAGCATTAAATATCAATTTGACACTATTTAGTTCTTGAAGCACTGTTGGTTTATTTGTGAATATATGTATGAACTATGCAATACAATATGGAGAAGTGCTGCTTATGCCATTTTTGTAATGACATTTTTACACGGAGGAACAAAACTTCACTCCTGGAAGACAATAATGATCCTATTCAACAAAAAGCAAGGCTATGTGTTTTAGTACATTTGAGCATGATTATATAGTTTTAATTCTATTTAATAGAGTTCAACACTTTTGCAAAATTGCCTTCTGCTCAGAGCCATAAAACATATCTGCTTGGGAAGGGTTAACATTAAATTAACATGGCAGGCCACTACTCACAAAGAAATATAACATTTTCACTAAGAAAACTTGTAGCAATTTAGGCAGATTTACCAATTTGCTTTGCATGTTGTACACTCACTTGATTTTACTTATTACACTTTATTTTCATATTGTTCCCGAAAACTCATTTTTCTATCTCCTTCAAGTTAATCATGGCCCAAATAGAACATATTCTCATCGGTATACAGAAGATTAGGCAACAGGCAATTAATGTTTATAGAAATTTACACCTTGTATTTATGTGATAAATTAACTAGTCGTACAAGGGTCATCCAGAAAGTAAGGAACGATTGAGCATGGTTGAATGAAAACAGGATATCAGCACCAAACTTTATTTTTAAACTTACAGGACTTTACACTACTTTTCTATGTAGTCACCATACTTGTCAAGACATTTGCTGTAACGTGGGACCAAGCTTTCAATACCGTTGTACTCATTTGCTGCCAAAGATTTAAGCCAAGCTGTTACTGCTTGCTTGAGTTTCTCATCGCTTGCAAACTGTTTTCCACTCAAAAATTCTTCAAGCTTTGGGAATAAGTGGTAATCATTTGGTGCCAAGTCGGAGCTGTAAGTGCGGTGACCAAAGATTTCCCGTTTTAAGCGTTGAAGTTTCTGTCCTGTTCGTGCTGATGCATGAGGCTGGGCACTGTCATGGATCAAGAACACTTTTGCTGACAGCATTCCATACCACTTGTTTTGAATTGCGCGTCGAAGCCATTAAAGAGTTTCACAATAGACTTCTGAGTTTATTGTTGCTCCTGTTGGCATGAACTTGACATGTATTAAACCCTTTCAGTCCCAAAAAACCGTTGCCATGACTTTCCAAGTGTCCAAATTTGGTTTTTCCTTCTTTGATTTTGTGGGCAAATTTGTGTGATGCTTCTCCATTGTCTGCCACTTGTTTTCTGGAGTCTTATACAAAACCCAAGTTTCATTTCCAGTAATAAAGCGGTCAAGCAAATCATTACCCTCTTTGTCATATTGTGTCAGAAGTTCAAGGGCTGCTCCCATCTGATTCACCTTGTGGCCATCATTAAAGATTTTTGGCACCCACTGAGCATACATTTTCTTGTAACCAACGTGTGTGGTCACTATTTCATGCAGGAGCGAGCATGAAATTTGTGGAAAAGATTCATATAATATGCTCAAAGTGAAATGTCAGTTTACCTGAATTGTGACATCAACTTTTTTTCTTCAGTTCTTCTGTATCAAATGATGGCCTCCCACTCCGAGCTTCATCATGCACACTAGTCCATCCTTCACGGAACGTAATGCACCATTTCCCCACTGACGACTCGTTAATTACACTTTCATTCTTTATTTGCATATAAATGTCAATAGGCTTAATGTTTTGGAGTTCAGAAAATGACTGATACTTTGTATTTCACATTTAGTGGGATTTTTGATTGGTGGCACCATTTCAAATAGCTGCAAAAACAATTAGCATGATCACACAGTGACGAGACTCAGCTCACACTGAAGACAAGGAATAAACTACCTTCTTCTAATTAATAAACTACCTGTTGCTAAAACAATTGCAGTGGTGGGGGGGTCTGTGCGGAGCACAATGCACAATTGTTCTTTACTTCCTGGATGACCCTTGTATTATGTGATCCCGAGCTTTTATGTTACACTTAATTTTTGAGCAAGTGTTGTTACTTTACTATAAATCCAGTAATAAAACAGCACCTGTATGATTTTACAGCTTATACCTTGATGTTGCATTCTGTATCCAGTTTCAAATTTGACCTAATAAGGTTAAGACTGTTTTGAAGTCTTAATCTGTTTAAATATTCACAGTCATCCTACATTTGACAGTGATGAGGTCTATTTAAGGAAACTCTGTGCACCTGGGACTGCCATCTTCCAAAATAACATTAAATTGTAGTTAAACGGAAGACAAGTTCCAGTAAAGTTAAACTGATGTTAGGTTTAAATACAAAGTAAACTTAAAATTATAGTTTAAAACTTGCTGGGGATTTAAACCTCCTTTATAAAACCAGGAATTAGTAGTACATAACTAATATTACTAGGTAGTAAACACATTTAAGCCTCATCTTAGAAAAAACTTACCTTTTAGTGGCTAGCTTCACTAAATGCTCTAAACAATGAACATCTAAACAGTTTAGTAATTCCTTCAATCTCTTTCTGAGCATTGAGTATTTGCTGGATATTTTGTGGTAATAAATTTGCTGGAAATAAAAGTAAAAATATTTCGATTAGTTCTATACCTTGTTGGTTTCAATGAAATGTAACAAAGCCAATGAGAAGAAAACAGTGTGACACACATTACTTTACAACAATTAATTGAATATACAGATTTTGTTGGATGATGTCCATCTCCATAGTAGGCAGCAGGTGTGTCCAACCCACAGTCTGAGAGCCACTTGTAGCCCTCAATCCCATTGCATGCGGCCCACAGTGATATTTGCTCTATCACATTGCATTCAGCCTGCAGTGATATTTGTAAGTTATAATATCATTTATGAAATATTAATTCTATTCAGAATACAAGGCTATACTTTGCAAGAAATAATATTAAATAAAAATTTATTGAAGAGCCTACAAATTCTAACTAATAAAATATCGAAACAAGCAATCACGGAATACAGAAGATCAAGACCAATACACATCCAACCTATTGCTGCATCAAATACTCCAAGAAGATCCATAAGGCTGAATACACCTAAAACAATTAGAACTAATCATTAACAAAGAGTCAACACCCCAATAGTTGAAGGAAACATTATGTAGTTTCTCTAAGAGGAAGAAGACAAACTATATAACAAATCATATGAACATTATCAATTTACTTGTTTAGATTAAGTGTTATGTTAGTATTTAGATTTCATTTTCTGCAACATAAATATTGTTAAAGGAATGTTAAAAAAATTTTTTAAATGTGATGTAACCAATATAATAATTAACTATCCTGATGTAAGAAATTAGGTATCAGGATTAATAAATGCAGATTATCTATCTATCTATATTCGGAATAAGATAAACTTGAAAGGGCAAGACTTTTTCAGTTTACAACACATGTGTTTGCGAAAGTTCATCAGTCACCTCTACTCAAAACATGGAGAAATCACATTTGTTTTAAGAAATACCCAGCTCAGATTTTTATTTATGATCCTACCTACTGCATATTCCTTTGAAGTCTCCGTGCATTATTGACTGTGGTAACATTACTTCTTATCGTTACATTTTGTAGAAATTTCAAGTTAGTTTCCAGTTCGCAGTTGTTTGCTCACATTGTTGTGTCAGTGTTTGTGAGAGGTTTGAAGAATATAATTAACTCCGTAATTTTTTATAAGTGATAATTAGGGCTTCTGTGTAGCGGCAAGAAAAGAAAAGTTTCAGACCAAGGTAGATCATTTCAAATACAGCAGATAAATCAGTACTTTTTTACTGAAGTAAGCAAGAAAGTAGTGCACTTAATGTGCAGTGAAACAGTTTCAGTATTTAAGGAGTATACCATAAAGTTACATTACGACACTAAACATGGGTTTTCATATGATAAATTTGAGGGTCAATTTCATGAAGACAAGGTATCTGAACTTAAAATTAAACTTTCGGGACAGCAGTTAATTTTTAAGAATGTGTCACTTCAAATTGAATCTTTGGTAAAAGCAAGTTACGCAACAGTAGCAGAAATTATTGCAAAAAAATCTAAACCATTTTCAGATGGCGCATATGTTAAAGAATGCATTGAGTGTTGCTGATATATGTCCTGACAAAAAAGTGCAGTTTGCAAAATTAAGCTTATCACGACAGACTGTATAGCTCACCGTACTAACAAATTGGTGTCCCATAGAGAACTTTAAAACACTGAGCCACAAATTTTCACTTCTATTCTCTGGCACTTGAGAGTGTGCTGCTAGCGATACTGCCCAATTAGCAATTTTCTTAAGGGGAGTTGATGAAGATTTCAATATTACAGAAAAATTGCCTGCTTTTGTCTCTCTTAAATGCACCATATTTATTTCTCCAATTGTAAAAAATTTTACAAGGATCGTCAAATTCTATGTACATACAATACAAGTATATTTACATAAATATGAGACTAGTTGAGAATATTGGGAAGTGCAATATACCATATTTTATCAATTTTTGTACTCTTCTACAGAGTAAAATGCCTTTTCTAATAGATAAGATTTAATATTCTTTAGTTTGATTTTTTCATTTGTTATCTGTTTAATTCTAGATGGTAGATGGTTGTACAGATCTTTGCTACTATTTTCTATGCACTTATTATTTAGACCACCTATAAGTCTATTTCTAAAATAATTTTCTTTTGTTCTAGTGTTATATTTATGGATTTTGCTGTTTTTGTTTTGATTATAACTTTTTAATGTGAGTTTAGTACATTCATATATATACAAAGAAGGCAACGTTAGAATATTTAGTTTTTTAAACACATTTCTACATGAATCTCTTTTTTCTATTCCTGCAATTAAGCGTACTGCTCTCTTTTGCAGCCTAAACAGCCTTAGAAGTAATGTTTTATGTGTTGTGCCCCATAATACCACTCCATAGTTTAGGTGCGAGTGAATGAAGGCATAGTATACTTGCTTGACACTTCTTTTATCTATTATTTGTGTTATTTGTTTTAGTACATATAAACCTGAATTAATCTTGCTTATGACTTTTTCAGCATGCATATTCCATTTCAAGTTACTGTCTATTATTAATCCTAGGAAATTTGTTTTATTTACTTGTTGAATTTCTCTGTTTTCTATTTTTATCTTAATATTTGTATTTGTTTGTTTTTTGTTACCGAGACTAATTTGCATCCACTCTGTTTTGTTTGCGTTTAATACCATACCTAAATTTTTTAGATGTTGGCTGCCTTTTTCTAGTAGAGTATTTGCCCTAATTTGTAGCTCTATTTCTGTTTTTCCTGTAACTACAATCGTAGTGTCATCTGCATAACCTATCGCTATTCCCCCAGCTTCTTGAATTATTTTAAATAAACTGTTTATGTAGAGTAAGAATAGATACGGTCCTAATTTTGAGCCTTGTGGTACTCCATGTTTTACTTTTTTGAATTGTGATCGAATTTTTGTTAGCTTTCCACTTACATTGTGTATTATTTCAACGCATTGTTCTCTATTTTGTAAATAAGAGCCAAGCCACTTTAATGGTAAGCCTCTAATTCCATAATTTTCTAACTTTGTCATCAATGTTTCTATGTTAACGCAATCGAAGGCTTTAGAAAGATCAAGGAATATTGCGATTACATGTTCCCGTCTATTTAGAGCATTTATAATAATGTCATTTCCTTTACAAATTGCTTCTATTGTAGACTTTTTCTTTTGAAACCCAAACTGGCATTTTGATAAAAAGTCAATGACTTAATAGGGGGTGTCACTGAAACCTTGAACCGGCTTGGCTTAAAATGTACAAATCTATCTTGTGTAATAACAGACAGAGCTCCTGCATTTGCAGGAAAATGAGAACAGTTAGTTAAATTGCTGCAAGCAGAGGCAACTAAAATAGGAAACATTTCTCCAATGCAATATCACTGCTTAATACACCAAGAAAACCTTTGTGCTAAATCCCTAAATCTAGACAGTGTTTTTAAAGTCATAAAAGTAGTGAATTTCATTTGTTCACATGGTTTGTGACACTGAGAATTTCAAAATGTCTTACAAAATCTCGATTCAGTATTAGAAGATATTGTTTATTTACATTTACATGTATTTATTATTTATGGAGATAACTAGACATTCGGCCCAGACCCTTTGCCAGTCACGTCCAGTACATGCCATTTACTTATATAACAACTTCTTAACAATAAAAGTATTCATTACATATTGAACAATAAGTATCACTACTATTCACAACTATTATAAATAATCCAATCATTTGAGAGGTAGAACTGGAACTTAAAAATTCAGTGCCACAGCTGGGATTTGAACCACAGACCTTCCGCTTACCAGGCGGGTGCTCTAACCATTAAACTACTGTGACAACCTGCCAGAATGACATTGAATTCTCAAACCAGTTCGTATTTTTTCCAGTTCTACCTCTCAAACATTGCCCTCACACGGTTTGTGTGTTTAAAAACACCAACATAAGTTTGTTGGCATAAATAAATAATCCAACCATTATTTCTACCACCTAAACTCTACATTATAATTTTCAAACTGTTTATACTCCACACTCCCATTTACTTAACTGACCATCTCCACTTCTTCTTTACTCTAAACAGAAACTCTCCTAAGTTATTACTAGAGCTCGGAAGTTCATGCCCTAAAAAACACTGAAATATGCATGCATATATGCTCTTAAAAACTTGAAAATATGCCAATAAATATGTATTATTCATTAAAACGATTGATGTCCCTTTGCAGTAGACAAGACGAGTTAGTATAATAAATAAAGTTACCGTATTCCTTAGACATTGAAGCAGAAGTGGTCCGGCTGCTAGTATTAACTGCTAAATTGCAGTTCACAACCAACACTTTGCAAAAATGCTCAACTGTAAAACATTGTATGTTGTCTCGCAAAACACTTTTGTAACGTAAAAAACTTCTCTCCACGTCATAAGATGTTATCGGGCATATTTAAATGATGTTAACTGCTTTACAGAGAGAGTAAAATCTCTTGGTGTGACAGAGGATGTCTCGAATATCGCACATTTGGTTATAACCAGAATTTTTTGAAATTACATTATTCACTTTTTGTCCTATACCACCAGGGGCCGAACTTAGGTCACATATGGTTTTTTCAAAGACAATAAGTGATTCATGCAAAGGAGATCCTACAGCTTCCAATGCCCTTATGGCTGTTGGTAAGAAAGAAAAATGGGCAGATATGAAACTAAGATCCTCTTTTAACCCAGTGTCTGACAGAGTATTTTGCACAGTTTCTATTGATGAAACATCTTTCGAGTCCAATGAATTAACAACCTCTTCGACTATTTCTATGTGCTCTGTATAATGTAAAACTGCATTGACTCATGTTCCCCATCGAGTTAACACTGGTGCAGGTGGAAGTCGGATATTAGGTGCTGTTGATCTAAACAACTTAACTCTTTTAGGAGATTTAACAAAAATGTTCTTGGTACTGGACACAAATCTATCTACCAGCGGGAAAGAATCATGTATTGTCTCAGAAATGCGATGAAGAGCGTGTGCCAAACAAGTTATATGAATTAAGTTAGAAAAACTACCTTTCAGAGTTTGTCCTGATTTCAGCATATGAGGACCTGCATCAGTAACAAATAAAAGTAACCGGGCATATTTGATTCCACATGGCCATAGTAATTTCAAAGAGTCCATCAGTTACAGTTACATTGTTAGTGGCCGATAATTCGCACGCATTAAGACAATAAGGTGTAGTATTTGTTCGCTATTTAAAGCACCCACGATTATATTAGCAATAGAACGGCGCTCAGAATCAGGGGTTTCATCAACAGACAACCACACAAACTGATCCGCTAATTCATTTTTGTATATTTGACAATACGTTATTGTAACAATGTCCTAGATAAGTCTTACGCAGTGTACTTTCTTCAGGCACATGTTGTCGAGTGTACTTGGCAAGAAAGTTTTTTAAATTTCGGATTATTAATTTTGAACAAGGGAATATCAGCAGCTAAAAATGCTTGACAGAAGTCATATAATTCAGTAACCCTACTTCCTAAACACTCTACTAGCTGTTTTTGAACACGTTCTTTGTTTACGGGTTTTCTGATTAAATTCTCCTTATGTTTTGCTGTATTTATGTGCTGAACTATTTGAAATCTTTTCTCACTCCCTACATTTTTCTCACACGCTCCACAAAACAGTGCCCTATTATCTGTAGATATTAAATCACCCGAAAACTCGTTCTGTAAATTAATTAATCTAGCACTCGGAGTTGGTTTTATTTTCGACATTTGAAGAGCTTTTTAACATTTTATACGCCTAATTTAATTTGGTGGGAACCAGTTCACAACAGTGTTACGTTTGAAGACCGCTACACAACTACTGATGGGCAGGCAGCGTTGCTATAATCGTGCTGCTCAAAACGTTGACCTGCACTTTATCTTTGTTACTATAAATCTCTCAGATAACGCACTGATTATTTTCTACAAACATACATATAATGAAAGGATGAAACAGGGGATTCACTGCATGATAACATGACTCAGCATTAGTTCTTGCCACCTCGCGAGTTGCATCATCATGTGCAACACTACCAATGTAAAAAAAATTTATACATATGGAAAAAATAATAAAAAACCATAAAAATAATTAAAATATGCAATATAGGGGCTATAATATTGAAATCTTTGTGAGTTGTGTCATCATGTGCAATATTACCAATATGAAAAATATTATCCAGATGGAAAACAATAATAAAAAACCATAGAAATCATTAAAATATGCAATATAGGGGCTATAATATTGAAATAATATGCACTTATCAAAAATCAAGAAAATATGCAGTTATATGCACTATAAAATCATGTCCAACTAACTGAAAATTCCATAATTCATGCACATAATGTTGTTAGCTAATGCTGGATTTCTGACAATGAAGTCATTAATCCTCTTGCTCTCCAATATTTTTCACATTGAAGAGACTTAGCAGTAAATGTAACTGCTTTTTAGAGAGCACCTTTTTTATGTTTTGGTGGTCACATCGCTCTCTCACAACCCCAAAATGTCTGGAGGACCACACCTATCGTTGGTTTACGGGTCTCACTGACATAATGTAAAAGCATACATTTTTAACCCCTATGAAAAAACATGCAAATGTATGAACTTCCTAGCCCTAGTTATTACTCTGTGAATGATTGCAGAATATTTTTCATATTATTACTGATTTTGCCACTTTCAACCATTCACTTTGTATAAAGTCCCTCCTCCAAATATCCATTCCCTTACATTCTAATAAGAAATGCATCGCATCGTGTTTTCCTTTGCATATAGGGCAAAATCCTTCCTCTAACCCTCCCCTGGAACCTTTTAGTCTCCAAATTCCCAATTTAAACCATGCAATACCTTCTCATTGACCCTATTACACCTCTCAATATACATATTTTCCCCATCATTACTTTCAAACTCCTTATAAAATTTTAATGAACTTCTTTTCTCCACCATTGCCCATTATGTCTGTTTATCCATATCTTCCAATTGACATCTAATTCCCAGAATCCTGTCATCATACTCTTTCTTCCGATCCATATATCACCTATACCATTAATTATGAGTTGATGCCTCATTTCACCCAGTCAGTTCTTTGGATGAATGCCCTTCTCTTGTATATCTTAGCAATTTTTCAAAATAGACCCTGTCGTAACTGATTAATTCTAAACCAATATTTTAGCACTCTTTCCATAATCATCCTTTGTGCACTCACTTTGCCTAATTCTAACATAGCTCCTTCCCTTGCAGAAATACATGGAACTCTTAAAATAATTTTACAAAACATTTTCAGTAACTTATTTATCTTTTCCCAGCCTTCCCTTGCACACCAGATCTCTATACCATACACCCATCGTGACTCCACTAAAGATTTATAGATCTGCTCCAACCATGTCACATTCATCCTTGGAGTTGAGACAGAATATTAGAAGGCCCCAAAAGAAAATCGTTTATGTGAATATTTGTTAAGAGTTTAATTTGTTTTTTAATGTTGGTATGAGATGGTTAAATGACGAAAACGTATTACTAATGTTCATTGTTACGAACAACTAAGTTTGTTTAAAGACGTCATAAATATTTCCATATTTAATTTTAATATATATGTATAAATATTAGAATTATGTGTGTTCAATAATAAAAGAGAAATCAGGATAGCTAAAGATCGCTTCCCTAACAATACGGGAACTATTTGATGGACGCATACGCGGATGTATACGAGTAAGGTAGTATCACGTGAGATGACGCCGGACTCCTTTCACTAGCGTCTACGTGTCCAAGGTGATAGGACGTATTTTGGTAGTGTGTGAACATTGTAGAACGTTTACCAGACTTTCATCAAGCCTTTGTTCCACTTTTTGAAAAAGTGGAAAGACTTAAATAATTTAAAACGGTGCTAAGAGGATTTACTTAAATGTAAAATAGAGAAAAAGTGTTAATAAAATAATACATTGTGGTGAAGAAACATCGTGTGATTTTTCATTGCATCCGTTACCACGCCCTGAGGAAAATAAGAGCCACATCGCTCAAACGTGAAATCGCTTCGATAAAAACTGCACCAGAGTTATGTGCAAACACCTGCTAGCCATTTTCAATGCTAATTTTCCTTTTAACCAGGCCATTTCTTTATGCTTGCCCCATCCCCCTATGCTGTGAAGTTTTATACCCAAATAAATAAAATCCTTCACTATTTGAATTTAATTACCTTTAAATAACCACTGCTCATTTTTTCTTAAATTTGCTACATTGTTTAAATACAATAATCTTAGTTTTATCAATGTTAACTTTAAGCCCCACTCATCACAGTACTTTTCAAGTTCATTTACTGAGTTTCTTAAACCTGTCACTGTACATGAACTTACCAGCAGGTCATCCGCATATAACAGTCCTGGGATTTGCTTATTATTAATTGTTGGTATATGATTATTAACTCCCTTCAATCTCTGTAAAACATCATCTATGAATAAATTAAACAATATAGGGCTGAATTTACAGCCCTGCTGAAGGCCTCTAACTTGTCCCACCTCTTCTGTAACTACTCCCTCCTGCACTTTAATACATGTATTTTGTTGATACACTTCCTTTCAGGGTTGCCAACTCGTATGATAATTATGGGGGCATACGATAATTTAAATGTATGAGAGTTCAATACCAGCACAATATCATTTTCACTGGTTTGTCACACCAGTAAAATGAAACTAATTGCAAATAGAGACACTACGTTTGCCCTGATGGCCTGTTTCCACCACTCTTAAGGCAGCCGTTTCATACCCTACTAAGCCTCCTACCCTTTATCCTCTTATTGCCAGTGTGCCCAGATCTGGGAATATCAATGAAGAAGGCACTGTTCAGAAAATTGATGATCAATGGAGAAAACTCGGAATAAGTGATATTCCGTGTGAAATAAAGAACATGCCTGAACCTGGCAGTTTCTGGAGTGCTGTTAAACGCATGTCACCTTGATGGAAATACTGATTTCAAAGAACTGTCGGAGGTTGCATTATCAGTTAATTCGTTGCCCCACAGAAGCGCTTCTTGTGAAAGAGTTTGTTCTAAACTGGGTTTAATAAAAACAAAATTAGAAACAGATTGGAACTAGACACGGTAAATGAACTTATTCTGTCGTCTCAGCTTATGAAACAATGTGGTAGATCCCAAAAAACCTGCAAGTCACCGAAAAGATGTTAAGGTTTATCTCAACAACAAATTTGTATAATGCTGCAACAGTTGGGAAAGATGAACTTTCAGATGGATAGTGCGACAAACCTAAGTGATGAAGTTGTAGGTAATACTGATTGAGGTCATCAATCTCATAAGTGGATACCATAAACATCAATACTGTTACATTTTCATAAGTGTTATACTGATATTTTTATTGTTGTAGCATTTGATTTATGATGTATGATAATTTTGAATCCAAATCTATAATTTTGAGTGGCTGGTACAATAATTTTACATTTAAATGTTGGCAACCCTGCTTCCTTTAAAGTCCTCACTATCTCTGTACTTAATCCCTTCTTTAATAATTTATAACACAATGCTTCTCTAACTGAGGAGGTGACATGCAAATGCAAACTTGCCCAAAATTAAAAAAAAATGAGTTAGGATATGGAACGTGACATTGAGGATGAGTGGAATGTCTATACATCTTGAAATTCAAGCAAACTCGATCCTGTCCACGTATACATTTTGAGCAAAGAAGAATAAGTCATATTTCTAATAGGAGGCACATGTTCAAGTCAAGTGATACTCGAGTAATGTCATTCTCCTGCATAATTTATTACAGCACATGTTTGTTTTCCAGATTGCCATCATTGTTAATCGTAGCAGTAATAAGCAAAAAATCGATGAGGGAGGGGATATTATTCTGAAATCTCTGTCGAAAGACCTAAGAAATTTAGAACACATTAGTGAAATGAAGTGAATTTTCATTCATAAAAAGGAATGAACGAGAAACATTAACAATGAACTCGAGGCAACCACAGATCCTGTCAAGATCAGGAAGAATGGAAGTCTTCTGAAACAAGGATGGACCATTAAGTAGTTCTTCAAATAGCCAACTGAAAGTATACCACACACTGCTTATTATTATTATTTTACAACAGGCATATTAATGAATTTGCTTTTTCTCTTTTATTATTGAATTTGTTTTTTCATTTTATTACAGGAAGAGTTCATGTTAGTATGTTATAAGCTCAAATTCAGTGTTTGATATGAAAATTATAATACTTCTATAAAAACAACTACAATTTAAAATGAACAATTTGGTAAAAATATTGAATATATTTTCTGAAAAAGACAACACATAAAAGAGCTTTGTTACACAATTCCAATATGTTTATGACATCATCTGGACCAGCTACTTGTATTTTTATGAAGTACATCACACATTTAGCATCAAAACTGAATATATTAAGAATAAACCAGATACTGGCCAACTGAAAATTGTTCAAAGTTGTAAGTTATTTATGCAAAAGCGAACATGTCAACATTTAACTGTGATTTGAGGTTATTTTGAGTAACTTATTTACACTTACCTTCACTACTAAACTGCTTTTTTAAAGCGGAAACGTTTTCAGGACCATTCGATCCTATCATCAGCCTCAAATTGAAGAATACTTCACTGTCAATAGTGCTTCTATTTTTAATATTCATTTAACTGTGAATTTTAACAAAATATTTTCTTTCCAGATTTAATTGCAGAGTCAAAGTGACTTTTATATACCAAAATTAACATGTTTCTTGTTTGCTTTTGTTTGCTTTCAGACCAGATAAGTTTTATGCTAATTCTGAAAATTTATATTTGGTAGACATGTATGCTTTTGCGTGTCACCTCCTCAATTATACTTTCATATGCTTTATCTAAATCCATAAACATTGTATATAGTCTGCCACACTCCTTGCTTGTGCATTTATCCATAATCGTGTTCAAAATCAAAACATTATTTACTGTTCTTCTACCTCTTTTAAATCCTGACTGATATGGTGACATTAGTGTCTTTCTGACTATGATTGAATTCTATCTGAAAGTATACCTGTAAATATTTTTCCAAAGTTTGACAACAGAGCAATTCTCCTATAACTATTGGGATTATCTATTCTACCCTTACCTTTATATATTGGGTGAATAACAGCTTCTCGCCAACTGTTAGGTATACCATTAATCCTCTTAATTTCATCAATCAATTTTGTTAAGTATTGGAGCCTTTGTTTTCTCTACCCACACATGAACAAATTCTGATTGTACCATATCCCTACCCGCTTTCCCATTCTTGAAATTCCTTACCTGAATTAACACTTCATCTGTAAATGCTCCATCTAGTTCCTTTAAGTGATAATCTTCACTACCCAGATTCCACTTATTCATCCACACTTCTTTCATCTCAAAAATTTTTTTTAAAATGCTTAACCCATACTCCTGGTTCAACTTGCACTGGTCCTGGGTAGCCTAGTGTACTTTTTCTAATAACCTCCCCTATCTGTTGAGCCTTACCTGATCTTATTTTCTTTTCAATTTCCTTGCCTTTCTCTGAACTACAGTTCAATTTTTGTTCCAATAACTCCCTATACTGCACTCTCAAACCCAAAACCATTAACCTCTCTTCCTGCCCATTCCTTTCTCGCCATTTAATTACAGCTTCCTTTAACACTTAAAATTTCTACACTCCTTATCAAATCAATCATTATACTTCCTAACAACCTTTTTGTTTTGTTAACTTCATGTTCTCACCTGCCCACTTTAAAATAAATTCCTAATTATTCTGTACATGGCCCACCTTGTGCTCTATCACCATTTCATTAATACCATGAACACACAGCCTACACATTAATGATTTAATAATGCTACTAAATTCATCTATCATTCCATTTAAGTCTCTCAATTCCCACAGTTAAACTGTTTGCATAATTACTTACATTATTGCCTCTCCATTTGCTACCTATGTTAACCTCATTAACTAATGGAAAATGGGCACTATTACTTACCACATACAACGCTTTAAAATTACATACAGAGGTATTTTTTAGAGGTGGCGCGTGACCTTGCTCGGATATGCACGAGTGACATCACGCATAGCAATGGTGGGGGTAAGTTTCCATCAGCAGTCTGCTGGCTAGTGGGCTAGAAGTCGAAGAGATACTAACCAGACACCCCTTTTATCTTGCAACAGACAAGTGCACTCAACCATGAACTACTGTGCAACATTACGTCACACGCCACCTCTAAAAAATACCTCTGTACTATGTCACCCAAACCAACATCACACATACCATAGTCCACAACACTATGTCCATTAGCATTCACCAATGTATATTCACCCTGTGTATCCTCTCCCCAACACCCATTTAATATCATAAAATTATTATTCTCACAAAAGTTCATTAACTTCAACCTTCCATCATTTATCACTCCATCTTTACTCCTTTCAAAATCTCTAGATTCACTTTCACCAATTCCACAACCTCTTGCTTGTAAATCCCCTATTCTTCAGTAGTAAATATTGGTGGTTGCCACACATTTTTAGTAAAATTATCATGAGATGAAACAAGAAGTAAAATTAGTGAATTATACCCAGACATATCTGGGCTTGTAAGCCATGGTCTAGTGGGTTTGCAGGTTCCCAATGTTTAGCCAAGGACTCCTACAAGCCCGGATAATGTCCAATCGATGGTAGATTTCGGGCTTGTAGGCCGTGGTCTAGTCGATGAATTTTCTGACTTTTTGCCCAATGCAGTCTTGGGCAAAACGTCAGAAACTTAATTGACTGGACAACAGCCTACAAGCCCGAAATCTACCCTCTATTGGATTAACGCCGTCCATGAAAGCCTTAGCATGTATACCCGGATAATACAACTAAGCATCAAGATGCTGGCCATGAAAGACTCAGCTTCTACAAAATTAGCAAACCTCCTTCAAGGTGCAACAGAACTTCAATTTAGGAAAAAAGTTATTAACTTTTATATTCAAGTACTGAATACCTCATTGGATTTGCCACACTACCAGATTGCCTCTTAGATACAGGCAGTGACTGAAGCTGGAGCTGAAAATGAGGGCAATAATCCTTGAAAACAGTTCTAAGTGTTGAATAAAAAGTGAATTTATAATATAACTAATACATATAACAAATAAATTTACTTTTATATTATAATATAATAGTGGCCGCCTCCGTAGCGCAGCTGGCAGCGCGCTTGCCTGTGGCGCAGAGGACCCGGGTTCGATCCCCGGTACCAGCATGGGGATTTTATCCCCTCTGGGAGGTCTGGCACGGGGTGCACTCAGCCTCGTTAGGTCCCGGGGGGACCAATTGAGGAGCTACTTGATGGAGAAGTAGCGCCCCCAGGTCGAGAAGACCGCATAACTGGCCGGGAGGGCTCAGGGTGCTGACCACGTCCCACCCTCCAGTACTGCACCTCACCAATGACACCTGTAGTGGGCAGAGGTGGGGGACGCAGTGGCTGGGCGGTAGGCCTTGGCCCTTTGTGGGCTGTCGCGCGGGGTTTACATTTACAATATAATAGTAGATACTGACTTCATTTATCTTGGTCAAAAATATAATTTCAATTAGGACATGTTCTGCAATCCATCAACTGCATCTTTAACCTTTTTGTAGACTCTTATAATATTTGAGTTGCTTCATTATTTTACTTATTATACAGTAGTTTATTTTTTATTCTGGAACTTCATTGCTACTGGTAACCAAATCAAAGGTTTTGTCATTACAAATACATATTTTGGTGAATTATTTCTTCAATTTGTATTATTTTTCTATTAAAAAGTGTGCTTTTAGAACTTAAACAATAAACAATATTAGGGAAGTTAAAACTATTCGTATTATCATATCCTGTGAATTCTACTTTTTCTGACCAAAACTTACTTACCGTCTTATACAGTGTTCCAAATATGGAGCACAATGTCAGGAAGTACAGTGTATCCATAATATGCTCTTCAATACAGATTATGCTATTAACTTTTAAGCTGACAAATGATACACCTTCCCATCCAGTGCTCTCGCCTTCACCTCGGTCCCAGCATTCCGGTAACTTTGAAATAATGTCTGTGATGAAAAGTATTAGCTTTGTGCACTGTGCAAGCTTTTCTTCATAATCCCCAATTGTGTCTTTAACTTCTTTTACCTAAAAGTAAAATAATGTTCTTCAATCACATGGAAAGAAGTATGAAGTGATGAATGCAAAATAAAAAGCCTGATGTATTGTACTCACATGGCGTTTTCCACTCACTTTTGAACAAACTATTCTAACATACCGTCAACTGGGGTAAATTCAGACATATGAGGTAAATTCGGACAAAATACCTTTTTTTTTTCTACAGTTTGTCATTCTGGAACAAGTGAAGTACAATTTCCGCACTAGTGACATCTGTATGAAGGACACATTCCCGTGCTTAGTTTGGCATGTTAATCATGTATTTAGTAAGAATAGTGCGTCCGACAGTGGGCATTGTTGTCGGCTTCATTTTAGCTTTTACTGTTGTCGGTATAACTTCTTGGTACACACGTCTAGTTTAACAATCCAGCCGCTGTTAATTATTGACTTCAGTTCACCTGGTTATGTATAAACGTCACTAAGATTTATTGGTTGAGTTTATGTGTATAGTTTGAATTTCCTGCATATTTATTTGCAAATCTGTTCGACCTTGGGGTAAATTCGGACAATGCCACGTGTGTACAAAAGAAGATTGGGAAGCCAAATGTACTGCAACTATGAAGAAAAGAAACTTGATGAAGCAGTAAAAGCAATTAAATCAGGGAAAATGTTGTATCAAAAAGCACAGGAATATTTTCAGATACCGCGATCCACGTTAGAGAATAAAGTGAATCGCACAAATCCAAAAGCAATCGGAACACCATCTGTCCTGGATAATGAAGAAGAGAAAACGTTGGTACATGGTATTCTTAGAGCATCTCATTGGGGATATCCTCTCACTTCAACTGACAATCGGTGCATTGTAAAAGGATACCTTGACAGAATGGGAAGAAAGGAGAAACGATTTACCGAGAATCTCCCTGGTGTTGAATCCTTTTTGAAAAGGCATTCTAATGTTCTTTCAGTTCGATTATCCGAGAACATCAAAAGAGCTCGCGCAGAGGTCACCCTTGAGACCGTCAGGGAATTTTTTGATAATGTGCGGGAGACCTTAGAAGGTACTCCACCAGAAAACATCATAAACTATGACGAGACAAATTTATGTGATGATCCGGGAAGGAAACATGTGATTGTCAAGAGGGGCACTAAGCATGCAGAGAGGATAATGGATTTCTCTAAAGCAAGCATTTCTCTCATGATGTGTGTTAGTGGAGATGGAAAACTACTTCCTCCATATATCCTATACAAGGCTGAGCATTTATGGGACACCTGGCAGGAAGGAGGGCCACCAAATGCAAGATACAACAGAAACGAGTGGGTGGTTTGATCTTCCAATTTTTGAAGATTGGTTTCTAACAGTGGCATTGCCTTATTTGAAAAAGCTAAGCGGAAGGAAAATCATGATTGGCGATAATTTGTCAAGCCATGTATCTCTATTAGTGATTGAGCAATGTGAGAAGCACATCTCATTCATTTTTCTTCCTCCGAATAGCACGCACATCCTACAGCCCCTAGACGTGTGTTTTTTCGGGCCCTTTAAGAAGGCTTGGAGAGACGTGCTGACAAACTGGAAAATGTGCACACGTGGCCCCATCTCTAGAGATGCCTTCCCTGCACTTCTCAGAGAGACATTGGAGAAGATAGAAGCATGGAAAGTAGACAACATAAGAAGTGGTTTCTGCGCCACGGGTCTAATTCCTTTCGATTCACGGAAGGTCCTCAACAAATTTCCAGAGCATTCAGACCCAATTGACAAGACATCATCTTGGTCTTCCAGTTTCGAGATGGTACTCTCAGCAGCACGATACGGTACTTCCACCAGAACCACACGCCGGCATCGCAAGCTGAATGTTCCTCCAGGAAAATCTATTGTGGGTGATCATCTTGCTGGAAAGGAAATTAGTGAGGAAAACCAGCAAGATTGTCATGAGAATTCGGAAGATCAGAATACTCCCATGCCAGCAGAGGATTCCACACCAGCATCAGCACCTACTCTTGACATCGAAACTTTCGTTGTCGTGTGGTACAACTACGTGTCTGGAAACAGAACACTTCCTAGAGAGTATGTTGGCGTGGTAACTGATACAGGAGCACGAGACGTGGTTGTGAAATTTTTGCGACCCCATGATGGAAGCAAGAGGATGTTCACATTCCCAGATGTAGAGGACGAAGACACAGTAACGAAAGACCAGATCAGTTAAATACTTCCAGCACCCAAGCAGAAAAGAGGCATTTTTGTTTTTGATAAGGACGCTCTATAAATGTTCCCGTTGTTTATTAATGTTTTGAACTTTGTGTTTATGTAGCTTTGTATTAACTTTTGTAATCTAATCTCTAAATAAATGACACCTATATAATTTTATACATTATAAATGTCCTTTTCTATAATGTAATATATATTTTTTATTATTGTGTGTCCGAATTAACCCCGTAACTGGGGGAACTACGGACATATATTAAAAATTATAGGCTGTCCGAAGTTACCCCAACTAGTGAGGTAAATTCGGACACTCATTATTATTTTTTAAAATATCAGGGTACATAATTAATTTAATATGTCAGCATATACTAAGTTCGTTGATTATTAATACATCTATACAAATTTAAACATACCGCCTACGTCTGATCATTAGCAACTGACCGCAAAAAATATGTAAAAAGCGTCCGAAATTACCCTGTGTGACGGTACACTTCTTCTTTTGTCTACTTTATGTTAATCAAGGTAAACATTTGTAGAAATGGCTTTATTATGCATTTTCTTGTAGGTAGAATGCGAATATAGTAGAATATAGTAGATTTAAGCGACAGTCCAATCTTTCTAGAGCTTGTTGCTATACGATGGCTCTGAAATTTTGTTCTATTTGCATGAATAGGTGGGAAAAACCAAAAACAATTTTCCATTTGAGAAAAATATAAGTACTGGAAAATTTAAACTAATAACATGGAACATCTCAGAAATGATTAACTCCATGCATGAAAAAATGCACGCACATGTGCATGCACACACACACAAATAAAATATATATATATACACAGGTGTGAATGAATAACACTGCACAAATTTTACTGGTAATAGATGGTTCATAGGCAATTAATTTGAGATAGGAAACCTATGGTCTAGGATTACAAATTACAAAATTGTTTGAGGGTATGCACGCCACTGATCAAGTCCACTGCAGCTGTAATGTATGAGAGACCATGCGGGCAAGTTCCGTAGCCTGTCTGTTTAGTGAAATGGATATGGTGCAACAATGCGAAAGTATCTTACATATCTAAACAAGCAATTCTTGTATATGTATATATTCCGCACAACTTGGAAACGGCTCTAACGATTTCGATCAAATTTTGTGTTCAGATAGGGTTTTGCCTTTTAAGTTTATCTATATAGGTATAATTCCTGAAAAAATGCAATTTTGCACGTAACAGTCACAATTACTCTAACCTTATTTTGGCCATAATTTCTCTGTTAATGGGCCAACATCAACAAACAGGCCAGAATATTAAAGTCCTCGACAAGTGCTTTCAGAAAACCTGAAGAAAGTTGACTTCTTAGTCTATATGTAACAGTCACAATTACTCTAAACCTTATTTCGGCCATAATCTCTCTGTTAATCGATTTCAGCAAACGAGCTAGTATTTTGAAGTCCTCTTCCAGGGCAATCAGAATAATCAGAAAGTTGACCTAGCTATATTAGTTTGTGCTACAGCTTGTCCTGTCTATATGTTTGAAACAGAAATACAATGTTTTACATTTTATGGCTGAAATGATGGTGCTTATGAAATATTTATGTGTATCTCTATATCTCGGAAATGACTATTGCGACAAAAAGTTTTATTTAGTTAATGTTTTGCTTTTCAAGTTTAATTCAGTATCTTCACCCAAAACACAAGATTTCACAAAAAGGGAGAAAAAATGCAGAGCGAAGCACGGTCACCCAGGTTCAAATACCCACAAGCCCATATTTTTTGTTCTTTCTTTCCTTCTTTCTTTTTTCTTTTCCTTCTTCTTTCCCTCCCTTCTTTCTTTCTCTCTCTCACTCTCTTTCTCTTTCTTCCTTTCTTTATTTCTTTATTTGTTTCTTCATAAGCGATTGCTTAATTTGATTTACAGGAAACATTTGTGCCACATTATAATTTTTCATTTAACTAATGTTTAAACTTTTTGCCTAACTATTATTTACACTTACATGACCTAAATAGTATGAACACACTGAGAACTTCATTTTCACTTAAACGAGATGGTTCAAGCTTAACTAGCAGCTTAGAAACAAGTTAATAACTGATAAACACTTGAAAGAGTTACATGTGATTGAATTATTATAAACATAAGTTGAATTAATATTAACATTACAATACAATAGGTAGATACTAGCAGAACAAAGGTAAGGAAATAAATAATGAGTAAGTGCAGGTTTTACATCTTGGTATTTTAAATCTGATAATAAACTGAGCGATGCAATAAGAGAAAGAATACAGGCAGGGAATGAGCTGATTATGCAAATAAAAAGATTTTCTCTAATGGAATAACCATAAATACTGAAGTCAAAGTTTATAAACCATTAATGAGACCAGCAGTAACCTATGGGTCTGAGGTTTGGTCTACCACAATGGACAATGAACGATATAAAGGCTTTGCAATCTTCTGAGAGAAGAATACTTGGCAAATGTTTGAACCTGTAAATTGTGGTGCACAGAATTGGAGAGTGAGAAACAATCAGGAAGTAAATTATTTAATAGAAGTAAACAATACTATGTGCATTGTATATGATGGTGGTATTTTACTATTTTAAAGCGTAAGCACCATATTGCTCTCAAAATGGAAAAGGAGAAAAAAAAAATTACCCCTCTCTGGGTTTGAACTCAATTTCTCAGGTTCATTTGGTCCAGTCAGTCAGCATAACTGTGTGGCCAAACCACACATTTTAGAACTAACCTATATTTCTGTAGTCATTTGCCACAACCTGTTATCCATTGCAGTGGTGTGTAGGCACATGTTAAGTCTCCAATTTAAGCAATTTTGGTAATGCTACAATTTAGAAATGCTTCTTCAGAGAGACAGCAGAGAGGCTTTACTAACTTTCTAATAAGCACTATTTCGATTCCAGGGGATAATATTGACATATTTCTTCCTGGTTATGATTTATTGGTCACACTCTCTAATTACTTTGAATATGTATAACTTATTAACTTGACATTGTAGACCATTGATTTTCTATCTCAAATTGATTGTCTATGAACCCTCTATTCAATTTGAGATAGAAAACCTGTGGTCTGCGACGTCAAGTTACCAAGTTATACGTATTCAAAGTATTTAGAGATGGTGATCAATAAATCATAACCGGAAAGAAATATGTAAATAGTAGCCATTGGAAATGAAATAGTGCTTATTGGACACTTAGTAAAGCTTAAATTGTGGACCTAACACTTGACTGCATGCCACTGCAATGGATAACACGGTTGAGGCTAACGGATAAAGGAACACAGGGCAGCCCTAAAACGTGTGCTTTGGCCACACGGTTATGTCGACTGACTGTGAGTCTAATAAACCCGAGAAATTGAGTTCAAACCCTGAGATGGATAAACTTTTTTTCCCCTTCTTTTCCATTTTGAGACCAATGTTTTGCTTATGCTTTAAAATAGCAAAATACCAGCTTCACATGCAATGCACAGGGTATTGTTTACTTTTGCTTCATCTCACATCTGAGGCTTACACTGGAGGGTTATGTATTGGACATTGGTCTGAAGCTGCTGGTTGGCTATAGTTGCACATGTCAATATGAGCAATTTTCAATCTAACGGTTGACCAGCTGTAAACAATTCACAAAACAAACCAAGTAATAGCACAAAGTACTACGACTCCCCAAAAGAGGTGTTGAGTACCTATGTTTTAGCATTACAAATATCTAATACTGCCAGTAGGTGACCTTAATAACCCTAGATGACACGAACACCACCATGTGGTGACTGTTTCCTACTCAAATCACCCATGTCTCATTTCCTATTTGCCCTCAGCACACATTACGTTGAGGCCATTAAATAGGTACTCTGGGAACATGGAGTAAAATTACACTTTTGCAGAATTTGCTGACATGTACCTAGTGTATGGCAGAGCAGGAGGAGGTTCTGCAATAGCTGCATGGATTTACAGCGAAAGGCACTCCAATGCAGCCGCATTGGACTACTTTCTAATTTGTAGATTGACGTTTGTGAGAACATGATTCTGCAATAATGCAGATTGTAGTGCAACATGTACCCATCAGACTCCAGAAGAAAATGTACTGAGTTTACTGGAAAAGGAACCATCAACCAGCACTTGTGCTATTGCACATACAATGGGCATCAACCACACAAGTGTACAGCAAGTCTTGCATGAGGAGCAGCTCTACCCCTTCCATCTACAAAAGATGCAAGCCTTAACTCTGGAGGATTGTGATTTATGCTTGCAGATTTGTGAATGGGGCTTAAGGCAGCCACTGGAGCTTATTTCAGTGGTGTTGCTCATCAATGAAGCCACGTTTACCGGGGATGGGCCAATTGTAAACTACAAGAAGTCACATATGGGCATACAAAACTTCCGTGCCACTGTTCAAAGAGCCAGCAACAGCAGTTTATGGTTAACATATGGGCTGGCATTGTTTCCGACCCTGTGGTTTGGGCCATACCTTCATCCTTGACTGCGAGGCAACTCATAAAACATCTCTGAAGTATGTACTGCTAGCCCTTTTGGAAGAAGTGCCGCTTGATATTTGTGCTCAACTGCATTTTTAACACGACGGATAGCCTGCAATTTATGCTATAAACATACAGGAGCATCTAAATTTGAGTCTTCCTCAGCCGTTGGATCGGAAGAGGCAGTCCTACTGTGCCCTGGCCACTCCATTTGCCAGATCTCAACCCTATGGATTTCTTTTTCTGGGGTCATTTTCAGACAATGGTGTATTTGTCATTAATTGACCCTGAAGAGATGCTGGTTGCCTGCATTATTGCAGCCAGTAATAAGATTCGCAATGCACCAGGAATTCTCAACAGGGTTTGTGAATCATTTCTGCATCAATGTTGCCTATGTATTGATGGTAGAGATCACCATTTTGAATATTCCATTGAAATCTGCATCTACTCATAATTTGTTTCCGTACCTTTACTCTCCTTGTATCTACCTATTGTATTGTAATGTTTATATCAATTCAACTTATGTTTATAATCATTCAGTCACATGTACCTCTTTCAAGTGCTTATCAATTATTTACTTGTTTGTAAGATGTTAGTTCAGCTTGAACCATCTGTTTAAGTATACAGTTTTCAGTGCGTATCTACTATTTAGGTCATGAAACATAGTTAAACAAATTGGAAATAATAAGCTTAAACATAGGTTAAATGAAAAATTACAAAACAACATGTTTCCTGCAAATCAAATTAAATATATGTGCTAAAGAAAGAACAAAACAGAAACATAAAAAATATGTGGCCACGGGGATCCATTTAAAGTCGAACATCATAAGTTCAAATCCCAGTAACTGCAGTCAAATGTGTCTGTGGCAAAAGAAGGGGAGGATCCACATTAAATAATTATGTATTTGTTAAATGTTTAGTCATTGATTTATGGGTTAAAATAAAGTGGGCAGGTGACTGCTGATTAAATATGTAAATAAACAATAGTGAAAGGATGTCTGTATTTTTCTGTTGGCATAAACAATTGAAACCAACTTGCACATGTTCTGCAAATATGCTTAATATATTTAAAATAGAAGAAATTTAAGTATTAATATATAACAGAACATACAAAATGTGGGAATGCAGCTTAAATCAATACTAGTTTTGACAAAATTTGTTTTCAGTGTTTCTTTTTTACCGTCTGGGTATTGTCTATGGTGATCTTGCACATATCGCAAAATGAATTGTTTTCATTCATCGCCCATTAATAGTCCCATTGAATTATTGCATTAACTTCACTTCTCTCTCTGCTGTAACCATTTTTCAGGTGCTCTTTTAGATGTTTTCAAAAGAAGTTAAGTACTTCGTCAATTTCATCACAGCTGAAAGCCTCATGCCAATCAATGTTCATGCCCTATCTTCATAATTTTCTTTTTTGATGCCATTCCACTTTTCTCTAGTTTTCTGAAAAAAGTTATACTTGGAGTAACTTATTTTCGAATACACTCCATAACACTACATAGTTCATACTGTGATAGTGGCAAGGAAAAAGCAACAGCTTTCTTCCTGTTAACTATTTCAGCAAAGTAACAGCTGCACTGAAACTACCTGTGTTGGATGCGGTGGTGTCACAACAAATAATTTGAATTTTCTCGTCAGTCCCTAAACTCTTATGGCATTCCAAACTGTCAGCAACTGTTTTTCCTCACCACAAATCAGTTAATGCAGACACATATATTAATTGTTCCTGATTTTTATACGTTATGATGGTAGTCTTTCAGTTCTTGAATTCCTGACATCTAAAGCTGGTACCAGCTTGCTGTCCCAATGAACAGTCACAAAAGTTGGGTTGTTCTCTTTAAACGAATATTTAACATTTTCTGCCTGTTTCATTCTGACTTATTCTTGATATCTTTGAATCGAATTAGGATTAAATGCTGTTTCACCAACATTATATTCCAAGGCCTCAGCTGTAGTCTCAAGAATGAATGCAGCAACTCTCTGACTTAACTCACATCTGTTTAAAACAGTGGCTAGGTTTTATGTCATAATCACTTTCTTCCATGTTGGTTTTCCTTTTCTGAATTTACTTTATATCCATCCAAGATGCATCATTACCAGAAATTAAAACTGAACTTGTGGAGGGTTCTATAAAAACAGTATCACCATGAAAATCACTCATTTCATTGTTTCTTCAGATGAATCATTAATAATTTCCAAAAACTGAGCTGTTATCACCCTTCATCTTCCTTACCGTAACTCTAATCCTCGCCCTTTCCTGTTTTGCCACCAATTTTCAGTCAACACCTCCAAGATAAACCCTACAGCCATGCTCTTGTTGATAGAAAGAGCTTGTCCGCTATTTTTATCACGTCCAAACCATTGGCATTGGCAATATTGAACAAATTATTTTAAACTGGAGAAAGCTTATGTTCTTGCTCTCTCTGTGTAAGTGGTCATCTTTCAATAAGCACTTTTTTGCAGATTGCGTCAATTTGAATATAGGTCTATAAGTTTCTTTATGCAATGAGGTGAAGTTCTTGTAAGAATCCTGGCCTTCTCCCAAAATATTACACATTCACGTTAAGTAAATTAGCACATTCACTGATAGTCAATTTTACTTTGCATATGTTATACAAGGAGACCGACAAAAACCTGTAAATTAGATGGTAATTTATGTCCATTGATCTGAACTTTACCAAATAAATAACTTTGTCAATACTACTTAAACTACTTACCATGATGTAAATAAACATTCATAATGTTACTCAATGGAAATTGAATCTGTCAACTGAAGGTGGACAGTATGGCAGCAGTTGAGTACGTGCATAAGCAGGTATAAGC
Organism: Tenodera sinensis; assembly: GCA_030765045.1. Lineage (NCBI taxonomy): Eukaryota > Metazoa > Arthropoda > Insecta > Mantodea > Mantidae > Tenodera > Tenodera sinensis. The sequence goes on from CM060962.1 coordinate 161,369,985, forward strand.
AACATGACACAACTTCTCGGCCACTGTGGCATGGATTCCTCTTCTTCAATTTTGATAAAATAAGTATTAAAATTCTTCTTAAAAACAAAAGGAAGAAAAAGGGGGGGGGGGGGAAACTAGGGTGTGTGCATGAAGAAATACAAAATTCCAAAAATAACGACCACTCTAATATTATATATATTAGAATGGTCCTTATATGGGGGGGGGGGGGGGGGGGGTTACATAAAAATGTCATGTTTTGAGCGCATACCCTTTTTTTTTTTTTTTTTTTTTTTTTTTTTATGAAAGGTTTGATAATGTTCCAAATTTCCTTAAAATTAATTATATTAACCCATGCCACAATGACAAATATCTAATGGACTAAACAATTGAAACCAACCTATGTATTTTGCAAATATGCTTTATCTATTTAAATGAAAGAAATTTAAGCATTAATATGTAATAGAACATACAAATGTGGGAATGCATATAAATAATCATAACGGACGTTAACGGTCTTTACTTCCACTACTTCTCTGCTTCCACATTCAAACTCTGACCAGTGCAAATGGAGGATCATGTTACCCTGATGATACCAAGCGCAGTACTTGGCAAAACGTTGGTATCTACCATGCCTTCTACACCATGGCCTACAAGCCCGGAAGAACTAAACATTTCTAATAGTCAAGACACTGGCCGTGAAAGCCTGAGTACATAGATCATTAATAATTTCCAAAAACAATGAGCTGTTATCACCTTTCATCTTCCTTATCTCCTCTTTATAAAGCCATGCTTTCCTTCGATCTGAAAACTGAACTGAACTAGAACTTAAACTTTTTCAGTTGATAGTCACGTTATCATGAATAGGCACCTTGTTTATTATGGAAGTGCTTTCCTCCAGCTGAGAACTGAACTGAATCTCTTATTATTCATTTGTCCCTAGATTTGTAAGTTTTCCACCAGAAATCTACGCATCGAAAATTAACATGACAGTTTTTTCAGTTCAGTTCAGTTGAGCTTGGATGATCTGAAATGAGGTTATAGTTGCAGTATTGGTTTGTTTACTTTGCAAATTCGACATAATGAGTGGAAAACAAAAATTTTCAGACAGTGAAGAGGAAGTAATTTATTTGTCAGAACGTATTTCTACGCAACCTGCAGTATGAAGAGTATAGAAATGTAGGGACAAACAGAGATTTTGGAAGGAGTGGAGGAATTAGGAAAATACATAAGTAAATAAACTTTCCTTTTTCTGGATAATGTTTAATAATTTGTAGTTTGTTTCTGCTCTGAAAAAAGGCGTACAAAGATTCTGTAATACACAACAGAGTAGGCTTGGGGTCAGGGGGGGGGGGCCTCATGATGTAATAACCTCATCATGTATGTAGGTAGTAATCTAACCACACTTGACCATCTGGATAAGACTGCGTATTTGTCAGAAATACTTTACCTGGGAGGTGTGAAGATCCTGAGTGTGAATTATTGTCATTTATGTGTATTACAACAAGTTGTGCAATAAATGAATGCAATATAATGCTACATGTGTGCAGTATAAACAATGGTGTACTAATACAAATATAGACATCTATTGTAATATAAAAAAAAGGGCAGGCCATGTCAGTGAATTCCGGCAATGATTGGAGTTGGTTTATCTATATCTTACCATAGTAATATTAAGATTGGATTTAATTTTGGTGTTCATCTGAAGTACTCCATGAACTAGTGTCAGTCCTTCAGGTGTCTCATAACCAAAATCTCATAGGCACTTTCTGAACTACGATTAGCATACATGAGATGTACCTCAGAGTGTTTTCCAGACTTCGCTCATTATCAGTATGATCTGTTAATTCATTTACCAAAATATGCAACAAAGTAGCCAATTCTAACTCACTTTCTTCACTGCCATGCAGCTTTCCCAATCGCATTTCAGCCATTTTACTTAATGGTGTGATGTTTTTAGTTAAGTTTTAAGTTTTCAGTTCTAGTTCCGTTTTCAGATTGGAGGAAAGCAAGGCTTAACTCTAATCCTCACCCTTTCCTCTTTTGCTGCCAATTTCCAGTGAACACCTCCAAGATAACTTCTAAGGCCAGTATCTCGATATAGTAGAAACAATTTATCCTCTTCTATCTTTATCATGTTCAAAGCATTAGCATGGGCACCATTCAATAAATTATTTAGAGTTAGAGAAAATTTACGCTGTTGCTCATTGCAAGTGTTCGTCTTCTTATGAGCACTTTTTTGCAGATTGCGTCACTCTAAATGCAGGTCTGTAAGTTTCTTTGTGCATTGAGATAAAGCTCTTGTGGAAATCCCAGCCTTTTCCCAAAATATTACACATTCAGGCATAACTAAGTAGCACTTTCACTTTGCACACACTATAAAACAAGACTGATATAACCTGTGGGCTATATGGTAATTTATGTCCACCGATCTGGTACATAACTTCACGTACTGAATATATAACTGTGTCAGTAATTCTTAATCTACCGACCATGATGTAAATAAACACTGAAATCTGAGGCTCAACTGAAGGTGGAGAGTATGGCAGCAGTCTAGCACACGCATGAGTAGGAATAAGCAAAATGACGCAACCTCTCTACCATTGTGGCACGGGTTCCTCTTGTTCAATTTCAACAAAATAGGTACTGTGACAAATGAGAAAACACTAGTTACTGTTAAACACACTTTATTGCCTTCTAGTCAGTCAGTTTAGCGCTAATGTTACATTTAGATCACTTTTGTATTTACTCAGAGCAGCAGAGCAACCGTCGAATTGAATCACAATACAGTTCTGTCAGATTACAACCAGCACTGAACTGCACATAGCACGATTCAAGGTGATGTCCACTGAAAGCTTTGTAAACATTTAACTAACTCACAGTTCACTACAAGAACTAGAATACCTTGGCCTCTCGGCACGAATGGGTTCCTTATATAATGCCTCATACAGCGAGAGGGTTCTGGAAGTAGAATGCTCTGGAGTGAATAAGGAGGAACAGTCTACGTCATGGATGCACAAACAGCACTCTTTGAGCGTGAACACTCGGTAGGAGCGGGCGAGCCACAATGACAGCTCGTAGAGCGATGACTGTGTGATAGAGAAGAATGACATAGGGCAATTTTAAAGCAGTTGTCTGGTGGACTGTGTGTTATGTGCAGCCGGTTGCTAATGCTCCCTGCTTACGTATCCTATAATGGAGGAATCTAAAAGACGGAAAAGTGACCATCAGGCAAATACTTTCAACGTTGTGTGAGAAAGCGATTACTTTTTCATAGCAGCTGGAAAAAATTCTCAGTGCCTTATATGTCAGGAAATTTTGAAAGGTAGAAAAAGAGTAATACAATGCATCACTACGACAAAACACATAAAGATGTTTACAGTGAGCTTGTTGGTGAAGATCGGAGTAGAAAGGTTCAGGAGTTGAAGGTTGCATTATTACATGAGGTAGGTTGGAATTCATAATACTTTATTACCAGTGGATAGTTTCCATGTTTATATCATGAAAACATGGAAAATTGTGAATGTGAATATGTATTTATTTTTTACAGGAGTGTGGCAAACCAACAGTATTTAATGAGGCTGCACGTGAGTTACAAACTGTCATATAATATTGCAGCAGCAGGTAAACCATTTACTGAAGGCGACTTTATAAAACATTGTATGATTAATGCTGCAGAACTATTGTGCCCTAACGAAGTGTATCAATTTGAAGCGATCCCACTCTCACGTAGCGCAGTTGCTCGCCGCATCAGAGACATGGCACAAGATGTATAGCTTCAACTCATACAAATGGCAACACAGTTCGTGGCGTATTCCTTAGCACTCGATGAGTCAACAGAAGCGTCTGATATGGCCTAACTAGCTATATTCGTGTGCGATGAGGACAACAATCTCCACGTTACAGAAGAATGGTTAGATTTTGTCCCATTAAAAAACACTACTAAAGGCAAAGATATTTTTTACAGATATGAGGATTCTTTAAATGCAATTGCACTACCCTGAGATCACCTGGTATCCGTAACAACGGATGGAGCTCCAGTAATGTGTGGCCAAAGTTCAGGGTTTGATTTCGTTCGGAAAAAGGTTAAAAATGCTGGTGGCTCTGATGTGATTGGAGTCCACTGTCTCATTCATCGACATGTTCTCTGTTCCAAAGTAGAGAAGCTTGGTAATGTAATGGAAACAGTGGTAAAACATACTATTTAAAATAACATGGACTCACATACCGACAGTTTCAAGAATTTCTCTGTGATGTCGATGCAGGGTATGGAGATATTCTCTATTATTGTGCAGTCTGGTGGCTAAGCAGAGGCAAGATGTTAGAACGATTTTACCATCTTCGTGACATCATTTATCAATTTCTTGAAATGAAGGGGAAACCCGCACCAGAACTCAGTGATCCTGCCTGGGTAGCCAAACTTGCATTATTGTGGACATTACTGAACACCTCAACAAATTAAATATTTCTCTTCAAGAAAAGAATCAGCTCATTTTGGATATGATGAATGAGTTATGGGCTTTTCGTCCCAAACTTATACTTTTCATAAGTCAGTTATGGCTCACTTTCCAACCTTACAAAGTGCTTGTGATGGAGCAGTGTTCAGTGATTGCATTGAAGTATTAATTAAAATTCAAAATGAATTTGATTCTAGATTTCAAAGCCTTGATTCACTTGGGAAGGAATTTCAAATTCTTGCAATTACTTTCTCAACATCAGTTGAAACGGTGTCTCATGATTTGCAGCTTGAACTTATTGATCTTCAGTGTGATATAAGAACTAAAGATCGTTTCAATAATACTACTACCCTTAATGACTTTTACAAGACTGTACCTCAACAAAAATATCCACGACTACACAGGTTAACTGCGAAAATGATCTTGGTTCGACATACACTTGTGAACAATTGTTTTCTATCACGAACTTACATAAAAACAGGTATCTAACATCTATGACTGAGGTTTCATTAAAGTCAGTACTTTTTCTTTCAGCTGCCAATTGCATAAAACCACGTTTTGATGTATTGGTAAAGAGACATAACATATAACTAGTTTGTACGCAGATTTAATCTGCTATAGAAGGCAATAATTTGTTTAAAATATTTTTCCAAACCATAAATTAGTAAAATAATATTTTGAATAATCATTCATGAAAGCTTGCACTTTTTTTCATGTATGTACTGTACGATAACTCTCTTCTCTGTCCACTCATAAACAAGAGCGCTGCCAGTACCTGTACTCTGCTCGCGAACTGTGAGCTGGCTTCGGGAGTGCAAACCCTGTACAGGGCTGGTCTAGGTGGAGGGACAGCAGACAATAGCTATTGTTTCTGTAGGGCCCATTGTCCTTCTGGAGGACAGGTCATTAAGGCAGGTAAGTGCCTCTGGCCCACTTCTGCTGTCGGCCTAGTCTAGGCTGCCAACCGCCAACTCTCACCATTAACACCCAGACCCAGGGTCATCGTGACAGTATTAAAATTCCTCTTAAAACAAAAGGAAATTCAAAAAATACAGCCCACACCAATCATATTACATAAATTGTGTAATTTAACAAGATCTACATTTTTCTATAGTAAGATTTTGTCAATCTCTAATGGTTTATCAGTTATGAACGAGTCACTCAGAATGAAGAGGACTTCGGAGGCTGTTTTGTTATATCTTAAATATATGGCAATTTAACCAAAATTAAGAGCCATTTTTGGAAAAATCTAAATTTTTGAAAAAACATACCATGTAAAGGATAGTTTGGGATTCATATTTTTTAAAACCTTTGTGCGGCAATCTTGCAAAGAAAAAAGCAAAGAAAAAAGCAAAACAAAAAAAAAACAAAAAACAAACAAACAAACAAACACATGCATGCACACCTTTTTCTAAAACTGCTTTTTTATGGCTTCAAGGACTTGAAAACATATTTCCAGCGAAATCTCAGTATCAAATTTCTACTTACTGTAAGTATATAGTAGAGAATGGAAGTGAGTGAGTGAGTGAGTGAGTGAGTGAGTGAGTGAGTGAGTGAGTGAGTGAGTGAGTGAGTGAGTGAGTGAGTGAGTGAGTGAGTGAGTGAGTGAGTGAGTGAGTGAGTGAGTGAGTCGTAGGGTTTAAGGGCATGTCAACAAATAGGTCATTTGGGCCCGAGTAGAGACCGTGAAAAGGGATAAGCTCACTATCACCTCAGGCACTTTTGTCTTATTTAAGAGATTGAAGTTTTGTACCTTTCACTTTCATTTTACCATTTTAAAACCTCTATTTCCATATGGTCTGTAAGTCTCTCTTGATCTAAAAATCTGATGTGCTAATTAACAGATAAGAAAGAATATTTCAAAACAGTATATTTCTATAAATTGCGTGTTTATAAAGGATCTGCACTTTTACTTTCTCTACTACATACAGTAAGAAGACAAAGTGCTGTATCTCAGCCAAAAATTCAATGTCAACATTCTAAAGTAAGAACAAATTAGAAACTAAAAACTTCACTTATCTTAGTAATGTTGTAAGTTATTTTTTTCAATCACTGACTCGAGTTTCAAGTTGTCCCCCAACTCATTCTCAAAGCTATACAAACAAATTCGTTACCAAAGCTACAATCTTTAATTTTTTTCTGAAAACAAAAAACAAATACTGATATTCATTTTTAATTACCAATCTCTGAAAACAAAAATTTATAAATACAATCTATAAAAGGTAATTCAAAGTTCATAACACGGTTCCTGTTTTTTAAAATAAAATTTTTTTCCCAAACCATTAAATCTATAGGTCAACTTAATTGTTTTAATAATTTAACTTCTGGATTAATTTCATGATTAAATGACCAAACATGATCTGCCACAGCTGATTTATCAGTTTGTTTATATTCAATATTTCTAAAATGCTCTTTTATTCTGGTTTCTAAATGACGTTTAGTTTTACCAATATAAACCTTATCACAATCTAAACAGCTAAATTGATAAATGACAGATTTTTTATAATTTGGTATTTTATCTTTTTTAGAAAAATTAAGTAAATTTTGTATATTAAATTTATTTTGAGGCACCAAAGTTATTCCATTTTCTTTAAAAATCTTTGTAAATTTTTTATTGGCCCATGGATGGTAAGTAAACTTTTTCTTTTATTTTTTTGAGGGTAGAAACTTCTTTAACAGCTTTTTGATACTTAAATTTTTCTATCTTTTTATGTATGTCTCTTCAATATCTGTGAAAAATATTGGAGAGCAAGAGGATTAATGACTTCATTGTCAGAAATCCAGCATTAGCTAACAACACCTTTTCATGTATAAAATCTGTATTAAAACCATTAATTACTGCAGTGTTAATAATGTGTTTATATTCTGTGTCAAATTCTTCTTTATTAAGGGGTATATTTATTAACCTATAAATTAAACTATTGAAAACAGCAAATTTATGTGCAAAAGGATTAAAACTTTTATATTTTATGCAATTATCAGTGTGAGTAGATTTTCTATAAATACCAAAATTCAATTTATTGTTATGTCTTAATTTTTAAGTCCAGAAATGAAAGGCATCCATTATTTTCAGTTTCCAAAGTAAATTATATAGCTTTATCTTGTAAATTTAAAAGTTTTAAAGCATCATTTATCTGTTTTTTAGGGACAACAGCAAAAATGTCATCTACATATCTATACCATATTTTAAAAATTAGAGGAAATGATTTTATAATTTGAGTTTCAAAAAAGCTCATGAAAAGGTTAGCAAGAAATGGCAAAAGTGGACTACCCATTTCTAAGCCAGAAGTTTGTTGAAAAATATTAACATTAAAACTAAAGAAATTTTGGATCTAAATAAAGATTTGTAAGTTTTACAAAATCATCTATTAAATCTTTGTTTAATTCTAAAGAATTTAACCATTTTTTTAAAAAAATCAAAAGTTTTTTTTCTAGGAATGCTAGGAAATAAAGCAGTTACATCAAAAGAAACGAGTTTATCATTATCAGACAATACTATGTTGCTAATCTTTTCTACTAATTCAAAAGAATTTTTAATACTTAAACTTTCAAATTGGTCAAAAATACTACTTGTTTGATTATTTGCTTGAAAGTAAAGATTACTTAAAAATTGATAATGATCCTTTAAAATCATGTATTTCAACTTTTAATAAAACTCTCAACGAAGTGAAAATGATATCGAAAAAAGAAAAAAGTATTTTAAAAGTTAATAATCCAGTTTTACCTAGACTATATGCACTTCCAAAAATTTGCAAACCAGGAAATAAAATGAGACCTATTATAAATTGTATAAATTCACCTACGTATAATTTAGCTAATTGGTTAACTAAAAAATTTAGTATTTTTGACCAATTTGAAAGTTTAAGTATTAAAAATTCTTTTGAATTAATAGAAAAGATTAGCAACATAGTACTGTCTGATAATGATGAACTCGTTTCTTTTTATGTAACTGCTTTATTTCCTAGCATTCCTAGAAAAAAGCTTTTGATTTTTTTAAAAAAATGGTTAAATTCTTTAGAATTAAACAAAGATCTAATAGATGATTTTGTAAAACTTACAAATCTTTGTTTAGATCAAAATTTCTTTAGTTTTAATGTTAATTTTTTTCAACAAACTTCTGGCTTAGAAATGGGTTGTCCACTTTCGCCATTTCTTGCTAATCTTTTCATGAGCTTTTTTGAAACTCAAATTATAAAATCATTTCCTCTAATTTTTAAAATATGGTATAGATATGTAGATGACATTTTTGCTGTTGTCCCTAAAAAACAGATAAATGATGCTTTAAAACTTTTAAATTTACAAGATAAAGCTATACAATTTACTTTGGAAACTGAAAATAATGGATGCCTTTCATTTCTGGACTTAAAAATTAAAAGACATAACAATAAATTGAGTTTTGGTATTTATAGAAAATCTACTCACACTGATAATTGCATAAAATATAAAAGTTTTAATCCTTTTGCACATAAATTTGCTGTTTTCAATAGTTTAATTTATACGTTAATAAATATACCCCCTAATAAAGAAGAATTTGACAAAGAATATTCGTGCTGTTTTTATAAAAAGGAATGTGCTTCGGATTGAGCAATGAGACTATTATTTCTCTCAGGGCGTGGTACCAGATGGAATGAATAAACACTCGATGTTGCTTCACTATAATATATTACTTGATTAACACTTTTTCGTCGTTACAATTTAATTATCTTTCGTCGTACCAATTTATATTATATTGATAGTCTTTTCACTTTTCTAAAGTCTATTCTACCCACTTCCACGCGCGTTAGAGAAACACATCTTCTCATCTCAAACACACAGATGCTATTAACAATTCCAGTGCCACTTCACATGATGCTACCTTTTTTGTGTACATCCGCGTATGCGTTCATCAAATAGTTCCCGTATTGTTAGGGAAGCGACCTTTAGCTATTCTCCCTTCGCTTTTAATATTAAACACATATAATTCTTTTATTTATACATATATATTAAATTTAAATGTGGAACTTAACATTTATGACGTTTTTAAACAAACTTAATTTTTTTGTGTAACAATGAACAATAGCAACACGTTTTCGTTACTCATCTAATTCGTATCAACACCAAAAATAAATTACATTTTCAATACATATTTACATAAATGATTTTCTTTTGGGGTCTTACAATATTCTGTCTCACATGCCCCTTGTTTTGTTTTTCCAGTTGTTACATACATTCACAATCTTGAAACACAATACAATACTTCTCCCTATTCCTCTGATACAATCTTTTTACTTTGTACAATACCTGTTTTTTTCTTTACAGTCTTCTTCGCTGTATGCTTTTGTCTTTTGCTTTGGCATGACACAACATGTCTTTATAATTTTAACACATTCAGTTATTACACAACACAACACCAAGAATATTCCTAAGTTTTTACATTTGACATTGACACAAATATTATTTAAGTATATCATGGTTTATTGTGTGCCTTTTGACTTATGTTCTTTGTTATGAGGAGAGAAAAACAGGATACAAATCTTGAGCTAATGATTATGATCATATTTATGGCAATTTTATTCAGTCTTTGTCTTCTTAGTCTTGCAAGCTTATTATGCATAGGCAGGTCGTTGAGTCAATTCTTAAACTCTGATGTTACTAATAATACTATTATGACATTGGGTTCTTATTCATTGTTGTTTAGTTCGACATTTCTTTAAGCTTAACATTGGCTATGTCCATCTTAATTTGTGGGCATTGCTTTTCTGACTATGGTTTTTCTTACTTCACTGTCATCTCTTTATCTCTTGTCTCTATAAGAGAAAACTTCTATATCTATAATTATTCTGCAACTATATTATTTTTCTTCTTAATTCACCCTCGACACCCTTGTGTCAAAAATATTTTCTCTTTGTCACCACAACTGATTCCTCTTTATTTTTGTCCGTGACATCCTTATGTCAAAGACACATTTTTTTCGTCGTTATAATTCACTTCTCTAATGACAATCAGTATTCTCATCTGTCTTTGTTGACAATGCTCTCGGTGGTCATTATAGCCAATGACTATGTTGATTTTCTTTCTTGTTGTATTTTCCAACCTGTATATAATTTTCTGTAAGAAACCCATTAAAAATTATTATTTTTCATCTCTACTGTTCCTGCCTTACATGTTTGCTGGCAAAGACTATTTGGTCCTTTCTTTGTATGGTTTTAACCCTTCTTGGGCGTAATTATTTTCCTAGTTTTCTCAAGTATTTTAAAACATGAATATTATTCAAAATAAGGCACATATGATACTATTTTGTGTACTAAATCGTTGAAAACGTATAACCAAGCACATAAATGTTCATTAAGTCATAACATTGCTTCTTATTAGAGGTATTTTCTTTTGAGGCTACACTTATTTAAATGAAAAGTGGCATATGTACCAAAACACCTGAAACTTTGCCATATCAACAGGGCAGAGCGCATCATCAGTTCCTAGACATCTTATTGGGTGACACTGAAGTCTTTTTGTGTATGATATGCTCCAAAGCAGTTATCGGGATGTAAATAATGGTTTCAGATTACATGTTTCACAAAAATATATTGTTTCTTTCCTAACACCTGCTGCAACATAGGTCACTGTTGCTCGCACTTGCAGGACTTTCGTTTTCATCACTTTCCCACGCACTAATTTCACTTTCATCTGCTTCATTGAGCACAGCTTCTATACAAGCCCTTATTCCATCCTCCCCATACAGTATCTACATGCCATGCTCCAAATCAAACAAAAACGAGCAAAACAATGAAACACAACACAGAAAATTACCCGCTCAGGACGTATTATTCTGTAGCGACTAACAAAACACAAACCTAAGCACAGACGCGTGCTTAAACTCATCTAAAGACATCTGTTGACCATTTACGTGAAAAAAAGGCCAGCTATGATAGCTTACGCGAACGTATAAAAAGAATTGGTGCAAAGCTCACGCGTAACCATGCGTCGCGAATATATGCGCATTTTGCCCGGGAAGGGTTAATTTGTTTTTATGGTATCTTCCTACCAACTTGCCATTTGTATTCTGTAGCTCATATGTATGGTCGTCCAGCTGTTTTGTTATCACCAGCGGTCCAGTATACAATAGTTCCATTTTCCCAGATCTTTTTTCAGAGGCCTTGGATGCTTTGTGCCTTCTTAGGAGCACCTTTTCTCCAATTTGTGGGGACCATTTCCTGATGAGCCTTCTTACTTTATTTCTCCCTTTTTCTGCTTTTTGCTACAACCTCCTGAATGCCAATTAACATTTTTCCTTTTCTGTCAATTCCCTTTGAGCAGCCATCGTAGTGTGATGTCAATTGTCAACCGCTTAGGTTTTGTGTTGGTCATCAATTCGATTGGGGCAAACTTAGTCGTGGTAATTTCCCTGGGTGTTAGTGGTGGTTGTTATTTCTGTATTCTGTGCAACATCCGCCCTATTTGGCACATTTTCATCCTGTTCCTGTTGTCTGATATTGCCGGTGTTCCATTGGTTTCTGCCCCTTTGGTGTGAACCCCTATTGTATGACGACCTTTGGCTGTTTAAGTATTCCCTACAGAATCGTATGTGATTCACTTGATAGGTACGGTCTCCTGGTCTCCCCCGATCATACCTATGTGTTCGGTATCTCGATTCACCCCTTGGTATCGTGTTGTGGTACCGCTGTCTCGTGTTCTCCATCCTGTAGCCATGATTGTGTCGTTGTGGGAAATGGTGTGCCCCTCTCTCCCTGTCATGGGTGCTCCTAGTATTTCTATCTTCTCTCTCATTCTGGTTGTTTGTAGTCATGCTTCTGTTTAAGATAGGTGAGTTTGGGTGACCGTTTCTGTGTCTATGCTCATTAGGCCGACCATTTTGCGTTTCGAAGGCTGTTAGTAATTCTATCATGTCTGCAAAATCTACTGGCCTCACAACAATTAACCCTGTTCTCACTGTGTCTGGGAAATGCCTTGTTATGCTGGTAATTAACTCTGCTTCCGACAGGTTAGGGTCTAATAGCTTCCCTTTGTTGGCTACTTTCATAAAATAATCGACTAGCGATAACCCTTTGGCCGGATCATATCTTCCTGTCGCTAACTCTACCCTTGTCTGGTTTTGCTTAGCTGGGCCCCAATACCTTGATAGGAATAGATTTCTGAATGAGCTATACGATTCATGACCAGCTAGTGTTAACCTTAGCCATTCTAATGCTTTGTTTTTCAAGCTTTTCTTGACTATCATCATCCTAAGCTCATTTGGTATCCTTTTCACTTTAAAATACTCTTCCATCTCTTTAACAAAGAGTTCTGGATCGTCTCCCTTCTCCTCGTCAAATGTAGGTGGTGTGATTTCATGTAGTATGCTGTTGGTGTAGCATGTGTTGTGTGTTGTGTCATTGTTTAATTGTGGACCTCTATCTCAATGTGGTGAGTCAACATTTTGTACATTATTCAAATAACTTTCATCTTGAACATCACTTACGTCTAAATCATCATTTTGCCTTTGTAGTGCATTCACAACATCATTTACATTAGCCAAACTTTCTTTTCCTTTTCTCATTTCTTCACAAATTGATTTTAAATCATTCTTTATTTCTAAGTGACTTTGTTTCATATCATTCATCGCATCTTGTGATTGTACTACATCAGCCATAGTCTTAATTCTAGGAATGACAATATGTACTACAGTTTCATTAATAATTCCTTTCTTTACTACCTCAATTTCTTTCCTTAATTCCTCAGTTATTTCTACTTTTACATTTGTAATCTTACAGTCTACATTGCATTACATTCTGTTATTTCATCTCTACATTTACCAATTTCTCCTTCTAATACAATCTTATTTTCTTTGATTTCCGATTTTATTTTTCCCATCCCATCTCCTATGATTTCTATCCTAGCTTCTAAAGCTTCCTTTGTCTCATTTATGTTTTTATGTACTAATTTCAAATTTGTTTCCATTACTTTCATATTTTCTTTACACTCCTGTCTTCCTAATTCTATTTTCTGTTCTAAGTTCTGTCTTCCTAATTCTATTTTCTGTTCTAAGTTCTGTCTTCCTAATTCTATTTTCTGTTCTAAGTCCTGTCTCACTTCCTCCATTTTCTGACCTATCTCTACCTTATTCTGTTCCATTTTCTGACCTAAACTTTGTTCTATGTCCTGTCTTAATTCTTCATTATTTTGTTCCCTTTTCTGTTCTAGTCTTTCAAACATGATCATTAGTACCTTTGGTCTGTTCCTATTACTACCTCTTCCTCACTTTCTGTTTCTATCTGATAACTATGCTTATCTGCCCCTTCCCCTATTCCAGTTCCTACCTCTTTCTCTTTCTGCGACATTCTCGTTGTTTTATTCAGTCCACTTGGGCTTAAAAGTCCTACTATTTTGCCGCTTCGCAGTAACATAAAAATAAAATGAATGTAAAAATAAAAATTTTTGGTCCTACTTTTTTCTCGTTGATTTATCTCGTTACGTGCATCTCCTGGGCGGTTGGCTTCACTAGACGATCTTTGATGTTCTCCGCGTTGATGGTTAGGCATTTCCCCCGTTGACTTCAGCTTGGTGACGTCTCCTAAGTCGTAAATTTCAATGTATTGTCTAATGGCGTCTTCTTCCTTTTTGGTGCGAAGATTTGGCGTCACTTGGTAATTCGTGTAAGTTCATTTTCCGTAGATTTTCATTCCACCCGAAATTCGTGCTCCATGTTTGGGCAAGCCATTTGGTGCTACTTTTATAAAAAGGAATGTGCTTCGGATTGAGCAATGAGACTATTATTTCTCTCAGGGCGTGGTACTAGAAGGAATAAATAAACACTCGATGTTACTTCACTATAATATATTACTTGATTAACACTTTTTTCGTCGTTACAATTGAATTATCTTTCGTCGCACCAATTTATATTATATTGATAGTCTTTTCACTTTTCTAAAGTCTTTTCTACCCACTTCCACGCGCGTTATAGAAATACATCTTCTCATCTCAAACACACAGATGCTAATAACAATTCCAGCGCCACTTCACATGATGCTACCTTTTTTGTGTACATCCGAGTATATGTTCATCAAATACTTCCCGTATTGTTAGGGAAGCGATCTTTAGCTATTCTCCTTTCGCTTTTAATATTAAACACATATAATTCTTTTATTTATACATATATATTAAATTTAATGTGGAATTTAACATTTATGATGTTTTTAAACAAACTTAATTTTTTGTGTAACAATGAACAATAACAACACGTTTTCGTTACTCATCTAATTCGTATCAACACCAAAAATAAATTACATTTTCAATAAATATTTACATAAATGATTTTCTTTTGGGGTCTTACAATATTCTGTCTCAATATAAACACATTATTAACACTGCAGTAATTAATGGTTTTAATACAGATTTTATACATAAAAAGATAGAAAAATTTAAGTATCAAAAAGCTGTTAACCTCTTGAGCGATGGCCATTTAAATGTCCGCGAGCCGAGAACTGCTAGCATTTAAATTGTTAAATGCACTTCGTATATACACAGCTGTATTTTGTGTAAATATTAAATTATTTTAATGAAACAAAAACTGGTATAAAACTCGTTATTTGCAGTATAAATGTACCTCACCAGCAAACTTGAGTTGTATTTACAAAACGTTGAAATGGCACAATTTTGTTTCACTGTGGTGAAAAATCAACTTTGCTCTGTCGAACGCATCTAATATTAGTTCTCGGAAAGATACAGTAAAGAAACACCCATTGTATGTGTGGCTTATGTGTCAGCATACTGTGTAATAAATCGCTACTGCATGCGTGGTCTCTTGAGTCAACTGAACAGATCAACATTACAACTTTTGCTTACGTGAGTTCTGTAACTGAGTAGAGTCCGTGTCTTTCTTTGTTGAAATATATACGTATTCTTTCCTGCTTGTAGCTGAAGGGAGAAGTGGTATAAAAAGGTGTTTTCGCACCTACTGGATATAACCATATACAATTGTTTGGGGATTTGGACAGCTCTCTAAACCCACACAGGACAATGACCGACCTTGACTACCGACTATAAATAACTCGCAGCCTAATTGAACAATACCACGTTGGGGGTTGAAAATACAAAACCCCTGCACCCTTCAGACTTCAAGGAAAACATTATTCTAAAAGGATACCACCAACAGCAAAGAAGTCCCGCCCATTTCGAAAGTGTTTCATGTGCCGCAAGAAGGGAATTCGCAAATGTGGAGATGTACGTACCCTTGTGTGTTTATCCCTGTTTTGAGGTAAATCACTGCAGAACGAACATATTAAGGTTAAGCCAATAAAGTATATAGACCTTACTAAAATGTTTCATAAAGGGAAAATTATAATAAGTTGAGTTGGATAAGGGATAAATAAGGGTTAAATGCTTAAACGCACAGGACGCCCATATCGCTCATCCGCCATTTTAAATGGACATGATTTCACGTCGATATCCCTCAAGAGGTTAAAGAAGTTTCTACCCTCAAAAGAATAAAAGATAATTGTATTTTTAAAAAGTTTACTTACCATCCATGGGCCAATAAAAAATTTACAAAGATTTTTAAAGAATATGGAATAATTTTGGTCCCTCAAAATAAATTTAATATACAAAATTTACTTAATTTTTCTAAAAAAGATAAAATACCAAATTATAAAAAGTCTGTCATTTATCAATTTAGCTGTTTAGATTGTGATAAGGTTTATATTGGTAAAACTAAACGTCATTTAGAGACCAGAATAAAAGAGCATTTTAGAAATATTAAATATAAACAAACTGATAAATCAGCTGTGGCAGATCATGTTTGGTCATTTAATCATGAAATTAATCCAGAAGTTAAATTATTAAAACAATTAAGTTGACCTATAGATTTAATGGTTTGGGAAAAAAATTTTATTTTAAAAAACAGGAACCGTGTTATGAACTTTGAATTACCTTTTATAGATTGTATTTATAAATTTTTGTTTTCAGAGATTGGTAATTAAAAATGAATATCAGTATTTGTTTTTTGTTTTCAGAAAAAAATTAAAGATTGTAGCTTTGGTAACGAATTTGTTTGTATAGCTTTGAGAATGAGTTGGAGACAACTTGAAACTCGAGTCAGTGGTTGAAAAAATAACTTACAACATTACTAAGATAAGTGAAGTTTCTAGTTTCTAATTTGTTCTTACTTTAGAATCTTGTTGCTTCACTGTTAATAGCTTCAATTTCCTTAATTCAATATCAACACTTCAACAGAAACACAAATTTTGAGACTCCCTGATGTAAATATAAATAAAAACAAAGCATCTTGAGAGAGAGAGAGAGAGAGAGAGAGAGAGAGAGAGAGAGAGAGAGAGAGAGAGAGAGTAGCACAGTTCAAACAAAAAGTTGGTTAAATACCAAACTAGGCATTTAAGTTCAGTGTATTCCAAGGATATTACATAAAAGATTTTTTGAAAATCTCCTTATCCTGAATTACACATTACATGGAAAACTTTTAGAAAATTATGATTTTCTCCAAAATTGCTTTAACGCCATGTTTAGGGTATTTTTATGACAAATGAAATGTATATCTTGAATTTTCTGGAAATAACCTTTGAAGTTGTCTTCATTCTGAATGGCTTTTGCATAACTGGAAACTAATTCCCTGTTTCATTTGTGCCTACCAGGAAATATATAATGAAATTATTTCTGCAAATGTCTATCTTGACACATCTATGAAACCCTGAGAAATCTGTAACCCATCTGTGAAATTTGAAAAATTGCCATTTTTTGTCAAATTACTCTCAAATTTTGAGGATAGAGTTGTTACTCAGAGTTAAAAAAGATATAAGTTTGAAGTTTATGTCTTGAATAGCTTTTTTTTTTTAATTTTTGTAAACCTACAAAAAAATGCTCCTCAGTATATAGTTTTCAACTAAGGACATTTAAAATTCTAAAGCTACTCAATGACATAATGCTACAAAAGCTGGCCATTTTTTTGTAATTTATATTGTTTGGGAGAAACAAATTTTTTGAAAATGATATAGTCCAATTTCTATTTTCTTTTTTGTAACAAATGTTTCTTTTGAGCATTTTATCCAAATAAAGCTATGCTAAGCTTCATTGGCATTCTGTGTTTTCCCCTTTGTGCATCTTGCCAAAATGTCATTGGATGCCGATCTCTGATACACTGGTATCACAGCTTCAACCACATCAGGTAAAAGAAATGTTTTTCTCTTAGTTATCTGGATATCTGGACCATAAATAGCTAATTTTTGCAATGCCACATGGGTCTTTGAATCACCATCATAAATTATGGTAGTGTGTCGCATCATACACAACTCAATGGATCTCCACATTTTCAAGGCAGCAGCTGCTTCCATTGCCTTGGAATTAGCTTCACATTTACCACTTTCTTTGTGATTCTGAAGCCTGCAATAGATTCATGACCTTTACAGTATTTTGATAAAATCTGAAAATCTGTAACTAGTCCTTGAGTGCATTTATTACAATTACAATCCCATAATTAGAAGTATGCCCCCTCTTATGCCAAGTCCCAACATATGAAATGGATATATCAATAACATCGTCCTCATTAAGTTCTGGATTAACTTTTATATGTGCTTGACATACCAATTATGTGACATAATCAAAACCCTTTTTTGAAAAGTCTGACTATTTGCGTGACTAAAAGATGGGAATTGTAAGTAGATGCACTCATGCATTTCATACCCACTGTAATACAAAACTGCTCCATATCACCATGACCTTTTCCTACTGTCAGAAAGGCAGTGTCGATTTGTTGCAAATGGTGAATGACTAGAATCTGAACTCATCCTTGGACTAGTGTACCTATTGACTAAAACCTTACCAAAAGAAAAGCACTTCACCTGTAAATTAGACACAAATCCCATTCCCTCAGACACACTAGCAGTCAGATACCTAGCATCACATTCACTGCATCTGAATGGGTTGAAAATATTACTCCAAGTATATTTATGGACTAACATATAATCTGAAATGCCCTGCTTTTCAACTGGGTCATTGTTAACAGTAAAATTTAAAGGGTGCAGATGTCAAACCCCTTTTCAAAAAAGGCAAACAAAATGATGTCTCAAATTACAGACCAATATCCCTCTTACCAATATTCTCGAAAGTATTTGAGAAAGTAATGTTTAACAGACTGTATAATCATATGGAAAATAATAATCTGTTTGTCCGAGAGCAGTTTGGATTTAGAAAACGAATATCAACCAATAATGCAATCTACAAACTCTCTCATGAAGTGTTGACAGCGTTAAATGATAGTATGCATGTGGGTGGCATTTTTTGTGATCTAGCAAAAGCATTTGATTGTGTAAATCATGAAATTTTGATAGGAAAACTACAGTTCTATGGGATAAAAAATGAAAATCTAAATTGGTTTATATCATACTTAAAAGGAAGAAAACAAAGGGTCGAAATCAGCAATCCCAACCAGTATAACAACAACACATCAGACTGGAAATCAATTAAACATGGCGTTCCCCAGGGATCGATATTGGGGCCTCTATTATTTCTAATCTACATAAATGACCTCCCACTATACATAAATAACATTGCTAGTATCTATCTATTTGTAGATGATACCAGTGTCCTCGTGAAAAGCAAAAATTTAAGTGAGTGCGTTATCAAATTAAATTATGTACTAAACTGCATGTCAAATTGGTTTAAAGCAAACAAACTGTCAGTAAATCTTGAAAAAACAAAATTTATTAAATTCATAACTAATCGTTCACCACATACCCATATAGAAATAGGAATCAATGATATTTTACTGGAACAACCTAATGAGGTAAAATTTCTAGGTCTCCAAGTAGACAACCACCTGGATTGGAAGTCACATATTAATTACATTACACCTAAGCTTAATGCAGCATGTTATGCCATCCGATCTCTGGTTAACTTCCACACGATTGACACACTGAAGTTAGTTTATTTTGCTTATTTTAACTCCATTATGGAATATTGAATAATGTCCTGGGGAAATTCAGTGTATAGTAAGAACATATTCCTAATACAAAAGAAGGTTATACGAATAATATGCAACACCCATAGAAGGCAGTCATGTAAAGATCTATTTCAGAAACTAGGTATATTAACCTTACCTTGCGTATATATACTATCTATTTTAAAATTTTATGCTAATAACCAGAATTGCTTTACAACTAACATGGAAATTCATACGTTTAACACTAGGCAAAAAAGAAATATACATCGTCCCAATGCCAAACTCTCTTGCTTCCAGAAAGGTGTTTATTGTGAAACAAAATATTTAATGCTCTCCCCAGTAATCTAAAGGAAAATGTTAGCAATTTCAGAGTTTTTAAAGCTTCCCTCAAAGAGTATCTCTGTGATAAGTCATTTTATTCTGTAGGGGAATATTTAAATCAATAATCAGCCTAATGTCAGATCAGTTGTATTGTTCGATAGGTACCAATTAGGGAATTAATTATAACAAGGGTAGCTGAAAATACAATAATGACGTGCAGGCTACAAAAAGCCAACTAATTGATTATAATTTAAGTTCCAATATTAAGTAACAGTGTTAATATGTTTGTTGATATTTTGAAAATGTATATTTGAACAATCATGTTGGACACGCTTTATGTAAAAGTAAGGATGTAAATAGATATTCTGCATATATGAACATAATTGAAATGTTGTCTACTCTGTACATTACATACTATGTAAGAATTAAAATAGGTATGCTATGATTAATGTGCACAGTTAATATTTTGAGGTCGCTTGAAACCTGTACATGTTTTGCATGTTTTTTATGCATTTAATTGTAAATGCTTTTGACATGTTCTATGTTCAAGGTCTGACTGGCCATCATTGAACCTACAGAACGCAATCTAATCTAATCTAATCTAATCTGAGTAAAAAAGAAAGCATGAAAATGAAAGCCAAAGGCTTAAATTTATTTATGGCATAAAAAGTCAAAAATGAAATATTTTGTCATTTTCACCCATTTTTCACCAATGGGTTACCTTAACATAAGGTATATGGATGAATAAGCATTTATAATAATAGTTTGTGAAGGGATGAATAGAGGTCATATGACTGCAACACATTCAATTTTTCTGTGTTTTAAGTTTCTGCCTTTGTCTTATGGTTTTCACTTTAAAGAAAATTAATTTAGAATGAAAAGAATTTCACATGCTATGAGAAAACTGAAGATTTTACTTCTCATGCAAACATCTTAAACATATGGTATTTTAATTAAAATACTTGGAGATATTTTTGAGAAAATCAAAACTAATGAAAAATTTTCTATCTTAAGGAGTAGTTTGGAATCAGGGCACTTCCCCCCCCTCTCTCTCTGTCTCTCTCTGTCTCTCCCCCCCCCCCTCTCCCTCTCTCTCAAGACATTACCTACCTGAATAACATTCATGTGAAGACAATCAAGAACATCATCTTGTACACTGATCGAACCGTTTATATACAATGCTGATAAACACAATACAGTAAAAAATTGCATCAGTTCATTAATTTCAGTTGCAATGTTCTTGAAGAAAGCTACGGCGAGTTTCAATACAACACATACGGATGATGACCAATCAGAAGAGTTTTTCGTGCACTGCAAGAACAATACAACAACAGAAACTATGTGTTCGACAGCCTGTCCATCCCTGAAAATAAGAAGCACAGGTATGCATGTGAAAATTCTATTTCTTTGTGAACTTGAGAAACATAAATATGCATTTACTGAGAACATAATTAATTACAAATCCTCCTTTTGGATGCACGACTTGCCTAATGCATTTTCTTGACACCAGAAAGCATGCTGTTTGCCAACAAAGTGAGATATTCATAGCTTCTTAAATTCCAGTGCATAGATTTCTTATGCAAATTATAACTACAAAAACCACATAACTTTGGCTCTTCTTTAGAATAGGTGACTTAGCACTTGCCGGCCAGATTCTAAGTCCGAAATTACTTACTGCACATGCGCTGACAGTGGTTATCAGAACCACCACTAGGTTTCGCTGCATGTGCTAGCTGTCACTAGCAGACGATTTTCACATCTGCAAACACTGCTTTTTCAACTACACTACTTTTGGTTGCCAACACATTCAACACAAATGCACTCGCGTATCGTTGCCGCCACAGACATACCGCCAGCGTGACTCCATACTACTGTTGTGGAAATTATTGTGTACATTATTTTGCTCACACAGATATATCGCTAGTGCGACTCAATACTATTGTTGTGGAAATTATTGTGTACATTACCGTTAATTGCCTTGTTACTGGGTCCACGAAACGCTGGCTCGTTCTTTTTTTTATTTATTTTATTTTTATTTTATATTATTATATTATATTTATTATATATATGATTTATATTATATATATTTATTATATTATTATATTTATATTATTTTTATTATTTAGCGTTCTTTTTTATTTATTTTTTTTTTTATTTTTTTTATTTTCGAGTGGAGAAAAAATCCATTTATGGAGCCCCATGTGCTGGGATGGCACAGAGGGGGGACTGTAGGCTTTGCCCTAGGGCACTACCCACTAAAAAAACTCCACCGGAAGCATAGCAGGCCCTCGTCGTAAAGAAATTGCATGCATTCCTCCTCATTATAGCACAGAGGTGCTAAATATACTATACTAATGAAGCGAGTCATGGCACTCTCACAACTTGCTTCGAACAAGGTCACTAGCATACTGCCGGGTCCCGCTATAACATTCAAACTTACAATTGGCAACAAATTCATGGGGAAATAGTGCTGTTGGCAGCGCTGAATTAACACTGCAATAACACAGCAACTCCGGCAACTTTCGTTAGAATTCGTACACACTGCCGAGTTGGACTTAGCCGAAATTCTGACCAAGTGCTCACGTCATCCATTCTAAAGAATATCCACATATAGTCATAAAAGATGCTGGAAATTATGTTCCTTTTGCTACCACACATCTCTTATACCTTTTAATTAAATTTGCATTCACACTTATTGATTCTTAATGGCCATGCAAATAAAACATGCTTTGTTCATAAAAAATATTAATCTTTAACATGATCCAACACTCAATAACAGAAATTAACTCTACCCACATTGTGTAGGTGGACCGAATCACAGCGGTATAACTGTTTCATCTAAAATGGAGGAAATGTCATTTATATATGTGCTGGCCTATCACAGCACAACAGCGTCCCTCAGAGGCACATGAGGGGAAGGTCGGTGGATCTAAAGACCACCTATTTAGTCCTCCCGGCTAGGTCCGATGGACCCGTTGACCAACGATAGGTGTGGTCCCCCTTGCAAAATGGGGGTTTAAGTCGGGTGATGTAACTGCCACATTGTAAAACTGGTGCCCGTTAAGAAAACAGTTACATGAAAGCCACATACATGAATATGAGTCCTAAAGATAAACATTCCTGGAGTTAAAACTGTCCCCCAATCGGATCTCCGGGTGGGGACATCTTTAGGCAAATTTCATCACAACAATTCCAATACTTTAAGAATTCTACAATGGAATGCAGGAGGCATGTCCCAGCCTAAAAAGCAAGAGCTAATGAAAATATTAAAAGACCAAGATATAGATGTCTTCACAGTACAAGAAGCCAATATATCACAAGAACAGGAAATATACTTTGAAATGGATCAGTACACTACACATATACTTCCAAAGGCTCGTCAAATAGCAAGTGGTATTCTTACAGGAATTAAAAGAAATATGAAAGCTACTATCCAAATCCAAAAAACAATGGAAGAACAAGATAAATCAGAAATAGTTAAAATTGAAGTATGGAAAAGTAACTACCACTATAGAATTTACAGTATCTACAATCCTCCAGACAATACACTAGATCTAAATTCTATTCCCATAGAACCCAAAAGTATTTTAATAGGTGATTTTAATGCACACTCCCCTAGGTGGGGCTACAGAGATATAAATTCAGCAGGAAGAGTCATAGAAGACCTATTAAACTCGTCAACAATGGAATTAATATTTAATCCAAATGATCCACCCACTTACCTTCATTATAATGATTCGGGTACAAATCCTGATCTTCTGATGGTGTCATCTGACATAATTGATAATACAAAAAGAGAAATAATAGAAGACCCAGGTTCAGGCCACAGAATCACCATAAACTCCATAAGAGGTCTAATAAATAAAAGTAACAAACCAAAAATTAAAACTTCTTGGAATTTTAAAAAAGCAGATTGGTCCAGTTTCCAAAATGAGATAGAAGGGAAGTGTAATATACTGTTAGAATCAGAGTTCAAGTCAACAGATGAAATGAATAAAAAAATTTGTGAAATATTATTGACAGCAGCCAAAACACATATCCCCAAAGGAAAGTTAAAGAAATATAGCTACTTTTGGTCTCCATCTTTATCTAAGTTAAAACACGAAAGAAATATAGCAAGCGTCAAAGCCGAAAGAACCAAGTGTCCAGAAGATGTACAAAACTGGAGAAGAAAAGCAGCCATTTTTAAGAAAGAATTAATTACAGCAAAGAGGGCCAGTTTCACAAATTTTGTAGAACATATGGACTATAGGAAAGATGGAAATAAAATATACAAATTCCTTAATAAAACAAAATTATCAAAAAATACAACTGAACCATTAAAACATAACAAAAGCTTAACTACAGATAGGGAAATAGCAGAATCCCTTAACAAGTTTTATGCTCAGTCACAAAGAATACCCCAAGTGTATAAAAAACAAGATAAGGCTATCCAAAAAACTATCAGAGAAACTAATAAGCCAAAAGGTATACAAAATGATATTTTTATTCAGGATTTTAACGAAACAGAACTGGATTTAGCACACTGTGGAGTCATGGGGAACGAAGCTGCAGACTCACTTGCAAAGAAAGCCACAACAATAACACAAAAGTCTAAATTCAATTTCTCATATTCCTCAATAAAACGCTTGATCATTAAAAATTTTTGTCATTCATACCTACAAGAAATAGAAACAAATGCCAAAGATAAAAAATGGATTACACTACTTTCCAATCCAGATATAATCCCCCAGAGACCAAGGAAAACAGCTGTTGCAGCCTTCCGACTATTGACAAATCATGACTGCTTGGCAAGTCATCTCTACAGAATAGGTATCTCAGCCTCACCGATATGTGTCCTGTGTAACGATCCAGCAGAAATGAATGAAGAACACTTGAAGACCTGTGAAGCATTAAGATCAGAAGAAACTACAGTTCAAAAGTATTGGAAAGCACGAATGCTAATGGCTTCATTGCCAGATGCAAGGCACTAGAAAACAACAACAACAACAATTACAGAACAAAAAATCTCCAGGACCTGACAAGATCCATCCAGAGTTTATTAAACACCTTGGCAGGAAAGGAAAGGAAATCCTACTTAAACTGTATAACACGTGTTGGAGAATGACTGTACCTTCCGACTGGAAAAAAGCCATTATCATCCCGATTTTAAAGAAAAACAAACCTTCAAACAATATTAATAGTTTCAGACCAATATCTTTGACCAGTGTTATTGCAAAAGTGATGGAAAGAATGGTGGCATCTAGACTTAACTGGTTCCTAGAATATTACAACTTAATTAATAGTTCACAGACCGGCTTCAGACAGAATCATAGTACAAGTGAAAATGTACTCCTACTAAGCCAAGACATCAAGGAAGCTTTCAATAGAAAGGAGGATACCTTAGCAGTATTCATTGATTTTAAATCAGCATATGACTCAGTCTGGAGAAACAAATTAATTGAGAAGTTGCAATCAATAGGTGTGAAAAGTAACATGCTTAAATGGATAACTCAGTTTATTTCACAAAGATTATGTGCCACAAAATATAATACATACATTTCCAAATATAAACAAACACACCGAGGACTTCCACAGGGTGCTGTTCTGAGCACAACACTCTTTAACATATATATAAATGACCTTCCATCAATAATAAAAACTTTAGAAACCAAAATTGCTTTATTTGCTGACGATGTAGTCATTTGGACTTCTGGCTCTCCAAAAAAACCTGAATTAATTAAAGACAGAATAGAAACAGCCCTAAACAAAGTACATGAATGGAGCTCCAAAAACCTCATGACTATCAATGTGGAAAAAACAAATTATGAATTATTTACACTAAAATACAAACCAGTTAATATTAACATAAATTATAATAGTAAACCACTCAAAGCAGTTGATGATGCCAAATACTTAGGCATCACTTTCGACAGAAAGCTAAGTTGGAAAAAACATATAACAAACATCTCAGAAAAGGTTGAAAAGAAACTGCAAATCCTGAAAAGGTTAGCTGGTGCTAAATGGGGCTGCTCAAGGAGAGTCCTTAACACAACATACAAAATGTATGTTAAACCAAACCTCTTGTACTGTTCTGAAGTTTTAATAACAGCAGCAAATGCTAACATCAATAAACTTGAACAAATACAAAATCAGGCTCTTCGCTTAATCACTGGAGCAGTTAAATCCACACCTATTGATGCCATGCTTGCCACAGAAGAATGGCTGCACATATATACTGATGGATCCTCCAAGGAAAACCTTACTGGAGCTGGAGTTACATGTTCACATTTTTCCTTTTATCATTCTGTTGGCAGAGACACAACAAATTATGATGGAGAAATAGAGGCTATACACATTGCTCTCCGACAATTATTAAATCTTCCCTTAAATAAATTTAACAAGGCAGTAATTCTTTCAGATTCTAAAGCTGCAATTCAAGGAATATGTTCAAATACTACAAAGAAGTCAACAAAAATTAGAGAATGCTACAAAATGTTAACACAACTCCTAAAAATTAATAAGACTGTTCATCTCCAATGGATTCCAGCACACTGTGGAGTCATGGGGAATAAAGCTGCAGACTCACTTGCAAAGAAAGGCACAACAATAAAACAAAAGTCTAAATTCAATTTCTCATATTCCTCAATAAAACGCTTGATCATTAAAACATTTTCTCATTCATACATACAAGAAATAGAAACAAATGCCAAAGATAAAAAATGGATTACACTACTTTCCAACCCAGATATAATCCCCCAGAGACCAATGAAAACAGCGGTTGCAGCCTTCCGACTATTGACAAATCACGACTGCTTAGCAAGTCATCTCTACAGAATAGGTATCTCATCCTCACCGATATGTGTCCTGTGTAACGATCCAGCAGAAATGAACGAAGACCACTTGAAGACCTGTGAAGCATTAAGATCAGAAGAAACTACAGTTCAAAAGTATTGGAAAGCACGAATGCTAATGGCTTCATTGCCAGATGCAAGGCACTAGAAAACAACAACAACAACAACATTGTGTAGGTGCAATTCCTAAACTGCAGTTATCGTATAGCCTTATGGGGTTTAAATTTTAAAAGTTTAGTGGCTTTCCAAGCTGAGTTTTGTGAAATTCCTAAGCAAATGTTCTCAGAGATTTCTTTGGATTTCAATCTAACTTTTCTCAAATGTAATCAAGCTTTTCCTCTGTAAGAACTCGGCAATTTATTTTTGGTTTATTAGAACACATCCCTTTTCCCTAAATCTATTCACAAAACTACAAACTGTTTCCCTGTGAGGCACACAAACAGCAGGGTAACTATAAAGTTCTGTTTTACTTCTCTTCTAGAGTTTGTTGTCAAAAAGAAATTGCATATGAAGACACTGTGTGTTAAAGTATATAGACTTTTTGACATGGCAATAGCACAACACAGTACAACACTAACACGTGGTCTCAAAAAATAACCTTTGTACAAAGACCTTGCATCAACTGCCAACATATGGAGTGAAGGGAAGTGGAGGGGGAACAGACCCTGTTAGAAACAGTGCAGTACAGGGCAAGCAATTCTCCATAATATGGCCATAGTACAAAGGCTCTGAATTATTTTGTTTATGTACTGTTTTTATTAAATATTTTTTCACTGTCAACAATGCTTAAAATCTTTTACTTACTTCACAAAAAGGGCATCCTTTATAATACTTGCAATTTTGCAGGAAATGTTTGTAAAAGTTTCACTCTCACTGCCATGATATTGTGCTAGGACAGTAAATGCAGTCTGCCATGCTTTGGTTAACTTTTCATCTTCCTTTTGACAATTCACTCTGAATGCAGAAATGATTAATTCTTCAAGTGCAGAACTGGTCCCCAGAAATGCATTCAAATTTTCATCCACAAACAATTCTAACAGAAGGTATGTCACCAAATCTATACAAGCTGGTGTGGCTTGAGCTGAGTTTAAAGCAGTGCTGAGTTCCGAAAGAACTTCAGAAAGAAGTTCAGCATTTATAACCATTTCTGTAATGGAAAGAAAAAAATAAATAGGACAACAAAGACAAGTAAAAAGATAAATGCTGTAAACATAAGTTTCATAGAATTAAACAATGTTTCTCAAGATTCTAAAAAGGTCTTTTTGTTTTTCTGTTGTAAATGAATGATTTAACAGAACTGTCTAAAAGCCTGGAGAGTTAATTACTGGATGTGATAGTAAATGGAATAAATTATAAAGAAAAGAAAATCATAAATGAGCTGTACAAAAACAAGGCTTAAAATGTACACAAAACAGTATGAATGTCGTTTCTTCAAAGAAATACATTTGAAATTAACACTCAAGTAAAAACACAACACAAAATTATAGTAGTAAAAGTAGTAAATATTAATTTTATAGTAGTAAAAGTAGTAAATATTAATCTTTTAAGAAACTTATACAAAAATCTAAACTGGCAGAAACATATCAGTAAGGTGCATAAAGAAATAAACATGGGAATTTATTTATAATGGCACGTTTAACATGTTAAGCATATTTAATTAGTTTTCATTTAAAATATGAAATAATTTTATGGGGAAATAAGTGCAAGAAAAATATTCACATATGGCCATACTACAAAAAAATTTGATGTGCTGCAAACTATCCTTACAAACGCTTATTCCTCTATCTACTTCATGTTAATTGAGATAAACATTTGCAAAAGTTCTTTTATTGCTAATTTCCTTTAGGTGCATGAGGAATATGATAATACAGTAGGCTTTAAACATTAGTCAAATCTTTTAAGCACAGCTGGTTGCTATATGATGGCTTTGAAATTCTGTTCCCCTTGTGTGGCCAAGAGATAAAAAAAAATGAATGACTTTCCATTTGAGAAAAGTGTAAATATTGGAAAATGCAGAAAAATAATGAAGTTTATTTCAGAAATCATTCACTTCACAAAAAAGTATGACAGATTGTATGTTTTAATGAGATTTACATTTTTTTTTGTGTAACAAGATTGTCAGTATCTTAAGTTTACCAGTTATACAAAAGTTATCCAGAATGAAGAGGACTTTTGGGGACATTCCCAGAAAATTCAAAATATAGATTTCATTTCTCATGAGAATATCATCATATATTTTAATTAAAATAATTTTGAGCTACTTTTGATAAATCAAAATTTTCAAAAAATGTTCACTGTAAAGGGGTGGCAGGATTTCCAAAATCTTAATGTTACGTCCTTAGAAGCTGCTTAACTTAAATATTAAATTTGGTATCTAACCGACTTTCCATTTTTCAGTTACGCTACATACCCATGCAAAACATTTAAACAGAATTGGGATATATTCTTCACCACTGTCCTCTATGTGATCTGCAAGAGCAAATGGATCGAGACCACCTTCAAATATGCCCGGCCACTTCTAGTACCCTATCCATCAGTGAAAAATATTGGAGAGCAAGAGGATTAATGACTTCATTGTCAGAAATCCAGCATTAGCTAACAACAACATCATACCCATGCACCCTTTTTCGTTTTTCAGTTATACTACACACACCCACATCCTTATCCCCACAATAAAGCTTTAAACTGATATTTTGTTTCATTATGAAACACATATTAATGTGGTCTCTGAGAAAGAAGCTACTTCATTACTTGACTGTAATGAACTGAAGACTTAAGTAAGTGATTACAAAGATAAGATAAGAAGACACAAGGAATAGTGGATGTTCCTTATCTTCCATAAATATAGTTGTAGGACCACCTTACTTTGCTCAAACTTCCTTATGAGCTTACACTCATCTGCTAAGAAATCCAATATCCTCAGTTTTTACTATGAACACTTTAAAAATGTTGAATATGATTGTATTTTATATTCTAACATACTGAAACTAATGTTAACTTATTGCAATTTAAATAAACATGCTTGTAATCTATTATAAGAAAATTAAAATAAGAGAAATGTGGTATGTGATAGGAACTTTCTGGCAATGGATACTACAAATACTCTCAAAAACGATCAAACATCTGAGGCAGGAATTTCATTGCAGACTAGAGTTATTGAAGTTATACACTTGTTACTTATTAATGAATCTATTTTTGTGAAGAAACTTATGTCTGGAAAAATAACCAAGAAATTCTCTAACATAATATACATAACCATGGAATATAGAGGTTACATCTCCCTGATCAATATCTAATCCATCTAAACCTTCACATGCTTTTCCATAGGAAAACTAAAATGGATGTTGCAAATGTGTATCTATATATGTCCATTCAGTTTATACTAAGTGATTGAAAACTCTACATAATTGGAAAATAGTATTTTTCACTAATGTTGATTAACCATATGTGATGCAACAAAACAAAAAACAGTTTTAAATTCAGTATAACAAAATTAGTAAAGGCCAGCACTTTGAATTTTACTGCAGAAAAAAGGGTTCTTCTTGGATGCTAGTATTCTGATGTAGGAAAAAAAGTGATTCTTTTATCCATGATGCAGTATTCACAGTACATTTTTACCTAGGAATGCTTTCAAATTAATTAGTGGTTAGTTATGTATGACATTTGGAAACAGCATTAAAATATTTAATCATTGTAACCTGTGATGGAAAAAAAGAAAGGAGAATTGCAAACTTTCAAGCATGTGCATTAAATGACATGAGCAAAATAAAATATGCATTATAGAATATTTTGAAAGTGGCCAAAGCTACAAAACGTTTTTAAACAAATTGTGTACTTTAATAGCTGTACATTTTTTCCAAACTGATCTCAGTTCTACACAATTTAATCAGAATGAAGAGATCACAGGATATTCACAGAAAATTCATGATATACATTTAATTTGCCAAACACATTTTAATACAAATCATTTTAGGCATTTTTGAGACACTGTAAGCTAACAAATCTTTTTCCATGTAAATGGTAGTTTGGGGGTATGCTTACACAGTGTCCGACTCACTCATAAAATGGTATATATCACTTTGCTTTTAGTTGTGTTGTTTACATACATAATGATGGGCAGATACATGCACTGAGATCTTTTTTATAGATATACTCTTTTTTTTTTTTTTTTTTTTTTTTTTTGTGTATCAGTAAACCTCAAAATAAACTGTGTTCATAAAGTCCTGGTGCAATCTCAAACCTATAATTGTTCAAAACTGCAACATCTCTTTCCAGACACACACATATCTTAATTCCTACATACTACAAACATTAAAGATAAGAATGCCAACATAATACACATAATATATATACCAGGTGAGTCTTCTCATCTTGCAGATTGGTAGCTAGGCAACCTTGCATTTTACAGATAATGTAAAATGCAGCTGCTGACATTGCATTCACCAACCTGCTGATTAGGGCTATACTGGTGCTCTCTGTTAACGTGCTTGAGTAACGCCATAGTTAACATGCTGGAAAGTCCTGGCGAAGGTTGGAATGAACTTCTGACCTTTGCCTATCACGCTTGCAAATAAATAATGGTTTTATTCATTTCTGTTTATGTTTTGAGAAAGTTTTGCAAATCATCTGTTCTTTCCGAATGCACTAGAAAGTGGATTTGCCCACAAATATGAAGTTCTAGCTGTTATCAAGTTTGTATCTACGTACTGTATTTCGTACACTCTTAGAACAACTTATTGGCTTTTTCTTTTGTATGAAAGAGTAGCTTTAAATAATAAAATATTATGCAATTATGCCTTATGTTTGAAAGTTACAATCACAATGCTGTTATGCATTTATTTGTGATTATAATTTACGATTTATCCATTAAAGCATATTCTAACAAGCAAAATTTGTGTTTTCTTGAAAGTCACATAATTAAACTAATTAAGTGAAATGATACTTCCGCGCCAAAGTATCAGTTCTCGTTAAATTTACTAAACGTAAGAAGTACCTTCAAGTGGCAGTATTTGAATCTGGAACCCTCAGCAATGAAGGCCAATGCGCACACTATTGTGCTACAAGAGCAAGTCACTTCACGCACAGCGATGCAAAATAGTCATTTCAGCCAAAATTGATACGATGCAATGCAGTGGATAGTGTTTACGGCATAGTCTGTAAAACATCGGGGCTTCATAACTTCTCAATCTACAGGATTTATATTTGCAGGGTCGTCATATTACATGGTAACCCTCTTGCGACCTTTCTATTCTCTGCTCTTCGCTTGCCATCTAGTGGGACGTGGACGTAAGACCACTGCTCCTGCTTGAAGGTGCATTGGTGCCATGTCTCGCTGTTACTGGTGCATCAGGTCCACTAAGGCAGGTGCCTCTGTCACTACAGTAAACATAGTGCGTCACTTATCTGTGGAAGAACAGTGTTTATTTGCAAAGTGTACTTTAAACTATTTGTTCGCTGTGTGCACAGAGAGTTTGTTGAAAAGTTTTCCAAATTCTGTACCACCTGCAAGAAAAATTGTACACACGATCATGAATAAATTTGAAGCTTTGGGTTCTGTGTTAGATAAATATTTTAGATGATCAGCTTCACAGAAAATGAACTAGATGAAATCAGAGTAAGTTTGGAACAATCAGCTGAAAATTCACTAACAAATTAGCTCAAATAGATGTATCTCCGTCTTCTAGGAGAAATCCTATATTTCTGTTAAAACAAAATCTATTACTACACACAAGTGCAAGCATTGAAAGAAAATGATTCTTGTAAGCGAATGAAT
Organism: Tenodera sinensis; assembly: GCA_030765045.1. Taxonomy (NCBI): domain Eukaryota; kingdom Metazoa; phylum Arthropoda; class Insecta; order Mantodea; family Mantidae; genus Tenodera; species Tenodera sinensis. Next base: position 161,402,268 of record CM060962.1, read on the forward strand.
TTCTGTAGTTGATTTTTCGTATCTGTAGAAAGTGATTTCATGGATCCAAGGTTTTGGTTTTCTCCAATAAATCTTGGTTTCACCTAAATGGATGCATGAACACACACAACGAACGATATTGGGCTTCAGAAAAACCTCTGTGATTGCATGAAATAACTCACTATGAGCTGAAAATTGGTGTATGGTGTGCGATAAGTGCTAGCAAAATAATAGGACCAATTTTCTTTAAAGAACAATTAATGTAGGGTGATACCGTAGACTAATTCTAGGACTACTTTTTGATCACTTGACAGAAGAAAAATCGTATGGTTGGTTCCAACAAGATTCTGCAACAGCATATACGGCCACTGAGTCATTAAACAAAATAAGAGGTGTTATATGACTCCTACATTTCCCTGACCTAACTACTTCCCACTTTTATTTGAGATTCTTTAAAAGACAGAGTTTATCTTGTACATACAGGAACTTGGTGATAAGCTGCTGAGCTTAGGCAAGTGAACAAGAACATTTTTACTGAACTGCCTGTTTGAGAGCAGATCTACATTTCCAGCATCTACTGCTGGAAAGGAGTACTGCAAGGTAAGGATTTCAATGTGCTTTTGTCAGCATCATTTTCCTGGCAACTTCCAGTTCTCTCGTGCAATGGAGAGAGCGCAAAGATGGGTTCCCATATATTATAAACAAACAAAAACACACCCAGATAATATAAAAGCTTCCATTAATAATGACATAAAAAGGTAATGTGCAATATTACACAATTATCCTTCTGAAACTATTAAGAAATTAAAAAAAAAATGAGGTTTCAAGGAAGTATTGTACTAGTTACAATAGTACTTTACTTCACAGAAGGGTAAACACTCAACAGACACAAAGTATGAGAAGCATTGTGTAGTGACAACTTGTATTAATTGACGACACACTATTTAGTAAATTATTGATTATTATCAATTTTGAGTCAATAGTTACACTAGTATATTACCTACTTAGTGTTTTTTGAGGAACATGCTTTGCAAGCATGCTGCATTCATCAACTTTATTTGTACTCAGGAAATCAGTTTGGTTAAAGCAACGAAAACAAAAGGAAAAGAAATAAAAGAAGATATCTAACAATTCCAGAAATGTAATTGTCTTCACTTTAAAAACTGCTAGCAGTCAAATGCATGAAGAAAATTCTCACTTTTAACATGCAGAAAGAACAAATAATATTACAGCTGTGTGTTGCAGCATTTTTCTAGATTTTTCACTTTATTAGACTTACAATTATTTTTCTGATAAATTTTCACACCAAATGTTCAATGTCTACAGTGTGGTGTTGATGTGCATTTAATAGAGCAGTTTTCTTATATATAATACCTGATACTGTCATTAACATACCATGTAAACTGAAGGAGAAAACAATTATAAAGTAGTAAACAGTGAAAACGCTGATAATTCCTAACTCCCATTTTTTTCCTCCATCAGATCACTGTAAATTCAGCTATCGTACCGAAACATTTAATCTGTTAGTGCATTTAATATAATTCTGTAAACACCACACATGAAATAGATATACAACTGATACAATTTTCAAACAATTATAAAATTAATAAAACAAGAAGTTCTGAAAACTGACCAAACACATAAATTGTAACTTCCTTTCTTCTTTTTGCATATTAAACTGTAGAGTTTTCTTTCTTAATTTGGCTGCTAGGATTTTTTACGGTGGTGATGCATATTTTCTGGAATGACTGCATGAAAGAAAGGATGGTAAAAATAATGATTCTGAGAGGTCAGAAAGGATCATAATATCTAGCTCATGCAACTAGTGATTAAGAAACTTACCATCATTCATTGTAGCCTTGAGGCATCTCTTTAGAATGTCTTTTGCTGCCATTTCATTTTTGCTGTTTGCACACACATTTTTCACCAAACACTTCAAAATTTTACAGAAGTCTGTACTATTCAACCATCTGCTTACAGTGGTATCTGTGCAATTTGCTAGGCCTGCCTTCACACACCACAGCAACACGGATCCATTTTGTACCTACCAAACAAGTGTATTAAATTGAGGCACCTTGCTTAAAGATTAATATCACCTTTCAATTTATTAATGCATAGAACAACATTTTATTTGTTAATGATGCTGGTCAACTGCCAGGAATCATATCAGCATCAGCGGTGTACCAGAATTTCATCCCGCAGTTCTTTCACATGACAGTAAATCTACTGACATGGTGCTGTCACTTTCAAGCACACTTAAAAACCATTGGTCTGGACCAGGTTTGAACCCGTAACCTTGTAACCAGTAGGTCAGCACCTAACCAACTGAGCCACCCACACGATTACTGATACATAATTCTATTTGAGAGGTAGAACTGGAACTTAAAAATTCAATGCCACAGCTGGGATTTGAACCACAGACCCTCCGCTTACTAGGCGGGTGCTTTAACCATTAAGCCATAAACATTGCCTACACACGACTTGTGTGTTTAAAAACACCAACAGTAGGTTTGTTGGCATAAATAAATAATAATTAACATCATTCTATATTTGCAAAATAACATTTGGTTAGGAACTAATGAAAAATGCTTTAAAAATTGTCAAAAAATGCATTAACATATATATATATATATATATATATATATATATATATACAGCCTGCCTCTGTAGTGTGGTGGTAGCGTGTCTATCTGCCTCACATTCAAGAGGTCCCAAGTACGAATATCAGTCAGGGTGAGTTATAGGAATAAGATCTTTTTTGAGGTTTCCCTTTATCCTGAGAAGACAAATGTTGGGTAACTTTAAGCTCTATGAATCTCATCTGAGCATCATTTCCCCCATTCATTCATTCGTCATCTAATTTGACATCCTGTTGGAGGACATTATATATGTGCACACACACCCATCCACACATACTTATATTTCTCCTTACAACATTTTAAGATCATTTAAATATTTCAATGGCTCTGTACAGTATTGTGGTTTCTTCTGATATTAAACTCTTTGTTCTTTCCATATTAATTTTCATCCAACTAGGCTGAAATATGGCACTATAGAAAGCATAACTAAACGAGTAGAAATAGGGATGGACAATATGCACACCTAATACAACACCGCCACAACTAAAAAATGGGCTGTTTTGAGTTACATCCATTTTCCAATCCATGGAATGGTTCTCTACCAAAAATGAAAACCGCCATATCTCGAATCTGCTTCAGTCAGGGGCTACACAAGATATTTCAGTCTTGAAATTTGGAATACTCTATCGGCCCAAAGAACAATACCACCATATTCCAAGTTATGACTGTGATGCATGACAACTGAGAACACCAATTTCTTTCATTTAGAAATAAGAGTGTCACATTTCAAGTTGTGGACATTTTACAACCTGTGAGAGTTGTTTCAGGCCCCACATCTTCAGCTATGGCAGTGTAGAATTTAATGTCAAGTAAAACATGTGCCACAATTTATTGTATGGCAGTATTGCATATGATTTGGACAGCATAACCAGCTGTAAATGCTGGTGTGGGACACTGTATGCTATACTTTCTGCAGAAATTTGTCATTATTGAGTGATCATCAATTATGAGTGCTGCTTTAAGAATCCCTTTCTCTCGCGGTAAATATCTTGTGAGCCTAGTTATGGCATCAACTCAAGACTCTGTAAATCAAGGTATATAATTAATGATTATCTCAATACTTATTTATATAGCCACAGATTAAATACAGCAAATTCCATGTAACAGAATGCATTTGTCTGTACTACACTGCTTTTAACAAACTTATAAGGATTTTATCTTTTTGAATTGCATATCAGTAAGAGCATCATAATCATGACACTCATTCATTTTGACAAGATATTATAAGTGTTTAGAGGCTAAAATACACATTGTGTCAGGCATCATAGACTTCTATTTAAAAAGTGATAACCGTTGCTGCATTAGATGATCCCTGCTACATCCTTTATTTATGCATTTTACCATGACCTTCACTAACACTAGCTTTAACAAACAATGAAATTAATAATTAAACTACAAAGCATGCATTAATTTCTAAGGTTGCTACTTAGAATATTTCACCTCCGGTAACATGGGGTAGTTTGTCTTCCTCATAATCAGGTTCGAATCTCAGTTGAGGTGATTTAGGTGGATAAGGTTTTCCAGTAGGTTTCGCTTATTCTCGAAAGAAAATATCAATTTTTTCTGACCTCTTTGGATCCCAGCTCCAGACCCATATTTAGGTCATGTTACGCCCATGGGCCCAATAATTTTTCTCCCACCCCCTCCCCCAACAACAAGCTTAGGCAATTCTGAAAAACATTTAGGAAAAACCGATACATAATTATAGTAACTAATCTTGAGTTCGCAGAGGCGGTATTGTCAACTGCATGATGTGTACATCTCCATTCATCTGCCTATGATTTCCATCTCAATAATAACAATCCCCACAACCATCACTGCTATTTTTTTATTCACTCAAAGTTTACGCTCAAACATTTACCGCCCTGGATCCAGGCTGATGTGGTCCATGCGTAGATATGGGGCTATCCAGGTTGTTATAATCATTTTAGAACAATGCAATAAAAGCCCATGCCTATACTGAAGTAGATCGTCATGAACAGTAATTTGGGATCAGAATCAAAGGGTAAAATCTTTAGACAAACCATAAATCATTTAGGTATTTATGAAAATGGAAGAAATAATAATAATAATAATAATAATAATAATAATAATAATAATAATAATAATAATAATAATAATAATAATAATAATAAGAAGAAGAAGAAGAAGAAGAAGAAGAAGAAGAAGAAGAATAAGAATAATAATAATAATTTTAAGAAAATAGTACAGCTCCTGTTTGTCCACAGGTGATCTGTAAAGGGCGAGGAAACATTATGTAGAATCACAACACCAATTACTGATTTTAATGACAGCGACTTTGATGATTATGATGCAGACGATTGGCCTCCAGGTTCTGATGACCAAGATAGTGAAGATGGTAATTCTATAAGCAGGAATCAGCCCAAAGATAATAAAAAGAATAACATTTCGGGATTATGTACCCCTCCAACAACAAAAGGAAACAGTAATATTGCTGTTAACACAACAAAAACAGGAAATTTAGATGGGGGAGGCAACCCTAACCTTTTGAGTTGTAAAAGGAAGAGACGTCCTGACAAATGGAACAGAAATATTTTGAAAAGGAACAAAATTCCTGAGAAGCCTATATTACTTCTATGGCTCTGAAACTGGTCAGAAGAAGCTACAGCCAGTGTGTAGATCTAAATGTAAACAGAGGTGCTCTTCAGATTTCAAAGGAAGAGCACAAGGAAGTATTGATGCATACTGGACAATGGGTGATGTGACATGTCAGAGAGCTTTTATAGTGAACTGCACCACTCCAGTTACTCCAAAATATATGTTTGTGAAGGATCAATTCAAAAAATTAATCTTGCTTATTATCTGATAATTGGAGGAACCAGGAAAGGAGTATGTAAAAAGTTCTTCATGGCAATATTAAACATTGGTGGCAGGACTGTGAGAACTGCTTTGACCCAGGGAAACATCTGTACTTCAACAGAAGGGGAGCAGAGAGGAAAATATGGGAATCAGAAACGCGTGAACCCAGACATACTCAAAAAATTTTGTGATTATATTAACTCATTCCGAAGTATAGAATCACACTATTTATGAAAGAACACTCAAAGGGAATTCATATTAGCAGAGCTCAGTCTTGCAGAAATGTACAGATTGCTCAAAATTAAGTTTGAGGAAGGCTAAGTTGAACCATGTAAATATTCCACTTACTCATATTTTTAACTAGAAGTTTAATATAAGCCCCCTGGCACAACAGCCCATGAAGAGCCAAGCCTTACCACCCAGCCGCTGCATCCCCCACCTTGCCCCACTACAGGCATCATTGGTGGGGTGCAGTACTGGAGGATAGTATGTGGTCAGTGTCCTGATCCCTCCCAGCCAGTTATGTGGTCTTCCATCAAGTAGCTCCTCAACTGGTCCCCCTGGGACTAACGCGGCTGAGTGCACCCCGGCCAGACCTCCCAGAGGAGATAAAATCCCCATGCTGGTACAGAGAATCGAACCCGGGTCCTATGCGCCAGAGGCAAGCATGCTACCAACTGCGCTACAGAGGCGGTCAGAAGTTTAATATAGGTTTCTTTACTCCCAAAAAGGATCAGTGTGCTACACGTGAGAAATATAAGAACAGTAACGAGAATGACAAGCAAAGCATGGAAGATGAGATGGCTTCACATAAACTTGAAACTAAACTGTCTAGAGAAGAAAAAAACAAAGACAAAGTATTTGGTACAAGAAACCTAGAGATTGCTGTTGTTGCTTGCTATGACCTGCAGGCTGGCCAAACTACTCCCTTGGCATAGGTCATGAATTTCTATTACAGTCGCAAATTTTCAACATACAACTTTATGGTGTACAACATGGAGATTCTGAAAGATTCTGTTATTTGTGGCATGAGGACCAAGCACATCGAGCCAAAGAAATTGGTGCATGGGTATACATGTTCCTGAAGTCCAACTGCTTAGAAAAGAACACTGTTTTACTCATATAACTACACAAGACAACATAATAAATATTTGGCAAGCATGTACCTGTATGCAGTCACATGTCTTGATTTACCTTCAATCACTCATAAATTTTTAACTGTAGGCCACACTTAGAATGAAGGAGATTCCATGCTTTCTGTCATAGAGAAACAGAAAAAGAGAATTTAAAGGTGATTCTGTTTACGAGTAAGAATAATTCAAAGCTCTAAATAAGGTGGAAAGCCATTCATTGTTAATGAGCTGGAATCAGAAAACTTCACAGATCTCAAAATACTTGCACAAAACATGGGAGAAAATTCTACAGTCAACTCCAATGGACAAAAGGTTACTTGGCAAAACATTGAGTGAGAAAGGAATTTCCTAGTATAGTGGAGTACAAAACTTCCAATACACAGATTGAGTTTATGGAAATAAACATTACTAGGAAAACAAGTAACAAGCAGAAGCAAAGTAAATCAATACCTCTATTAGAGAAAGCCTTCCTTGAAAGTCCAAGTATTTCAGAAATTAAGAAGAGGGATCTACTGCAACTCTGATCTCATCCCAAAGACCTATAATGTGTTCTGCCAGTCTCTCAAGGTCAGGAAGAATGAAGACGTTACCAGTGATTCAGACAAAACATTTGTGTTTATATTACATTGTTTACTCTATACTTTTAATATGCTTAAGGGTTAGCAAATTCATTTAGATGAATATTAGCTTCCTTTTTGCAAAACTAAGCAAATACATGAGTAATTATTATTTATTTATGCCAACAAACGTACTGTTGGTGTTTTTAAACACACAAGCCGTGTGTGGGCAAAGTTTAAGAGGTAGAACTGGAACTTAAAAATTCAATGCCACACGGCTTGTGTGTTTAAAAACACCAACAGTAAGTTTGTTGGCATAAATAAATAATAATTACCATGTGAAGGTTATTTAATCCTGGGATATAAAGTACTTGCAATAGTAAGTCACCATTGGGGTAATGGTCTCTGATGTGAGACTGCCTTTGTGGTTTACCAGGAGAAATACGAACTGGCTTGAGAATTTAATGCCATTCTGGCAGTTTGTCACAATAGCTCAGTGGTTAGAGCGTCCGCCCGGCAAGCGGAAGGTCTGTGGTTCAAATCCCAGTTGTGGCATTGAATTTTTAAGTTCCAGTTCTACCTCTTAAATACATGAGTGTTAACTTTCTGACTGTGCTTTCACGTTCAGTTACGTTTAATTATCATTTCTTGAGTTGTAACTCAAAGGTAAAACTAAGCAAATAAATGGTTTCTTTACACAAAAGTAAAACAAAATTTAAATGTTAACTCTCTCGTAGTACAGCTTTTGTTCTGTAATTTGCTCATTTGATTGCTTGATATTGCCAATAGTATGTACTTTACCATAACCATACTATGTTTATGTAAGTAATGTTGCATTCAAAACATGGCACTTAACCGCCACAACACTAGATTCTTGCCAAACTTAAGTGTTAGTCAAATTTGTAATATACCCTTTGATGTTGTCTAAAATTGCCCATAATTTCTGAAAACGTGAAACTTTTCCGCTAAAAAGCATCTTTAATATGACTAACAAAACTTTCAAATGCAAAATTCTCAAAGTTGTGTCTTTTGAGTTGTAGCAGTGTTGTATTAGGTATGTGAATAATTTACATAATAGAAATAACAGGGACAAAACTAACTAAAAGGTAATCTCAGCAGTTTGGATAGTCGTAGACTACCTTTCTGTTATACTAGGGTTATCAGACATCCGGAAATTCCTGGATATGCCCTACATTTTAACCATTTGTCTGGTGCCGGGGGGGGGGGATTTTTGAAAAGTCTCTAATGTCCTACATTTTCAGAAATAAGCAGTGATCACTAGAAAATGAACTAGCAACTGGCAGAATAGAAATGAATAATTGGTTGTTAGCCACAACTGCAACCCCCAATGACAACATGGCTACATTGGCTACAGTCAAAGTACACTCATGCACAGTAACATTGAACAAGAGATCAGCAATGCAGCATTTGCACTTTGAGGCAAAAGGCTGGTATTCTTTGGGGGCAAAGCAACACAATCTTAATGATGAAAGAGTATTTTCACTAATAAGAGCACAGCAGACAGATGAAAGGAACAGATTATCTATTGATTCATTTAGAGGTATTGTTTTAGTGAACTACAATTTTAAAAACTTCAGTTGTGTGAAATTTCTTGATTATATTTTAAACCAGATGCTTCACACAAGATCACTTCTTCAGAGAAGTATAACTGATTGTTCATGATCACATTTAACACCATATGTTTCAGGATTTTAAGAAAATATAAGTGTAGATGCCTATGGCTATATATAAATAGCATTTAAATTATAAATTTACATTATTTTTGCATTCGCCGACAATGTCCTACATTTTTTACGATTGTGTCCTACATTTCTAAAAAATAATCTGGTAACCCTATTATATACTTTCTGGCAACAAAAATATTCACTCTCTATATATAACTCACACAGTAATGTAGCAGTTACAAAAATAACGAAAACAGTAAGGAACTATCTTACGCACTCTGTTACCACAATAAATGTATTAGCATGTAATATATCGGGAATTACAGTGCTTTTCTCAAACACTGTGGCCAGCATGGCAGAAAGCACATCAACAGATATACTTGAGACCCCCCATCATGCGGACACAGTGCATTTGTACCTGCTTGTGACTTCCAACAGCATAATGTGAATGAACAGCAATCATTTGTCTAATTTATTTTGTTTCTGTTCCATGTTTATAAACATGTAGTTTTAAACTATGATAGTTAAGTTACAAGTGTTATTTCTTGTTGACAATTACATAATTATAAATAAGTCACTTAACATTTACTAATATTTGTTAATTTAATTTGCTTCACTATTAATAGCTTGTTTTCTTTTTTTTATTCTTGTACGAAAGCTAGAAAACAATTTGAAACACAATTTCCCAGTTTACCTATCCCAAACAAAGAAACTGAGAAAAGACTTAAAACAAATTTAGGAGAACAGGGTCCATTCTGGATAGAAAGCGAAGAGTAAAAAATCCAGTTCTTACTGAGGAGAAACTGGATGAAATCACAAAACATTTAGAAACATTCTCGTAAATCCTTGAGGTGGCTTGCATAGGTGTTGGGGAATAAAGACTCTTACGCCACCTGTTGGTGTTGTGTTAAGACTGTAGATTGTGCTGCCCTCTGCAGTGGATATGTAACACCATTTTAGCGACTTGTCTTTGGTAACCCAGGACCCAAAAGTTCTGTAAATGGACATTATGATAATAAATATGTGTGAGCAGAAGTTTTACTGTGTTGATTCCTTGATTTCACTAGTGTGTAGCAACAATAGGAAAAAGGTACTTCAATGAGCTCAGCTTGGTATGGTACCAAGCTCTTAATATTGAAACCACACAGGGTCATTGTGGTCCAAGAATTGGTAAGGATTTTGCAAAATGTTAACAATGGAGTAATTCACCCATGCGTAATATTCTTCTTTGCAAAACATGGCTTCATTTACAGGGTTATGCTTGATCGCAAAATAACAAATTGGAGCACATAAAAACCCAATTTTACATGTAAGGTTCCCATGCACTATGCAAAAATTGGAGTGTAGTGTGCAGTAACTACATACAAAATAATAGGATCCATATTTTTTTAACAAACAATAAATGCAGAGGAATACTGGAATGTCATACTCAAACTATTTTTTAAACAGCTGTCAAATGCTGAATGTCAGTCTGGATTTTTCCGACAAGACTCTGCTACAGCACATACCACAGATGGGTCATTAGATTTAATTCAGGAAATTTTTAAAGTTGGGCAGTTAGTAAATGACGCTTTGATTAAATTGCATATAATTTTATCTATGGGGGAACTTGAAAAATGAAGTGTATGCAACAAATCCCTATGCATGGGAAGAACTAAAAGAAAATGACAGGTGGGAAATTCGCTCAATTTGGATACTGAATCTGGACTGAATGCAAATTTCATGAGAAAATACCAGAAATGTGTGTATAGAGAACATTTCCAACATCTCTTATGAATTTATGATACATTATATGCTTATTATCATGCCACGAGTGATTGTCAATTTATCTAGAGAATCTGACTATCATGAGTTGCATTTATTAAGACTGTTTTACGAATTAAAGGATGATATAGCATTTGTCAAACTGATTCCAAACATATTTTCTGTTGTGTTTTGTGTTCTAAGATTCCCCTCTGTGAACTATTCAGCATCAGATGCTTCACCAAAGTGGGAGTCAGTCATTTTTGACATTTAAACCTAGCAGCTCTTTTGTGTCAAAGCTGTTGCACATCTGTAAGACAGTACAGCTAGATTTTCTAACCTGATCACAACATAAGAAAAGCAGAGGTGATAATTAAAACTCAGAGGAGGTTATAATGAAATTTGATAAATTTTTCGAGAATAAAGACTATCATTGGTTGCAAATTGAAACTGTTATGCACATGATTGGTTGATTTTGACAAAGTCAAGTATGAGTGGAATAATCATTATAATTGTAACTATATGAGAATGGGAAGTGGTTGTGGGAATATATATCTTTTGGTGGTAGATCAAACAGAGGAAGCCGGCATGTAAGTCATCGAGCAGTGGCCGCAGTGTGAGAGGAAAGCATTCTAGTTACCTGCATGTGATTACATTACTTATCAGTCTAGGTCATAAATGAGCTTGCCAAGTGACACAGAATAATTTTGTGATTTTAAAGAAAACGTAATATGTAAATATTACAAAAAAGAATATTTTACCATAAATTATAAGTTACATAAAAATTAAGTTATGAGAACAAATTGTAACAAAGACTACAAAATGTGAAACAATAAAAGTTATAATAAAAAGAAAATCATTTGTAAAAATGAAGTACTCTCTAAAAGATAACACACTTTATGTGCCGTTTAAACTATACACAGGAATCTGAAAGGTGACTACAGAGGATTTTTAATGTTCTGTGTAATTACACCCTGAATCCTTCTATTAATTTTATATTTCTCCCTCTATTTTACAAACACATTTGTGATATAATAATTAAACTAGCTGGAAATGGTATACAGTGAAGTGAAAATATAACTGTCATTTTGAATCAAAATTCACAATTGAGCTTTGCTGACTTTTACTTATGTAATACATAGGTTTCGCAGACATCCACTTCAACAGCTACCTTTGACTGCCAGAATGATTTGAAGCATTCCCTCTGAAGTCTTGAGGCTCTTCTACTGGGTTTCTGATGAACCTATGTAGTGGGTTGTCTTCAGTGTGAATTTCAAAATTCATTATAGCGGACTCTTTATTTTGTCAAGAATGCTGAGTTAATAGTAGTTGATGCAGACATCTGTGAAACTTATGCACTACATAAGCAAAAGTTAGTGAAGCTCACAAGTGTTAATTTTGATACAAAGTTACTCAAAATCATATTTATAATTGTTCCTCAGAATACAGGTAGGTAGGCGGGTAGGCGGGTAGGTAGCTAGGTAGCTAGCTATGTAGGTAGGTAGGTATGTAGGCAGGCAGGTAGCTAGGTAGGTAGGCAGGCAGGCAGGCAGATAGGTAAGGTAGGTAGGTAGGTAGGTAGGTAGGTATGTAGGCAGGCAGGTAGCTAGGTAGGTAGGCAGGCAGGCAGGCAGATAGGTAAGGTAGGTAGGTAAGTAGGTAGGTAGGCAGGTAGGTAGCTAGCTAGGCAGGTAGGTAGGTATGTAGGCAGGCAGGTAGCTAGGTAGGTAGGCAGGCAGGCAGATAGGTAAGGTAGGTAGGTAGGTAGGTAGGTAGGTAGGTAGGCAAGGTAGGTAGGTAGGCAGGCAGATATAGAGCAAGGGACTTATTGAAGATGGTCCTTTATTCAACTCAAACCAGATGATTGGGTTGATTACACCGTTATGCAATTTCAAAACTTCTCATTTTCTTGAATATAATAGGTGATCCAAATGGATTTTCTGGGCTGAATTCGAAAATAATCTTCATTTTCTCCCATCTTATCAGGTTTTCAAAATATTCATAAATAAAAGAAATGAAATTAAAGCTTTGTGAAACGTAATAAAAATTACTTTCAACAAGAATTTTGTATGAAAAACTAGGCCATAATTATAATTTGTCACTAATTAATTATTAATAATTAAAAGGACATTCTTAACCTTACTTCAATATTGCACTTCAAATTTTCTTCTCTTTGACCTTCTTGCATGTTATTCAGAACAGTCCCTTTTTAACATCCAATAATAGTCTGCCATCATGTGAACACTCCACTTCCCTTGATACCTTATTTCCATACTTCTTTATCCTGGTGAAATTTTTCACCGTTTCTCAGCAAAATCTTCTAAGTTATTAGGGAAATAATTTAGATGGGAATGAAGAAAATTTACTTTGACACTCATGTTGCAACCAATCTGTTTGAACTTTTGTAGCATCACTTTCACTATGTTAACATGATTTTGGTCTTTTTTATCTCCAATGAAATTAAAGACTTTTTTGAAAGCACTCCAGGCATCTTTCACTTCTCGACTCAAAGTATTCTCAAACTGACGGTCTATCAGTTTTTGAATTTGTGGGCCAACAAATACACCACCTTTAGTTTTTTCATAGAATAATGAAGGAAATGTAACACAAAGGTATTTAAAGCACTCACTGTCTTTATTTAGAGTTTTCACAAATTGTTTCATTAAACCTAATTTCACATAGAGAAGTGGCAACAATACTTTTGAGGGATCAGCAAGAGGTTCACTTTTTATACTCTTTTGCCCGGTGTTAAATTAGTCCTACGTAGCCACTGTTCCCTTTCCCATTTTTATACTCTTTTGCCCGGTGTTAAATTAGTCCTACGTAGCCACTGTTCCCTTTCCCAGTATTCTGACCTAGTTTTGCTATACCATTCACATAAGAAACAAGGATTAATACCTTTTTGAGAAGAATCTATGAAGAACCTGTACTTTTTACTTTCTCTACTGGTAAGTAGGGGAAGTATTGTATTCCACCCAAAAATTCAATGTTGAGATTTCACCGGAAATATATGTTTTGAGGATCCCTGAATCCAAAAAAAGCATTTTTAGAAAAAGGTCTGTGTGTGTGTCTGTGGACAGCATAACTCAAAAACGAAAAGTCGCTTAAAAACCAAAGTTGGTATTTAACTTTAATGTCATTCAAGGATGCGACACGAAGATTTTGAAGAAAATAGCCCCACCCTAAACTACCCTTTACATGGAACATTTTTCGAAAATTTTGATTTTCTTGAAAATGGCTAACGATTTTGATTAAAGTGTCATATGTGTGAGATATTTTGATGACAAATGAAATGCATATCTTGAATTTTCTGGCTATAGCCCCTGTAGTCGTATTTACTCTGGACGACTTTTGCATAACTGGTAAACCGTTAGAGATAGACAAAATCATACTCTACAAAAAATGTAGATCTTGCTAAAATACACAATTTATATCTCAATAAATTTTCTTGTAGGGTGAACCATTTCGGAGATATTCCTTGTTATGTGTGTGAGTTTCTGAAAACTTAAAACTTCCGTGAAATGGAACATCGTTCATTTTTTTATATGTTAAGTGTGCAAAGAGAACGGAATTTCAAAGCTTTAAAAGAGTTGACTATCGCACAAAGCCTACTGCATTCTAATATTCCCCTTGCACCAGGGTTGCCAACCCGTATGATAATTATGGGGGCATACGATAATTTTAATGTTTGTACTCATGGTAACCAACCCGTACGATAATTATGGGGGTGTACGATAATTTGAATGTTGATAGTTCGATACAGGCGAAATATCATTTTCACTGCCTCATAGCCTGTCTCCACCACTCTAAGACAACGATTCCATATCCTACTAATCCTCTTCTCCTTTATCCTCTTATCAACAGTAATATTCCGTGTGAAATAAAGAACAGGCCTGAACCTGACAATTTCTGGAGTGTTGTTAAACACATGTGTTACCTAGGTGGAAATACTGATTTCAAAGAACTGCTGGAGTTTGCATTGTCAGTGATTTCGTTGCCCCACAAAAATGCTTCTTGTGGAACACTTTTTTCTAAACTGGGCTTAATAAAAACCAAAATTAGAAACAGATGGGCACTAGACGCGATAAATGGACTTATTCATCTCAGCTTACGAAAGAATGTGGTAGGTCCGAAAATCTGCAAGTTACCAAGATGTTAAAGTTTATCTCAGCAATAAATTTGTATAATACTGCAATAGTTGAGGAAGATGATGAACTTTCAGATGAATAGTACAAGAAACATAAGTGCTAAAGTTGTCATACTGGTTGAGGTCATCAACCTTGTAAGTGGACACCATAAAGATCAATACTATTACATTTTCATAAGTGTTGTGCTGATATTTTCATTGTTGTAGCATTTGGTTTATGATGTACGATAATTTTGAATCCAAATCTATAATTTTGAGTGGCCAGTACGATAATTTTACTTTTAAAAGTTGGCAACCCTGCCTTGCACCTACAAGGAAATAAGCAATAAAATAATTTGTACAAATGTTTATTTCAACTAACACGAAGGTGAGTGAGTGAATGTGTAGGGTGTAACGGCCTGTCGATAACGAGCTCATTTGGGCCAACACGAAGAAGATATAGGAATAAGAGTTTGTAAGAATGGTTAGTACGAGAGTAGAGAAAGTCATGTGAGTGCAACACATCAGATTTTTGGAATTACAGTTTATGTTATAATGTTATGATATAGTTAGTAGATTTTAATAAGTATAAAAATGTATAAATACAAAAATATAAAATATAAACATAATAATAGTTACATTATTTCACATTTTCAGTCTAAAAGTTGAAATTATAAGCTGTTAAGCCTTTCTAACAAACGCTAAGCACACAGTAATATTACTACAGTACGTACATTACGAAAAATATTCAAAACATAAAATTTTGAATTGCAAAAAATTCTGATGTGGTATGCGAAAACAGATTTCAGTTTTGCAATCTGTGTGAAAATGTGATTCAGTAATGCTCATTCATTTCAAAAAAATGAAATCCATGCAGAACGGTGTAATCTCTCTTTTGGATTTCCTTCTGCTTAATATCTATGTGATGAGTACCATCACCATCAGCTAGGCAATGAACTTCTTTGTACATTTTCATTCCAGTTTCCCGTACTGCATTTGTCAAGACGGATCTTACAGTGTTGTATCTCTTAATTATAGGAAGTTCTCCCTCAGGACATTTTATAAAAATACTTGGGGAAGGGAGATGCTCACCAGAGTATCTGCAGTGGTTTGTGCTTGAAGACCATTTTGGGAATACTGCAAACTGAAGATTACACTGCATTCATTTTAAGCATGCCTCTCTATTCCTTGTATTAATTAACCAAGTGTTTACGACTGTAGCTTCTGAGAACAGTTCCACTCCTTTTCCTTTATGTGGATAGGAACACAAAGCCTTATATTCTTTACCATGTAAGGCCTTTCTCAGCTATCCAACTGTTTCAAAAGTCACATGATTCTAGTCGTAGAGCAGAAATGCTGTGGTTTGTGAGCACTTCTTAACTCTGCACCACAATGACATGTGGATTCTTTAGCGACTGTAGCTTGGTGTGAATATTCAGCTGCTGAAGATACATTTCCCAAGAAGTTTTCAATATTGAAAGTTCCTTTACATTTATGAGGGTTATAATCATAGAATTTGGAGTGCCACTAGGTAGTTAAAGAATCTCTTTCACAGAAATGCAAATCATTTGGTTTACTTTTAATAGAAAACAGTTAGGGATATTGTTAACAGTGGCAAGATGGTCCAATAAACTTATTTAAGACAACTTTAGCAGAGGCTGCAATAGATGTGCCCAGCATGTCCAGATTATTTTTAAGTTTAGCCAAAATGTTGCCAGAATTAAACATTAAGAATTTACTAAAAGGTACTAATTTACCAGGATACACAGTATTTTGTATTGGGTGAGAGGGAGGTTATCTCCCATGTTTATACTTTAAGCATCACATCATAGTACACCTGACTTATTATGACTTAGAACTCTGACATACGAGTGCAACACTGCAAATGTTTAGACTGCTATGTTTCTAAAAACAAAATTAAATTGGTTTATATCTGACTGCTACTTTCTGATCTTTTGGAAGTTAATTGCTGTGTAGTTTGTATAATTTGCTCAAACACTTTAATTATCAAAATTTCTAGATTTTGTGTTCACCCAAAAATGAGTTTCACTAGAGAACAGTTCTGGGCAATTACTTTTTATGATCTTAATCCCCAAACAATATGAAGATCGGCTTAGAGATGAATTTGGCAAAGAAGCCCTGTCTAAGGCAATAACTTACAACTGGCACAGTGAATTCAAGAGACTTTTTTTTTTTTTTTTAAGTAATGAATTTCTTGAAGGACACCCAAAAACTGCTATTGTTGAATAAAATATTGCCACTCTTCAAGCATTGCTTGAACAGGGTCAACGGACATCTTGTGAATTTGTTCAGGCGACATTAGGAATTGATATGAGTCAAATCTAGTGATGGGAAAGTACCACCATTTCTCTGTATTTAATACCAATATTGATTTTTAAGCACTGATACTTGATTCTTACTTTATAAAAGTCTGTAAAGGCAATAGACTGTTCTTTGACTTACGTTCTCATTAGCAGTTTTCGGTAAAGTGTACTCATCCTACACTTCAACTTAAGCTAATAAGCATGTATACTTTGCTCAGAGTCTTATAGACAGTGCAAGGTGGAGATGTAACATTCCACTGTCTCAAAAGACTCTGAACAAAGTATACACAATTTTGTTTTTGTTCATTTTCAGATGTTGTTGTACCCTGTTTTGAAAGTGACAAACTTGTACATTGCTCTTTCAATAGTTCACTTGGAGTATGAATGTTATATGCCTCTTTAAATCTGTTATATTGTCCGACTAACCACTGCATGAAAATGCTCTTCCATATATTTTACATGCTGCTTTCCTGTTACTGGTACAGTCTACTTCAAAAGAGTTTCACACTTCTCTCATGTTTTATTCAATATCACTGTTGTACATTGGCAAACCAAAATATTTATGGAAATTAGTCATGCGGCATACCTATAAGGTATGGTTGTGACCCCAATTTGACCTGTGAAACACAAACAGTTATAAGGAAAGAATAAATATTTTCATGACCGTGCTCTCATGTTTTAAGTTCTGATTTGTTTCTGTTGGATTCATAGATTTTAGTCACTGAAGTATGTAAATGTAATGGCCAAGAGTGTCACCAAGCCATACTATTGCACAGATGTGATTTAGTGCATCAGCTAAATCAGCTTCATTATCATCTCAGTAAATGCTGCATGTTACCTCTACTCTTTCTCCCACTGTTTTGCATGTTTTCATTTAGACACATAAGTCTATGGAATGTTGCATTCATTCACTCCCAGGAAACACAGTCAAGGTCCGCCTAGAACTGTTATCCAGCAACTCTTTGGGGACATGTATGTGGCTTTCATGTAACTGTTTTCTTAACGGGCACCAGTTTTACAATGTGGCAGTTACATCACCTGACTTAAACCCCCATTTTGCAAGGGGAACCACACCTATCGTTGGTCAACGGGTCCATCGGACCTAGCCGGGAGGACTAAAGTAACATGAGTGTGAAAAGTAACATGCTTAAGTGGATAACTCAGTTTATTTCACAAAGATTTTGTGCCACAAAATATAATACATACATTTCCAAATATAAACAAACACACCGAGGACCTCCACAAGGTGCTGTTCTGAGCACAACACTCTTTAACATATATATATAAATGACCTTCCATCAATAATAAAAACTTTAGAAACCAAAATTGCTTTATTTGCTGACGATGTAGTCATTTGGACTTCTGGCTCTCCAAAAAAACCTGAATTAATTAAAGACAGAATAGAAACAGCCCTAAACAAAGTACATGAATGGAGCTCCAAAAACCTCATGACTATCAATGTGGAAAAAACAAATTATGAATTATTTACACTAAAATACAAACCAGTTAATATTAGCATAAATTATAATGGTAAACCACTCAAAGCAGTTGATGATGCCAAATACTTAGGCATCACTTTCGACAGAAAGCTAAGTTGGAAAAAACATATAACAAACATCTCAGAAAAGGTTGAAAAGAAATTGCAAATCCTGAAAAGGTTAGCTGGTGCTAAATGGGGCTGCTCAAGGAGAGTCCTTAACACAACATACAAAATGTATATTAAACCAAACCTCTTGTACTGTTCTGAAGCTTTAATAACAGCAGCAAATGCTAACATCAATAAACTTGAACAAATACAAAATCAGGCTCTTCGCCTAATCACTGGAGCAGTTAAATCCACACCTATTGATGCCATGCTTGCCTTAACACGGACCCCATCAATAACAACAAAAATAGAAGAACAAGCATTGCTCCAGCACGAGAAAATGTTACGACTGCCAAACTCTAAATGGACAGAAGAGAACCTCCCCCCTTCAATCCTTAAAACTCATAGTAGTTTCCTAGAAAAGGTAACACAGATTAAATCCAAATTGAACATTCCTAACACCAGAGAAAATCTACTTATAAGAGAAAATCCATTGGAATTATTGCAACCTACCTTCAATTTGGAATTAATAGAGGAAATAAGTAAATCAGACACACCAAAAGAAATACAACAACTTCTAGCTCTGGAAACAATCAATACTAGGTATCCCACAGAAGAATGGCTGCACATATATACTGATGGATCCTCGAAGGAAAACCTTACTGGAGCTGGAGTTACATGTTCACATTTTTCCTTTTATCATTCTGTTGGCAGAGACACAACAAATTATGATGGAGAAATAGAGGCTATATTAATTGCTCTCCGACAATTATTAAATCTTCCCTTAAATAAATTTAACAAGGCAGTAATTCTTGCACATTCTAAAGCTGCAATTCAGGGAATATGTTCAAATACTACAAAGAAGTCAACAAAAATTAGAGAATGCTACAAAATGTTAACACAACTCCAAAAAGTTAATAAGACTGTTCATCTCCAATGGATTCCAGCACACTGTGGAGTCATGGGGAACGAAGCTGCAGACTCACTTGCAAAGAAAGGCACAACAATAAAACAAAAGTCTAAATTCAATTTCTCATATTCCTCAATAAAACGCTTGATCATTAAAAATTTTTGTCATTCATACCTACAAGAAATAGAAACAAATGCCAAAGATAAAAAATGGATTACACTACTTTCCAATCCAGATATAATCCCCCAGAGACCAAGAAAAACAGCTGTTGCAGCCTTCCGACTATTGACAAATCATGACTGCTTGGCAAGTCATCTCTACAGAATAGGTATCTCAGCCTCACCAATATGTGTCCTGTGTAACGATCCAGCAGAAATGAATGAAGAACACTTGAAGACCTGTGAAGCATTAAGATCAGAAGAAACTACAGTTCAAAAGTATTGGAAAGCACGAATGCTAATGGCTTCATTGCCAGATGCAAGGCACTAGAAAACAACAACAACTCTTTGGGGACATGTGTGAGGCAATAATGTGAAATCTTAACTCCTTTATTCCCCATCTAGCTTAAAGTTAAATGCAACAACTTTCAATAATGCAAGATTTAAAAGGTTTAAAATACTGAATGTTTATCTCGAAGTATTAGAAATACTACGATACCAGCGAGTATCAAGGTACTGACTGTATCGAGGTCCCATCCCCAGTCGAATCCACAATATTTTACATCAACATTTAGATGTGAGAAAATTTTGTTGTCTATGGATTCCACATAAAATGACTCCTGATCAAGAACTACAACACGCTGATTGGTGCAGAAAAATGCTGGACAAATTCCAAGGCAGCACTTCAAATTTGGTTTGGAATATTATTACTGGTATTGCTAATGTATGATCCTGGAAAGAAAAGTCAGTGGGCTCAATTGGTCTTTTGAAAAGAACCTAAGCCTACAAAAACTTAACCCCTTCAGTTCCGGTGTCCATGATCATGGACATAGGCATTTTTTTCCTATTTGTACTAGTTTTAGCTGTTTTTATGCTATATTCTTGTTATACTGTCTGTCACCAATTAAACATACGTATTTGGGACGTATTTGAATTGTAGTGGGTTTTTTTTTTTTTTATTATAAAGAAAAGATGCAAAATCCATGTAACTGCAGTCAAATGATACCCCGTCATCATCCACGCGTGCCATCACACCAATTATTTTACAAGGGCCCTCCCCGTCCTTTACCACAGGCACATTTGACTGCAGTTACCAAGACTCGAACTCATGACCTATGGCTTTGAGTGCGTGGCCAGTGCACTACGTGTTGCCTCAACGATCATGGCTATTCAAGCCAGCAGGCTGAAGGTGTCCCAGACCGCCTAATCTAAACCGGTTTCGAATTAGAGGAAGAACGGCATAAGTAGCAAAATCACTCGGTACTGAAGGGGTTAATTTGCAGTGCTGCTAAGAACACTGTTGATAGTTTTTTTTTTATTTTTAAACAGGCCATATTGGTACTACAGGATTAGAAGATTGACTTACCGTTACTATATAAGGTTCATAAATGTCTGTTTACTGCAAATTTTTGGTAAAGTTAGTGAAAAACTCCCAAAAGGAAATATAATTTTACATCAAGACAACACGTCACATACAGCAAAACTAACAAACAACTGAGTATCTAGATGCCCCCCACCATAGAGCCTTAACCTAGCACCTTGTGATTTCTTTTTGTTTCCAAATATTAGAGATAAAATGCATAAAATCTCTTTTTCATTAGAAGAAGCAGTAGAACATAAAAACCTGGTTTTGGAAGTGCTTCAGGAAGAATGGCACTGTTTTAAGGACTGGTTTCATCAAATGCAAAATGTGTTGATGTTGAAGGGGAATATTTTGAAAAACAATAAAATAATTTAAATTTTTTAAAACTAATCCTTGTTTGACTTTCTGCAAATTTTCAGTATCACCCTTGTAAAGTTGTAATACATTAAGAACAATTGTTACTCATGGAGATTAAATAGAGTGGCAAGATTATTTCTACACAATGCTGCATGTTTATTACTGCATAAGCTAGAATAAAATCTGTGTCATACGTCATCAGTGAAAGCCATGTGTTATACATAGCTTAAGGATTACAAGGCAATCACTACCACACATACAATGCTTCAACAATTGTTCTTGGTGGTATTTCAAGGTCAAAAGAAGTGTATTTTGTGGTGGTGTCTTTGGGGATGGTTTTACCAAGTCACATTAGTATTCTAGTGCATATGGCTGTGATGTAAACAGCAAAATACACAGGTGAACTCATTTTCACAATTTTCTAAATATTCTGTGAGATTTCTATAAATTGGTTCAGATCATACTTAACAAATCCAATCCAGAAAACCAGAATAAATGGTTATGACTCTGAACCAGGTGTTATTACTGAAGGTGTCCCACAAGTTACTACACTCAGGCCTTTACTGTTTCTGATATTTATAAATGACTTGCCATATAATCTTAGCAAAGAATCAATAGCTGTGCTCTTTGCAGATGATACTAGTGCACTTATATCTGACAAGTTGCATCAGCAATTAAGAGATTCTGTCAATAAAACATTTGAACAGCTCAACATTTGATTTGAAGCAAATAAGCTATCATTAAATGATAAAACAAACTTTATTTATCTAGATAATAAAGTAGTCAGACTTACTGACACATCTACTTATTACTAAAGGCCGGAGGTGTGTGCGTTTTTCCATAGGTATGCTGGAGTACGGATCTAGCAGTGGAACTGAGCAGACGTATAGTGAAGGAAGCTCCTGTGGGCAAGGGTAAAAAGGAGTGAAGTGACATGGCAGCTAAAGAGCAGATAAACGAAACAGATTTAGTAAGAGATAAAGGACTGGCAGAGAGATTCAGACAAGAGTGGATGAAATACGATAGGGGAAACAAAGAAATGGATATGTTGAAATGGATACATTGAAACGGGAAATTCAATACTTAAAAAGAACACTGGAAAGAATGGAGGACAAAAGCAGAAAATATAATGTAGTGATTTCAGGAGTTGAAAAAAAACATGGAGTGGGAGTATATCAGGATTTAAGAGATCTACTAGTGAACAAACTGGAAATACATCTGAGAGGCTATGAGATTTGTGATGCATTCAGAATCAGATAAATACCAGGGAAAAGAAATATTCTTGTGAAGTTCACAAACACGCAAACAGCTATGGAAGTAGGTACTAAAACAGGTGAGAAAGTTGAGAGGACCAACTATTTACATCAACAAGGACTTCACATATGCACAAAGGGCAAAAATGAAGGAGCTAATTAATCAGAGACAACAAGCAAGAAATGAAGGCAAGAGGGTAAATATTAAAAACTTTGAGCTGTATGCAGTTAACCAGGCAGCAGAGAGGAAGGAGGGACCAAGCGACAGGCAGAGGCAGGACCAGCAGTTATTGCACCAAGAAAAACAAGGCAACGACCAAGCATCAGCAAGAAATATCATAGAACAGACGACTACTCAGCAACTTGCAACATTTGTGGTTTCAGTAACAGGTGCATCAAAGTCAAGGTTAAGGGTGAACAAAACGCAAGATGACAAAATGGTAGGATGTGGCATGCGAAAGAAACAGGGAAAAGAGCCAAGGTAGGGGATGACAACACTGGACAGTAAGGAGCACAGAGAAGGAGCGATATCAGTGAGGGTGAGGGGGATAGGGAGAACTAGTCAGGAGAAAAAGAAAGGACTATTTCGCCAAGAGTAACAAGGCTTAAAAAATGGTTGGGTAATCCATAAATGAGGAGTAGAGGGTTTTTATACATGGTGAAAGTGAAGTTATATTGAAGTACTGAAATGAAAATTAATGAAGTGTACGATGTAAACTGATGAATAAAAGTTATGAGTGAAGCTGATAAGAAAAGTTGAGAAAGAGGAAAAGGAATAGTGTGGGAGATGAAAGAAAAACAGAAATAAAAATTTAAGGGTGAGAGAAGGATAAGATCAGTAAAAGGAAAATGTGTAAATTGGAGAAAGGGGAAGGGTTACCATACACAATATAACCAGGGTGTTCAAGCTGTATGGGACCCTAGAATAAATTCTACGTAATCCAAATAGAGGCAAGTTGTAACATGTGTAATGTTTATGTAAACAAATGAAGTTAATATAAATAAATAAATTCATTCATTCATAGGTATACTGCACTTGGACTTTGCTGTTATTGCTCGTGCATGTAAACAACTGCAGGTAGGTAGTCTGACCATGAAAGCTGTCTCACTGCAGACAACCTACGAGCATCATATGAACACTAAAGAACACTATCACTCCACATCTGCAGCTCACTGCGAGAAGAAACAAAACAGTCGCGTTATAGTACACCTTGACCTTGCTTCTGCATACACTTGCAAGGCAATGCTTCACTATTTTGCAGAGTACTACATTACCTTGTTTTCGAATCTTGCTTCTAGTGGCAATTGTTTGCACATTTGATGGCCGTGCTGTACTTCTGACGTCATTCATACTCTGCGTCCAGCTAACCTGTATCGCATGCGAGCGCACGTCCCTCCAGCCTTTACTTATTACTTTATTCAATTCAAAACAAAGCATAAGCAAAGTAAATGAATCAACAATCAGATACAACAATTATAGTTATAAGTAAAGTATCTGATACACAATTTCTAGGGCTCCAAAAAGATGAAGAGCTCAGCTGGAGAAAACAAATAAAAATAATAGCTCTGCTTGCTTTGCATTAAGAAACTTAAAGAATCTGCTTAACCAAAATGTTTTAAAAACAGCATATTTTGCCAACTTTCACTCTCTGTTGAGACATGGAATTATCTTCTCGGGTAACATACCACACAGCAGGCAAGTGTTTATATATAAAAAAGGGCCATATGTATTATTTGTGGCATTGGGTTACATCATTCATGAGGGCCATTATTTAAAACCAAAACAATTTTTACTCTTGCTGGTGAATACATACATTCTCTAGTGAACTATCTTACAGATAATTATAACTTCACAACAAACCTTGCTGTGCATGAGCATAGGGTAATATGCCTAGATCAGCAAATACAGTGTGTTTGTAGTTCGACCGGACCACCCCATGGTAGCAACAGACCGAGCTAGGAGTGATCATAAATGACTGCAAGTAATGCATACAGAACACTAACTACTATACTAACTTACATTAGGCATATCTGCATCACAACAGAAGTTGAAATTGATGATCTTCAACGTGAACATATTCGTTATGTTTGAAAAAATTTGTGGTTTACTCACAAAAGTTCATGTTGACTGATTGCCTGTATTTCCTGATTTTGTACTTCAATTCTTTAAACCTGTGTGGATTTGACGTGTACACTTTATTCTTTAATGTTCCCCATAAATTAAAATCACTAAGACTTTTAGCACAAGAGAGAACATTTCCAAGATCACCTTTTGTGGCAATGGAACTTCTGGAACTTAAGTCATACAAGGTGACTGTAGTTCATGCTTCACAACCACAAGATCCTGTAAGTAGGGTTAACTATTACAGTTGGTTTTTTCAGTCTGTTCATAATGACAACAGGGACCCACTTTTAATATTCTTCACTGATGAAATGTGATTTTATCTTCAAGGTTACACCTCTACTCACAACAATTAATACTGGTTTACTCGAAAATTGCCATATTATTCATAAAGTTGATCACCACGCTGCAAAAGTAAGGGTTTGGTCCCCTGTGAATAGAATTATTGGTCTCATATTTTATGACATAAGAGTTGATTCATGGTTTATGTAAATTCTGGTTTAAATACCTTTTTTCCGTAACTAACAAGAAATGAAAGATTGTGTAGTTGATTTCAGCTATAGTGCACACTGTTGGGAATCCTATGCATGGATTGTGAAGTGTGTATGGTGACAGAATAATTAGTCAAGGATTGTAGCCACCTCATTCCCCTGACCTATCTCCATATGATTTTTATTTATAGGGAATGTTAAAGAATAAAGTGTAAGTATCAAATTTGCACATGTTACAAGAATTGAAGGACAAAATCATGAGAAAAGTACAGGCTATCAGTCAACATGAACTTTTGTAAGTAAACCAGAATTTTTTCAGGAATATAGAGTGTGTTAGTCATCAATTTCAACATCTGTTGCGATGTAAATAAGCCTAATGTAATTAAAGAAATTAAAGCTATTAACAGTGAAGCAACAAGATTCTAAAGTAAGAACAATTTAGAAACTAAAAACTTCACTTATCTTAGTAATGTTGCAAGTTCTTGGTGCAAAGCTGACTAAAGTTTCGAGTTGACTCCAACTCATTCTCAAAGCTTATGTTCTTACTTTAGAAGCCTAATGTAAGTTAGTACAGTAGTTGATGTTCCATACCCATGACTTGCCACTCCTATGCACACAACTCAGGCACAGAGCGTGCCAGTCCTCCCCCAGTCCAGTGCCACAGCAGATTGCATGCGATGGTGATTTACACTATTATAATGCAATAATGAACCAGATAGAGGTGAAAAAAGTTATTAGCATGGGTGTATTAACAGTAATGATGCATGTTCCAAATTGTATCACACGTTCAATGTCCCTGTGCTTTGTTCGCAATGGGACCACACAAACCGACCGACCGACCGACCGACCGACCGACCGACCGACCGACCGACCGACCGACCGACCGACCGACCGACCGACCGACCGACCGACCGACCGACCGACCGACCGACCGACCGACCGACCGACCGACCGACCGACCGACCGACCGACCGACCGACCGACCGACCGACCGACCGACCGACCGACCGACCGACCGACCGACCGACCGACCGACCGACCGACCGACCGACCGACCGACCGACCGACCGACCGACCGACCGACCGACCGACCGACCGACCGACCGACCGACCGACCGACCGACCGACCGACCGACCGACCGACCGACCGACCGACCGACCGACCGACCGACCGACCGACCGACCGACCGACCGACCGACCGACCGACCGACCGACCGACCGACCGACCGACCGACCGACCGACCGACCGACCGACCGACCGACCGACCGACCGACCGACCGACCGACCGACCGACCGACCGACCGACCGACCGACCGACCGACCGACCGACCGACCGACCGACCGACCGACCGACCGACCGACCGACCGACCGACCGACCGACCGACCGACCGACCGACCGACCGACCGACCGACCGACCGACCGACCGACCGACCGACCGACCGACCGACCGACCGACCGACCGACCGACCGACCGACCGACCGACCGACCGACCGACCGACCGACCGACCGACCGACCGACCGACCGACCGACCGACCGACCGACCGACCGACCGACCGACCGACCGACCGACCGACCGACCGACCGACCGACCGACCGACCGACCGACCGACCGACCGACCGACCGACCGACCGACCGACCGACCGACCGACCGACCGACCGACCGACCGACCGACCGACCGACCGACCGACCGACCGACCGACCGACCGACCGACCGACCGACCGACCGACCGACCGACCGACCGACCGACCGACCGACCGACCGACCGACCGACCGACCGACCGACCGACCGACCGACCGACCGACCGACCGACCGACCGACCGACCGACCGACCGACCGACCGACCGACCGACCGACCGACCGACCGACCGACCGACCGACCGACCGACCGACCGACCGACCGACCGACCGACCGACCGACCGACCGACCGACCGACCGACCGACCGACCGACCGACCGACCGACCGACCGACCGACCGACCGACCGACCGACCGACCGACCGACCGACCGACCGACCGACCGACCGACCGACCGACCGACCGACCGACCGACCGACCGACCGACCGACCGACCGACCGACCGACCGACCGACCGACCGACCGACCGACCGACCGACCGACCGACCGACCGACCGACCGACCGACCGACCGACCGACCGACCGACCGACCGACCGACCGACAGATTCTTTCTAATGTCCACTTCTTATGTATGCTAACTTGAAATAGTTGTGTAAGATATTTGAAGTCAAAAAGCATATGAAGTACAGAAAACAGAAACCCTGTCTCCTGCTAAATTTTTTCTTTTATGGTTACTGATCATATTGAAAAGAAAGTTCTCAACATTACCTATCAAAAGAATTTGTAGTTATTGTGCCTAAATGCTATGCTGCTGTCTGGTCTAGAAACATGTGTTTGTTTTCCATCGTGTCAAAATCTTTGTAAATGATGCAACTCGTTCACACGATTGCTTATTTTGTCACCATATTACTTAACCAGGCCCTATTGCTTGGTTGCACCACTGTAGTACCTTGTCAAACCTTTTTTAGGACTTTCCAATATATTAATATGGTATTTGGCACCACCAGGGGAAGTTGAACACAAGAGGATGCACCAGCCAGAATCTTGCTAAGGATGGGTTAACAACCTTGAAAACATGTTTCTAGATATACTATAGATTTCTTCAGTGAAGTTTAACATGTTATCAATTATTTCATCACTTAATTTCTATATTATACATCCTTAGTTTTAAGTTTTTATCTAGAAAATGTTTCACAGCACTCACTAGCAAAACATAATCTACATAAACACGGGTAAGAAAAGCAAACAAGGATATGTAAACAAGCCCTCAAAACATTAGCTTATAAAAATAAAACTCCATATTGATGAAACCCTTTAACTTAAAGATAGTAAATTCCTAAGAACACAGATTTAATGAAACCTAAGCTGGCAGCATTATTTTGAATCATCATCACTGTCCTTCACTGAATCTCATAAGCATTTTGAAGACAGGGCCCATTTCACCTCACTGTCGATGGGCCCTTAAACTCCACTCACTTTTGAAGGCACCATTGTGTCCATCATCTGATCGTTGACTGTGAGGCTTCTTGTCAACTGAGGCAAGATCAGCAACTTCTGCACCCTGGTGACTGGATGTTATATCACTTTGAACTGAAACTAGTGACATCTCTGGGACTCCAACAGTACTACTTCTCTCTTCAGTAGATGGCTTTAATAACTGCAGATTGGATCAAGTGGTGGGATTTGACAATTAGCAGTTTGGTTCAGATTGGAAACAAGGAGGATTTTTTTCCAAATGTCCAAATGTGACAACAGCATGAGTTTAAAAAGTTTTATATCTTGACCTGTTTCATGATTACAATTCCAGAAATGGCTGGCAACAGCAGATTTATCCAATTGCTTTAATTTGATGTTTCTTTGATGTTCTTTGAGTCTGGTTTTTAAATTCCTTTGTGTTCTGAAAATGTTGTTGTTGTTGTTTTCTAGTGCCTTGCATCTGGCAATGAAGCCATTAGCATTCGTGCTTTCCAATACTTTTGAACTGTAGTTTCTTCTGATCTTAATGCTTCACAGGTCTTCAAGTTGTTCTGAAAATGTAGATACTGTACAGTCTAGGCAGTTAATTTGGTAAGTACCTGATTTTTCCAAAGTATCAACAGTATTATGTAAAAGTGTATTCAGAATATTCTTGATAGTACATTTATTCCTTGGAGCAAGTTGTATATTATACGATTTAAATATTTCTTCAAACTTATTGCACAGGAAAGGATGAAAAGTAAACTTCTTGCATCTTACAGGTTTCTTCTTAGAAATATGTTCTAAAGGAATTTAAAAATCAGACTCAAAGAACATTAAATTAAAGCAATTGGATAAATCTGCTGTTGCCAACCATTTCTGAAGTTGTAACCATGAAACGGGCCAAGACATAAAACTTTTAAAACCAATCCAGTTCTCCTATTTGGACATTTGGGAAAAAATCTGCATTGTTTCCAATCTAAACAAAATTGTCAATTTTGAAATCCCACCACTTGATTCAATTCTGCAGTTATTAACACCATTTACTGAGGATAGAAGTAGTGCCATTGGAGTTCCAGAGATGTCACTAGTTCCAGTTCCGAGTGATACAACATCCAGTCACTAGAGTGGAAAAGTTGCTGATCTTGCCTTGATTACAAGAAGCCTCACAGCTGACAACCATATGATGATGGCAATGGGGTCTTGAAAAGCTCTTGTAAGATCCAGTTAAGGACAGTAATGTTTCAAAATAATGCTGTCAGCTTAAGTTTCATATAGTGATCACTTCAAAAAATTCAGCTTAAATGTTTTTAATTTAATTAACACATTTAATTGGTTGAATTTCTGTCATTAATATTATAATTATAGTAGAATCCAGATAACTGTCAAGCTGAATTCAGAGAGTTCCACTCTACAAATGAACAAGTCTTACTTCTCAGTCAAGAGATCAAAGACTCCTTCAATAGAAAAGAAGATAACTTATCAGTTTTTATTGATTTCCAAAGTGCATATGATTCTATATGCAGAACAAAACCACTAAAGAAAGTAAAAAAAACAGGGATACAAGGTCCAATGTTTTCATGACTATGTCATTTCCTAACACAATGCTTTATTGCAACCAGATATGGAAGAAATATATCTAAATACAAACAAGTACACCGTGGCTTACCACAAGGCGCAGTGCTCAGCACAACACTTTTTAATATATTTATTAATGATCTGCTACAACAAATACAAGAATCAGGTGTGAAGTGTGCACTATTTGCTGATGACTTAGTAATGTGGAATTCAAAACCAAAAAGCAAAAGTACAGAACTAGAAAAAACCATGCAACACTCCATAACCAACTTACAAAAGTGGACCAAAGAAAATTTAATGACTGTTAATACAACAAAATCAAACTATCAAATCTTTTCACTAAGAAAAAAACCACTAAAAATAAAACTAAATTTTGAGGGTCAACAATTACCAGAAACAAAGGAAGCAAAGTATTTAGGAGTTACATTTGATACCAAACTTACATGGACCAAACAAATAGAAAATGTAATACAAAGAGCAGAGAGGCGCATTTCACTGATAAAACATCTAACAGGAATGAAGTGGGGATGTTCCAGAGCAACTCTTAACACAACATACAATGTATATATAAAGCCATTATTTACTTACTGCAGCAAAGTTCTTGTAACGGCAAACATAAAAAAAAATTCAAACCTTTCAAAACCAAAGTCTGAGACTAATTACAGGTGCTAACAAAACCACACCAATAGCAGCTATGGAAGTATTAACCAACCAATACCCCATTGAATATGAAATAGAAAAGGCGGCTCTTATTCAACACAAAAAGTTGATCAGACTCCCATTCAATACATGGAACATGAGAAATTTTACACATACACTAAAGACTCAGGAGAGCTTTCTTTCCAAAATTCAAGACATCAAGAAGAATGTATACCTTCCAAATTCAAAGGAAAACTTCATATCTAAAGTCAATCCGACACAAACATTAGACATCACATATTATTTACACCTGAAAGAAGTAGTTAAGAAAAGTGATACTAACTAGTGTTCTAAAATTATTGGCATTAGAGACCATCCATACTAGATTTCCAGAACACGAATGGCTCCATATTTATACTGATGGATCACTAATATCAAACCAAGGTGGAGCAGGTGCTGGAGTCACATGTCACCTCTTTTCCTATTACAAATCTTTAAGTTATGGAACTACTAACTTTGATGGAGAAATTGAAGTAATTCGAATGGCCCTACAAAATCTTTTGTACAGAATTTCACATTTTCATGAAGCAGTTATTCTCTCAGATTCCAGGGCAGCAATTATAGCAATTACTTCCAAGTTGTCACCAAAAAACCAAACAATTATAGAATGTTGGAAAATCCTTACCCATCTAACAGCACTTCAAAAACACCTAGTCTTCCAATGGATACCAGCTTACTGTGAACTGAGCAGTAATGAGAAAGCTGATTTTGTCGCAAAAAAGGGTACCAGCGGTGTACAAAAATCTATAGTTAATCTACCATTTTATGCAGCTAAAAGATTAGTCAACTCTGAATTCAAAAAAATTATTGAAAAATATTACTATGAAAAATCAAAAAATAAAAGATGGGAACTACCAAACATTCAAACAGTAATTCCTGAGTATCCTCGAAAAACAGCAGTTGCAACCTTCAGGTTGATTACAGGACATGATTGTCTGGCAAAACATTTAAACAGAATTGGGATATATTCTTCACCACTCTGTCCTCTATGTGATCTGCAAGAGGAAATGGATCGAGACTACCTTCAAATATGCCCAGCCACTTCTAGTGCCCCATCCATCAGTGAAAAATATTGGAGAGCAAGAGGATTAATGACTTCATTGTCAGAAATCCAGCATTAGCTAACAACAGATACTACACCTAATGTGGACTCAGAGCATGTCAACTTACCGAGATTTCTTGTTTCACGGAATAAGGGGTCTGTTATTCACAACTCATAACATTATACTGCAAATTACATAAATGCATGTTCTGGCACAATATAGGAAACAGAAAGGTATAACATTCTAAAATTTATTACATATTAATTTTCCCTTTTGTCTGGCCTCCTCAATGCATCAAACTTAATTTTCATTGTCAGGTTAACCTGTCATCTTTTCTTCTCGTTTGACATTTTCAATGGCACAAACACAACTCAGCACAATACTAACAGTAAGAATGAAATCTGAGAAACTGTACTGTAACCAGGAATATGAAACTGAAAGCTTAGCTTACCACATAGTCCGTATAAAGCAAAAAACCTTCAAACCCTCCAAACAAGTGTTTGTGCTCTGTATCCACATTATTGGCAGCAAGTTTTTGATTTTGCAACAATGGTCAGCCAGCTGCTTTATGTTCTGACTAGATATCGAACGTCAATATGTGGTCAGCGTTTTGCTATTGGGAGGGAGAATGCAGTAGGCTGTATCTGTACACTAATTAAAATTTACCTATACTGTTTATTTATCATACTGGATTATGGAAATTATTACAGTCAAGTTTAATGATAGAAAATAAAAAAGCTTGTCAAGTTATATGGAATGTCAAGTTATTGGGGTTCTACTATATTATTCTCTAATAACTATGGCCTACAGGAAGCTTATATATGTTGTTAACTAATGCTGGATTTCTGATAATGAAGTCATTAATCCTCTTGCTCTCCAATATTTTTCACTGATGGATGGGGTGCTAGAAGTGGCTGGGCATATTTGAAGGTGGTCTTGGTCCATTTCCTCTTGCAGATCACATAAAGGACAGAGTGGTGAAGAATATATCC
The DNA here is from genome assembly GCA_030765045.1 of Tenodera sinensis. NCBI lineage: Eukaryota > Metazoa > Arthropoda > Insecta > Mantodea > Mantidae > Tenodera > Tenodera sinensis. Next base: position 161,434,866 of record CM060962.1, read on the forward strand.
CAATTCTGTTTAAATGTTTTGCCAGAAAACCATGTTGTGTAATCAACCTGAAGCTTGGAACTGCCGTTTTTCAAGGATACCCGGGAATTTCTGTTTGAATGTTTGGTAGTTCCCATTTTTTATTCTTTGATTTTTCATTGTAATATTTTGCAATAACTTTTTTGAATTCAGAGTTGACTAATCTTTTAGCTGCATAAAATGATAGATTAACTATAGATTTCTGTACACTGCTGGTACCCTTTATTGCAAGAAAATCAGCTTTGTCATTACCACTCAGTCTACAGTGAACTGGTATCCACTGGAAGCCTAGGTTTTTTTGAAGTGCTGTCAGATGGGTAAGGATTTTCCAACATTCTATAATTGTTTGGTTTTTTGGTGACAACTTGGAAGTAATTGCTATAATTGCTGCCCTGGGATTTCAATGCCCATTCCAAAAGATGGGGTCATGAAAAAGTTGATTCTACAGGGAAGATAATGGAAGAATTTTTGAATACCACAACTTTGAACTGATTTATAATGAAGATCCCACAACCTTCATATATTACTCTGGAGTAGGCAGTAACCCAGACCTCTTGTTAGCTACAACAGATATTGTTTGAAAGATTAAAAAGCAAGTTATAGAAGACCCAAGTTCTGGCCACAGAGCAGTAATTGCAGATATAAAACTAGATAATAGAGATGTCAGTCAACATCACACGAATCTGTATTGGAACTTCAAAAAAGCAGATTGGAATAAATATAAAACTGAAATGGAAAATAAATTTAAAGAACAAACTCACAGCTGCATGACCAACCAGATCATGCAAACAAAACTTTCTGTAAAGTCATCTTAGAAACCGCAAAAATACATATTCCTCGTGGAAGAATAACAAATTTCAAACCCTTTTGGAACACCCAGTTAGAAGAACTAAAAAAGCAAAGGGAAATAGCTAGAAATACAGCTAAACAAACAAAAAACATATTAGATACACAAATATGACGAAAGAAATGTGCTTCACTAAAAAAGAAATTAATACAGCTAAACAGAATCACTTTAATGATTTCTTAGAAAAAAAAATGGATTATAGGACAGATGGTAACAAAGCCCATAAGTTCATAAAAAAGGTCAAGGACCGGAAAGAAAAAATAGCACACATATCATACACAACAATAAAATATTAACAAATGATGCAGCCATAGCCAAAACATTCAATAAATATTATGCTAATTCACATAAAGTAACAAGAAATAATAAAAACGAACGTAAACAATTTAAGAAAGATTTGAAACAAGAAAGAGAATATGATCCTAACACTAAACACAATATCTTTTTTCAAAATTTTAATATGCAAGAACTGAACATTGCAATTAATAATCTAAAAAACAAAGTCTCAGAGACCAGATCACATATATCCAGAGTTCATAAAAAACCTTGGAAAAAAAGCAAAACAACTACTAAAACACTACAACCTATCCTGGAACACCACTGTATCTGCCGAAAGGTGAAAAGCAATAATTGTCCCACTTTTGAGGAAAGAAAATAATATAAAAAATTATAGACCATTAGCTCTTACTAGAGTAATAACAAAAGTGATGGAAAGAATGGTGTCAAACAGGTTAAATTGGCTTCTAGAATCACAAAATTTTATTTCCCCATGTCAAGCTGGATTCAAAGAGCTCCACTCTACAAGTGAACAAGTCTTACTTCTTAGTCAAGAAATCAAAGACTCCTTCAATGAAAAAGAAGATGATGTATCAGTTTTTATTGATTTCCAAAGTGCATATGATTCTATATGCAGCACAAGACTACTAAAGAAAGTTAAAAAAAAAATAGGGATACAAGGTCCAATGTTTTCATGGCTATGTCATTTCCTAACTCAATATATTTATTAATGATCTTCCACAACAAATACAAGAATCAGGTGTGAAGTATGCACTATTTGCCGGTGATTTAGTAATGTGGAAGCTGATATATTTATCTCACTATTTTCAATGTACTTTTTAGCCAAAAACTGATGAATTTCTGGAGTAATTACAAAACGTACTTACCTGAGAAAGAAACACCAAAACCCGCTTCTTTTCATCATCTGCTAGAAATTTAAACAAAACAAATATTATATTAACTACTGCTTCTGAACATATATCTTCATCTTGCAGCCATTTGGCAAACATATTACTGAAAAGTTCTATAAGTGCACCATTGGTATTTATGTCAGTATCCACAGTTCTCAAAATATGCTCAAACAATTCCTTGCTCTCAAAAGACACCATTAGTTTTTCTAGCAAAGCTATGATGCTCTTCTCTCGGAAACACTGTATTTCTTTCAGGTACAAAGTAATAAGATCATTCACCAATCTGTTCAGATGTTGTGACAGCTCTATGTCCAGTGAAGCAGGTATATGTTCATTTTCAGGGAGCTCAATATCAGGAGAGGTCTCATCTGTTCTAAATTTAACCCGTAAACTTTGGTTTGCACGTGCACCTTTAGGATCCTTTAGATTCAAACATAACTGCACCAGTCTTTCTAATATCCACATTGGGATAGCACTGCTTGCTTTCAGTGAGTCTTCCAACTCAGGATGAGTCAGATGGTTTTTCAGGCAGGAACACATTGCATCCCAGAATGTTTGCATTAAATACCCATGAGTCTCACTTTGACTCCAATGATGCACTAGTTCTGAGACTTGTGGAAATAATGTCCCAGCCACAGTATGAAGTTTCTGCTCTTTGAACATCAATTTAACAGCAGCGATTAGCTGTAAGGAGAAAGATACACTTGATTAGGAATATATCATAATGGTAAACAAGGAATTGCATGCATTACCATATTCATAATTCCAGACTCTGTGGAGGATAAGCAACGATTCAAAATTCCTTGCTACAGCCAGAAATACTAAAAGTACAAAAGTTTGGATTCACACACACACGCACGCACGCACGCACGCACGCACGCACGCACGCACGCACGCACACGCACACGCGTGAGGTACCCTGAATCCAAAAGAAGTATTTTTAGGAAATATATGATTTGAGGTACCCTGAGGAGAGAGAGAGAGAGAGAGAGAGAGAGAGAGAGAGAGAGAGACAGAAGATTATGAATAAATTAACATATATTCTAGACATCTATATGAATAAATGTTCATTTTGAACTTTGTGTGAAGAACCCCTGATGTCATTCTCACTTACATAGTTTTAACTGGTTAACTACAACAAATATACAACAAATTAAGAAGTGCGTTCATAGTGGTTCTGTCATTCATACTGGTTCTGTTCTAAGCATACTGATTTTAGCAAAGAAAATGCTACGTGTTATACAGTTCCTTTCCCTCACACTGTGACCACAACATGACAGAATGCACATCAGCCGTTACATATGAGACACCTGTCACTCATGCACTGTGCACTCCACATGTTTGTGGCTCACAACAGCATGAAATGAATGAATGGCAGTTTCACTGAAGCTATTTTCCAGTTCTTTCATTCAAGCTTTAAACAGTGATAAGTTATGAGTATTACCAGTGTCTAGTTTCTTGTGTTTATTCTATGCATATAAATTTACGAGTTCTAAATGATAAATAATGTACAGACGTTATTAGGTTGCACAGTTCTCCATAATGATTCTAAACAACTGCACATTATCACAAAGGAATACACATGTGATAAGCTTTATTAGGGAGGTTAGAAGATGATTTGAGAGAGAATTTCTCCCATTTACCTATACCAAAGAGAAACCATGCAAAGACAGCAAACAAATTTAGGGGATGGAGTCTATTCTGCATAGAAAGCGAAGAGTAAAGAGCGAGTTCCTACTAAGGAGAAAATGGAGAAATTGGAGAATGTTTACAACTCTCCTTGAAAATCCCTAAGGCAGTTTGCACAGTGAAACAGGCATTTTGATGAGTTCAGCATGGCAATGTGTTAAAGTCGCAGAACTGAAACCATACAGGGTCCAGGAATTGCTGCCATGGGATCAACAGATTTGGATAACTTCTGTAATTGGATTCTACAAAATGTCAATGATCATTACTTTAACATTCCTCTATGATGAATTATGGTTCCATTCAAAAGGTTATGTTATGACACAAAATAACATTCAAGCACAAAGAAACCCAATTTTATATATAAGTTCCCTAGCATGATGTGAAAATTGGTATGTTGTATGCAGTAAATACATTTAGAACAATAGAAAATTTAATATTCATAACAGAAAATTTGTTTTTGAACAAACAATAAATGCAGAGATATAGGAATCCCATACACATGGCACTTTTTAAACAGCTGAGTGATGTTGAATAGCATACTGGATTTTTTCCAATAAGACTGCTACCATGCATACCATTAATGAGTAAAATTTACTTCTGGAAATTCTTTAAGATAGGGTAATTAGGAAGGATTCAAGTCCACAAGATCCCCTTATTTAACTGATGCAATTCTTAATTGTAGAGAAACTTTAAAAATAAAGTGTATCGAAAAAAAAAACCATACATTGGAAGAAATAAAAGGACACACAAGACAAGAAATTCACTCAATTTTGGATACTGGACTCACAAGTGTGAATGGAAATTTCTTGAGAAAATGCCAGAAATGTGTGCATACAGGAGAACATTTTCAACATCTCTTCTAACAAAATATGTGCTTAGAATACAATAACTAGAATAGAGTTTATTCACCTTAAAAAATACAATGAATGTATGGCTTTGTCAAATAAATAATACATACTATACTAATTGTTTATATTTCTAGGTATACAATTTTTACAAAGTGATCAATAACAAAGGAAAACTAAATACAATTGACACCAATATTGGTCTTGAAGGCAGTCATCAAGCTTCCTTTTGAGCTGAAGCGCGTCCTTCACATGAACAGGATCCATGAAATAAACAATTGCAATATCTTCAAAAAATTATTGTTCAATACTAGCTGAATGTGATAGTTCATGCATTACTTAATAAATAAGCTTATTTACCAGAATTCCCTTCATGGGCTGTTGCGCTAGGGGTTTAGTTTTTTAGTATATGATTTACGTGATATGAAGGATAGAATTTTATATTCATATAATCATTTCCAGTGATTGGTACATTTCTTAAAAGAATATTTTTTGTGGCTGCCTTAAATTTTTTGTGATGAAGTTCCCTAACATTATTTGGGAGATGATTGTACAAATTTATACCCTCACGTGACATAGATTTAAGACATCTGGTAAGCCCATTTGTATTAAGATGTATGTTATTACATGTTCTTGTATTGTGATCATGTAATGCTGTTCCTTGTGAAGAGATCAACATTTTGGTGTATAAAGGAGATCTGACTAGTATATACAGGCTGTCCAACCTAACTCTGTGACCTCAAATATCTGCAAAATGAGACAGAATATGAAAAATCCAACTGGACAGGAATGTGCCTATGTCAGGGGCTCACACAATGAGAAGGTATGCACAATCCATAAAAGTAAACAAATAACACTTCCAACACAAAGTTATATTTTTTTTTTAAATGGAACATGTATGTTTATTCTAGCAAAATGAAAACTAGAGCCACAATTAATGGTAACACACTTGGTTTCATACTTCTAAACTTAAACATTCTGAAATATGTGACTTTTAGTGGATGGCAATGGCATCACAGTTCCTGACACAACACATGTAGTACTGTGATCAGAGAGGGGTTGTTTGACTTGCCTGCAGCCTGCTGTAAACAAACCAATACCAACTTGGCATGTTCTAGCTTCAGTGTACTAGTGTCTCCTGATCTGGTCTGCTGCACTGCTGTCATTATGTAATACAATACATTTCGGATATTCCTTTCCATATTGACACATTGTTTTCACGTAGCTTGTCACATTTGCCATCATCTAGTCAATATGCCGGCCTTCAGTAATGAAGAAACACTAGATGTTATTTTAACTTATGCTGCAATGCAACCACAGCTGTGACATTATACACTGAATGCTACCCAGATCGACGGTGTCCTTCACCTCATACCATTGACAACATCTGCAAGAAACTCACGGAAACAGGAAGCTGGGCTCCCACAAAGCAACAACATACAAAGACAGTGACTGACAATGGAAACAAAATCGCTGCTCTGGCTGCTGTCGTGCACAATCCTGAGGTGAGTGCACGAAAGATTGCACTGGGCTCTGGAATAAGCCATAGTAGTGTGAGTAGAATTTTGCATAGGCATAGGTTCCATCTCTTCCACATCTCATTGCACCAAGAACTGTACAGGAATGACTCTGAATCCTGCACTGTATCCTGTCATTTTGCACTTCAGCAGTTGTAGGGTAATCCAGTATTCCTAAGTAATATGTTGTTTACGGACAAAGCTTCACTTACAAATCATGGTCATGTGAATCTGCAGAACATGAACTACTGGTCTGTGCAAAATCCCTACTGAATTTGCCAAGTTACTCATCAATGACAGTGAAGTGTCAATGATGGTGTGGTATCATTGGTAACCATATTTTAGGTTCCTATTTTTATCAGGGAACATTAAACAGACAGTGATATGCATCATTTCACCAACACACTCTACCCCTCCTCATGGAGAGGAGTGAGTGAGTGAGTGAGTGAGTGAGTGAGTGAGTGAGTGAGTGAGTGAGTGAGTGAGTGAGTGAGTGAGTGAGTGGTGTTTAAGGGCCCGTCGACAGCTAGGTCATTTGGACCCCTCATGGAGAGGATGTGAGCTTAGAAACACATCCATGTGGTTCCAGCATGATGGATGTCCCGCACACTATGCACATGTTTCCAGAGACGTTGTGGATGCAAAGTTTCCGAATAGGTGGTTAGGATGGGGAGGTCTGTGAGATGGCCAGCTCAGTCCCCCGATGTGATGCCATTAGACTTCTTTCTCTGGGATGTAGTTAAAGATAGTGTGTATCAAGAACCCCCAACGACAGTAGAGGATATGCAACATCGTATTATTGTGGCATGTGCGGCAATATCTGTAGAAGCACTATAATCTGTGCAACATTCTCTTGTTGCCTGTCTCAAAAAGTGCACTGATGCAAATGGAGGGCACTTCATCTGTTGAAGTGACAGTTTCATTGGACAAGATGCTACTGGGCATTTGTGGGTGCCTTTTCCATGCTAGATGTAATGCACAACAATGAAGTTTCTGTGGGCTAAAGGCCACTGGTAAATGTGTTCAGAAAAGTGAAATCAAGTGTGTTACCACTAACTGTAGCTCTAGGTTTCACTTTGCTAGAATAAACATACATGTTCTATTTAAAAAAATCTGATGTGTTGCACTCACATGACTTCCTCTACTCTTGTACTAACCATTCTAACAAACTCTTATTCCTATATATCCATGTTAGTTAAGAAAAACATTCGTAAAACTTATCTTATTGCTTATTTTCTTGTAGGTGCAAGGGAGATATTAGAATACAGCAGGCTTTGTGCGACAGTCAAATCTTTTTGACCTGAGATTCCGTTCCCCTTGCATGATTAACATATAAAAAAATTAACAACGTTGTTGCATTTCGCTAAAGTTCTAAGTTTTCTGAAACTCACACACATAACAAGGAATATCTCCGAAATGGTTCACCCTACAAGAAATGTTATTGAGACATAAATTGTGTATTTTAGCAAGATCTACAAATTTTGTACAGCAAGATTTTGTCTATCTCTAACGGTTTACCAGTTATGCAAAATTCGTCCAGAGTACATACGACTACATGAGCTATTGCCAGAAAATTCAAGATATACATTTCATTTGTCATAAAAATATCTCAAACATATGACATTTTAATCAAAATCGTTAGCCATTTTCAAGAAAATCAAAATTTTTGAAAAATTTTCCATGTAAAGGGTAGTTTAGGGTAGAGCTATTTTCTTCAAAATCTTCGTGTCGCATCCTTTAATGACAAACTTAAATACCAAGTTTGGTTTTTAACCAACTTTTCGTTTTTGAGTTATGCTGTCCACAGACTGACAGACTGACAGATTGACACACAGACACACACACGGACCTTTTTCTACAAATGCTTTTTTTTGGATTCAGGGAGTCTCAAAACATATTTCCGGTGAAATCTCGACATCGAATTTTGGGTGGAATACAATACTTTCCCTACTTACCAGTAGAGAAAGTAAAACTGCAACTTTGTGTTGGTTTGTTTACTTTTATGGATTGTGCATACCTTCCCGTTGTGTGAGCCCCTGATATAGGTACATTCCTGGCCAATTGAATTTTTCATTTTATTTAATTTTGGAGATCTTTGTGGTCGCAGATTTAGGTGGGACACCTGCATATGCACTGTAGGTGTAATACTGATAGTAGGGACACAATTTTATGGTGAATAAAAACTGCAAATATCAGTTTAAAAAGAAGGCTCAAAATAGGATAAAAGTGGTGAAATAAAATATCAAATGTTACTGCTATAATTTACATTTCAAATGTTATATGTAGCACATTCATTGAAATAACAAGTAAGCATGGTTTCTAAGCTCCCTGCTGTAATATTGGTTCTTTTATCTGACAAAATATTGTATACTGAAAAAGCTCCTTCACAATCACCATTAAAAATTGAAACATAGGTACATAGACTGTGGTTCTCAGCATACCATTCCACATTGGGCATGAAAGACTGCTTAATTTTGCTTATATTTGCCTCTATCAAGCTTGAGGTTCCTTTACATGCCATAAATCTATGACACAGTACCATTGGCTTTATTTCCCTTCTGAAGGAAGCCATGCCAAGAATTTTATGCCCGTAAAAATTCATTGCCCTCTGCCGGGTTTGAACCTGTGACCTAGGGAACCAAGCTTGTTACCCCTAGACCACAGAGCAAGATGTTTGTTGCCATGGAAACTGTTTCAGGTGCATTTGTGCACTTAGCTGTCAGAATGGACTTGTTTTAATGTAACTGTACATTTACGCACTTTGGCTCTACAATGCATCAATACATGAAACAAACTCAGTGTTAAACTCCCGCCATTTTTGGCATTAAACTCGTGCTCCCTGCTGTCTATTGCAGCCTTCTGTAAAATACAAAACTTATAGTTTGAGTCTAAGCTATGTGTCTGTGTGGAGTGCAAAAAAAACCAAGAGAGCGCAGGGGGTGTTTTCTCTGGCACTTTGCTCCAGTTTTTCGTTGTTATCGTCCTCCAACGTAGTGTCATATCAGACAGTGAATGAAGGAAATGGATGAAATGATGCTCAAAGGAGCCTGAGGTCCATAGAGCTTTAAGTTACCAGACGTTCACCTTCTCAGGATAAGGGAGAACCTCGGAAAATACCTTATCCGGATAACTTACTCTATTAATGACTTGAAGCTTTCCCGGCGTTGATTATTGATGATAGTTTCTCGGGCTAACAGCCAGGTCAGATTAGGGTAACTACCCAAGCTTTCAGCGACTAACTCTGCCGCCATCCTCAGGGGAACTGAATCTAGGCTACTGATGTTGCGATATTTATGGCGGCAGAGTTAGTCGCTGAAAGCTTGGGTAGTTACCCTAATCTGACCTGGCTGTTAGCCCGAGAAACTATCATCAACTTACTCTATGCAAGATTCGAACTCATGACCTCTTACATAAGAGACAGACACGCTATCACCACGCCACAGAGGCGGGTGCTTTGCTCCAGTGGTGGTGCTGTAGCATGGAAGATACAGAGTTATCGAGAAGTTGCTCTGCAGTCTTGAGAAACCAAAATTCCCCTAGAGATGGGAATTCTGGTGGCAGCACTGGCTGGCACGAGCCAATGATTATAACATTCCATGAAATAAAGTATATGATAGACTCATATATGTAATTCATCAAAGGTAATGTAGATAAACAGGATACCAAGTTATCTTGAGCAGTAGGCACCGGCATGGTGAGGAGGCACTTGTTGATAACTCCTTATATTATTTTATGCATTCATTGAATGCTCATGTATGCCACTGGTTATCTGTCAACCTACCTTCCCTGCCATTCTCATATACCTTTCCTGCTTATTGTAAACATTGTTGCATTTCTTCCAACCAAATGGAGCTTGAACCCTTGACCTTGACCTTGCATCTGGGTATGTTGCAAAATGTGAAACAGATCTTATTTTATTCCTGAAATTAATCTTTTAACGTCAGTTTCACAGAAACACCATAATGAAATATTAATTTAATGTTAAACTGTAAATAAACATTCATTTTGCATGTAAATATCGCAATAAATTATTAATTTCATGGTAAATCTTAAATACTCATTTCGCGAGTTACATTAAAATTTGTGTTTAATCACGAGAGTAAATGTTGGTAACTATGCAGAAAAATGCAACAGAATTGATTCTGAAACCTTTTTATTGTGTTTTGTTGTTGTTAGCTAATGCTGGATTTCTGACAATGAAGTCATCAATCCTCTTGCTCTCCAATATTTTTCACTGATGGATAGGGCGCTAGAAGTGGCCAGGCATATTTGAAGGTGGTCTTGGTCCATTTCCTCTTGCAGATCACATAGAGGACAGAGTGGTGAAGAATATATCCCAATTCTGTTTAAATGTTTTGCCAGACAATTATGTCCTGTAATCAACCTGAAGGTTGCAACTGCTGTTTTTCGAGGCTACTCAGGAACTACCTTTTTATTGTGTATTAACATATTTCGTGTCATCGCAATCCACCAAAAAATTGTGTCCCTACTGATAGCTCTTTGAAAATTTTCTTACTATTTAACAGTACTGGTGCTTGTATAATTATTTTTATAATCTTTTTTTCTTAAGTTTCAACAGCTGCATGCTATTATGTCACAAGAAAGCAACAAATGGGCAAATCCTAAGTACATTGCCTTTAGGGCTTCCAAGGGCAGTATTTTGTAATAATTTGAAAGGTATAACATAAACTGCTTATTTTTTTACTTAAATTGTTTGTATGAGCCTCCCAAATTAGATTTGCTATCCACACCCTTAAAAATGTGAATTGCGCTTCAGCAATTTGTGTATTGTTAAAGAAGATTTGCATGGGATCTTACATACCTTGATGAAATTCATACATACCATTTTTTCAACATTACGCTTGAGCTTATCACTCAGTAGTCAATTTTCTATTTGTTTTAATACCTTGCTGGTTGTTTCCTATAATTTGTTTTTTTGGAGTCACTAATTATGATATTTGTGTCATCAGCAAATAAAACATTCTTTGCTTGTATTATGCCTGAAAGCAGGAAATTTATATAAATAAGAAAAAGTAGTGCTCCTAAGGTTGACCCTTGTGGGACTCCATGTTTTATGATGGTATTACTGTACTTCATTGAACTGATTTTGGCAGATTGCTTTCGGTTACTCAAATATGATGTAAACCACCTTTCAGCTAGACCTAACACTCCACACTTGTTTCTCTGTCTTCTAGTGCTCAAGTATTGACTCTGTAAATGAGTGTATAGCATTACTGTTTTTTCCTTTACAAAAACCAAACTGATACTTAGAACATTGCATGCCTCCAGGAATGACATTAGTCTATTGTACATTACTCTTTCAAGCATCTTTGCAAGCACAGATACGAGGGATAGTGGATAATCTTTAATACAATTTTTTTCTCCCTTTTGAAAATCAGGTGAACCTTTGCTGATTTTAGGATTTCTGGAAATAGCCTCATGGTAAGTGAAGAATTTGAGAGGCCTACCAGAGCGGTAATAGGTAGTAGGTGGTATAGTAGGCACAGCTTATTGAGATACCCAAAAAAACAACCTTGACATTTTTCCCCCATTATGGTGCAGTCTGGTTATATTTGGTGATATTCCATCCGTTGGGTTGCATTAGTGCCTCCAACTGTTCGTAACATATAGCCATGGTAAAGCTATGGCTATATATGGTGTAATTGCGTCTGCTATGTTGGTACAGAAGCCCTTGTTTATGAACGTGTTGCAGAAAGGTCAACCAATAGATTTTAGAACAAGATTCTGTTTAGATGCCGTATTAATTAATTAATCAATCTGTAGATGCACTGCTCATGTTTGTGTGGCTTGTCTTGAATTCTTTTAGAGCAATATATGCAGTTATAGGTACTATTGTTATTTTTGTGTTCGCAACACAGTAATGCATTAAATATACATTACGATATTTAATGCTTGGAAGTGATTTTATCCAAAAGTGTTATTGCAGAACAAGATTTGCTGAAGGTTAATACGTTCTTTGTCATGTGGTAACGATGTTCAAGCATTATTATCGTTTGAAAGTATGTTACTTTAGCCCGGTGATATTTGTGGTTAGAAATGCCTTTATTATGCACATTGGCAGGACTGCTTTTTGGAATTCTTTCGTCAGCTGTTTAGTGTAATGTTGGCCATTTTGAACTCTCGGGAACTGCCGATAAACTGTGTCTACTATAGTAGGCGGGAAGCCGATTTTTTTTACAATAATGTCTGGTACATCATCAGTTCTGCTGGAATATTTGTTTTTTAAGCCTTTAATTAGAGGGCTAATTTCCCCTGATGTTACCAGAGTTAAAAATTTCATTTTGCCATTTAGTGTTTGAGGGAGAGATAGGAGGAGGAGGAGGAGGAGGAGGAGGAGCAGGAGCAGCTGCTATCGAGCCTTCAGCAACTTTACTGAAGTATTCATTGAATATACTGGGTGGAAGTGAAATAATCCGCCAGACTGAAGGAGGTGAGAGAGTGCATGTGAACTAACAAAAAATTCCAATAATTTTTTTAAATTAAATGCACCGTTAATTAGGTAATCGCATTTGAAGGTGAGAGAATGTGGCAACGTGGTGCAACCTGTTGAGTGGGTAACCAGCTTCTATCGACAGATCAATGAACTTTTCTAATGCTCTATAAAAATCATTTAAGTAATGTTTACCATGTATTGAATTCTGATGTTTTGTGGCAGTGTGAAAGACAGCAGAAAATTAAGTGAAAAAGTAAGGTTATGGCTGATTGTGCCATATGAAAACATTGCCTCAAATCTTACATTGTGCATAATTACAAATATTTCATTCAGTACGTTTAAAGGTTTGAATATCTGGCCTGTTCTATTTGAGGGGCTTATGCCATGATGAGATAACGGCCTCACATGGAATTGGTTTCTTCTTTTAAACGCTGTGCAAAATTGTTTGCTAACTTCTGACAGTAATTGCAGTATTACATCCATTAGGGAATCACAATAAAAGGGAATACCAATTATGGTAGAAACATTAAAAAAGAAACTTTAAATATGCTCTAATCAGCCAGAAATGCATAAATTCACTTGAAATGAAACGAATACATGCTAAGCCCATGTCTACTTACTGCGCATGTACGCTGAGGAAAAGTGTGTTACCTTATTCACTTTATTTACCCAATGGTACAGACCTAACACAATATTCATGTTTATAATAAATAGTAAAGTAGTTTGAGAGGTACAACTGGAACTTAAAAATTCAATGCCACAGCTGGGATTTGAACCACAGAGGTAGTTCCAGTTCTACCTCTCAAACATTGCCCGCACACGGCTTGTGTGTTAAAAACACCAACAGTAAGTTTGTTGGCGTAAATAAATAATAAGTAAAGTAGTTTGTTTCTAACACTTACACATGTGGTGAACACATGCAGTTTCAATATCGTCTGTAAGATGTATGTATGAAGCATTCGTGCCGAAGCTAGCAGCTAATGCCTGGAGGTTAGGTTATACCTACATTGGATATTTAGGTTCCCAATATACATTGAACGTTCCAAAGGTTATGTCACTCTTGTGTGAAACACCCCTTGCATTAGTAATACAGTTATGCCATATTGAATTCAAGAATGTGATACTAGTAATTGCTAAATTTTTAGGAAAGCATAACTTATTATGTAAATTTACACTCCACTGCAACATGTTTAAACAAAATATATGTGCAATTGTTTATACATTTGGCTCGGTAAGTGTGCAATACTCTTTAATTTTTTATATACCCGAATTAAAATGGGACTAATGTGCTTTATGCAAGCACGCACCTACTTCTAAAAAAAGGAATTTGTAATACAAGCTGCACAAGTTTTTAGAAGCACTTTCACTTCCAACAAATAGTCCAATACGTTTTAACACGAATCTGTTGTTGTTGTTGTTGTTGTTGTTGTTAGCCAATGCTGGATTTCTGACAATGAAGTCATTAATCTTCTTGCTCTCCAATATTTTTCACTGGTGGATGGGGTGTTAGAAATCGCTGGGCATATTTGAAGGTGGTCTCGATCCATTTCCTCTTCCAGATCACAGAAGACAGAGTGGTGAAGAATATATCCCAATTCTGTTTAAATGTTTTGCCAGACAATCATGTCCTGTAATCAACCTGAAGGTTGCAACTGCCGTTTTTCGAGGATACACAGGAATTACTGTTTGAATGTTTGGTAGTTCCCATCTTTTATTTTTTGATTTTTCATAATAATATCTTGCAATAATTTTTTTGAATTCAGAGTTGACTAATCTTTTAGCTGCATAAAATGTTAGATAAACTATAGATTTCTGTACACTGCCGGTACCCTTTTTTGCAAGAAAATCAGCTTTCTCATTACCACTCAGTCCACAGTGAGCTGGTATCCATTGGAAGACTAGGTGTTTTTGAAGTGCTGTTATATGAGTAAGGATTTTCCAACATTCTTAATTATTATTTATTTATGCCAACAAACTTACTGTTGGTGTTTTTAAACACACAAGCTTGTGTGTTTAAAAACACCAACAGTAAGTTTGTTGGCATAAATAAATAATAATTACCATTTGAAGGTTATTTAATCCTGGGACATAAAGTACTTACAATAGTACGTCACCACTGGGGTAATTTGTCTCTGATGTGAGATTGCCTTTGTGGTTTACCAGGAGAAATACGAACTGGTTTGAGAATTTAATGCCATTCTGGCAGTTTGTCACAATAGCTCAGTGGTAGAGCAGCCGCCCGGTAAGCGGAAGGTCTGTGGTTCAAATCCCAGTTGTGGCATTGAATTTTTAAGTTCCAGTTCTACCTCTCATTATATAATTGTTTGGTTTTTTGATCACAACTTGGAAGTAATTGCTATAATTGCCACCCTGGAATCTGAGAGAGTAACTGCTTGATGAAAATGTTGTTGTTGTTGTTGTTAGCTAATGCTGGATTTCTGACAATGAAGTCATTAATCCTTTGATGAAAATGTGAAATTCTACACAAAAGATTTTGTACGGCCATTCGAATTGCTTCAATTTCTCCATCAAAGTTTGTAGTTCCATAACTTGAAGATTTGTAATAGGAAAAGAGGTGACACGTGACTCCAGCCCCTGCTCCATCTCGGTTTGATATCAATGATCCATCAGTATAAATATGGAGCCATTCGTGTTCTGGAAATCTAATATGGATTGTCTCTAATGCCAATAATTTTAGAACACAAGTTGGAGTATCACTTTTCTTAACTTCTTCTGTCAGGTGTAAATACTATGTCATGTCTAATGTTTGTGTCGGATTGACTTTAGATATGAAGTTTTCCTTTGATGCGCCTCCTATAGCCTCTCCTACCCAATTCCCATCCTCATCCTGCCTGTGGTGCACCCTGCTTTTAACAGATGAGGCTCTGGGGACCGAATCACAGCGGTATAACTGTTTCATCTAAAATGGAGGAAATGTCATTTACATATGTGCTGCCCTATCACAGCACAACAGCGTCCCTCAGAGGCACATGAGGGGAAGGTCGGTGGATCTAAATATCATCTATTTAGTCCTCCCGGCTAGGTCCGATGGACCCGTTGACCAACGATAGGTGTGGTCCCCCTTGCAAAATGGGGGTTTAAGTCGGGTGATGTAACTGCCACATTGTAAAACTGGTGCCCGTTAAGAAAACAGTTACATGAAAGCCACATAAATGAATATGAGTCCTAAAGATAAACATTCCGGAGTTAAAACTGTCCCCCAATCGGATCTCCGGGTGGGGACATCTTTAGGCAAATTTCATCATTGTTCCAATACTTTAAGAATTCTACAATGGAATGCAGGAGGCATGTCCCAGCCTAAAAAACAAGAGCTAATGAAAATATTAAAAGACCAAGATATAGATGTCTTCACAGTACAAGAAGCCAATATATCACAAGAACAGGAAATATACTTTGAAATGGATCAGTACACTACACATATACTTCCAAAGGCTCGTCAAATAGCAAGTGGTATTCTTACAGGGATTAAAAGAAATATGAAAGCTACTATCCAAATCCAAAAAACAATGGAAGAACAAGATAAATCAGAAATAGTTAAAATTGAAGTATGGAAAAGTAACTACCACTATAGAATTTACAGTATCTACAATCCTCCAGACAATACACTAGATCTAAATTCTATTCCCATAGAACCCAAAAGTATTTTAATAGGTGATTTTAATGCACACTCCCCTAGGTGGGGCTACAGAGATATAAATTCAGCAGGAAGAGTCATAGAAGACCTATTAAACTCGTCAACAATGGAATTAATATTTAATCCAAATGATCCACCCACTTACCTTCATTATAATGGTTCGGGTACAAATCCTGACCTTCTGATGGTGTCATCTGATATAATTGACAATACAAAAAGAGAAATAATAGAAGACCCAGGTTCAGGCCACAGAATCACCATAAACTCCATAAGAGGTCTAATAAATAAAAGTAACAAACCAAAAGTTAAAACTTCTTGGAATTTTAAAAGAGCAGATTGGTCCAGTTTCCAAAATGAGATAGAAGGGAAGTGTAATATACTGTTAGAATCAGAGTTCAAGTCAACAGATGAAATGAATAAAAAAATTTGTGAAATATTATTGACAGCAGCCAAAACACATATCCCCAAAGGAAAGTTAAAGAAATATAGCTACTTTTGGTCTCCATCTTTATCTAAGTTAAAACACGAAAGAAATATAGCAAGAGTCAAAGCCGAAAGAACCAAGTGTCCAGAAGATGTACAAAACTGGAGAAGAAAAGCAGCCATTTTTAAGAAAGAATTAATTACAGCAAAAAGGGCCAGTTTCACAAATTTTGTAGAACATATGGACTATAGGAAAGATGGAAATAAAATATACAAATTCCTTAATAAAACAAAATTATCAAAAAATACAACTGAACCATTAAAATATAATAACAAAAGCTTAACTACAGATAGGGAAATAGCAGAATCCCTTAACAAGTTTTATGCTCAGTCACAAAGAGTACCCCAAGCGTATAAAAAACAAGATAAGGCTATCCAAAAAACTATCAGAGAAACTAGTAAGCCAAAAGGTATACGAAATGATATTTTTATTCAGGATTTTAATGAAACAGAACTGGATTTAGCAATAGAACAATTACAGAACAAAAAATCTCCTGGACCTGACAAGATCCATCCAGAGTTTATTAAACACCTTGGCAGGAAAGGAAAAGAAATCCTACTTAAACTGTATAACACGTGTTGGAGAATGACTGTACCTTCCGACTGGAAAAAAGCCATTATCATCCCGATTTTAAAGAAAAACAAACCCTCAAACAATATTAATAGTCTCAGACCAATATCTTTGACCAGTGTTATTGCAAAAGTGATGGAAAGAATGGTGGCATCTAGACTTAACTGGTTCCTAGAATATTACAACTTAATTAATAGTTCACAGACCGACTTCAGACAGAATCATAGTACAAGTGAAAATGTACTCCTACTAAGCCAAGACATCAAGGAAGCTTTCAATAGAAAGGAGGATACCTTGGCAGTATTCATTGATTTTAAATCAGCATATGACTCAGTCTGGAGAAATAAATTAGTTGAGAAGTTGCAATCAATAGGTGTGAAAAGTAACATGCTTAAGTGGATAACTCAGTTTATTTCACAAAGATTTTGTGCCACAAAATATAATACATACATTTCCAAATATAAACAAACACACCGAGGACTTCCACAAGGTGCTGTTCTGAGCACAACACTCTTTAACATATATATAAATGACCTTCCATCAATAATAAAAACTTTAGAAACCAAAATTGCTCTATTTGCTGACGATGTAGTCATTTGGACTTCAGGCTCTTCAAAAAAACCTGAATTAATTAAAGACAGAATAGAAACAGCCCTAAACAAAGTACATGAATGGAGCTCCAAAAACCTCATGACTATCAATGTGGAAAAAACAATTTATGAATTATTTACACTAAAATACAAACCAGTTAATATTAGCATAAATTATAATGGTAAACCACTCAAAGCAGTTGATGATGCCAAATACTTAGGCATCACTTTCGACAGAAAGCTAAGTTGGAAAAAACATATAACAAACATCTCAGAAAAGGTTGAAAAGAAATTGCAAATCCTGAAAAGGTTAGCTGGTGCTAAATGGGGCTGCTCAAGGAGAGTCCTTAACACAACATACAAAATGTATATTAAACCAAACCTCTTGTACTGTTCTGAAGCTTTAATAACAGCAGCAAATGCTAACATCAATAAACTTGAACAAATACAAAATCAGGCTCTTCGCCTAATCACTGGAGCAGTTAAATCCACACCTATTGATGCCATGCTTGCCTTAACACGGACCCCATCAATAACAACAAAAATAGAAGAACAAGCATTGCTCCAACACGAGAAAATGTTACGACTGCCAAACTCTAAATGGACAGAAGAGAACCTCCCCCCTTCAATCCTTAAAACTCATAGTAGTTTCCTAGAAAAGGTAACACAGATTAAATCCAAATTGAACATTCCTAACACCAGAGAAAATCTACTTATTAGAGAAAATCCATTGGAATTATTGCAACCTACCTTCAATTTGGAATTAATAGAGGAAATAAGTAAATCAGACACACCAAAAGAAATACAAAAACTTCTAGCTCTGGAAACAATCAATACTAGGTATCCCACAGAAGAATGGCTGCACATATATACTGATGGATCCTCGAAGGAAAACCTTACTGGAGCTGGAGTTACATGTTCACATTTTTCCTTTTATCATTCTGTTGGCAGAGACACAACAAATTATGATGGAGAAATAGAGGCTATATACATTGCTCTCCGACAATTATTAAATCTTCCCTTAAATAAATTTAACAAGGCAGTAATTCTTTCGGATTCTAAAGCTGCAATTCAGGGAATATGTTCAAATACTACAAAGAAGTCAACAAAAATTAGAGAATGCTACAAAATGTTAACACAACTCCAAAAAGTTAATAAGACCGTTCATCTCCAATGGATTCCAGCACACTGTGGAGTCATGTGGAACGAAGCTGCAGACTCACTTGCAAAGAAAGCCACAACAATAACACAAAAGTCTAAATTCAATTTCTCATATTCCTCAATAAAACGCTTGATCATTAAAAATTTTTGTCATTCATACCTACAAGAAATAGAAACAAATGCCAAAGATAAAAAATGGATTACACTACTTTCCAATCCAGATATAATCCCCCAGAGACCAAGGAAAACAGCTGTTGCAGCGTTCCGACTATTGACAAATCATGACTGCTTGGCAAGTCATCTCTACAGAATAGGTATCTCAGCCTCACCGATATGTGTCCTGTGTAACGATCCAGCAGAAATGAATGAAGAACACTTGAAGACCTGTGAAGCATTAAGATCAGAAGAAACTACAGTTCAAAAGTATTGGAAAGCACGAATGCTAATGGCTTCATTGCCAGATGCAAGGCACTAGAAAACAACAACAACAACAACATTCTTCTTGATGTCTTGAATTTTGGAAAGAAAGCTCTCCTGAGTCTTTAGTGTATGTGTAAAATTTCTCTTGTGCCATGTATTGAATGGGAGTCTGATCAACTTTTCGTTAACAAGAATCTTATGAGTACCAAAGAACTTGAGTTAGTGAAATTGAAATTTCTTACTAGATTTGTGCGCTTGAGTACATGCGAAAGATATCAAAATATTTCAAGAAATGTAGGTAAATAAATCTGACACTGGTGCTCACGCCACCGTCATGGACTAACCATTATTTACGTGGTAGCTTTAGTAACAAAAAGCGACCATACTTTTAATAACTAGCATTTATTAGCAGTAACAAAGTTTAGAGCAAGTATTCAATACCTGTAGTCATGCTTCACATCTTTTGCGGCTTTGACAAAAAAGCAATTGCATGGGATTAAGTAGACATTACGCGTGATCTACACCGATATGCAAAGAAAGTAAACACAGCTGATGCGATGTTGCCACTTCTGCCAGAATTAGGAAAGCAACAAATTGTGGGTTTTTTAAATTTAATTTACACAAAACTCATTGAATCTATTGAAATACGCCAAAGGAAAAAGTTGCTGTTTATTCAATTTTCTATAAATATAGCCATAAATCAAGCATCTTCAATGAATTAATTCAGTCAGGTGATAAATGTTTTTGATAAAAATATTTTTTTCTAGAAAACTATTAACTTTTCAGCGTTTTGATATTAGATTTTCTTGTTATTCATGATAGGAGAAATTCGCTATTAAAGTCTGATGGATTATTTTACTTCCATCCTGTATATCTCAACTATTTCTTTAGGATTTTCAATATTTTCCCTGTTTTTACTTATTACAAGCTTTTTTGTGGCCTGAGTGCTATTCTTTCCAGTTTCATCTTTTACTATCTTCTACATTGTCTTTGCTTTATTGTTAGCAATGTGTGATAAACTTCTTGTTTGCTTAAGAGGTAGAACTGGAACTTAAAAATTCAATGCCACAACTGGGATTTGAACCACAGACCTTCCGCTTGCCGGGCGGACGCTCTAACCACTGAGCTATTGTGACAAACTGCCAGAATGGCATTAAATTCTCAAGCCAGTTTGTCACAATAGCTCAGTGGTTAGAGCGTCCGCCCGGCAAGCGGAAGGTCTGTGGTTCAAATCCCAGTTGTGGCATTGAATTTTTAAGTTCCAGTTCTACCTCTTAAACTTTGCCCACACACAGCTTGTGTGTTTAAAAACACCAACAGTAAGTTTGTTGGCATAAATAAATAATAATTTCTTGTTTGCTTTTAACTTAGCTTCATGTATTACTCTGCAATAAGATTTGTAGTGTATTCGGAGATGTTAACTACTGCTTATATTACATACATTATAAGGCTGTCTCTTCCTTTATAAGATTTTACTATACCCTTTGTTATCCATTTCTGTTTTTTGCCATTTAGATTTGGAGAGCTAATAATTTTTTGATAGGGAATGCTGTATAAAAATAATTCCTGATGGTATTTAGAAACACTGACGCTTTTTCATTAGTATCAGTTTTGGATATTACATCTGACCAGGTCTCTTTTTCTAATAAAATGATTAAATTGTTAATTGTCTTTGTTTCTTATCTCCTGTATTAGTTCCACCTACCTCTCCACAGCATATAGAGCATCAAGTGCCCAATTCTCACCTGAGTCACTCACAATGTACTGCCTCAAAACAGCTAATGCATCCATGGCTTCTTTAGCGGTGGGTATTTTGGATTCCTGGTCAAAGCCTTCTTTTTCTTCATCATTTTCTTCTTTGTCATCTTCTTCATCTTCACTTTCTTCGTCACCTTCTTCGTCCTTGTCATGTTCGTCTTCTTTGCCATCTTCTTCAAGGTGGCTGGAAACAATGTGTTCTAATGTGGGTACCACTGGTGTTATTACATCGACATCAACAGTGATGCAGTCTTGAAATGAAGAAGATTCATCCATCACTGACC
The DNA here is from genome assembly GCA_030765045.1 of Tenodera sinensis. Taxonomy (NCBI): domain Eukaryota; kingdom Metazoa; phylum Arthropoda; class Insecta; order Mantodea; family Mantidae; genus Tenodera; species Tenodera sinensis. The sequence continues at coordinate 161,456,345 of CM060962.1, forward strand.
AGTTACTGGGCTCTGACAACTCCTGTTCCTCAGACAGACGATCCTCTTCAACGAGGGCCTAAATGACCTTGTTGTTGACAGGCCCTTAAACTCCACACACTCACTTTCTTCAAAGAAGTTGAATCCTCCCTTCTGGAAACAAATATGGTGACAGGACTAATACTTGACCACGCTTTGGCCACATAATGCATGGCATCAAGAACTGTTATGGTTATTTGCTTTGGCTATATACCGCTATCATGCATAAAGACAGCTTTCTCTAGCATCTTCCTGTACTTAAATTTAAAACTGTGAATTATGTCCAGATGCAATGACTGAAGTTCACTTGTACAATTCGTTGGGAGAAACACAAGTTTGATGTTTCTTACCTACAGAGTTTCAGGATGCACAGCACATCTGTTTTCAAGAACAACAATGTTCTCCAAAGATTTGCCCCCAGCAGAGTGGATGTGAAGATACAATCAGTCATCCATGCTGTGACATTAACAACATACTTTGTTGGCAAATTTTTGAAATTCTTGAAACACCTGGCCTTCTGGAATTTACAAATTACTAGATGGGGTAACTTATTTGATCCATCAGCATTTACCATTAGCAAAACAGTTACCCTTCGCTTGCTGTTTTCCACCATGACACTTTTCTTGCTTAAAACACAGTTTTGCTTGGTAAAATGTTGTGAAACAAACCCGTTCCATCAACATTAAAAATATCCTTTGTTTCCTAACCTTGAGTAACACCTGGTAGGTTTTGCTTCTACTCTTGCACAGTTTCAACACTGACGCTTTTGCTTTTGTCACACAGCTGATTGAATACGATATTGTGACAATTCTTGAATTCTACCCAGCTATTTGAGACTGTACAATATGTAATTCCCAACTTTGCAGAAATTGAAGGGCTTTTGTTCGAAGTATGGTACCATCAACTGGAATTCCTACCGCTCTCGCAGAAACAAACCACTCTGCCGCCAGTCGATCTCATCATACATTGAAGAGCATATATATTTGTATTTTTTGGACATTGCATCACTTTGTTGAGAATGAAGTTCAATTGTTGATCTATTTTTCAAATTGTATTCACAGTTGAGACAGATAATCCAAGCTTTTTTGCCAACTGAACACGTGTTCCAACATTTGAATCAACACGACACAGAATTTCAGATTTCTCATGCAAAGCAATACACTTTCTATTGGCTTTCTTCACCTCCATAATACTGCAACACAAAAACACACTGGTGTGGCTGCAAATCACAATTAGCAATGCTATGTATTGTACTATAACTATGATACAATGCATAAATTGCAGGCTTCTGCACAAATACCATGCAAACTAACACAAAATATATAGCAACTGACGCCACATCTGAGCATTGGCAACACAGCAGAAAATGGAGATAAGTGAAAGCAATTCAATGAAAATCAGTGCTGCCAACATGGAAAATGTGTAAAAGGCAGGAAGTATAGCCATTCAAAAGTTGTAAATGGTGAGAACGCTATTGCCAATATAAGATAAATGACAGGACCTGCGAGAAATGACGCAAACAGTAGGAAAACTAAAATGGCAGGGGACGTAAAAGTCTGTATGCGCATGCGTGCGTGTGCGTGGGTGGGTGTGCGCATGTGTGTGTGCGTGCGTGTGTGGGCGTGTGTGGGCGTGTGCGTGCGTGTGTGTATAATATATATTTATTTGTTGAAGTATTCAGTGCAATTAATTGCATACACTGCAGTTAATTGCACTGAAAACATAATTGGAGTGATACTCTGTAGCAGCAAATGAAAATAAATAAAATGAAATGAAAAACATTGTATACTATACTCACATACACTATTTTTTGTATTATACTTAAAATATGCTTTTCAACTTGCTTTCACACATTACATATTTAAAGTATTCCTGACTGCTGTACAGTAACTGGTTTAAATCCCAGCTGACAATTTAATTTATACAAGTTGGTTAAAATGCAAATTATTTTGATGTTTCTGAAGACTTTTGAATGAAATAATAATCACATATTTACCAAAACTGTAACGAATATGGACAAACCTACTAAATACAAGCATCAATTGTGGTTGTATTTTATTTATTCTCTAAAGCTGTTTCAAAAGCTGTCTTTAAATTCTAACCTTGTACAGAGTCTGGATTTATGCCAAGCTACACTTCATCTTATTTAATATCATGAAATAAATTTAAATTTTACACACCTGATTCTGCACAATATCCTTACAGAAATTACTGTCTCTGATGTTTAACATAGTAATATACCTTAAACACTCGACATAGCACTTGGTAACAGCGGCACTTTCAGAAGCACTCTGCATCACAGACTTTTGACACATTCTAAGGATGAAAAAGAAAATTGTTACAGTGAAAGTAAAAAATGAGGAGGAACAAATATTTAAGCAAAATGAAAATATTAATGTTGAATTAAATATCTATTTTTGGCATTTAATCTTGTGTTACCTTCAGACAATGGTTATCATTGAGATAAATATTATATAGGAAAAAAGAATTCTCTCCCTTTCTTGAGAAAACAATTTGCTATAAATAATTAATTGAGAGCAAGAAGTAGCAATCCTAACATCAATTTCGTAATTGTGAATTTATCCTGCAAGTCTGATTCACAACTGGGAACCAAAAAAACAAAAAGAAAGACTGAGCATTGAGGGCTTTTGATTCACAATAAAGAAAGAATGGGTATGAAAGCGTATGCATGAGCATATCAAATAAGGAATATTAGCTCAATGAAAAAATTTAAGTTACTGACAAGGAGGCAATATAAATCAAGTGGTGGTGGCGGTGGTGGTCGTAGTCGTCGTCGTAGTAGTACTCTAATGAACTTTTCTTGCTTCCCAGTATAGTTCCGTTAGTGATCCAGAGGTTAACATCTTGAGAGTCATTCAATGGGGGAGATGATCTTTGTTCATAATGGAGTTCTTGTCCTAGCACAGTGGTGTCAATCGTGGCCCCGAGTGGCAATGCCACAGAGAGAGCAAGTCGCTGTGCCCTGGGCATAGCGGGCCAGTCCGTTAGAAACCAGTTCAGTGCAGTTTTCCGTGTGATGCAGGGAGAGCAATGGCTGCGTCCAAGAGCACAGACATGAGTCATTTGAATTCGCATGTTACAATTCCTCTGCAAAGTTGTCGATAGTAGTATTCAGTACCTAATATGCAACCAGTATCTTGCATTAAAAATACAACATACATAGACATTATGAACGTAGATAAAGTAAATAATGCAGCAGTTCAGCTGGAGCTCATAGAAGTACAATGTGATCGTCGCCTTCAAGAGAAATTTGACAATTATTCATGATCAGACGCACTGATTGAATTTTACCAGAAACTTGACAATTAGCACTTCCCAAATTTGATTCCTAACACAGCAAAAACTATGACAATGTATGGTAGTACCTACCTTTGTGAACAGGATTTCTGTATAATGAAGTTCCTGAAAACTTGCCACAGAAACAGACTCTCGGATAGCAATTTGGCATCTAGTCTTAGAATCTGTTTTTGTAATGTTATTGAACCAAATTTTGAAAAGTGTATGAATTCAAAAATCTGCCAAGTGACTGATCCTACAAATGTGTAACATGTGGTATTTTACTTAGGTGTTCAGTAAGATTGTCTTAAATTAATTATGCAAACGCTTAACACTGAAATACGTATCTTTAAGGACAGTAGTTTTCAAACAACCTACCTGTAGTTCTTCCCTTTAATTTTGGAGGAAATCGTCAACTCCTGTTACTAATAATGGTTCGTGTTATTTCACTTGTGTGAAGATAATCCAAGTAAATATTGTCATTTATGTTTAATCAAAATAGCTAAGAATATCCATTTAAGGGATAACAGGATTTCAAAGCTGCCATTTACTTTTTGTATAAAATAAGTATAGGTTCATATAGAAAACACTATTATTAATACTGTATAATTATTCTGTTATTTATTTTGTTTATTTATTCATTCATTCATTTGAAAATCAATTTTGACATTTTTAAATCTGGGATCGAAAAGTCTTTCTTTAAGAGGTATGTAAGCGTGTAAATGGTGTACTTCACAGTACGGGAATGCTAACCCAAGGGCTAGAGTAGGTTTAATGATACCTATAATTCAGCCTAATCATTAGAAAGTTACAACTATGTTACTATTTTAATCAACTTGAATAACTGTCAAGTAGTTTTCTTTTACGCATGAGAAGTACTGTTCCCCTTCATAGATCCAACCTGTATCTGTGCTATGCATCCTTGTAGGCAATTCTGAAGGAAAATATTCATACGATATACGCACTCTAAGAAAGGTTTTATCCGTGGACGCAGCCAAGTTCCAAGTAAACAGGAATCAGGTGATAACGCTGCTGGTGTTGATATGTATTACGTCATGTTTGGCCCCCAGCATGTACAAGATGCCCAGTGGAGCTCTCAGCGGCCTATGACCTTGACACCACTGTCCTAGCACAATACACAATTGTGTTGAGGATGTTGAGGATACCAATTTTAGGAAGGTGTGCAGCCAAAAGGTCATGACCGGTCAGTAACCTAAATGTTTCAACAGCCTCATGTTTTGGATTATTAGGTATTAACTTTTTGTTCTGTAGTAATGCTGCCCAAGATTTATCAATACTTTGAGTTTTATAATACCAGTTCTTTTTGGAATATAAATATAAATCAACAAATATTAATAAATATTTAGAGACTAAACTTCACTTATCTTTGGTAATTGTGAATTTTTTGCAATTCTAGGCCAATTTCACAAGTCAATTTATTTGCATCCTTAGTAGAAATGTTCATTATAGAGATGCTAGGTAACGTATTTTATTTTTTACATATTGTATTACCAACTGCTGAAAAACATGTTGACAGAATCAATTGGCAGCATTTAAAAATTCATTATGTGATCTTTATTCTTCAAAATGAATAATCTAAAGGTCCATTTAATTGTTTTAACAATTTAACCTTTGGATTTATTTCATGATTAAATGAACCAAAAATCATCTGCCACAGTTGATTTAACTATTAATAATAAATATTTCTAAAATGTTCTTTTATTCTCATTTTCAAATGATGCTTAGTTTTACTAATGAAAACTGTCACAATCCAAACAACTAAATTGATAAATGCTAAATGTTTTATAATATGAAATGTTATTCTTTTTAGAAAAACTTGGCAAATATTTTACAACTACACTGAAAGTCGTGAGCAACCCATTGTTAAAATTCAAAATCCAACAATGTAACAAAAAGAACTGCATGATCATAATCTACAAACTTTACACCACATGTCGCCACATTGTGATGTCACTAGCTGCTTTCTGTGACCACAGGCAGTATTTCCAAAATGGTGGACAACAATGTTTTGTTTCTACTTCTTCATGGTTTAGGCTATGCAGCCCGTTCCGGCGAAGACATCAGTGGAGTCCTTATTCTGCAAGGCCAGCCAACATCTTGTGCTCCTCTTGGATTATATAGAAAGGTCCTCTTAGGTATCCTTTCTTCACTCATCTTCATTAAATGTTCTATCCATTTTTTGTTATTTGTTTCAATTTTATCTTCTAATTTATAAATATTTAGTTCTTATTGACTCATTTTGTATTCTAACTGCTCTTGTGCATCCTTTCACTTTCCGCAGAAATAACATTTCCGCTGCTTATTCTGCTACTATCCTTTGATTTTATTACCCAACTTTCGCTTCCATATAGCAAGGAAGGAACAGCCAATGATGAAAATTAAATTACTGGCAAGCGAAGTTTTGATTCTAGTGTGCTGTAATTGAATTCCTTGTTAGAGGGAAAATCTGATGCTGAAATTCACCTCAGACTTTAACGTGCCTATGGAGATGTCTGCATGGATGCTAGCAGTGTTAAGAGATGGGCGAAGCATTTCAAAGATGAGAAAACAAGTATCCAAAATGAGCCTTGTAGTGGTTGCTCATGCACTGCCTCCACGGGTTGCAACAAGGAAAGAGTTGAGATCATTAGAGCAGATAGGCATATCACTGTGGGTGAAATTGCTGCACATCTTGCACATTTGGGTGGTAAACTTTCCACATCCTCTCTACAGTCTTTATTTCGCACCCTCTAACATCTTTTTTGTTTTGTTAAGGAACAGATGCAAGGGCAACACTACAGCACGGAGGATATTAAAAAAAGCAGTGTGCCTGTGTCTTCATGCAGCTGGCATAGGGTTCTTCATAGGGGTATTTTCAAACATGCAGAATGATGGGGGAAATGTGTGCAAAGAAATGGATACTGTTGAACAATGAGAGAAAAGTCTGTACATTATGATGATGTGCTTGGTTTATCTAAAAGATAACGGTAAGATTTTTTAAAAATTGTTGCTCGCTACTTTCAACATGTCTCTTATATATTACATTTATTATGAGGAACCAAAATTATTCCATTTTCTTTAAAAGTTTTTGTTAATTTGTTATTAACCCAAGGATGGAAGTAAATTTGCTAAAATTACAATCATCTTTTATTTTCTTGAGGGTAGTAACTTCTTTTACAGCCTTTTGATATGTTGTTGTTTTCTAGTGCCTTGCGTCTGGCAATGAAGCCATGAAGTCATTCGTACTTTCCAATACTTTTGAACTGTAGTTTCCTCTGATCTTAATGCTTCACAGGTCTTCAAGTGGTCTTCGTTCATTTCTGCTGGATCGTTACACAGGACACATATCGGTGAGGATGAGATACCTATTCTGTAGAGATGACTTGCTAAGCAGTCGTGATTTGTCAGTAGTCGGAAGGCTGCAACCGCTGTTTTCCTTGGTCTCTGGGGGATTATATCTGGGTTGGAAAGTAGTATAATCCATTTTTTATCTTTGGCATTTGTTTCAATTTCTTGTAGGTATGAATGAGAAATTTTTTTAATGATCAAGCGTTTTATTGAGGAATATGAGAAATTGAATTTAGACTTTTGTTTTATTGTTGTGCCTTTCTTTGCAAGTGAGTCTGCAGCTTCATTCCCCATGACTCCACAGTGTGCTGGAATCCATTGGAGATGAACAGTCTTATTAACTTTTTGGAGTTGTGTTAACATTTTGTAGCATTCTCTAATTTTTGTTGACTTCTTTGTAGTATTTGAACATATTCCCTGAATTGCAGCTTTAGAATCTGAAAGAATTACTGCCTTGTTAAATTTATTTAAGGGAAGATTTAATAATTGTCAGAGAGCAATGTGTATAGCCTCTATTTCTCCATCATAATTTGTTGTGCCTCTGCCAACAGAATGATAAAAGGAAAAATTTGAACATGTAACTCCAGCTCCAGTAAGGTTTTCCTTGGAGGATCCATCAGTATATATGTGCAGCCATTCTTCTGTGGGATACCTAGTATTGATTGTTTCCAGAGCTAGAAGTTTTTGTATTTCTTTTGGTGTGTCTGATTTACTTATTTCCTCTATTAATTCCAAACTGAAGGTAGGTTGCAATAATTCCAATGGATTTCCTCTTATAAGTAGATTTTCTCTGGTGTTAGGAATGTTCAATTTGGATTTAATCTGTGTTACCTTTTCTAGGAAACTACTATGAGTTTTAAGGATTGATGGGGGGAGGTTCTCTTCTGTCCATTTAGAGTTTGGCAGTCGTAACATTTTCTCGTGTTGGAGCAATGCTTGTTCTTCTATTTTTGTTGTTATTGATAGGGTCCGTGTTAAGGCAATCATGGCATCAATAGGTGTGGATTTAACTGCTCCAGTGATTAGGCGAAGAGCCTGATTTTGTATTTGTTCAAGTTTATTGATGTTAGCATTTGCTGCTGTTATTAAAGCTTCAGAACAGTACAAGAGCTTTGGTTTAACATACATTTTTGTATGTTGTGTTAAGGACTCTCCAGTAAGGTTTTCCTTGGAGGATCCATCAGTATATATGTGCAGCCATTCTTCTGTGGGATACCTAGTATTGACTGTTTCCAGAGCTAGAAGTTTTTGTATTTCTTTTGGTGTGTCTGATTTACTTATTTCCTCTATTAATTCCAAACTGAAGGTAGGTTGCAATAATTCCAATGGATTTCCTCTTATAAGTAGATTTTCTCTGGTGTTAGGAATGTTCAATTTGGATTTAATCTGTGTTAACTTTTCTAGGAAACTACTATGAGTTTTAAGGATTGATGGGGGGAGGTTCTCTTCTGTCCATTTAGAGTTTGGCAGTCGTAACATTTTCTCGTGTTGGAGCAATGCTTGTTCTTCTATTTTTGTTGTTATTGATGGGGTCCGTGTTAAGGCAATCATGGCATCAATAGGTGTGGATTTAACTGCTCCAGTGATTAGGCGAAGAGCCTGATTTTGTATTTGTTCAAGTTTATTGATGTTAGCATTTGCTGCTGTTATTAAAGCTTCAGAACAGTACAAGAGCTTTGGTTTAACATACATTTTTGTATGTTGTGTTAAGGACTCTCCAGTAAGGTTTTCCTTGGAGGATCCATCAGTATATATGTGCAACCATTCTTCTGTGGGATACCTAGTATTGACTGTTTCCAGAGCTAGAAGTTTTTGTATTTCTTTTGGTGTGTCTGATTTACTTATTTCCTCTATTAATTCCAAACTGAAGGTAGGTTGCAATAATTCGAATGGATTTTCTCTTATAAGTAGATTTTCTCTGGTGTTAGGAATGTTCAATTTGGATTTAATCTGTGTTACCTTTTCTAGGAAACTACTATGAGTTTTAAGGATTGATGGGGGGAGGTTCTCTTCTGTCCATTTAGAGTTTGGCAGTCGTAACATTTTCTAGTGTTGGAGCAATGCTTGTTCTTCTATTTTTGTTGTTATTGATGGGGTCCGTGTTAAGGCAATCATGGCATCAATAGGTGTGGATTTAACTGCTCCAGTGATTAGGCGAAGAGCCTGATTTTGTATTTGTTCAAGTTTATTGATGTTAGCATTTGCTGCTGTTATTAAAGCTTCAGAACAGTACAAGAGGTTTGGTTTAACATACATTTTTGTATGTTGTGTTAAGGACTCTCCTTGAGCAGCCCCATTTAGCACCAGCTAACCTTTTCAGGATTTGCAGTTTCTTTTCAACCTTTTCTGAGATGTTTGTTATATGTTTTTTCCAACTTAGCCTTCTGTCGAAAGTGATGCCTAAGAATTTGGCATCATCAACTGCTTTGAGTGGTTTACCATTATAATTTATGTTAATATTAACTGGTTTGTATTTTAGTGTAAATAATTCATAATTTGTTTTTTCCACATTGATAGTCATGAGGTTTTTAGAGCTCCATTCATGTACTTTGTTTAGGGCTGTTTCTATTCTGTCTTTAATTAATTCAGGTTTTTTTGGAGAGCCTGGAGTCCAAATGGCTACATCGTTAGCAAATAAAGCAATTTTGGTTTCTAAAGTTTTTATTCTTGATGGAAGGTCATTTATATATATGTTAAAGAGTGTTGTGCTCAGAACAACACCTTGTGGAAGTCCTCGGTGTGTTTGTTTATATTTGGAAATGTATGTATTATATTTTGTAGCACAAAATCTTTGTGAAATAAACTGAGTTATCCATTTAAGCATGTTACTTTTCACACCTATTGATAGCAACTTCTCAATTAATTTGTTTCTCCAGACTGAGTCATATGCTGATTTAAAATCAATGAATACTGCTAAGGTATCCTCCTTTCTATTGAAAGCTTCCTTGATGTCTTGGCTTAGTAGGAGTACATTTTCACTTGTACTATGATTCTGTCTGAAGCCGGTCTGTCAACTATTAATTAAGTTGTAATATTCTAGGAACCAGTTAAGTCTAGATGCCACCATTCTTTCCATCACTTTTGCAATAACACTGGTCAAAGATATTGGTCTGAAACTATTAATATTGTTTGAAGGTTTGTTTTTCTTTAAAATCAGGATGATAATGGCTTTTTTCCAGTCAGAAGGTACAGTCATTCTCCAACATGTGTTATACAGTTTAAGTAGGGTTTCTTTTCCTTTCCTGCCAAGGTGTTTAATAAACTCTGGGTGGATCTTGTCAGGTCCTGGAGATTTTTTGTTCTGTAATTGTTCTATTGCTAAATCCAGTTCTGTTTCGCTAAAATCCTGAATAAAAATATCATTTCGTATACCTTTTGGCTTATTAGTTTCTCTGATAGTTTTTTGGATAGCCTTATCTTGTTTTTTACACGCTTGGGGTATTCTTTGTGACTGAGCATAAAACTTGTTAAGGGATTCTGCTATTTCCCTATCTGTAGTTAAGTTTTTGTTATTATGTTTTAATGGTTCAGTTGTATTTTTTGATAATTTTGTTTTATTAAGGAATTTGTATATTTTATTTCCATCTTTCCTATACTCCATATGTTCTACAAAATTTGTGAAACTGGCCTTCTTTGCTGTAATTAATTCTTTCTTAAAAATGGCTGCTTTTCTTCTCCAGTTTTGTACATCTTCTGGACACTTGGTTCTTTCGGCTTTGACTCTTGCTATATTTCTTTCGTGTTTTAACTTAGATAAAGATGGAGACCAAAAGTAGCTATATTTCTTTAACTTTCCTTTGGGGATATGTGTTTTGGCTGCTGTCAATAATATTTCACAAATTTTTTTATTCATTTCATCTGTTGACTTGAACTCTGATTCTAACAGTATATTACACTTCCCTTCTATCTCATTTTGGAAACTGGACCAATCTGCTTTTTTAAAATTCCAAGAAGTTTTAATTTTTGGTTTGTTACTTTTATTTATTAGACCTCTTATGGAGTTTATGGTGATTCTGTGGCCTGAACCTGGGTCTTCTATTATTTCTCTTTTTGTATTGTCAATTATGTCAGATGACACCATCAGAAGATCAGGATTTGTACCTGAACCATTATAATGAAGGTAAGTGGGTGGATCATTTGGATTAAATATTAATTCCATTGTTGATGAGTTTAATAGGTCTTCTATGACTCTTCCTGCTGAATTTATATCTCTGTAGCCCCACCTAGGGGAATGTGCATTAAAATCACCTATTAAAATACTTTTGGGTTCTATGGGAATAGAATTTAGATCTAGTGTATTGTCTGGAGGATTGTAGATACTGTAAATTCTATAGTGGTAGTTACTTTTCCATACTTCAATTTTAACTATTTCTGATTTATCTTGTTCTTCCATTGTTTTTTGGATTTGGATAGTAGCTTTCATATTTCTTTTAATTCCTGTAAGAATACCACTTGCTATTTGAAGAGCCTTTGGAAGTATATGTGTAGTGTACTGATCCATTTCAAAGTATATTTCCTGTTCTTGTGATATATTGGCTTCTTGTACTGTGAAGACATCTATATCTTGGTCTTTTAATATTTTCATTAGCTCTTGTTTTTTAGGCTGGGACATGCCTCCTGCATTCCATTGTAGAATTCTTAAAGTATTGGAATTGTGATGAAATTTGCCTAAAGATGTCCCCACCCGGAGATCCGATTGGGGGACAGTTTTAACTCCAGAATGTTTATCTTTAGGACTCATATTCATGTATGTGGCTTTCATGTAACTGTTTTCTTAACGGGCACCAGTTTTACAATGTGGCAGTTACATCACCCGACTTAAACCCCCATTTTGCAAGGGGGACCACACCTATCGTTGGTCAACGGGTCCATCGGACCTAGCCGGGAGGACTAAATAGGTGGTATTTAGATCCAGCGACCTTCCCCTCATGTGCCTCTGAGGGACGCTGTTGTGCTGTGATAGGCCAGCACATATGTAAATGACATTTCCTCCATTTTAGATGAAAGAGTTATACCGCTGTGATTCGATCCCCAGAGCCTCATCTGTTAAAAGCAGGGTGCACCACGGGCAGGATGAGGATGGGAATTGGGTAGGAGAGGCTATAGGAGGCGCATCACTACCCCTTACTAGTGAAGAACTACTATTTAAAGAATTCTTATCCAGGGACTGAAAAAATCCTTTAATGCAGCTAAATATTTACTGTGTATTGTGGATGTAACTTTAAACTTAAAATCTGTTCTGGAATTTTCTACGACACACAGATAATAGGCTTGGGCTGAGATAAACCGTTTCGATGGATGGGTTGGGTGAGATTGAAGACCTGTTATTTCTTCAATTTTCTACCTGTGACTAAGCTTTTCAGTGTCACATGGACACAATATTTGTGGAAGCAAACTTGTTAACATCACTAAGTCGCGTAAAGTATTATTTCTTTTAAAAAAAAAAAAAAAAAAAAAAAAAACAGGACCATTTTGTATTTATATCGCATTTTGATACTCATTTAGCATTTTAGGTGGATTTCACATTTTATTGCATATTCAAAACACATTTAAAGTGAATTAATTGATAAATAACAATGTAAATATGCAACTATAGCCTTTTTATATGCAATTCGCACTTAATCACTAATGCGAAAAATCATCACCCCTAATTACACCGTAACTTTAGATTCCAGAATAGATGTAATTTTATAATGAACCACTCTTAGGAAGGTTACAGTTCCTCATCACTCTGAACCAGTTAATCCAAATTGATTCTAAGCAATTGGATGTGAGTTTTTAAATAAATAAATTAGCCAATAAACTCATATGAGGTGTATTGTTGCAAATTGTACTATGTCCAAAAAATAAAATTTTACAGGAGAGCCCAAAAATATGGATTACAGTTAAACTATGGGAAGTATTTCAAACTTAAAAGTAACACAGCTCACCTTTAAGTAATATAAAACCGAATAATATACCAAACAAGATATTTTTTCATAACTGAGGCCTTCAAAATTTAAGATTTGTATTGGGTTTAACATGGATTGTTAATATAACCAATGGATTTGTAAATAAAATGGCAGTAATTTCAAACTGAAAGTTTTATACGATTATGATTATTTTATAAGCAGACTCAAAGTCTTCATGGGATAAAATGGGATGCAATAACGCTGTTCTAATGTAAAATTTGTGTTTCTTGAACAAAGTCTTGTTACTTGCAATAACTATAAACAACAGATCTGCTTAATGATTAAACACAGAGCTAATATTTTAGGGACATTTAGAAGAAAATCATCATCACCAACACCATCATAATTGCAAATGACAAAATAATCTGGATTAGGTTTACCAGAACATTAATCCTTGTCAATAGTTCTTACATTCTGGCTAACATCCTCTTCCAAGCAATCACAATTCTGCATTTTCATTCTCACAATTACATGGTTTTACTGCAATTAATGTTTTCTGTAAAATACTGCAACTTTTCGTCCTTATTCTAATCATCACCAAATCTTTTTATTAACAGATTCTAAACATATTTTTTCACTTCTGATACCCTACTGGTTAGCTGGATGAGTGGTGGTGGTTCTGGGATATGAACTACAGACCTTCCTTGATTTAGAACGGGTATGAATAGCTGTTAGGGATCGTTTGTAAGGCACAAGGGTTTCATTTTTTGCCTCATAGTGTGTTTACCATCTTGTAGGTACTCCAAGTATCACTTGCTTCTTTTCACCTTTCACTTAACATTTTTTTAATAAATTAGAGATTGACTTGAAGTCACTCACATTTCAATCAGTGTTGTGAGTGTAAAGAAAACCAACTGATCTGTAAATTGTGTTATATTCTTCAGAATTTTTTTGAAGTTTTTGATCCACTACTCCACAAACCCTGTATGCTGGAAAGAAGGAATGGACTCTCACAAGGAAGAATGGAGTTATTTCTTTTAGGGCTAGAGGCACTCTTTTAGTCAGTAATGTGCCAAAGCATGAACAATATACATAATTTTGTTTTGGCCCCCGCACCTATATGTAAAAAATCTCCATCCTGAGAAAAGTGGCTGTGGACATAGTATGGTTTGCAGCGATTGTTAAGATGGAGATAATACAGTTTGCAACACCCACTTTTCATGTGTCAATTACACATATGATTTCACACAAACAGAGTTCCCTGCATAAAAGGGCATGCAGAGAAACTATCTATTCATGCAAAACCCAATTTTGTCCAGAGGTGAACATAATACAGTTTGCAACTATAATCCTCATATGTGGTATTCATTCAACAGTAATTAAAACATACAACTTAACTATAGTTGCACTTTTTCACACAACATAAACAGCTCTGCAAGCATACTACTCAACTCACCCATTTCGCATGTTTTCAAAAAAGCAACCACAAAATGTTTGATTGTCTAAACAAATTGAAGGAGGCATCTTACTGAGAAGTGGCAGCAGATTTGGAAAAATAGTTGCGGCATTTCCTAAACCACCTTCTCGAAGTATCCGCAACAATTTAGGCAGCACCACTTTTTCTGCATTGACATGCTGCCAGCAGTCCTGCAAAAAACAATCACAAACTTCTCTATATAGCACAATGTTAAAATTTCCTCTCATTGTTGCAGCTAACAAGATTTTAAATGGAGAATACCAACTGGAATGCCCAGAATTGAGGAAAGCTGTATCAAGTGGGAAGATACATAATTTATATTGACTGGCTAGGGAAAAATTGATGGATCAAAATCCTGCACATTAGATCATTTGATCAACAACAACTTTCTCTTTCCTTAAAACAAGGTTTGGCAACACTGACAAATACGGGCTTCTTGATGCATAATGTTGCTAAACTATGCCAACTTGACATGAAGAAATACACTACAGGACAGAGAGGTTAGTAACTACAAATTAGAGAGCAACACGGGTAATGGAATGGAAGCATGATCTAAAACTGAAACAATGGAATAGAAGCGTGAACTAAATAATGGAATAATGTAAATAAAGGAGATGTAACAATAGCAGAAAGTGCTACGAAGAGAAAATTTTCTTTTTCCTCACTCTCCTTTAGCTGTTATTATTAATGGAAATCTGCATTTCAAATAACGTTGAAATCACTAGTAATTTGGGAGAGTTATTTCTGGTAAAATCCGATGTTTAAAGCATTCTGTTTGTCAATCATCTACCAAATCTAACTCTTATAAAACTTTGAATTTGTTACATAAATGTACATTAAGAAATATATTCATATTGCACGGCTATCTACTCCATCTCATGCACAATTGCAAGAGATTCTAATTTCACAGTTATTTCAGGTTATACAGTTAATACCTACAAAGCACAACTTTTTATTTATTTCATAAACATATATTAACGATGTATTCACATTGGGCTTAAGATTTCATAGTTATTTTCACTCATACGGTTTATACCTGTAAAATACAACTTAATAAACTTTGTATTTGTTTTATAAATGTATATTTATGAATATATATATATTCCCATTCAAGGCTATCTACCTGCTGCACAACCGTATATGCATATGATTTCAGGTTATGTGATTCATAAATTAATTTGTTTAATTGTAATATGAAAAGATCCTTATTTATTCTGTAACTGTGCTGCTCAGTGTTAACATTTAGATCTTTTGGAATGAATTGAGGAATGTATGTGAGTTCCATGCCTTCTAGTTGCCAAAATTCGTCATTATGAATGAGAACAGAGTTTCTCGCCTTCTTCATATCTACGTCACCTTTGTACATGCATTGCCGGAAGTTATCTCCAATCTCACCTTTACACATTACCTCCTACAATTCCAACATCATTTAAATTATGTTTTATTACTGCCCGCTACTTTTATTTCTCATACATTGGCGCCCTGCGTTATGCGGTCCCTAAGCCCATATTCAGCAACATTTCCAAATGCTTGACAAAAAGGACTGCAGAAAAGCAAGAGCGAGTGAATTATGCTTCTTTTAATAACAGAGGTTATATTGGTCATCTGTAATGTTGCTTAACCTTCCGGCAGGCGCGCTTAATTTTGTCACATGAGCACGCGCGCATTGTAAAATTTACAACATGGACATTTTTAAATGATAGCAAGCATATGATAAACAAACTGGTTAATATTTTGAATAAAGCAGTTCAATAAAACTATTATCAGATTCTATAACAAAAACTTAGCTCTTTTAGTTCTCTATGATACCATTTTACCCAGCTATTCTGAAACACATTCACTTTCATAACACCTTTCACATACAATTTGTTTCTTAGTATGACTTTTACAAGCAAAGTTTCCGCATCTATCACATTTAATGGAAGTTGAGGAATTTTTTTGACATCCACAAAGGATATATGTCCCACGTTTCTTTGACGGAGGTTCAAGGATCTTATCTTCAGAAGGCGATGCTCCATTGAACTGCATAAGAAATACGGTGAGATCAGCTGGCAGCGATTTGAGTTGGGTTCTAGATGCGAGTTGTTCTTTCATAAGACTTTCTGCTACCTTCTTGAGATAAATACGTCTTCGTAAAGTTGCCTCTGGCTTTGTAAAGGAGAACAATACTTGCGAATTTATACCAGCAATGTTCAAAAGGGTGAAGAATATAGCCAATAGCCATCTTCTAGTAATCCTTGAAATGGAGTAAGAGGCACACATTTTATCTACAACGTCAACTCCACCTTTTGTCATATTGTAGTCTGTGATTATTTCTGGTTTGTGAGTTTCTTCATCAAGTGCTGCTGTGTCATGCATAGTAGACAGAAGTATGACAGCACGGTTTTTACGAGGAACATATGAAACTAAGGTCTTGTTCTTCTGAAATCCAAACAATGCTTTTCCAATTTCTCGTGATTTGTTTGGGAGAAATTTGATGTCTGTTCTTCCTCATTGTTCCAATACACGTAATTTTCTTTTGCAGTAAATATTCAGCAAGTGGATAGCTTGTGTACCAATTGTCAGTAGTTAGATTCCTGTTGGAGTTTTCTATTGGCACCACAAGTCTCTTCACTATATCCTCAGGAGCATTAGATACGCAGTAATGCCCTTCTGGTTGCATGCCGGAATAAACCTCCAGATTACTGCAATAAAATGTTTCTGCATTGCATAATGCAAACATTTTTATTCCATATTTAGCTGGTTTGCTGGGAATGTACTGTATCTATCCACACCGACCTCTAAAGGGATGAAGCATTTCATCCACTGTGGTGAATTCACCTAGGGTATAAGAATTTTGATAATTAGAAACAAAAGCTTCCAACACTGTACGAATTGCAGCCAACTTATCAGTTTTTCTCCTATCATTCCTCGTTTCCATGTCATCAAACCGCATACAACGTAGAAGAAACAGAAACCTTTTGTAACTCATTGCAGCCCTAACCAGATGCATTCCTGTTCCATCTGCCGCCCAAAGTTCCTTTACATTAGCATGATGACCCTTTCTTGTACCAATCAAGAAAAGAATCCTCAACACTGCCATTATTTCGTGTCTTGATGTCGCTTTATTATCCCTTTCATGCGAGAATTTACGTGTGCCTCGCTGTCTAGTTATGTACATATTTGTATAGTTTACAATTTCATCAATAATGTCAAGGTTAATTATTTTCAGAAAAGCATCGACTTCATCAGTTATGTCCATCACATTTCTCTTGGGGCCTGGCAGAATTTTCACAATGTTTTTTCTTTTGGTTTTTGAGAGTTTAGCACACTCACTTTTACACCAACGCGTAACTTGGTCTTTTCCAATAAAGAATTCCAGATCTTCCATGGGCTCTACAAAATCATCACCATCCGCAGCTTCCAGTTCAGATTCGCTGTCATGGTCCTCAGGTTCAATGTTTTCATCACTCAAATCCATGTCACTTTCCTCCAGTTCTGAAAAGTCTGAATATACTTCATCATTGCTCTCTAAGAGTAACTTGCGAATTTCCTCTTCTGATAAACCTTTCGAACTGAAATAAAATAACAAAAGAAACGTGCCAATATAACAAAATCAACATTTAATATGCAGGTATTGAAAATAAAAAGCAATGAATAAGTACATTTCACTTTTTTATTATACTCACCTCTACATATTGACTGCTAGAAACAAAGTTTGCAACCGTTACAAGAGCAGGCGCGCGTTGTACTTCTTACAACATTCAACACCTTCAAGTTGTCACCTATATTTACAATCTTGAAACACAATACAATCCTTCTCCTTACTCCTCTGATGCAATCACTTTGTACAATTTTTTTTTTCTTTACAGTCTTCTTCGCTGTTTGTCTTTGTCTTTTGTTTTGGCATGACACAGCATGTCTTTATAAATTTCATATTCAATTACTACACAATACATGTTCAGTTATACATCACATATTCAGTTCTTATACAATACATATTCAGTTATTGTACAACACATTCAGTTATTATACAACATATCCAGTTATTATACAATACATATTCAGTTATTGTACCACATATGTTCAGTTATTATACAACACATATTCAGTTATCATACAACATATCCAGTTATTATACAATACATATTCAGTTATGGTACAACATATCCAGTTATCATACAACATATGTTCTGTTGTTATACCACACATATTCAGTTATTATACAACACATTCAGTTATTATACAATATATCCAGTTATTATACAATACATATTCAGTTATTGTACAACATATCCAGTTATCATACAACATATGTTCTGTTATTATACCACACATATTCAGTTATTATACAACACATTCAGCTATTGTACATTTGACATTGACACAAATATAATTTAAGTGTATCATGGTTTATTATGTGGCTTTTGACTTATGTTCCTTGTTATGAGGAGAGAAAAACAGGATACAAATTTTGAGCTAATGATTATGATCATATTATGACAATATTTTATTCAGTTCATTGCCTTCTTTGTCTTGTAGGCTTATGTATAGGCAGGTCGTTGAGTCGGTTCTTAAACTCTGATGTTACTAATGGTACCATTTTTTTTTAACTGGGTTCTTATTCATTATTATTTGGTTCAACATTTCTTCGAGCTTAGCATTGGCTATATCCATCTTAATTCATGGGCATTGCTTTTCTGATTATGGTTTTCCTTACTTCACTAATTGTCACCTCTTTGTCTCTTATCTCTATAAGAGAAAACTTCTATACTTATAATTATTCTGCAATTGTATTATTATTCTTCTCAATTCACCCTCGACATCTTTGTGTCGAAATATTTTATCTTTGTCATCACAACTGATTCCTTTTTATTTTTGTCCCTGACATCCTTATGTCAAAAACACATTATTTTCCGTCGCTATAATTCATTTCTTTAATGACAATCAGTGTCCTCATCTGTCTTTGTTGACAATGCTCTTTGTGATCAATATAGCCAATGACTATGTTGATTTTCCTTTTTTTTTTTTTTTTTTCTAATCTGAACTTAATTTTCTATAAGTAACCCTTGAAAATTGTTATTTTCCATCATTTCTACTATTCCTGCCTTACATATTTGTTGGCAAAGACTATTTGGTCCTTTCTTTGTATGGTTTTAATTTATTTTTATGGTATCTTCCTACCAACTTGCCATTTGTATTCTGTAGCTCATACGTGTGATCACCCAGCTGTTTTGTTATGGCCAGTGGTCCAGCGTACAGTAGTTTCATTTTTTCTATGTATAGCCATCACGTGTCGATGTCAATTGTTAACTGCTTAGGGTTTGTGCTGTTGGTCATCCAGTCAGTTGGGACGAACTTAGTTGTTGTAATTTCCCTGAGTGTTGGTGGTGGTTGTTGTTTCTGTATTCTGTGCAGCACCTGCCCTATTTGGCACATTTTCATCTACTTCCTGCTGTCTTATGTTGCCAGTGTACCATTGGTTTCTGCCCCTTTGGCGTGAACCCCTGTTGTATGACGGTCTTTGGTTGTTGAAGTATTCCCTACAGAATCGTATGTGATTCACTTGATGGGTACGGTCTCTTGGTCTTCCACGATCATATGTATATGTTCTGTATCTCGATTCACCCCTTGGTATTGTGCCGTGGTACCGCTGTCTTGTGTTCTCCATCCTCTCGCCATGATTGTGTGGTTGTGGGAAATGGTGTGCCCCTCTCCCCCTTTCATGGGTGCTCCTAGTATTTCTATCTTCTCCCTCATTCCGGTTGTTCGTAGCCGTGCTCCGGTTTAAGATGGGTGAGTTTGGTTGACCGTTCCTATGTCTATGCTCATTAGGCCGACCATTTTGTGTTTCGAAGGCTGTCAGCAATTCTATCATATCTGCAAAATCTACTGGCCTCGCAACAATTAACCCTGTTCTCACCGTGTCTGGGAAATGTCTTGTTATGCTGGTAATTAGCTCTGCTTCCGACAAGTTAGGGTCTAATAGCTTTCCTTTGTTGGCTACTTTCATAAAATAATCGACTAGCGATAACCCTTTGGTTGGATCATATCTACCTGTCGCTAGCTCTACCCTAGTTTGGTTTTGCTTAGCTGGGCCCCAATACCTTGATAGGAATAAATTTCTGAATGAACTATACGACTCATGACCAGCTAGTGTTAACCTGAGCCATTTTAATGCCTTGTTTTTTAAGCTTTTCTTAACTATCATCATCCTAAGCTCATTTGGTATCCTTTTCACTTTAAAATACTCTTCCATCTCTTTAACAAAGAGTTTTGGATTGTCTCCCTTCTCCTCGTCAAATGTAGGTGGTGTGATTTCATGTAATATGCTGTTGGTGTAACATGTGTTGTGTGTTGTGTCAGTGTTTGATTGTGAACCTCTTTCTCTGTATGGTGAGTCAACGTTTTGTACATTATTCAAATAACTCTCATCTTGTACATTACTTACATCTAAATCATCTTGCCTTTGTAGTGCATTCACAACATCATTTACATTAGCCAAACTTTCTTTCCCTTTTTTCATTTCTTCACAAATTGATTTTAAATCATTCTTTATTTCTAAGTGACTTTGTTTCATGTCATTTATAGCATCCTGTTGCGAATGTACCACATCAGTCATCGTCTTAATTTTAGGAATTACAATTTGTTCTACAGTTTCATTAATAATGTCTTTCTTTACTACCTCAATCTCTTTCCTTAATTCCTCAGTTATTTCTGCTTTTACATTTGTAATCTTACAGTCTACACTTGTATTACATTCTGTTATTTCATCTCTACATCTAGCAATTTCTCCTTCTAATACAATCTTATTTTCTCTCATTTCTGATTCTATTTTTCCCATCCTATCTCCTACGATTTCTATCCTAGCTTCTAAGGCTTCCTTTGTCTCATTTAAGTTTTTATGTACTAATTTTAAATTAGTTTCCATTACTTTCATATTTTCTTTATACTCCTGTCTTCCTAATTCTATTTTCTGCTCTAAGTTCGGTCTTCCTAATTCCATTTTCTGTTCTAAGTCCTTTCTCACTTCCTCCATTTTCTGTCCTAAACTTTGTTCTATGTCCTGCTTTAATTCTACCTTATTTTGTTCCATTTTCTGACCTAAACTTTGTTCTATGTCCTGCTTTAATTCTACCTTATTTTGTTCCATTTTCTGACCTAAACTTTGTTCTATGTCCTGCTTTAATTCTACCTTATTTTGTTCCATTTTCTGACCTAAACTTTGTTCTAGTCTTTCAAACATGATCATTAATAACCTTTGGTCTCTTCCTATTGCTACCTGTTCCTCACTTTCTGGTTCTATTTGATAACTAGGCCTATCTGCCCCTTCCCCCACTCCTGTTTCTATCTCTTTTTGCGACATTTTAGTTTCTTTATTCAATTCACTTAGGGTTAAAAGTCCCACTACTTTGCCGCTTCTCAGTAACATAAAAATGAAAATAAACTGGATGTAAAAATAAAAATTTTTGATCCTACTTTTTTTTTCGTTGATTTGTCCAGTTATGTACGTCTCCTGGGCAGTTGGCTTCGCTAGATGATCTCCGGTGTTTTCCCGCGTTGATTATCCGTGCATCGGTGTTCTGATGTATCGTTGATTATCCGTTCATCGGTGTTCTGATGTCGATATCAAACGATGGTCTAATGGCGTCTTCTTTCCTTTTGGCGCGATGATATGGCGTCACTTGTTATTTTGCGTAAGTCCATTTCCGTAATTTCCATTCCATCCTAAATTCGAGCCCCACGTTGGGCGCCATTTTGGTGCGGTTTTTGCTATTATTATCGACACTGTGTCTTTTAGCTAATGAGATCTTTTTGATCTCAGGGCTTGGTAACGGATGGAATGAACATACACTCGGGTTTAACTTTAGTCAAACATTTTATTTGCACCTTCTTGTTCACAATTTTTAAATCATATCACAGTAGAAAGTCTTATTTTAGCGGATCAACTTCCCTAACATCGCCAAAATTTAATTAAAGGTCTCTAAACACTTAGTAAATTCACTTTTACTATTTCATGACGCGTACACATAAAAATACGTCCATCCACCTCGGAGATACACACGCTAGTGAACTGTTTTTTGGCATCGTTTTGACGCGACACACCGCCTTTTTCATATTCATCCGCGCTATTCATCCGCGCAAATAGTTCTTTCTCGTTAGGGAAGCGATCCCAATCATCGTCTCCTACTTTTATTATGGAACACAAACAATTCTAATATTTATACACATATATTAATATCAAATATGGAAAGATTTATGACGTCTTTGTGCAAACTTAGTTGTTCGTAACAATGAACCTTATCAACATGTTTTCGTCATTTAATTATCTCATACCAACACCAAAAAACGAATTACACTTTCAACAAACATTTACATGAACGATTTTCTTTTGGGGTCTTCTAATATTCTGTCTCAACCTCATTGCTTACAATGCAGAAAATAAACTGTCAAAGCTGAACAAGGAAACTGAAACCATAGTAACTTTGTCGAGTAAACAACAATAGAGGAATACATTGTAGTAGCGGCACATTAGCTCAAGGTTAAGGTATTGATAAAGCATAAAAACAGCTGCTGTTGTACTTTTTACAACAGCACGCCCGCCGGTGGGTTAATACTTTTTGGTGTTAAGGATCGAATTTTCTTATCATAGCTGCTTTAGTACTATTGCTTTTTTTTCCCCGGCCTTGCACATTTTATTTGTCTCACACACACATTGTACCACGTTGGAGTATGCCATTTTCTTCAAGTTGAATCCATCAGCTTGTGCAATTTATTCCACAACTATGGCAACAATCTACTATATTTTGTACATAAACCATTTATTTGAAAACATAGACAAAGCAGGAGGATTAGCTATTGGATATGCAAATGATACAATAGCTGTAACTGCAAATACAAGATGCAGAAGTGCATAACATAGCAAACACAGTATTTGTATTCAAGATAGTAAACAAACATTTAGCAGAACTGAGATGATATTAAATACAATGAGATTAGTTTAAGCAATAAAATACAATCTAATTCACTTTGGCAATAGAAAATAAACAGGCAAAATAGGTAATGCAAACTAATTTTCTAGGACTAATTATAGATAGAACTATAAAAATATGCAAAACATATGGGGAAAATCTCAAACATGGTAAACAGCAAGATATATGCACTAAAACAAGTGGTACAAATCATGAACAAGACTAGTGAAATATAAATATACTATGCATTTGTACATTCTCACTAATATTAATGGTTCATTTTATGGGATCAACAAATATTGAAAATATTTGGATTGCAGAAAACAGTAATAAGAATCATTAAAGAATACAAAGAAGTAGTTCCTGTGGAAATGCATTTAAAATACCTATTTAATTTATTAACTCTCCCCATTTGTACCTACTTATATGAATGTGTTGAATACGTAATAAGGACCCATTATGAGGATAAAAATGTGAATGTAAACTATAACACTAAAACTAAATTATTTTTGAACAGATTAAGAGTTCTCTTGGAGGTAAATGTACCAAGAGTAATGGAAAGGATCAATATAACTACTTACTACAACATAACTATTCAGTCAAAGAGTACACAACAGGACTTACTGCACATATTTAATAATACCTCTCCTGTGTTTCTTAGATCTTTGTAAATATATTTTATGAACTGTTGTTGGCAACCTTTTTTTACATTCGTAAATAACTCTGAATTTGAAAAAGCTTAAGAGGGATCTTACCTGCACAGCTGTAAGCACATGTAGCGAAGCCTCCCATACAGTTGGTAAAACTGTTGGATCTGTTTCATCAAGATTATTGAATACAGCTAAGGTGACATGTACCACTACTATCTCCAACAACTGAGGAGTTTTCTGACATAAAGCTATGAGAGCTGTAAACCATGCATTACGGATGAGTGGTGAAGAGTGTTTTGGATACTTCCAGAACTTCTTTGAACTTATTATCTTTTTGTTAGTTTCATGTAAGGATTGTAATTGCTGTTCAGGTAGTGAGCGTAAGAATAGTGCATAACCCTGAAGACTGCTCACCACTACACGCTGATATTTTGCCTCCATTTCCTCAGCAGTCGCAACACTAAACAGAAATATTTCAGTGTATTAGATTTATGTTACAAGAATTTGAAGCCAAGACATGCTACATTTAATGCATGTTTCTTACTGTAAATTCTCAATACTTTTATTATTACAGTAAAGCTGGGAATATAATAAACTTCTCATCTAGGACTAGGAAAGTTAAACTTGGTAAAATACATGTTACTCATTTAAGTGAAGAAAGAAAAAGATAAATGCAATATTCTGGTCCCTGTAAACCACCATCGTCGTCATCATCATCTGATTACCCTCTCCTTATGGAGGACCGACACCCCCTAGGACTTATAAGTCTGTGCCCAGGGTCAGATGCCTATAAGAGAGCAGACGAGCCTATAGACCAGAAAGCTGAAGGTCAGTCCAGCACCAGGTGTGAGAGTGAGGAAGAAGATGGTATGAATTGCAGGCGAAATGTATGAGTGGAAAGGAGATGAAGGAGCAGTTGGTGGAATGAGTGACATGGGGAAACCAGAGAACCTGGAGAAAACCTGCCCAGATGCCGCTTCACCCACCAAGAATACCACATGCGGACCCTGGGATCGAACCTGGGCCGCCTTGGTGAGAGGCAAATGGTCTAATCACTCAGCCAAAGTGCTACCCGTAAACCAGCACGATACATATAAATATAATAATTTACTATTAAATATTTTCCTTACATGATGCTTTATCCTGGGCAGCAGATTTGTAAGAATGCTGATGAGGTATGTCAAGAACAAATTATTAGGCTGACAAGTTATGGCCTATGGAAACCTTATTGAGATGAGAATATTTCCTCCAAAGACGGTGGATCTGGGAAGATGCCCAGGCTGCTTGCACATGCTATGTTTGTGAATATTTCCCAGTCAAGTTTATTCTAAAAAGCAAATCTGGTACAGAAACTAAACAACTACCAGGAATTTTGCCATAAATCATGTATTGGATTACATCTCATTGGTCAAAATCGCTTTCACAGTACATCAGGCCTGTCAAACATTATTCTGAAGGCGTAAGGAGAGGAATCCACCCCCACCTCCTTAACTGCAGCAGCATGGGTTAGATAGAACATGTTTCCGCCTTGTTTTTCCTTAGTTTTTGCTTGGATTGTCACAAAGGAAGGGGAAGTAGGAGAATATCTTAACACCTGCTGAACAGCGTTTGTCAGCCTTGGTCTAAACAATGGCACTTTTCTTTTACTTTCTCTACCACCCACCTGTGGTAGGTACAGCAAGCACCTATGTATCAAACATATGATACAATTTATCATGTATATGATATAAAATATTTGATATGATGAGGCAAGAAGAGATTCAGAAATTAAATGCTGGACCAAATCCAAACTTTGTATTTAAGTTCTGTATCTTCCAAAGAGATGACCTGCAGATGTTTATAAAATTTTCCCCACCCCAAACTGTCCTTTACATAGAAAAATGTTGGTTATTCTTTACATTTTCAACAATGACCTTAATGATTTTGATTGCAATATACATCTGATAGACCAACGTGAAGAATAAAATGTATATCTTCAATTTCCTGTGAATAGTATCTTAAGTCATCTGCATGCTGGTTGAATTTCTGTGTACTTTTGTATAACTACCGGGAGAACAAGAAACCTCAGAATGTGCTGCTCTGTATTTTGGCTGTCCTCTTCCTCAGAGTTCGCTCCTGTCTGCCGCTATCATAGAAAGTTGCAGACGAAACCATACAACATTTTTAAAACTACTTTTCAAGGTATTATTTACCAACTTCATGAAAGGAGATGCTGAAACTGGTCACCATCGTTGTCCATACATTTTTGGCACTACTTGTCGTAGTTCACATTGAGAAATGCTGACAATTTCCTGGCAGATTTTGTTTTAATTCCTCCAGGGCATATGCATTTGTATTGTACACTTTATGTTTTAAGTTATCCCAGAGATAGAAATCGCAGGGGGTTAGGTCAATGGCCACAAATCTCTACTAATAATTCTGTCCTGAAACACATTTTCAATTGTTCTCATCGAAAGATTTGCCATATGAGATGTTGCAAAGTCTTGTTGAAAAAAGGCAAAATCATGCCCCGCCTGTTAATTCTCCAAAAACAAGGGGCAAGATTGTATTCCTGTATGTACGGGCCTCAACTATTGAGTAAAAAAAATTGGCCCCATAACTCATAACCTAATTTTGTTCATGAAGTAACCCTTCATGATGAAAAATTTGGTGTGTGGTGTGCCATTAGCGGAGAAAGGTTTCTCAGAGCTCCAATAAGTGATTTCATCTCTTATTGGTACCTTAAAACATGAAATGTACAAGACAAATCCACACCCTTGGAAGAATTAAAACAAAATATCTGCCAAGAAATTGCCAACATTTCTTAACGTGAACTGCGGCGAGTGATGGATAGTTTCCTAAAGAGGTGCCAAACATGTATGTATGGATGACAGTGACCAGTTTCAGCACCTTCTTTCATAAAGTTGGTCAGTAAAGCCTTTAAAAGTAGTTTTAAAAATAATGTATGGTTTCATCTGCACCTTTCTATTATAGCAGCAGATGGCAATGAGCACTGAGGATGCCAAGAGGCAAAACACTGCACAGTCCATTCGGAGCATTTTTGCTCTCCAAGTACAAAACCAAAAGAATGTTTACTTGAATGATTTGAGTACCAAATCTTACATATCTTGGGCTACCCCTAAGCTGGGCCCTGGCCCCAATGTTTACTTATAAATTATGTGGAGCTAATTAACACCATATTTATCAATTTAATTATAGCATTAACCATTCCTGAAATATCCAATGCTGTAAAAGAGCACCATCTCACACTGGGCCAGATGGCTGTCAAAATAGGACGAAACTACAAAAATGATATGTTAAAAATTAGGAATTTGAAGCTTGGACATGAAAGTAGAGATGTTAAAGCTGTAACGACTTGTAATTATTTGTTGATGTTAATGTGAGACGAATGTAGAGGTGCTATTCAGCTTTTATTAATCTTCATTGGGATGAAAGTGTTTACAAAGTTTTATCACCTGCAGCCTAGCATCAGTCTGAGAGCTATAAGATTCTATTGCTGTTGTCACAGGGAGCTGTACGGATCTATTTTATAGATAAAACAATCAATACTGTTTTATTGAATGTTTTGAACAATTTATTAACACTTAAAAATCATTATCCTTCTCATGAAACACCTTTACAATTTTCTCGCTAAATATGGTGGACTTCTTCGCTAACAAACAAAATGGCTAGGCAGAGCCAGTGATTGTGAAAAGTAAATGTTCTTTTCTAATCTCGCTGCACTCAATTGATCTCAATTATTGATGATATAGTTCCTTTTTATGAATATCACAAAATTTCACAATTAATTATTCACTTTTTGGTGTATGATTATTATTTCTCATTATGTCAATCAAAATCACTTCCTCCTTCGTTGAATCACACATGAGCAGAAGAAATCAGCCTACACTGCCTATAATTTAACATGGTTATTTCAGGGGGTTTCTGTGGCATCTATATTTACAATTTGAATCATGTCAGAGGGCTTACACAAAAACACTGGCTCAAAGCATAGAAAATCATCAATAAACTGTTTATTAGCTCTTTTTTGGCACCCCTGAAGAGTGGCTTTGTATAGGTTAAATGGGAAGTTCATTGCTCAGCCGAAATTACTCAGAGCTGCAGTGCGTGATTTCCTTGTTTACAATGCTGTGATAATATTTAAACAGTGATACAACTGCAATAATTAATACTGCAGATGGTGAGCTTCAACTTGGTTATAAGTGTTCAACATTTTATAGAGCTTGATGTCGAGTTAAATGTGACAATATTAGAGATTATGTAATAGCTTTTTTAGATTCTAATAGACATAACTTTTTTTCCTTCATGCCCCTTCACGTATTTTACACACTGAAAGAAAAAGTACGCTTTACATGACATATCCCCAAAGTTTCATTTGCATTTTGTTGCAACTTTTGAATGCAGACCGTATTTTATCTAATGGCACACTCTGGTGATCAGCGCTTTAGACATCAGGACCTGTACAAGGTACTGGTGGCAAATATCCAAAGTAACAAATCTGTTTACTACTTTGAAATTTCTGAAATAGATACTTCCAGCTACCATAATGAAGAGTTTTCTTCACAATTAGAAAAAAAATGTGGAGTAATTTTGTCCCAACTTCAATTCACAAAGCCACAAATCCTACAGAAATAAGGAAAATTCTGAACTTAAGTACAGAGATTGTTTACAAATTTCGACTTATGTTACAACAAACCAAGTACAAGTAAACCTACTGCCTCAGCTCTCCTTGGCAGGGAAAAAAACAATTTTCAGAAAGCAGCATGAAATCAAAGAGACGTCTGGAAAAGGTGATGCACCGAAAGTACTTGAAACTGCACTAAGCAGCCCCACCAAAGTCACCAATTTATTGTCTTTATTTAAAAACTATTCTTCTGAAAATATAAAAAAATACAATAGCAATGACGCGTTACCAATATTGAGTATTAAGGCTCAGAGCAAAGAATATAAATGCTGACTAATACTCAGCATATAATTAAGTACAGGCGGCTAAATTTATGTGTTCCCAGAGAAAGAATACATTAATGTAACTGAAATTAGTTCTGAAATAAATTTACAAGGATTACTAGACTATGCACTTTGATGGATTATTCAAAATATGGAATTATACTCGGCGCCAAATAAGAAGGGGATTGACAGTAGCTACCCATGTGATGGAAGGGTCTAAATGAACAGAAGGGGATGGGCGTGTCATAGCGATTGTCATGGCAACGAAAAGAGCAACCAATTAGAGCTACGATGTTTCCATAGCAACACCAAATGCTAAACCAGTGTTGTCAATATTTAACACGTGATAAGCATATGCCTGACCTGCAATCTAGTAGTAACATAAACTGTGCGTCTTATCTTGTTTTCCCTGCAATATATACAATGTCTCCCTTCAGCTCCAGCTTGCAATGTTTGTATCAGAGATTGCGTGTGTGCTGACAAGTTCGTTTGCATCACTCTATTTATTGTGGTTATTTGCCTTGTATTTACGTATGTCTGAATCTGATGTGTATCTGTGCGTATGTTGTGGCCATTTACAACTGTCTCACTCTTTTAATGAATAATAATGTCCAAAACTATTGACAAAGACAGCATAGCCAAATGAAAAACTTTATGTACTCAGGATGCAAATGAAATTGTGCTTGGTAACATACATATCCCAATTAAAGGATTATGCAGTTGATGGTATTGCTGAAGAACATGGTCACAAAATTGTTTGGTTTTGCCCTTTCCTAGTGTACTCCGATTTAATTAATTTGGGCCAAAGTAAAAGGTTACGTTGTGCGAAACAGATTTCACTGTGTCGTCTGTAATAAAGCTACATCAATAAAAAGCTGAAAACTGTGAACAAGTGGTTACCGATACAAAGGGCGTAATAACTGCAACATGCAAAAATGGAGTCTTAGAAGCAAGGATAGAACAGTTTGTCATTTCTGCAGGTAATTCCAGCAACAACAGCAATAATGCAAGTGATTCGGATATCAGCGCCATTTCCCATTACAATATTTCACAGGTATGTTTCTTTTGTTAACATTACTCTTTACAGTGATATAATACTTCCATATTCCATCCTTTGCATGTAGATGAACTATTTTACTATTGTTTTCGAATACGAATATAAATTATACCTGCTCTACATTCCAAACACAATCCAACCATTCTCTTACATATAATGCTAACGCACTCTCCATGTGGCGCGATAAGCGGCAACGTCGCCTCTCTCTCACCACCAACTGTCAATACCTTTCTTGTTTGGCACCAATAATAATTCCAACTTTTTTTTTTAACAGCGTAACCTAAAGCTATTCAGCAAATGAGGGTGTGATGGTAATGTTTAAACAGTGATACAACTGCAAGAATGAATAGTCCAGATGGTGAGTTTCAACTGGTTAATAAGTGTGTTTAACATTTGCCATTTACATTTACATGTTATGTAATAGACTTTTTATGTTCTACCAGATTTAGCTTTTTTCTTTCACGACCCTTCACATTGCTTTATGCACTGAACATATAAGTATACCTTACATAATATATCCCAAAAGTTTTATCTGCATCATGTTGCACCTTTGGAATGCATTGTAGTTGTTGTTGTAGTGGCAGTGACAGCGGAGTAGTAGTAGTATTTTTTTTTTTTTTTTTTTTTTTTTTTTTTTTTTTTTTTTGGGTAGGCCATGAGAAGTTCTTCCTGGAACCACCAAGGGGTATTACTTCAGGAAGAAACGCCTGAAAGATGGTCAGCATACTGATGTACCAGTGTAGCCATCACATGTTCTGCAGCACACGCCACGTCAAGGTTGGTTGGTACGTTCATCTTGCTCCTTCGCCCGGAGAATGGAGGTAATCATTTGGTCAATTGTGCGCCAATTTTCCTGGGACTCTAGCATAAGAGGTAAAATGTTGTTCAAGGTTACAATCTGGTCCCGTTGGGCGTAAGACCAATGGCGTATACCGATCCATTTGGAGCAATGTAAGATCGTATGCTCCGGAGTGTCAATTTGTGTACAGTATGAGCAGATGTCTCTATCGACCAGCCCCATGTGGTGCAAGTAAGATTTAAAATGGCCATGGCCGGTCAAAAATTGTGTCAGATAATATCCGACATCTCCATGCCTCCGAGACGTCCAGGGGACGATCTCAGGAATCAGCAGCTTAGTCCATTGAGCTGTTCTTACTTCCTGTGTCCACTCCATCTGCCACTGTCGAAGGGTCTGTTCTCGGACCAAGATCTTGTGTCCCCTAGAGTTAGCCCCCTTATCATAGGTGCGTTCTTGGATCAATAGATGTATGAGAATGATCCCAGCTATAACTTGTAGAGCCTTCATTGAGGTTGTACTGTAGGCACTACATACACGTAGTGCAACCTTCCGCTGTACCTGCTCTAGCCAAGTTTGGCATATTGCCTTATCACATATGCAGCGGCGGTGGCGGTGGCAGCAGCAGCAGGGGCACTCAACTACTATGGTCATTAGCGCCCAAGCAAAACTAAAAGCTTAAAGATGTAAAACCGAAAACAAGTCTAAAAACTAAGCCAATAAAACCTAAAAGGTCACTAAGTCAGTACCAGCAACTGCAAAGTAGAGCAAAGTACGGAAGTGCAGAAGTACATGAATTGATAAAAACTCGTATCAGCCTGAAACGTAAGAAGCTGAATAAAGGGATCAATAGACGAGTCAAATGCGAGCGCACAGTCCGCTTAAACTAATAAAACGTAAAACACGCTCTACTGCACATGGAGTGTCTGCCAGCACCTCCGCCAGGGTGGCTGGCAGGCCTTCGGAAACATGGAGATACGTTAAAAACTAGCACTGAACTAAAACACGCTGCACCGTCAAAGGCAATGAGCACAGAGCGGTGCAGCATCAGAAGATAAAATGTGACCATGGCTAAAATGGCAGTGCCCAATGTGCATTCTGGCTAAAATCACTTCCTCACGGCATCAAGCGCATGAGGTCTTCCAGGTGACAGGGAGGGACTTGACCTCCCAAAGTTTGTTTCCCTAAAGGCCATTACATTCTTCACTCTACTGGGAAATTAGGAGACCACGTAAGACTGCGCTAAAATCAAGAGAGGGAATACAAGAGCTAAAATGCCTCGGTGCTAAAACTACTGCCTTAACAGCACTATCGGCAGCCTCGTTGCCTGGCAGGCCTACATGTCCAGGTACCCACACAAAGGAGACGCAAGAGCCAGCACTGGCGAGGGTGTGAAGGCAATCCTGGATACGCTGTACCAGTGGGTATGCAAAGTGTATTTTGTCTAATGGTGCATTCTGGCTTCACATTGCAGGTGGCCAGTGCAATACACGTTGACACCTGTACAAGATATTGTTGGTAAGTAACCAAAGTAACAAGTCTGTTTACGACTTTTTAATTTCTAAAATAGATACTTCCAGCTGATATAGTGAAGAGGTTTTTTTTGCAATTAGAAAACAGTGGAGTCATTTTGCACCAACTTCAATTCATTATGGCACAAATAGTACAGAAATAAGGAAAATTTTGAACTAAAGTACAGTGACTGTTTAAGAATTTTGACATCATGTTATGTTACAATGAACCAAATACCAGTAAAGCTACTACCTCAGTTCTCCTTTGGCAGGAAAAAAAAGTTATTTTCAGAAAGTAGCATAAAATCATAGAGACAAAAAAAAAAAAAAAAAAAGAGAATCTGCGAGAATCAACTATTACTGAAGAACTTTCTTTTGCTGGTCAGTTAAGTCTGGTACTGTTTTTATAATATTACGAAGGTGATGGTGATGAGCTTTTAACTCTTTCGTTATCTCGGGTAGTGGTACTAGATGGAATGAACATACACTCGATGTTTATTTCACTACATTACTTTATTAACACTTTTTCTCGTTTTTACATTTTTGTTGCACCAATTTATATTATATTGATAGTCTTTCCAGTTTTTTAACAACTTTAGAACAAAAGCTTCATGAAAGTTTAATCAATTTTCTAGTCACATCCGAGAGCACTATGAAAACACATCTACCCGTATCAAGCACACGGACGCTATTAACTAGGTGCCTCTTCACATGATGCTACCTTCTTTTTGTGTACATCCGCATATGCGTCCATCAAATAGTTCCCGTATTGTTAGGGAAGCGATCTTTAGCTATTCTCCCTTCGCTTTTAATATTGAACACATATAATTCTTTTATTTATACATATATATTAAAATTAAATATGAAAATATTTATGACGTCTTTAAACAAACTTAATTGTTTGTAACAATGAACAATAGCAACACGTTTTCGTCACTCAACCAACTCGTACCAACACCAAAAACAAATTACACTCTCAACAAATATTCACATAAATGATTTTCTTTTGGGGTCTTACAATATCCTGTCTCAAGTCTAAAAAGCTCTTGGAAAGCTGATGCAGTGAAAGTACTTGAAACTGCACTAAGCAGTCCCACCAAAGCCATCAAATCATTGTCTTCATTTAAAAACTATCCTTCTGAAAATATAAATAAAAACAATAGCAATGAAGCTTTAGAACATGTAATGTATGTCAAATTCAGTATTAAGGCCCTGAACAAAGAATAGAAATGCTAACTTATATCCAACATATAATAAAGTATGGGAGGTTAAGCTCGTATGTTACCCAAACAAAGAATACACTGTCACAGATGTTAGTGCCCAAATAAATTTACAATGATTGCTAGACCATACACTTAAACAGATTATTAGGTCTATGGATTCAATTCCTCCTAAGTTATTCATCAAATGGGGATGTAATGGTAGTACAGGTCATCCTGAATTTAAGCAAGCAATACTGATAGAAGTTACTCATCTGATGCAGAAATTTGTTTAGTCTCCTTTGTTTCACTTTTTCTATATGGTGAAGGAGATGGCAATACAAAAACTGTGTACTAGCAAAATCCGTGACCATCGTCAACAAAATACTGTGGGCCCAACCACAACAAATTTATGCATGAAACTAGTGTGTTAGTGATTTCCTCTGGAAGGGAGATAAATTGTAGTGCATTTGACTTATGAGTATATGTGCTTGAAACTGCATGAATTTTTGTAAAAAAACACCCGATTTTACCTCTCTGCTAGTGTTCACAAAGTTCTAATTCATTGATCTTAGATCATAAATTCAGCACTGATATTCATTGGTCAACTGCCTGAGGAGATACAAGAGGCACATAAAAAGGATATTAAAAGATTCAGACATCATACAAGAACAAGTTCTCAACATAATACAATGAGTGATCTGCTGAACAATTTGCTGGTGTCTTCAGACCCTTCAATTTTGAGTTTACGAAAACCGTATGAAGAACTAAAGACCTCTCTCTGTGAAGAAACAAAGTTGCTGTACTTTAGCAAAAGAACAGATTTGGATGGGGAACAGGGAGCAAGCATGGATGATGAGCAGCAGCAGCAATCAGACACTGATGCGGAGTACAACAGTTCATAAAATGCTTCCATTTATATGAAATAAGACCACAAAATAAATTGTATTTCATTTATGCACTGACAGGTTTCATAGCCATTAATGTTAATTTTACCTGTTACTGAGATCAATCATTCCATAAAAATACTTTTGTCCTGTTTTGACTGCCATCTGGCCTACTGTGCGTCTGTATGAACAGGTTTGAACCACCCCCCTAAGAAAAAGGTTTTTTTTATTTCTGTGAATAGACAAGTTCTCATTTGGAAATCAATTTGTATAACTGCTAAATTATGGGACCATTCCCAAGATATTTGTTGATATTGGTTTGAATTTTCCAATACTTCACAAATGATTCAGATTTTTCATGTTTCTTCTTCTTTACAAGAACTCATACTACTTGATTTATTTCAAGCTTTCAATAAACATTTGTGCATTGTTTCTATATGTTGTATGTAACTCTAAGGCATAAGATTTTAAAAGATGGGCATATGAGCTTAGCTAGTGCATGCTTGTACTGCTGTCAAGTGATGCACTAGAGCTAGGAAGACAGGGAGGGAGAGAGGGAGGGAGA
This sequence comes from Tenodera sinensis, assembly GCA_030765045.1. Taxonomy (NCBI): domain Eukaryota; kingdom Metazoa; phylum Arthropoda; class Insecta; order Mantodea; family Mantidae; genus Tenodera; species Tenodera sinensis. Next base: position 161,490,939 of record CM060962.1, read on the forward strand.
GAGAGATGGAGGGGGTGGGAGAAAGAGAAAAGTAACATTCATCGTGTCACAAATTGTCAGAACGTAAACTTAGTAAAGGATGCTTCTAAATAGAATTATAACCTGTAACATTCAATGTTAATATGTTTATTTCTGAGAACATAGGTACCTCACTTTCTCAAAGCAACCTGCTGTAGAAGAGTTGCTAGCTTGTCATCCTCGTCTTCCTCACCTTTTCTTAATTTGGAATCAGTTTTCTGCAGCTTTATAAGTAATTTTTGTAATCTGTTATCTCAAGCCACTTCTTTATGGAATTCTTCCTGCAGTTTTTCAGTGTGCAACATGACTAGCCCAGTCTAGTTTAATCACTCTTATCATGAGCAGCATGCATAAGGTGTTAAACATCTCCAAGACAAAAAGTTGTATTTTTTTTAGCAACTTCCCACTTTGCCTTAGTCCAAATAATTCTATGGGGTGGTACTGTCAATGATAAGGAGGTAAACAAATAACTGGGTACCCCTTTTCTAATGCAATTTGATCCAGTTTACGCTTTGTTTCTTGCAGCTTGTACTGATTTATTTTATAACAATTCTGCTTTAGTTCTGGAAGGGGTCAGCCAGTCATGAATATCTTGTTTTATGGAATTAGCAGAGGGAGATTGACCTAAAACTTGAATGATAGCTTGCATTATCGACAACAATGATTGACTCCTCTTTAACAAATTTCAAAATTTGTTTATGAACCAATCTGTGTAAGAATCTGCATTCATTTCAAAATGATAGTCAACATTTTTATTCCCTGATCCGGAATAGATAACTCACTTTTGTTAATGAATGGTACATGTGTATAACCTGCATGATAAATTATAAGTCTGTTCCTTTTCCTACAGATACCCTGAGTCCACCTCTTCCCATTGACACTTGCCATATGTTTTGCTTGCAATGGTTCTGATTTATCCACGTTTCATCAAGATAAAAAATGGGGTGTATATCTCCAGAATCTCTAAGCATAGTTCTTAAAAAACGTAATTTTGCAGCAACTATATCATCTCTTTCTATAATGAATTTGTGCCAATCATTAGTTTTTTTGTACCTGAAACCCAATATTTTTCAGATTAATCCCACTGAAGTAAAGGAACATATATATTTTATTTTCTCCCTCAAAATATGGGTCAGCATTTTAATACTGGCATATTCGCATTTTATATATTATGCAGTCAAGTACATCTTTTTCAAAATCATCTAAATTGGGAATGCTTTTTTGCTTTCCAGTGCTTTCCCAGAGATTTAAATAAAAGTTCATCAATTTCTGTATCTTGTCCTTTTCATAACGCATGACACAATGTGCACACTCATGTTGCACACTTTGGCCATGAGTTCCTGGTTTTGTGAAAAATTATCTGAGCACACACTTCATCAAATGACAATTCCTTAAAGAAAGTGTAACTTTAAAAATATTTTTAACCTGGGGGCAGAGTACTTTCCACTTAGTGCCTGCTCCAATGGTACCACGTTTGAAAGTGACATTAACAGTTTATAAAACACAGTATATAAAAATGTCATGCTTATTGTCACAGTTACACAAAGCATTTTTATAACAGAAATACATGCAGTTCAAAATTACACTTCCTAAATGTCTCACACACTACTGGTTGATACAGGCCTTTCCAACTCGAGCACTTAGCGCTAGGGCATGCCAGTGTGGTGCCTTCCCCATGTAGCAGCTACTGCAACTGCATGTGTATGACAGACAGTAAGAGTAACATATTCTCTCTCTCTCTCTTCAATGCAGACGTGGATATAGACGTGAATAGGATATAGCAGATAGCAGGGTAACTAAAATATATGTAGAGAATAAATGGTGTGTATGTGTGTTCACAAAATTGTCATTAATAATAATTGTTTTGGTAAGCTGCATGCTGACTTGACAACTTGTCCCATTCAACCGTCGAAGTAACATTCACCCCATAGTACATACTTCGACTACCGCCACCAGAATACCTCCTTGGTTCTACTTCTGCCACTCCACCTTCTACCACCTCTCTGATGTCCAGCTCAGCATCAGTACTACTGTCAGTGTCAGCTGGGGACCTGGCGGCACTTCAGTTGGAAATGCTTGGCTTAGTGAAAAGAAATGGGGAAGGATGGAACACACCGTAAGTCCTTATAAGTATTTACTGCTTATTTTGAAGTTATTTCTATGCAAAATTGTATGGTAGTTAATGTTTCCTTCAGATATTCCATTTTGCTATTTCATTAATGGCATGCGCTTCCAGAGGCATCTAATCACTGATGTGATAATTATGTGTATTAGTATACCTTATTTATTATTTGTTTTATACATTTTTGGCAGTTTTAAATATTACACATGTTTTTTCTCATTGGCATAAACTTCAATCCCATTCTTTTGAGAATATAGGATTTATAGTAATGGCATTTCACTGAAAATGTAGCAGCAGTAAAATAAACAAATGTTGCTGGCCACTCAGGAACAATATGATATCCTTAAGTATCATTGTATTATTATTGTCACTACTGTCAATATTGTCACCTATTTTATTTAGGTTACTTCTGACATGTCCCATATCATGTATCACCAGTGGATGAAAAATAAATACATGATGATCACAGTAATCCAGTAAAATGATGTTCCCGGGTTTATTGGCCGTGGGTCAGTCAATGCGTAAACACCTGACATTTTGACTGGATCACGGCCAATAAACCTGGGAACATCACTTTACTGGACAGACACTGGTCGTGAAAGCCTAAGCTCACAGATCATAGTAATGTTAGGGCTTGGAGTTTTGGGTGCTAAAAGCTCAGGAAATATTTATTTTTTATGTGCTAAAAATGTCAAAAATATGTGTCAAAACAAATAAAATAATTTTTTTAAAATTCAATGGCTGAGCTAATATAAATGTATGTGGTACTCGCCACACATTATTCCTGGAAGGGATCACTAAGTACTGTAGAGTTACAGTATACAACTGCATGCTTCTTCAAATTTTCCATCTCGAAAAATTGCTGTCACAAAGAAGTGTCTTGAATTTTGAAAATGATCACTCTAAGTCATAAGAAGCAAGTCTAGCATAATTGTAACATGAAATGTCGTTCATACTCACATCAATTATTTCATCGCTCTAATTTCCTCATGTACTCTATGCAATCCATGCATGACATGTGACAAATCATTTTAGGATAACTAACTGCAAGTCCTGCTACCGTCGATTTCGTATGTGGTGCAGCATCAGTCAAAAATAACAAAACACTGTTATATTGCACATCATCTGACCCCAATATCTGCACTGTTTCATTAAATAATCTGGCAATAGTCAACTGGTTTGCAGAAGGCATACCTTGGCAGGTCAAGAAAATCTGACTCCTAATGTTCCCCCTTCTGTTGTAGTGTTAGATTACCGTATCACAGTATAGAGGAGGATAGAAACCCGCCTAGGATTGCTGTGAAATATGCCATGATATTGTGTTGCAGAACAAAGGGGTTCAGAGTGACAGTTTTATGCATAAAACAGATCTTTACAAACCTAAAGAGTAGATTTTTAAACTGGACATATTTTTGGTTTCAAATGACCACAGTGTTGTTTATTTGCTGCCATAAATGTGTGATCTAAGTCTGATAGAAGCAGCTTGGGCCAAGATGAAATGAATAGTTAGAGAAAAAATATAAAAGGTGACTTATCCTTGCAGAAATTGCACAATATAACACTTGAAAGTCACTCGTGACCAAAACAGATTGTTAGGCTTTTTGCAAACATGTAGAAATGGTAGAAAATGATTACTAGGAGAAAGACGATGTAGTTGAAAACATCAACAGTATTGTCATTTCACTGGGAGATGACAGCAGCAATTCTTCTTCTTTCTCCTCCTGTAGTGAAGAGCCTGACTCTTGCTTCTGGTTACGCTTACGAGATAGTGTCAAACTTGGAATGTGTGTTCACACTAGATTAAAGGAAAAAATTTGCTCAAAATAGCAAAGCTTTACTATTCCAAGTAAGTGTTGGAACACACGCCCATTGCGATTAACACAAAGAGTGCATCGGGGTGCCCTATTCTGCCATACTCTCGCAAAGACACCAGCCATTTCTCTGGTTTAAAAGTTTATCAGTCCAATTTTGAATAGTAAAGCTGTGATTAACTGTAAACAATGAGATGTTTGTGTTTTGTTTATGTGTTTGTTTCTTGGATTAAGATTGTGCACCTTACTAAGATAAATGCAATTCTAATTTGCCTGGTTGATTTTGCCGTAAATACTTAAACTGGTTGGGAGGCAGTAATCTATGACATTAGTCTAGCGCTTAACCAAAGCACCACAGCAAGAAACATTCCTTAAAAAAAAGTGTTTAAAATATTTAATGTTATCTATCAGCTCCCAAAGTTTGTCGGACTAATTTTGGGACACCCTACATATATGTGAAACACATTATCCACAGATTATGATAAAGTTTCACAACACCAATAATGATGACGATGATGATAATAATAATATTAAACCTTGTCTCACCCTTAGATGACAGTATAGAGTTAAATGGATATATCTGTCTCTATCTAGCACATACAAGTTGCCATTAGCCTCGTCCTTTTCTACCCTCACGCTGCTGCCAGGTTCCTAATAGCGTGGTGCAAAAATTGAGTTGTTATACATTTCAGGTTTGAACACATCCTATGCAAATTTTTTTCTGAATCAGGTTATATCCATTTTAGAGTCATTACACATTACTATAGGCCCCTATTTCTTCAGAAAACGTTTTTTTCTACAGAAGTCCAATATTTGCTGTTTCTGTGCTCATCACGCACTAACAAGCTAACTGTTAGAATACGTCTATATTTTTTTCTTAGCTAGAGTAAAATATAGTGCTACTACCTGCCTACTTTGAATTCTCTATGTTTACTCAGTTAAGTGTAATTTTTTAAATTAAATGTTTTCAGAAAATTTTATATCTGTGCACTGCAAAAGTTACGCAGTGTGAAACTATTTTGTTATTGAGTTTACATTGGGGACCAAGCGAGCGCAAATGTTGAGGGTTGGAGAAAGTTTTTAAAATAAACCAAAAGGCTGTAACCTCTTTTTTTCATCGAGCAAGGCAAACAAAAGGTATTCATCTATTCAGCGTATTCTCGCGCCAGGCCTGACACAGAAGATAGCATAAGGAGCAGCACTAACATTAGTTCAAAAGAAGTCGTGTGTGTAACTGTGTGGAATCTGAGCTGTTATCACATTACTTATTTAACATTTTCCATAAATATCTGTAGTTATGGAAGGGGAAGCTAGGAAGAGATGGTATATAGGTAAATTAAGAAGTAAGGAACGCCAAATAATTATGAATGTGTTAGATTATTTTTCAAGTAAAATGAGTGTTAGTAAGGCAGTAAAAGAAACAGCTAAGGCTATCGGGTATTCAGAAGCAGTAGTGTATAGGATTAAAAAGGAACTAATGAAAGGACCTCTAAGCGCGCCATCGAAAAAGAAAGCAAAAAGGGAGGAAAACAAAAAAATACTAGGTTAAAGCAATATGATGGAATAGTGCAAAGTGAAGTGTGGCGAATTGTTCATTCTTTACTGTTTGCAAATATTCCACCCATGCTGAATATATTTTGTTACGGGTCAACAATGATGAGACCCTACCAAATTTCTCAAGGGTCACTCTTAGTCGGATCTTACATGATTTGGGGTTTGAACATGAAAGAAGGGATAACAAGTGCATATTAATAAAGAGACGATATCATCAGATGACGACATAAATATCTAAAAAAACATAAAAGATTTAGGGACCAGGGAAACCCATTGTTTATACAGACGAGTCATTTGTAAATTTAGGCCATACAGTGACAGAGGCGTGGAGGGATATCAAAGTTAAAAGTGTCCGTCAAGCAGCAACTGAAGGACTAAGTACAGGACTCCGGCCACCTCGGGGTCACGTGCGGTGAAAGATTTGCAACTAGTACATGTTGCAACACTGCGCTCCATTTAACGTGTACTGTCTTCTAAGGGTGAGATGCGCTATAATAATAATAATAATAATAATAATAATAATAATAATAATAATAATAATAATAATAATAATAATAATAATAATTACTATCGCTATCACTACTTGTTTATGGCATTAGTTACTTTCATTAAATTAATTCCATCCCAATATCCCAAAAGCAGATGTCTGCAGCTGCACTACCTGTAGTGCTGCATGTAGTAAAAGCGGGCATTAAACACTACCCAAAAAAAAAAATTGTCTGCAACAGATAAGTTATGTTTTCTTGTAAATAAGCTCTAAGCATCTATTTTTCATTTCTGAAGAGATGTCTATCACCCTTTCTTTAAACACTGTATCCTGAGAACACTTGCAGAATATTTCCTTTTCTACTGAAATAGCAGCAAGGTTAGATAGTAATTTATTGGTCATACAATTAGGTAGTTGTGTTTTTACTTGCTTCAGTGTGCTTAATGTTCAGTACTGGGAAAGTTCATTGGAATACTACAATGAGTTGCAGCAACTTCAGTGTGTTCTTACACACTTTGGAGACCAATGTACAATGAGAACTCAATGCAAGATTTGACTTGGTTCTGTTCTCCAGAGCTGTAAATATTAACCATTTTATTATGCAATGCCATGAAGTTAAATACTTTAGAATACTATTTTTAAGGGGAGGCATCGGTGAAATTTGGACAAAAATGACGAAAAATGTGATTTTTCGTTTTTTGCCTTACAATTATGTCTGTACCTTGTACTTTCAGAATCTACCGTCATTTACTCCTCATCACCATTTAAAAGGCTGTTACGCCATGATTTAAATGCCCATGTGCGGGTGGGCGTGGCTGCTGAAATGCACTCATTACCCCATTGCAGCAAAATCGCGTACAATTTTGAAGTTTAAATCGGGCGGTCTGATTCAGTTCTGGTGGATGTAAGCAGAGACATCTTGTGGGATTTTCTGCAAACATTCATGGCCGTGAAACAGACCACTGTTTCCTGTTTTTGCATGCATGAACCACGTGGTTGCATTTTTCTGAATTTTATTCAACATTACACACCCTGAAGAAGAGAGAAGTCATCTTTATTGTGGTGTACATTTAGATAAGTAGAGTTTAGAATAATAATAAGTATAATATAAGGCAGGGAATATTAAATAAGTATCTTCTTGCTGTAAGTGAAAATCTAAATTCTTTATTTAGTTGTTTGTAAACACACAACCAGCTAACTCTCTTCTCACTATTATAATTTATTGTACAGTTGTAAAGATTGTACATTAGGTGGACCAGATTTTCATTAAATTATTATTAATTGGTATAAAATTATTCTAAAATGGGTAAGCAAAAGCAAACAAAGAAATCTCTTGCAGCAAGAAAAAATATATACAGATGGCAAACTGGCAAATCTCAGGAGGAAACAAGCATAACTAGATCTACATTAGAACTTGAAGAAGCAGGTTTAAGTAGTAAAAAATTGCAGTGACTTCAGCTATCAGTGAATTTAATTAGTTGTGAGGCTACTCTCTATGTAAAGAAAAGAGTCACAGCTAGAAAAGTAAGTCCAGTCAGCAAAAGAATTAGTAATGTTAGAGATAAGGGAAGATTAAAGCAGAGTGCACTGAGTACATTAAATACATTTAAATCAGCAAAAAAAAACAGTTAAGAGTAGCAAAACTTAGAGAAGAAGAAGCTAAACAGCTGAAGGACCTTCATATGGTCCAGGGGGATTCTAAAGTAGTAAATGTATGTTGTCATATACTTAAAACTTTAAAGTCATTTTTCTCTGCTTTCTATTTTTTCACATTTTTCAATCTTCAAAATGCATCTTCTCATACAGTTCTAAATAGATTTCTTTTAAATTTTGCACACATGTTCTTAGATAGTTGCTTCATAAAACTTGGTATTTTAAATGCTCTAGATGGAGTAGTTTAATTGTTATCAAATTTTTATTTTGAAAATTATTAATAATTTGAAAACAAAAATGGACATTGAGGTATTCAATATTTTTTTTCTTTAAAACTGTTTGACATAGCCAAATAAAGATACCAGGTTTTGTAGACATAATCTAGGGGAACATATGGCCAGAGTTTAGTTTACTTAGAACAAATAATATTTTATAAGAGGCGTTTGCTATACTACCCTAAAATTGCAGCAAAAAAAACTTTTTTTTTTTTTTTTTTTTTTTTTTTTTGGCAAAAACTATCTTACATAGAAAAGTGAAATTTGAAACCTTCTAGTTATGCTTTGGCACATATACATACAAATTTTCACATCATTGTGACAAAAATTGTGGACTTTTGTCATTTTCACAGATGCCTCCCCTTAAACTTTGAAATGAAGTTCTGAGTTGGACAAATTTTGTACAGTTCAGCAGTTTGACGAATGAAAGCTTGACAAAGTGGAAGAATCGTTCATCTAACTGAAATATGACTGAGTTAAGGATCTTGAATGAAACACAATTATTAGCTTCAATAAAATGCCAATGCTGAAAGTCTATCTGGTGATTGATATTCAGGTCCATGATTTCTTGAAGGCTTGTAAAGGTCTCCAAATGTAGAGACAAAATGTTTGGTTTAGTTATCTTTTTTCATTGATGTGTAAGTTTACATCACTTGTGCACTTGGCTTAGAAAATGTTGAACAGATTTTGCAGAAAACAAAGACTATCAAACAGGCACTGCAGAAACATCAATAACAATGAATCTAAAGTTCCAGAAAAGCTGATTGCCTGATTCAGTGATTCAGGATCCCAATTATCAAATTCAGTTGTATAATTTGCTGCATTTCGTAGAGCCTGGTAATGATGCTTGATGGTTGTCACAATACATGAGTTATCATTCCATCATGTCTGTGTTGGACGAGATAGTTTGAATCCATTCTGTCGAAGCATTTCTGCATGAGATGTATATCTATTGAAGAAAGTGCAGAATGCAGCAAGGTTACAGATGAAAAACATAACTTCTTTAATTGTCTTGGCACTGTGCAATAGTACCAAGTTGGTGTGCTAAACAATGAATTTAGTGTGGGATTGTGGGATACTTTTGTCAAGTTATGGCTTGTACTCTGGCATTTTATATTTCTCCAGGACAGCAATAACCTTCTCAGAAAGTCCCTCATCACTTTTATTACCTGAAACATCATAAAACCCAAGAAAACATTCAATGTTTTTGCTGTGGACCTATCAAACAATTATATTAAGCTGTGCCTTTACAGAAACGTTAGTAATTTCATCTGCCTGAATTGGCACAAAGCTTGAATAATTTATTTCAGGCTCAATTGTCTCCTTTATTGCAACAATCACTGATTTAATCAAACCATTTTGAATCTCTGGAGATGTTCCCTTAAATACTGTATTACTTTCTATATGGTTCTTCATTATGCCTTTCTCCATGGCAAACAAATTTCCAAGTAATTTCCTTTATTCAGAGACTCTGCACTCTCAATGTGTTTTTGAAAAGGTTGTTCTTGTTTTCCCAAATGGTATACAATATCAATGAGGTCATCTATGAGGGTAGTTCACTAAGTAATGCAACACATTTTTTCTCGACCAATTTTGGTTGAAAAAGCCAGAGATTTCTTTTGGAACATTCTCAAACATTTCTGCTTTGTCTTGTATTGTTTCATTGGCTTCCAATAGGTGACAGCACTGTATGGCTTTCTCTACATCTGTACTTCTTAATGTCTTGCTTTATAGCAACTTCTGTAATATTCCTGTTCTGTCACCTCCTCTGGCTTCCTTTGGCGCATTCCCAGATAATGACATTTTCTAGCCAGGAGAGATAATCTAACTTTTGACACCCCTGTTATTCCTTGGAAGCTTTAGTTTTAGGATTTCGTGAAGTGTACTCGAGACTATCTGAACATGTAATTGCTGGAGTATGAGTTTTCCTTGACTTGTATTTTGATTTCCTTTCCTTGTTTTTGCAATTGCTACCTCCAGCACATTCTACGATTGGTACAGTTTCACAATCTGAGCTCCTGTCCATTGTGCATAGTACAGTGCCGTGTCTCAACTAAGAATAAAAATGCCATGTAAGTATAACAAAGCTTGTAGAAGCACCTGCCTGCTGTGCAAAGGGTGCTGGGTTCGATTCCCGGCAGGGGGGTAGGAATTTTTCTCCAGCCAAGACCATTCTTCATCCTTCCCTGAGTCTGGAACTATGAATGAAAGTGTGAATGTGTGTGAATTCAACATATTAAAACCCCCAAAGACCGAAAAACCCACTGTTAAACGAGTAACACCTTTGCCAATAGGCAAGGTCGCCGATATGACCTCTGCACTTAAAGACGGGATATAAATGGAACAAAAAGCTTGCAGAAATGAATGTGAAATCCAAGCGCACAACCTGAGTTTGCAGTTATTTCCAACGATGCAGCAGTGTACAAAGCTTGCAGAAATGATTGAGAGTTCCAAGAATCGCAACAGTGAGATGGCAGTCAATGCCAACATGCGTTTCATAGAATTGAGGTTGCTACACTTTGGATTAGAAAATCATAAAATTGCATCTATCGACCTTTGCTTTAACTGAGCAAGTGCATCTATTGAGTTTTGAAAAAACTGCTGATATTCCCTAGCTTCTACACAGGACAAGAATCGAATTTTGCAAAATCTGATTTCACAGAACGATGCAGAAGGTGAAAATTATGCTGATACTATATATAACTCAATTTCGTAAAATTTTGCATCTATCGAGTTTTGAAAAAAACACTCCTCAATTGTGACAGTACTACCAACAGAGATGTCAAGTTGAGCAACGAGGTGTTTGATTGTAATCCGTCGATCATCTTGAATGAGAGTATTCGCACGCTCCGACATTGCAGGAGTCACAGCTGTGCACGTGGGAGTTCAGACAGTTTTGCTTGACCTTGTGACAATGATGACACACACTTTGCCCAATGACTCTCACTGTGCTTTTGTTCAGTGCCAGATCACCATAGACATTCTGCAAGTGCCTATTCAGAATTGGGGTAATTTGTCTCTGATGTGAGACTGCCTTTGTGGTTTACCAGGAGAAATACGAACTGGTTTGAGAATTTAATGCCATTCTGGCAGTTTGTCACAATAGCTCATTGGTAGAGCAGCCGCCCGGTAAGTGGAAGGTCTGTGGTTCAAATCCCAGTTGTGGCATTTAATTTTTAAGTTCCAGTTCTACCTCTCAAACTTCGCCCACACACGGCTTGTGTGTTTAAAAACACCAACAGTAAGTTTGTTGGCATAAATAAATAATAATTACCATGGGGAAGAGGATGTTGAGTGAAACACTAATTAAAGTGATAAAGATAAAGTGGTAAATTAGAACAAACCAATGTACATAGAGAAAACTCTTTGTGTAGTCCAAAATAATAGGCATCTTTTCAACAGTAAAGCACAAGAGTAAGTCGTTGAAATTAATTCATCAAAATATACACATTTTTTCTAATAAAACTGATTAGCTGAGTATATTTCACAAGAAAATCCTGATTATATTGATTCTAACTGAACATGGCTTAAAGGATACAGAATGTAGTAATTAACTTCTTTCCAAATATGAATTTAATAGCTAAAGTTGGGTTGGGTAGGAATCTTTACATGATTGGATATATCAGAACATTTTACAATCTACATTTATACCCAATTTTTCTGTGTTGAGTGACATGTAGAATTGGCAGGAATAAGCATTACATTAAATAAATTTAGGATAACAGTCATTGGTGTATGCAGGCCATCTAAAGTAAATGTTTTTCTTGATAAACTAAATTTACTGCTAAACTATATTTTGGTGATACTAAGATGTAAAATAATAATTTTAGGAGATTTAAACATTGATTTTCTTCAAAACACGAATGATAGGGTCACATGTCAATACCTTTTAAATGAATAGAACTTACATGCTACTGTTAATGAACCTACTTGCATCACCAACAGTTCAATAACAGCTATTGATAATAGTTTTATTACTAATATAACACACTTACTGTAAAGGGTATATGTCATTTAGTCATGTTTATCAGATCATATATGGCAAACAGTATTATTTGTAATGGCATAAATAAGCCTCCTACAAAACATATGTCACAAAATTTTGCCATTCCTTTAGTGAAGCTAATTTGCTGACACTTATGAACACCTTAATTAATGAAAACTAGAAAACAGTATATGCTGCACAAGACCGTGCGGAGAAACTAAATGTTCTATCAGACTTTGAATTACATTAATTTATATTGTTATCCCACGGCTATACAAATAACTCAAAAACTACTACTTATCAATGGATCAATCCTAAAATAAAATATTTGCGCACCCGGCTCAGAATTGCTACAATGCAAAAGAATAATGGTAATTTAAATTTCACTGATGTGGAACTAAAAACCTAAAAAAGGTTTATGATTGTGATACAAAATGCATGCACATGCAGCCATAGAGGGAAGTGAAGGAAAAGAACATATAGTTTGTTCCAAAAGGTGCTTGTTGTGGAGTGCGTAAAGCATCACCAAGGAAAACCGTTACAAAGAGGTGAAAAACAAATTGTTTTAAACATACTTGCAAAGTGTTGTGAGAAATACTCTACTGCAACTATTTAAGAAATAAGCTTTTACTGCTGAGTTTACTGGTGTATCAACCCAGAGTATCAAATGTGCTCCAAGTGAAATAGTGCATAAAGTTCACTTATCTACACCGGGTAAAACACATAAGTGACAAAAACCAGTGACTCAAGTGCAATTTGACAAGTTCGTGAGAAGTGCTGAGAGACAAAGTTCATCACTTTTTTGCAAGGAATGAGCCACCCATGGCAATTTAAGTGCTTGCTTTTGTGAACAGTGATCCTGACTCGCCCAATTTCAAAAAGACAACCTTTTGCATTATTCTTCAAGAGATTGGGTTTGAATTTGTGCACGATAAATGAGAAACTTGATTGCTGATCGTGAGGCCTATGTGATTCCACTGTGAACTGAGTAGTGATCAACCTCGTTGAGAAACGGCGATGGCTCTTCATCACTACACTTGGCTCGAAACCCGAGAACATCTTGAATAACCTCGCTGAGAGCAACACCAGCAGTAGCGATGAGGAAGAAGAGGAAGAGAAGCAGCTTAGTGGAATCGAAGCCCTTTCAGATATTGATTAGGTATTCATCATATTTACTCTTTGTTGTTTTAATTTTATTGTTTTTTTATTTTACAGTTTCAGGTAATGTAATCATATTTCCATGATAATGATTATTTCCAGACTTTGTGAAACATAAGCAAAGCGATTCAACAGTTTATTTTGCATGTTGCTTTAAACAAGATCCAAATCATAATGACCAACTGCATTTTATTTGAGGTGGGTTTAGTTATTTAAATGTGCACTGCACATGATACATTATTCTTTATTTTACATAAGAGTGTAGAATATAACAGCTGCTTTCTTCCTTCTATGGCTGACAGCAAACACTGCTAGATGGCAGCGGCACTCCCATGCAATGCCAAATTCAAAAAGCAGAAGCTACTCAGGTGATGACAGTTCATATGATGCTCATATTAAGTCGCATCATATGTCTGCCAATTGTAAGGACCCATGGAGGAACACAATTTTGCTCTTTGTTCTCACTGCAGTTTAAATTAAGGTCGGAGAAGGTATAGTTGGAAAGTAATTAATGAATTTCACGGGTCTCAACCTCAAAATAATAACTCGTACATTCAAATTCAAGTTGGTGATACTACCACAGAGGACGCCAAAGCAGTTGCTGAAATAATGAATAAATGCTTTTCAATCAGCTGGAAGAAATCTTCACTTGAATCAAAATTTACAAATAGTTCCACCAATTAGGCCTAAAAACCAAAAAAGTACCACTAGCATTTTTTTTTTGCATCCCACCAACAACAAAAAATTTCTTGACATAATAAATACTCTAAAACCTAAAAAGAGCACAGGATTTGATGATATACCTACCCCACTGATAAAAGTATGTACCATAAAATAGCAAATCCTTCATAGAAATAATAATGTCCTGCTTTCAATGTGGTATTTTTCCTTATATACAAAAACTAGCTAAGATTACACCAGTATTTAAAAAGAGGGCAAGAAATTACATAAATAACAATAGACCAATATCAACTATCAGCATTGCCTAAAATTTTTGAGTGGATTATAATTAACTATATAACAAAAAATTTAACCAAGTTTAATTTGATTCCCAAGCAACACTACAGCACCCTATTGGACCACCTTGAAATGATTATTAGAAATATTGATTCAGAATAATATACTGCTGCTCTTCAATAGTATGTTTGCTACAAAACTTGGCCAGCAGCCACGTACTGCACGCTTGGCTGGCAGTCGCATGGCCCGTCTTCCAGTCATACATGCATGCACCTAAAATCACATTAACATTTAGCAGAATTAACACAAAACATGCCTTATCATAGCAGATGTTGGAAATGCCATCCACCTACAACAATATATCTACAGCATTCTCTAAGGAGGGGCTCTAATGACCTAGCTGTCGATGGGCCCTTAAACCCTAATCACTCACTCACTCCTCTAAGGAAATTTTCATTCACACACATTAGTTCAGTTTTCATTATAATCTTAATTTCTCTCCTGATATTTTGTTTTAATGTTGTCTTGTGCAAGGTGCCTATGAGATTTTTGAGATGACTGTTCCAACCTTTCTTCGATTTCGTCCAATTTCTGTTCTGTAAGCACACGCCATTTTACCTTTCTTTTCCTGTCATGAATTGACCCAGTCTCCCTGAATTTATTTACAAGCAAATGACAGTCTCTCTACTTGGAACATGCATGCCAGGAAGTTTAGTTTCCAGCTGCCTTTACAACTTCCCTAAAAGATAATGCAAGCACATATGTATCATACATAAACACCCTTTGTTGTACTGTATACTGCAATTGATTCATTTTGAAAGCACTTCAAGCAAAACTAAACACTTCTGAGTACTCCTAATGTTGTTCACATGTGAACTGGACTAGAATAGCACAGAAACCTACCTAAGAGAAGTAAGACTGACGTACATGAATATGTTGTTGTTAGCTAATGCTGGATTTCTGACAATGAAGTCATTAATCCTCTTGCTCTCCAATATTTTTCACTGATGGATGGGGTGCTAGAAGTGGCCGGGTATATTTGAAGGTGGCCTCTGTCCATTTCCTCTTGCAGATCACATAGAGGACAGAGTGGTGAAGAATATATCCCAATTCTGTTTAAATGTTTTGCCAGACAATCATGTCCTGCAACTGCTGTTTTTCGAGGATACTCAGGAATTACTGGTTGAATGTTTGGTAGTTCCCATCTTTTACTTTTTGATTTTTCAAAGTAATATTTTGCAATAATTTTTTTGAATACAGAGTTGACTAATCTTTTAGCTGCATAAAATGGTAGATTAACTATAGATTTCTGCACATTGCTGGTACCCTTTTTTGCAAGAAAATCAGCTTTCTCATTACCACTCAGTCCACAGTGAGCTGGTATCCATTAGAAGACTAGGTGTTTTTGAAGTGCAGTTAGATGGGTAAGGATTTTCCAACATTCTATAAATATTTGCTTTTTTGATGACAACTTGGAAGTCATTGCTATAATTGCCGCCCTGGAATCTGAGAGAATAACTGCTTGATGAAAATGTGAAATTCTATACAAGATTTTGTAGGGCCATTCGAATTGCTTCAATTTCTCCATCAAAGTTTGTAGTTCCATAACTTTAAGATTTGTAATAGGAAAAGAGGTGACACGTGACTCCAGCCCCTGCTCCATCTCAGTTTGATATCAATGATCCATCAGTATAAATATGCAGCCACTCGTGTTCTGGAAATCTAGTATGGATTGTCTCTAATGCCAATAATTTTAGAACACTAGTTGGAGTATCACTTTTCTTAACTTCTTCTGTCAGGTGTAAATAATATGTGATGCCTAATTGTGTCGGATTGACTTTAGATATGAAGTTTTCCTTTGAATTAGGAAGGTATACATTCTTCTTGATGTCTTGAATTTTGGAAAGAAAGCTCTCCTGAGTCTTTAGTGTATGTGTAAAATTTCTCTTGTGCCATGTATTGAATGGGAGTCTGATCAACTTTTCGTGTTGAATAAGAGCCACTTTTTCTATATCATATTCAATGGGGTATTGGTTGGCTAGTATTACCAAAGCTGCTATTGGTGTGGTTTTGATGGCACATGTAATTAGTCTCAGACTTTGGTATTGAAAGATTTGAATTTTTTTTTGCATTTGCTGTTACGAGAACTTCGCTGCAGTAAGTAAATAATGGCTTTATATATATTGTATGTTGTGTTAAGAGTTGCTCTGGAACATCCCCACTTCATTCCTGTTAGACGTTTTAACAGTGAAAGGCACCTCTCTGCTCTTTGTATTACATTTTCTATTTGTTTGGTCCATGTACGTTTGGTATCAAATGTAACTCCTAAATACTTTGCTTCCTTTGTTTCTGGTAATTGTTGAACCTCAAAATGTAGTTTAATTTTTAGTGGTTTTTTTCTTAGTGAAAAGATTTGGTAGTTTGATTTCGTTGTATTAACAGTCATTAAATTTCCTTTGGTCCACTTTTGTAGGTTGTTTAAGGATTGTTGCATGGTTTTTTCTAGTTCTGTACTTTTGTTTTTGGTTTTTAAATCCACATTACTAAGTCATCAGCAAATAGTGCACACTTCACACTTGATTCTTGTATGTGTTGTGGCAGTTGTGGTAAGCCGCGGTGTACTTGTTTATATTTAGATATATTTCTTCCATATCTGGTAGCAATAAAGCGTTGTGTTAGGAAATGACATAGTCATGAAAACATTGGACCTTGTATCCCTATTTTTTTCACTTTCATTAGCAGCTTTGTTCTGCATATAGAATCATATGCACTTTGAAAATCAATAAAAACTGATACATTATCTTCTTTTCTATTGAAGGAGTCTTTGATTTCTTGACTGAGAAGTAAGACTTGTTCATTTGTAGAGTGGAACTCTCTGAATCCAGCTTGACATGGAGAAATTAAATTTTGGGATTCTAGAAACCAATTTAAGCTGTTTGACACCATTCTTTCCATCACTTTTGCTATTATGCTAGTAAGAGCTATTGGTCTATAATTTATTTCTGATGCTGTTTTATCTTTCTTCAAGAGTGGGACAATTATTGCTTTTCGCCATTCAGCAGGTACAGTGGTGTTCCAGGATAGATTTCAGAGTTTTAGTAGTTGTTGTTTTGCTGTTTTTCCAAGGTTTTTTATGAACTCTGGATGTATGTGATCTGGTCCAGGAGACATTTTGTTTTTTAGGTTATTAATTGCTATGTTCAGTTATTGCCTATTAAAATTTTGATAAAAGATATTGTATTGAGTGTTAGGATCACATTTTCTTTCTTGTTTCAAATCTTTCTTAAATTCTTTACGTTCCTTTTTATTATTTCTTGTTACTTTATGTGAATTAGCATAATATTTATTGAATGTTTTGGCTATGACTGCATCATTTGTTAATATTTTATTGCTGTGTATGATAGGTGTGCTGTTGCTTTCTCTCCTGTTCTTGACCTTTTTTATGAATTTATGGGCTTTGTTGCCATCTGTCCTATAATCCTTTTTTTCTAAGAAATTATTAAAGTGATTCTTTTTAGCTGTATTAATTTCTTTTTTTAGTGAGGCACATTTCTTTCGCCATATTTGTGTATCTGATATGCTTTTTGTTTGTTCAACTGTATTTCTAGTTATATCCCTTTGCTTTTTCAGTTCCTCTAACTGGGGTTCCAAAAGGGTTTGAAATTTTTTATTCTTCCACGAGGAATATGTTTTTTTTTTTGCAGTTTCTAGGATGACTTTACAGAAATTTTTGTTCATATGATCTGGGTAGTCATGCAGCTGTGGGTGGGTTTGCTCTTTAAATTTATGTTCCAGTTAAGTTTTATATCTGTACCAATCTGCTTTTTTGAAGTTCCAATACAGATTTGTGTGAGTACATGAATATAAATTCAGGGAGACTGGATCAATTCATAATGGGAAGAAAGTAAAAGGGTGTGTGCTTATGGAACAGAAATTAGACGAAATCAGAGAAAGATTAAAACGAGCATCTTGAAAATCTCTTACGTGCCTTGCTCAAGATAACATTAAAACAAAATATCAGGAGAGAAATTAAGATTATAATGAAAGCTGAGCTAATGAGTGTGAATGAAAATTTCCTTAGCAGATGCTGTAGATGTATTGTCGCAGGTGGACAGCAATTTCCTACATCTGCCATGATATGGCATGTTTTGTATTTATTCTGGTAATTGTCAATGACATTTGAGATTGGATTTGACATGCATGGATGTGTGACCAGGAGGTGGTCTGTGCACCTGCTGGCCAAGTTTTGTAGTAAACTTACTGTATTAGATCTTACAGAAGCATTTGACTGGGTGGACACAAACAAATTATTGACTCAGCTATATAATTTAGACATTAAAAGTATAGAAAACAAGTTAATCAAATCTTTTATGGTTAATAGAAAACAACTCCCGACCATAATTTCAGAAAACAAAAAGATGCAGGATTTAACTTATGGCATGCCGCAGTGATCTATATTAGAACCTTTATTTATTCTTTATATTCATGATATAAATGAAATTATGCCAGAAAATACCAGCCTAGTACAATATACTGATGATGCAACCATTTCAATAATTTGTGTGCACTTGGTAGAAGTATAAATGATACTTTAAATACAACAGATAGGTACTTAAGCAACTTAAATGTTTATGTATGAAGCTAAATGTGAATTAATTACCTTTGGATTTAAAAATATTGAGTCATCATTACAGCTGTCCATAAATCACAATGTAATCAACAGCATAAACTCTGTAAATCTTCTAGGATTAATATAGATAAATCATTTACCTATGCTGGACATATACAGAAACTGGGACCAATTGCCAGCAAAAACTTATTTGTTCTGAAGTATTTAAATAAGTATATTCCAACTGAAGCAATAGCAATATACTATCCACACATTCACTCACATATTGCTTATGTAATTGAACTATGGGGCATTGCATTTAATACAAATTTTTGTAAAATATTTGTGGTATATCATTGCATAATTGCTGCCATCGCATAATGGTCACACCTTGATTTATAGACAAGCAATCAGGACTTAAGTATTTCACCACATGATCACATTAATATTCCAGGTGTTCACAATCAAGAAATATTGAAAAATAACATGCTGCCACTGCAACCTATTAGGTTCATGGGAGAGTGTCCAACGTACTGTAATACTATATTCTTTGATGCCAAGAGTTTGCTGACTGCAAAGATGGTGGCATGCCCATCAATGAATCTCATTGGTTCAAGTACCTAATGCATAGGAATTATCAGATGTGACTAAGTGGTAAGCAAACGGAGCAGTATTTGGTTATCATGTGCCAAGTTAATAACCACCTTATTCTTCAATTGTATACAGCTGTTTGCTTCTATAGTTATTCTAACAAGTGCTAATTTTGTAAACCACCAGTATGGGGAAACACAGAACTTATACAGCAGGTTTTAAACTAACAGCAATTGCATTCACAGAAGAGAATGGTAATCGAGCTGCAGAAAGGGAGTTAGCCAAATTATGCACTTGTTCAGTAGTCCAATAATACTGACTCCAGTTAAAAAGTACACCTGATTCAACAGTATCATAAATGGCTTTTTTAGACAGTTGATAGTAAAAGTGGGCCTTTTAGTAGATCACGACTGTGTTGGAAGTAGAAAATTCTCTTGCTAAATGCTCCTAAGGCTTTTAACACACAGATAATGTGTACTTTGTTTTCTTGTGGAATATGACCATCGCCTCATTCCAGTAGGCTGTGAATCTGAGTTACACAATGCTTGTTTAAAATGGCAGGTCATTTGAATTTGAATATGCACTGCACTGAACCTGTTGAAATTTTACAAACAGCAGAAAGAGTAAGTTTAGAAAAATTGTAATATTAATTAATTTAAATTTTGTTACATTATTTTTGTCGTTTTATTATTTCCACTGCCTCCCTTATGTAGAATATTATGGTTTTGTAAAAGTCATGTTACAACACTGATGCTACGCAAGACAAATGAACATCACAACGCGAAGACTGTCATGACCACGAGAAAGGTAAGACAATACCATGTATTTATATATAATAGATCTATAAATATTCAGGTCTGTCTAACAAATAGTGTATGATGCTCAGGTTAAAAGGATTTTATTTTGTTTGCAGGTTTCCTCAACCCAGCCTATGACCTCCTTTTGGAATCACACCTCCTCACAAAATAAAATCTTCCTTTTAACCCTTGTATCATAAATAACTATTGTAAATAATAGATGAGACTTAATTCAATAAATCTAAAGTCATATTTTTCTTCTTTTTGGTTAAGTATATTTTTTATTAACTGGAGTAGATGTTTGCATTGCCATGTCAGTGTCACTTTTGTCTCTCCTTCCTTCCCCTATAAAGACTATGAACAGCCATGTCGTGGCTATGCTTCAATACGCTCAGACTCACTTTCACTTCTGTTACCATACACTTGTTGCTGAAAGTTAACACAACCAGTCTTAAATAATTTATTCGTCACATAATGGTCACACTAGGTATTTTTACTTTATGAAGAAGGAATAAGGAGTGCAAAAGACAACTATACGGTTAAATACAGTATTCTACAAAAAAGGTCAATTCGATACTTAGGTAAATTAAAATTTAATGAGCCATGAAGAAATGCCTTTAGACAACCAAACAGATTAACTTCATCAAGCTTATATATTTTCAAAACTATTTTACATTTCATAAAGTATAACCCCTTGTCATTAAGCAACTCTGATATTCATAGACACAGCACTGGACAAACATGGTTATACAATCCCTAGGTAGAGATTACACTACTATGAAAAGATGACTTAGTTTTGCTGGAATAAAAATCATATAGTGGATTACTGGAAGAAGTAAAGAAATGTCACAATAATTGTAATAAATCTAAACAACTGAACAGTCTTTAAGTAGCACATCTTTCTACAGTGTTAATGAGTAACTGTGTAAATAATTCTGTAACAGTAAATAGCAACTGAGTTGTAATATTTTAACTCCATTGACAGGACTACTTTGAGATTTGTCTACTATAACTTGTATAAATCCAATTATAAACTATTGTACTTATTAATAATTCATTGTATATATTTACCATTTGGTTAAAAGTTATTGGTATATATTTTATTATTTGTATGTTTAAATCAATTTTGCTTGTTTATATGTTTTTGCTTAATATTGACTTGATTCAATCGTGTATTACGCCGTGTAAGGGTCACTGCGAAAGTTTGGAGATACATCAAGAATATTCTTTTTTAAATTATTCTGATTGTTGCACTTGCCAACACACTGAACACACTTTTGCATTCGCTGAAACCACCTGTTTTCTTTGATGGCTTCAAGCTCCCATTCATAGGTGGTAACAGCATCTTCAGGGGATGAAAATCTTTTTCCACACATGCAATTTGTTATTATCGGGAACAGAAGAAAGTCACATGGGGCCAGGTTGGGACCGTATGGTGGATGAATCACAAGTTTGATCTCCATAGACTCCAGGAACTGTATAGTGATGTTGGCCGTATGTGCAAACACATTGTCATGATAGAGAAGCATCCCTTGCAGTCCCCTGTATGGCTGCCCTTTTTTAAAGCTTGGCAAAAGCTTTCAGAAACCAAACTGTAGTGTAGCAATTAGCAGCAACTGTGCCTTGCTCCTCCAGAGGATAGCTGCCACAAGACCACACTTTAAGAGAAATGAGGCCACCATTTTCTTGTGGACACTTTGGCAACACATCACTTTTGTCAGTGAATTGTCATCAGGAAAGATCCACAATGCCAATTGCCGCTTGGTCTCCAGATCAAACTAATAAATCCAGGTTTCATGTCAGAAACCTGTCTTAGAGTCCCCTACTTGGAATCTTGTCAGCATTTTCTCACACCATTCAACATAGGTGTGCTTTTGCTGTTACATCAAATTGTGGGACATCCACAGGGATGTAACCTTTCCCATGCAAAGGAATTCATAAAGGATTTTCAAAACTGCTGGCAAACCAATTTGCAATGTTGCCTCAATTTCTTTAAATGTTATGCAATTATTTTTGTGAAGCATTTTCTCAATCCTGCGATGTTCTCCTTAGTCACTGCCACTGCCGGACTTGAGCTTCTCTCATCTTTCAAAGATGTTCAGCCCATTTTAAATTGCTGAAACCACCGGAAAAATGTGGTACGGGAAGAAGCAATGTTGCCAAAAGCCTGTTGCAAATGTTTAAGACTTTGGCACTGGGTTAACTCACTTTTAAGATTGTACATAGAAAATCATTGGCCCAAAATGCCCCCTTCGCAGCTCTATTGCAGGGACAGACTATCTGCATGCCACAGATTGTTCATCTTTGCACTGCTGGAATTCCTGGAGTGGGAGAGTCACTAACTGATACCAGTTTACTCACAATATATGGATCTACCCTATCCTGCATTTAATTTGAGTAGATCAACTTTCATCTTCTCACCTCTCAAAACTTTCCTAGTGACCCTCGTATTGAGTTGCAATAAAATTGAATTGAATTGTTCTGCCTCTGAACCATAGAGTAATGCTGGAACAGTGTTGTATAAAATGCCACATTGTATTTCTTTTGTTGTCCTTTAAGTTCTCTTAATTGTTGCACAGATAACCTGCTGGTTTTTTTTTTCATTATATACTTATTGAAGTCAAATATCACAGCCCCAATAGTTGAAATGACAGTACTTGTTCAGTTATTTTATTTCCTATCATTTATCTTATTTGTTGTTTTCCTAGAATAACATTCTTTTTCCCCTATTTGTTGACACTTTAAAATTATAATTTTTCACAAATTTGATTTAGTTTAAAGTAGTTATTTTGAAATCACCTTTAGTGGCTATTGTTATCTGGTCATTAGCATACATTAATGTCTTCTAATGTTACATATGAGCATTGTCTTGAAAATATGAGCTACATATTTTATGGACAATGTAGGACTTAGTTAAAAAAGAGCCTTCAAGCGGGGACAGGCCAGTCCGAAGTTAACCTCTTATGAACTAAAACTACACTTTAAACAGTGCCATTCAATCCCAATACCAACTAAATATTCTGAGGTATAGTGTAATTTATTTCCTAGATACTTTTTTAACTATCTTTCCTTATTGGTTTCAATTAAAGTCAAAATGATTAATACTCACCTTGGATTGCTGAGTGATTGTGCTGTATGCACTATCAGATTATCATGTATGTAGCTGAGTATTTCGACCTGACAGAATACAAGGGCTTCTGTAGACTTAGTGGAAGAAAAGGCATCCTGAAATTAAAATATACTTGAGACTGACATAGAAGTTCAAATGTCCCTTTTAAGAAGAACCTTTCATTCACTTCTGCAGGTTTCAAATTTTGGCAATGGTGATCAATTTGGGTCCCAGTCGACTTGACCCCATCACAACTTTCGCTCAGACTAGTGACTGCCCCCATCAATATTCTCCTATGTACCTTGAGCACCATGCTTTGCTGAAGTTAACGTTAAATTCATGACTGGAGAGCGGGAGCTTTTCTTTAGCCAGGAATATTCCCCAGCCTCTCTGGCATCTGGAAGTATGAATGGGAGTATGAATGTGTGTATGAATTTAATGCAATAACCCAAAGTCATACAAATCCTAAGATTAACACACTAACATTATTGCTGTTGATCAATTGTTCCCAAGGTAAAAAGCTGCCAATATGACCTTAAATGTTGTAGGTGGCATATAAATGGAACACTAAACAAAATTAACATGTATTCATTTCATGTGCAAATAATCCTTTTTCTATCCCAATCCTTTAAAATAAGTAAGCAATACATCTACAAATATTAAGTGAAAGAACAGTCAAATAATGACAAATTTATCACATTACTGATGCATCTTGTTTTGAATTTCCTTTAAAATAAAATTAAGATGTCCCAGCTATAGCATTGAGTTTTTTCAGTTCTGATTCTACTTCTCAAAAATTAAGAGGTATTTGTTTAACATGCAAATTATCCTTTCTCTATCCCACTCCTTTAAAATACATAATATATCTATGGATACTAAATGTAAGGACAATGCAAGGCGTGGAAACAGTGATGGTGGGAGCACTTACACGAGAAAGCAAATACTCAGTGAAAGTAGTGGCAGGAAAGTCTTCATCAGAGGGGAGGTGATAAGTGACATTAAGTTGGCCGGGACCCAGATTGATCACCACTGCTCAAATTTTTGCACTACCTAATTTGAGGGTTATGACCATGATAAATACCTCCTCTTGAGCATGTGAAACCTAAACATAATAATTACATTTAGAGGCTTACCTAATCTCAAGTAATAATTAAATTAACTTCATTTACTACTACTGCCCCATATCCTTTACAAAATTATTCTACAATAATGACGATTTTTATGGTGAAACATCCCCTTCACATATCTTTTTCTTGCACAACCCATGACATTCCCAAAAAATTATTTTAAAATATCTCTTATAATCAGGGAACTAAGGAAATGGTTATAAGATATTGGTGGAAGTCATATTTCTGATTCCCTTCCCCTCCTGACACTCGTCAAACTTCTGTAAATGTTGCAGAGCATGTAAGCATGTTTTGGAGATGCAACAATTATCAGAATGGTAGAGTAATGTTTTATTTAATTAGGTTAGATGAATTTATAAACCTCTAACCCTTCCCTTTGGTGTCTACTGATCTCACCACATCAATAGTTTTTAAGTGTGCTTAAAAACAACAGTTCCATGTCAGTAGATTTACTGGCATGTAAAAGAACTCCTGCAGGACAAAATAATTAACTTCCCTTTGGTCCTCTAGTAATTTAAAAGCATCAACGCCACACATCTTTCACATAATGTTGAAACCTCTAACATCAATACATGATAATGGTGAATATAATGATTCTTCACTCTCAGAGCACCAAGTTTTGGAAATGGCATGTAGTTTGCTACCATAAAGAAAAAGATTCTCTTGGTTGTTAGTTCTAAGTATTAGCTGAATACTTTCTGATGGTAAAATGGACATAATTCAGGTTGTTTAGTGTAGGCTGGTAATGGATTTGATTACAACATACTCACACTGTGCTATGGCTAATTGCAGACACCAGGGGATTGGGAATACCAACCTGACCTGCCAGCTACCTGTGTAAATGACCAATTCTTTTCACTGAACAATAGCCTAGACAAAATCATAGGCATTATGTTCACTTTGTTGATTTCAGGAAACTGCTTTTCACTGTTTTGGGAACATTCCCTTTCAAGAACATTCTAGCTTGGTTTGGGCATTATATAAGGAGCTGGCTTGTGGCCAGTGGACAGTTGAAAGTTTACCAAGATCTGTGTAGGCAGTAGACAGCGGACAAGGCAGAGTGCAGTTCAGTGTGAGTTCTGATTCGATGGTGACAGTTGATTTGATGAGTTAGTTGTGTTTCTTCTGAGTGTGTGCAACAGAGGCTTAAGTATAGCATTGGCATTATACTAACTACTTAAGAGTCAAAGTGTGAATAGGACTAACTGCTGTTCTCATTTGTTATCAGAAGCAGGATATAAAAGCCACGATGGAGGCAATGCTTAAAAAATTATTGGCCAAGATGCAGAAGATGGGGA
The DNA here is from genome assembly GCA_030765045.1 of Tenodera sinensis. Lineage (NCBI taxonomy): Eukaryota > Metazoa > Arthropoda > Insecta > Mantodea > Mantidae > Tenodera > Tenodera sinensis. The sequence goes on from CM060962.1 coordinate 161,516,490, forward strand.
CAGAATGAAATCCGAAATGAAGGATGTAAAATCAGGAATGGACAAGATGGGAGGCAAAATAACAATAAAGAACTCTGTAACTGAAGAAATTAAGACAGAAATGTAGGGTGTAAGGGAAGAAATGATGGAGCTATCAGGCAAAACTGACGAACAACCAGTCGGCACAAAAGATGTGAAAAACCTTAGCCAACACGTTAATACCATGGATGACTTTGCAGAACGTCTTAGCAACTTGGAAGAAAGGATCGACGGCAGCACCAAGGAACTGAAAGTCATGGTGGAACAAATGCTAAGCATAAGACTCAGGGACTTTAAAGACAAAACACTAGGATGCAACGCAACATCCACATGTGTCAAGCCATCCAAATATGATGGGAGGTGTCTGTCTGGCTGTAGCCTCTTGTAGCCAGCTAAGTCAAGGCTGCAACAGCCAGAGGAGATGCTGCAGGAGCTCACCCTGACCACGGAACAGTTGGTGAATAAAGCTATAGTCAGGGTTGCCAGGTTTTTAAGCTGAAAAGAAGAGAAATTTCAGAAATGCTTCACCAACATCTGAACATGACAACAATATATCAACTTTTTATTGCATTGACTTTAGAAGATGTATGCCTAAATTCTGTACAGAATAGGTTTAACATATTTATTCATAACATTCAAACCAGTAAGTATATTTACAATAAGGATATTTTCTAATTTCAATTATTTTCTCTTTTGAAAACATACTTGAAACAAAAGATCATTATGTATATTTGGAATTTGATTTACACTCATTTAGAAGCTTGGCATCAGTTCTCACATAGATGACCTCCTTGCAAGACATTCTAAAATATATAGCAATAAGCACTTCAGCTTGAATGAGTTCAGCAGAACTCACTTCCTACACCTGTTCACTTATTGTTCAGTAAGCCACATTGTTCTATCAGCCAACGAGAAAAGAATTCTTTCTGCTACCATCCACCAGTTATAGGGAGGTTGTTCAATCTATAATGCCCCACTTCTTTTTCTCTGAACATATTTATTGTTGAGTCAGAATTTGGTGACAATATACCTCAATATGTCTTGACCATGTCCTATTTTTCTACGTAGTCTCCATCAGATTCTATGGCCTTATGCCAACGTTGTGGGAGAACATGTATTCCCTGCTGATAAAAGTTCTTGTTCTGTAGGTGTAGCCATGTTGTCACTGCGTGAATGACATTCTCGTCACCTTCAAAGTGTGTCCCCCATAGAGAATCTTTAAGTGGTCCAAAGAGATGGAAGTCTGAGGGTGCCAGGTCTGGACTGTAGGGTGGATGAGGCAATGATGTCCAACCCAATTTGGCGACGTGTTCCCGGGTTCTTAGACTTGTTTGTGGACATGCATTATCGTGTTGGAGTAAGATTTCTGCTGGATTCTTGTCAGATTGAACATGTCGGAAACATTTCTTGAGTTTATTCAGTCTTCACATATGCCTCTGAATTAATGGTTGATCCTCTTGGCATCACATCCACGAGAATGACGCCATCACAATCCCAAAAGACTGACACCATGTCTTTTCCGGCAGAGGGTGTTATCTTGAATTTCTTCTTTTGTGGTGAATGAGGATGACGCCACTCCATGGACTGCCATTTTGTTTCCGGCGCAAAGTGGTGTACCCAGCTTTCATCCCCCATTAACGAACCGAGACAGAAAGGCTTCTCCGTCTGTCTCAAAACACTCCAACAATTCAGATGAAATGTCCTTTCTTTGAATCTTGTGGTCTGCTTTGAGCATTCATGGAACCCATTGTGAGCACGTCTTTGAATATCCGAGAGCCTCGATCATTGCGACGCACTTCCAATACTGACAGACAACTGTTTAGCCAATTGTTGAGTTGTGATGCACTGGTTGGCATGAATAATGGTATCTGCATGATTCAGCATGTCTGGAGCAGTGGCTGTGCCAGAACGTCCCAAGCGTGGCTGATCATGGAGCTCTGTTTCTGCATTTCCTGAGGCTTTAACTTTCTTTGCCCATCGCCCAACAGTACTCCTATCAGCTGCAGCATTGCCATACACTGCACACAAACATTTATGGATGTTCCCACGGTTTCTTTTCCTGCACACAAGAATTCAATAGCAGCACGCTGCTTGTAACATGAGTCATGTGTAGATGCCATTTTGACACTGTACTATGGCTCTGCCATCTGCCAGAATGGTTCGAAATTCAACCGGCGCACAAAAGAAACATAAAATGTGAAGCACCTACAAGGACATTTGTCTGTATATATTAACGCATTTTTAAACAAATGTGGGCATTATATATTGAACAACCCTCGTAGTAGTGCTGCTAAGTTTGGGAAAAGAGAACCAGTACTTTGACATAGCAGTGAGTTGTGTATGGTAGTCTGTATTCGATAGTGCCCATAACTAATCCAAATATCCAATTCAAAACTCAGAATTAATGCCAATGAATACAATACAGGAGAAGTAGTCCAAAATACAAGAGTTGGGAGATTCAATAAAATAAGGCTAAAATATTGGAAAACCCAGGAAATAAGAGAGACCTGGCAACTCTAGCTTCAGTGAACCTCTCAACCAGTTACGTGTCCCAGAAAGCTAGCTACTCCACTGGCAGGGAGCACAATGCCGAGATACGATAATGCTCAATACTCGGTGAGTACAAGACCATCCATTAGAGGCGCTGACATTGAGGACAGCGGCAGCCAAAGTAAAAACTACCCCCACCAACAAGACCAGGAGCATTTGATAGACGGGGACAGAGGATCAACACAGGGATGTTAGCAGATAACTTCCAGAGATGTGTGTTAGGGGTGTGGCAAGTCAGGACACCTGGTGAAGGACTGTCTACACCAAGCAGACGAGCAGGCAGGAAATGAGTGCATACCAGCATGGTGAGGGGGCAAATGACTCAGGGTGCCTTGTGCAGATGGATTACAACCTCAGTGCTGAATACTGGTCAGCGGGGCGGCCGTAATCTGATCAGACATGACACAGCGAAAAGTTTGCCATCAAGGAAACCAAATCAGCTCTACCAGCTAATGATGGCATCAGGTGACACCTTGCCTATGGAGGTGGTCTTGCTGAAGTTGACCTTGGGGCTCAGCGTTGTGATTTTGTGGGTGTTTGTCATGAGGATGCTAGAGGAAGTGATTGTAGGATTGGATGCCATCAGGAACTATGACAAGATGACATTGGCGAGGTCTTGCAATTTAACCAAGATGAGTTGATGTTCCAGCTCCCCAATGAGCATCTGGGGATCTGCACGGTGACTGATGGAGGATGTGGTAGTGCCTGCAAGAAGTGAGGTGGTCATAAATGAAGGGCAGTGGTCAAAGAACATGCTATTGGACAGATTATGCATAGTCAAGGTATTGTTATCTTGCTGGGAGGAAGTGCCTGTGAAACAGCTAAATCCATCGGGCACCAATCGAGACATACAGGCGACAATTGAGCTAGTGAAGTATGAACCAGCTGGGTGTAACGTCATCCAATGGACTCATGGAGCAAGTACCATAGCAAGATCTGGGGCTCCAGGTGAAAGACTTACTGAAGAGAGTGGCTGATCATCAAACCACAGCACAACTGGAAAGGGTCTGACATCTACCTGGACAGTTCCAATCAGTCTTCAGCCAAGGGGACAGTGATTACAGCTGCTCTGGCTGAGTGCTTCACCAAATAGACATAGGAGTCATCCAACCCATCTGGCAAGCGCCAAGATGTGTCCCTCTGACGAACCATACAGAAGTGCAGGACATGAGATCCAGAAAGACCATTGAAAAGTCTGACAGCCCCTTGTGCTCCCCCATAGTCGTGGTGAAGAACAGCAAACTACACTTCTGCATGGACTATAAGAAGCTGAACACTGTCACCCATTAGGACTACTTTTCCTTACCTTGAGATGACAACATCCTGGGTGCTCTTCCTGGTACCCAAAGGTTCCCTACCTTGGACCTGAAACTAGGACACTGGTAGGTGGCTCTAGAGCCCAGAGACATGGAAAAACTGTTTTCTCGATAGTCCAAGGGCTTTGGCAGTCAACTATTGTGCCCTTTGGCCTCTGTAACATGCCAGCCATCTTGCAGGGCCTCATGGAGTCAGTGATGAAGCTGACTTATGATGCCTGTCTCCTATACCTGCACATTGTCATTGGGAGTACCTTCAAAGATCTTGGGAAGCTGACCATGGTAGTATAGAGATGCAGGCAACCAAGCTGAAGTTGAATGCGAAGTGCCAATTCTTCTGCAAGAAGGTTCACTACTTTGGCCACATAGTCTCATCACCTAGGGTATCCATGAACCTGGTTAAGGCTCAGGCTGTGAGATATTGGCCTTGCTCAAAGGATAAATGAGAGTTGCAGTTTTCTGGGCATGTGCAGCTACTACTACCGGTTTGTCAGAGGCTGCTCCAACATCACGAAGCCCCTCATTCGTCTGATGGAAGAACACCAGCCTCACATATGGTGAAGAGCCTAAGGGAACATTCCGACACTAAAGTCAGTTCTCTGCAACGTGCATGTTTTAGGTTTCCCAGAACTGGGGAAAGATTTCGTGAACACTGATGCCAGTGTCAGTGGTATTAGAGCATACTATCCCTAGTCCAGGATAGGCAATGGCAAGAAATAGCCTACTGCAGTAAGACATTCTATAAGGCCAAAAAGAACTACTGCATTACCCAGCATGAGCTCCTGGCAGTAGTGAAGGAGCTGGAACATTTTCACAAGTACCTGTACAGCCAGCCATTCCATGTGAGACTGACCACTCCAACCTCACCTGGTTATTGAGCTTCAAGGAATAGAAGGCCAGACAGCCCATTGGGTCCAGCAGCTCCAGGAGTACAATTTCACATCAGAACATTAGAGTGGAAAGAGCCACTCAAATGTGGATACCTTGTCAGCAAGACCCCATCCAGTACAGTGCAGCCATTGCACTAAGGGGAAGAGAAGGAACAGCTGTCCATGTGGTTTCGGTGGGACCTGCAGATAGATGGGATAGCACAGGCTCGAGGAGGGAGCAGCTCACACATGCCAACTTGGGACTACTCCTCAGAGAAATAAAGGCAGGAATTGGTCAAGCTGGCAGGACTTCCAACCCAAGAGTAGCAAGTATAAGTCATGCAATGAGACTTACTAAAGAGCTAGGACGGTGTGTCGCATAGAGTTTGGGAGATATCTGATGAGAAGATCCAGAGAGAGCAGCTGATATGCTCTTGGAGTAAGATTGTGGAAGCCCTGGAGGAAGTACAGGTTCCTCAGGAGGGCATCTTGGATCCAACTAAATTGACAACCTCCAAAAGAGGTGTTTCTGATTAAGCCTGCAGGCAGATGCTGAGATGGTGCCACCAATGAAATGTGTGCACAGCAAGTCCCAACCCACAGACTATTAGCCAGAGCCACATGTAGTAGCATAATGTGGGAGCACCCTTCGAGTACATCACCACTGACATAGGTGGACTGTTCCTGTGTCTGATAGGGATAACTATTTACTGGTGGCCATGGATTACTTCACCAAGTGGCCAGAGGTGTAGGTATGCCTCCTAACCACGAGGCCAAGATGAACAAGAACTGACTTGTGCGAGAATTGTTCTGCTGCTTTAGAGTGCCACTGGAACCACAGAGCATCAGGGCAAACTTTGACTCAGACTTGATGTGAGAAGTGCTGGAGCACTTGGAGTCAAAAGACATGCATGACAGGTCTCCACCCACAATCGGACGGCAAGTTGAGCGGTACATGAGACTCTCAAAGAACACCTGAGGAAGGTCAGGCCAACTACCTGAGGGATTGGGATGTTAGAGTGCTGCATTTCTTGTTGGCCTACTGCTCATCAACTCACGAAATCGATGGGATGACGCCAAATAGTTCAGTCTTCTGTAAGGAGTTGTTTTCTGTGTGACATATTTAGGAGCGTCCCCCTTCCCCCAAACAGCCACTGGTCGACTAGAATGGATCACTTTCATGATGCACATGAGATGGCCTGTCAGCACATCCAAGTAGCTAGCGACTGGATAAAAAGCTGGTACGACAAGCCAACAGCCAAGGTTTTCAATAGGACGGTTGTATCGCCCTACCTAGACCAAAGGGTGTTGTCCCAGGCAAGAACCGTACCACGTTAAGATGAGGATCAACGATGTAGTATACCACATCCAGAGGCTGCCCCGAGGGAAAAAGCTGGTGGTACACTCAGATCATGTGGTCCTTTATGACAGTAATGATGGAAATTTAAATTATTTTGTTGTTTAATGATGCTGTCAATTACCAGGATCACATCAGCATTGCCGATGTGCCGGAATTTTTTCCTGCAGGAGTTCTTTTACATGCCAGTAAATCTACTTACATAAAGCTGTTGTTTTTAGGCACACTTAAAAACCATCAGTCTGGACCAGATCTGAACCCATGACCTTGGGACCAGTAGGCCAACGTCTAACCAACTGAGCCACCCAGTCTGACCAGTAATGGTGGGGGCAATCAGCTGTGAGGAGGGAGCATTGTCACTGCAGCCATGGCTAATAACTGATACTAGGAGATTGGTGATTACTGACCTGAACCTGCTGGCTAAGAGGCTAACCGGTCCCTTTGACTGAATAATAGCCCCCACAAAACCTAGATATTATGAGCAGTTTGTCAGTTTTCGAAAATTCCTTTTCACTATTATTTATTTATGCCAACAAACTTACTGTTGGTGTTTTTAAAACACACAAGCCGTGTGTGGGCAAAGTTTTAAGTTTTTACCAGGAGAAATAAGAACTAACTTGAGAATTTAATGCCATTCTGGCAGTTTGTCACAATAGCTCAGTGGTTAGAGCGTCTGCCCGGCAAGCTGAAGGTCTGTGGTTCAAATCCCAGTTGTGGCATTGAATTTTTAAGTTCCAGTTCTACCTCCTTTTCACTGTTTCAGAAATATTCCCTTTCTGAACTGTTCTTCCTTGGTTTGGGCACTACATAACAGTCTGGCCCATGCCCAGCAGACAGTTAAAAAGGTTACGAAGTTCTGAGTAAATAGTTGACAGTGGAAAACGCTGAATGCAGTTCAGTTTGAGTTGTGATTCAGAGGTGTGCAACAGTGTTGGAGTGAATGAGTGATTAGGGTTTAAGGGCTCGACAGCTAGGTCATTAGAGCCCCAAGTCAAAAAGATAAAAAAACGGAAAAACTTACCACCACTTAACTCTCAAAATTAAATATTAAAACAGGGAAGCTAAAACAGATAAAAGGTAAAACAGTTAAAATGGAAAACTTGTCTAAAAAGGTAAGCTCAAAACAGTTAAAACATGTAAATTGATCTAAAAAGGTAAGTAGATAAAAAAATTTGATGCATACGCTTTATTCTTTAACATTTCCCATAAGTAAAAATTGCTGATACGTTTAGCACAAGAGCATTTCCAAGACGTCAGCTTTTGTGTCAATGAAACTTCTGAAATTTAAAAAGTTCATGTTTTACAACCTGTAAAGTAGGGTTTATTATTGCAACTGGTTTTTGCAGCCTGTTCATAATAATGATGTGGAAACAGTTTTGTGTTCTTCACCAATGAAGCATGTTTTTATGGTCAGTTCCTTTTATATTAACATTACTATTTATTACAACGTGATTCTGTGGGTATTTCTTTTTTGTAGTGTTTAACGCCCGCTTTTACTACTACGGCATCGCAGGTGATGACACTGATGATACATGGAATGAAGATGGAGCACCGGTGGAATGAGACAGCGGGGAAAACTGGAGAACCTGGAGGAAACCTGCCCCAGTGCCGCTTCGTCCACCACAAATTCCACATGCAGTTGCCTGGGATCAAACCCAGGCTGATTGATTCTGTGGTAATACCATTTATTTGATACAGGAGTGGTGTGGTGGCCGGTACCACCGAAACAAACCAGATAATTGAGAGTGCATGTTATTAGATGTGCCATATTATTAGGCTTGGGCAGGTCGACTATCATGGAGGGTGCCCTGACATCAACATGCAACTTGGGGAGAACGTGCGTGGAACTGTGGAAGGAAGGGGAAGTCTGGGGAGTGTCAATGTCCTCAATGCGATTGAGTCTGGTCTCGTTGTTGTAGTTGTTGTAGTGTTTAACGCCCGCTTTTACTACTACGGCACCGCAGGCGGTGACACTGATGATACATGAAGATGGAGCACCGGTGGAATGAGATGGCGGGGGAAACCGGAGTACCCGGAGAAAACCCGCCCTGACGCCGCTTCGTCCACCACGAATACCACATGCGGGTCCCTGGGATCGAACCCGGGCCGCCTAGAAGAGAGTCTGGTCTCCAGTGCTGTTGTGTCTCCTTGTTGAATCTCTTCTAGGGACTTGTGAACCTTATGCACGCATTAGTCCTTTATGTAGGTGACCACTTTCTCCAGCTGCTTGTTGAAGTGGTCCCAGAGGCTATTGTTGTCTTGGTGAACTGAGACTGGTAACAGTTTGCAAGGTATGGGCAGTGTTCTGGATGTCCTCAAGAGCATGAGTAAGGCCTGCCTCCCATGCTGCAACCCGGTCTGTGAGAGTCTGAAGTGCTTCCTGTAGTTTCCGCAGTGCTGTGGAGTACAGAGGTGTAGAGACTGCTGTCTGTGGCGTCTTGTTGGTCAACGGTTTGACAGTTGGTGTTGGTGTTCGGTTGGTGTGTGATGGTAATGGTCTGGGAGTTGGAGACTGGTTCTTGTTGTGGCTGCATTTGAGCTACAGCCAGCTGACAGAGCGGATTCCTGGGGCACGCCATCTGACCCATGAAGCGACCGGGGCAGTTGCAGGTGGCACAATACAGGGGGCGACGTGTCAGGTCATGGCTGGTGCAGAGTCTGGTGATGGTACCAGCACCACAGTAGTGGCAGCGTGGGGCGTCAGTGCAGGTGTCTACATGTGGCCGTATTGGCAGCAGCGTCGGCAGGGAGTAGGGCGGCCACCCTGGCTAGCCTCAACTGGGAGCACCTGCCCAAGGGCACGGAGCCTGTCATTCAAGACAGCACAGTATCTACCCCATCCCAGAATTCTAGGCACACCAGCGGTGATGGTTCTCTGGTTGTGACAATTAACGTCACTTTCATGAGAGAAGGCCGACGACATCCAGCTGTGCTAAGGAGGAGAGAATCTGGAAGCAGCCAATGTACTCTGCGTGGGCATTCAACCACTGGCAGTGTTGTCTGTGTGTGGTTGGTGGACGGTTTTGGCGTGATGTCGCAGGCTGAGGTATAAGAGATGGTGGTGCTGAAGTGGCTGGCTGTGAGGCATGGATAGCGCTGGCATTTTCAGTTTCCTCAGAAGGATCTTCAACTGCTGCGGTGACTCTCTTCTTCCTCTTTCCTGCCATCTTGTCTTGGCAGCGGCTGTGACTGAACCCTTCAAGGTCACCTTCTACTCAGAACAATAAAACTGATATTGGGCTACCGAAAGTCATGGTATTATTCATGAAGTCCCTCACAATGTGCAAAAGTTGAGGTTTGGTGTGCAGTGAGTGCATGTAGAATCATCAGTCTCATATTTACACACTTGATTCACATGTTTATCTAAATTCCATTTTAAATAATTTTTTCCGCAGCTAACAAATGAAAGACTGTGTGGCTGGCTTCAGCAGGATTCAGCTGTAGCGCACACAACCGGTAATTCTATGCATGAACAGCGAAGTGCATATGGTGACACAATAATTAGTGCAGATTGTGGCTCCTAACCTATCTCCATGCAATTTTTATTTATGGAGAACATTAATGAATAAATTGTATGCATTAAATCCGCACATTAAAAGAATAATCATGAGAGAAATACATCCAATCAGTCAACATGAACTTCTGCGATCAGGATTGTTTTTGGAGATGTAGGGAATGTGTTCGCATTGAAGGTCATCAGTTTCAACATCTGATGTGATGCAAGTAAGCCTAATGTAAGTTAGTACATTATTTAGTGTTCTGCGCATGCCGGTCCTTTGCACATAACTCTGGGGAGAGTGCACCGGTCCTCATCTGGTCCCTTGATGCAACGGGTTTGTCTGGCTGATCAAAGAATGCAAGGTACCTTGTCAAGTACAAATAAGCCAATTTGTTTTCAGATCTTGTCCCTATTGTTATATTGTAGACAATGCAATTGATCTTCACGAAAGTGAATAATAATAATAAACAGTACCTTCATTATTGTTATGCATGTCCTAAATAAGCAATGTGGATAGGCAACACTTTAATATCTGTTCAGCAACTGGGACACACTAGTCTACTATTAGTGAGTTATCACTTTCTAGTGAAATATATTTACTTTCGTAATGACTTTGTGTGGTAATTGTTATTTCTGTATGTCAACCAACTTACTGCTGGTGTTTTTAAACACTAAACCGTGTGTGGGCAATACCTGAGGGGTAGAATCAGGACTGAAAAATTCAATGCTATAATTGGGATTAAGACCATGGATCTTCCACTTCGGGCAGTGCCGTGGCTGTGCATTTAGAGCGCTCACCTACAACCTAGCCTAGGCTTGATCCCAAGGACCCACATGAGGTATTTGTGGTGGACGAAGCAGCATCAGGGTGGGTTTTCTCCGGGTTCTCCAGTTTCCACCACCACTCATTCCACCAATTGCTCCATTATCACCTTTCCAATCACCAATTTCGCCTGCATTTCATATCATCCTCTTCCTCACCATTATACTTGCTGTTTGGTTGACCACCCGCTTCCAGGTCTTCACTCTGTCCAGTACAAAGGTTCTTGTGCTCCCCAACAGGCATCTGACCCTTGGCACTCAGTCTTTAAATCCTATGTGGTGTAAGTCCTACATAAGGGGAGGGTAATCAGGAAAAGAAAAGGAAAAAAAAAAATCTTCCGCTTCACATGCGGCTGCCACAGCAGCGTAGTGGTTAGGCATCCACGTGTGAAGCAGAAGATCCATGGTTCAAATCCCGGCTATGGTACTGAACTTTTCAGTCCTGATTGTACCTCTCAGACTTTGTGTATTCATTATTCTTTACACAATCATTCAAATGGTAGCTTTTGAAAGAATCAATTAAACCTAACTATGATTCCTAGATGTAAAATCATATAACTGAAAAATTATTCAGGTCCACTGCTGGGGTGTCAACCCAAATTTGATCTTCAATAGCTGTTTTTTTTTTTTTTTTTTTTTTTTTTTTTTTTTTTTTTTTTTTGCTTTCTCTACTACGTACAGTTAAGTAGAGAAAGTACTGTATTCCACCCAAAAATTCGATGTTGAGACCAGAAATATATATTTTCACTCTTTAATCCTAAAAAAACAGATTAAAATGTGACATGTTTAACCTCTTGAGGGATATCGACGTGAAATCACATCAATTTAAAATGGCGGATGAGCAATATGGGCATCCTGTGCGTTTAAGCATTTAACCCTTATTTATCCCTTATCCAACTCAACTTATTATAATTTTCCCTTTATGAAACATTTTAGTAAGGTCTATATACTTTATTGGCTTACCTTAATATGTTCGTTCTGCAGTGATTTACCTCAAAACAGGGATAAACACACAAGGGTACGTACATCTCCACATTCGCGAATTCCCTTCTTGCGGCACACGAAACACTTTCGAAATGGGCGGGACTTGTTTGCTGTTGGTGGTATCCTTTTAGGATAATGTTTTCCTTGAAGTCTGAGGGGTGCAGGGGTTTTGGATTTTCAACCCCAACGTGGTATTGTTCAATTAGGCTGCGAGTTATTTATAGTCGGTAGTCAAGGTCGGTCATTGTCCTGTGTGGGTTTAGAGAGCTGTTCAAATCCCCAAACAATTGTATATGGTTATATCCAGTTGGTGCAAAAACACCTTTTTATACCACTTCTCCCTTCAGCTACAAGCAGGAAAGAATACGTATGTATTTCAACAAAGAAAGACACGGACTCTACTCAGTTACGAAACTCGCGTAAGCAAAAGTTGTAATGTTGATCTATTCTGATGACTCAAGAGGCCACGCATGCAGTAGCGATTTATTTCACAGCATGCTGACGCATTAGCCACACATACAATGGGTGTTCCTTTACTGTATCTTTCTGAGAACTAATATTAGATGCGTTCGACAGAGCAAAGTTGACTTTTTACCACAGTGAAACAAAATTGTGCCATTTCAACGTTTTGTAAATACAACTCAACTTTGCTGATGACGTACATTTATACTGCAAATAACGAGTTTTATACCAGTTTTTGTTTCATTAAAATAACTTAATATTTACACAAAATACAGCTGTGTATATACGAAGCGCATTTAACAATTTAAATGCTAGCAGTTCTCGGCTCGCGGACGTTTAAATGGCCATCGCTGAAGAGGTTAAGATATTTTGATGACAAATGACATGTATATTTTGAATTTTCTGGCTATAGTCTATGTAGTCCTGTTTACTCTGGATGACTTTTGATAGCTGATAAGCCGTAAGAGATAGACCAAATTTTACTGCACAAATAAATGTGTTGTTAGCTAATGCTAGATTTCTGACAATGAAGTCATTAATCCTCTTGCTCTCCAATATTTTTCACTGATGGACGGGACACTAGAAGTGGCCAGGCATATTTGAAGGTGGTCTCGGTCCATTTCCTCTTGCAGATCACATAGAGGACAGAGTGGTGAAGAATATATGCCAATTCTGTTTAAATGTTTTGGCAGACAATCATGTCCTGTAATCAACCTGAAGGTTGCAACTGTCATTTTTCGAGGATACTCAGGAATTACTGTTTGAATGTTTGGTAGTTCCCATCTTATATTTTTTGATTTTTCATAATAATATTTTGCAATAATGTTTTTGAATTCAGAGTTGACTAATCTTTTAGCTGCATAAAATGGTACATTAACTATAGATTTCTGTACACTGCCGGTACTCTTTTTTGCAAAAAAATCAGCTTTCTCATTACCACTCAGTCCACAGTGAGCTGGTATCCATTGGAAGACTAGGTGTTTTTGAAGTGCTGTTAGATGGGTAAGGATTTTCCAACATTCTATAATTGTTTGGTTTTTAGGTGACAACTTGGAAGTAATTGCTATAATTGCCGCCCTGGAATCTGAGAGAATAACTGCTTGAGGAAAATGTGAAATTCTATACAAGATTTTGTAGGGCCATTCGAATTGCTTCAATTTCTCCATCAAAGTTTGTAGTTCCATAACTTGAAGATTTATAATAGGAAAAGAGGTGACATGTGACTCCAGCCCCTGCTCCATCTCGGTTTGATATCAATGATCCATCAGTATAAATATGGAGCCATTCGTGTTCTGGAAATCTAGTATGGATTGTCTCTAATGCCAATAATTTTAGAACACTAGTTGGAGCATCACTTTTCTTAACTTCTTCTGTCAGATGTAAATAATATGTCATGTCTAATGTTTGTGTCGGATTGACTTTAGATATGAAGTTTTCCTTTGAATTAGGAAGGTATACATTCTTCTTGATGTCTTGAATTTTGGAAAGAAAGCTCTCCTGAGTCTTTAGTGTATGTGTAAAATTTCTCTGCACAAAAAAAAAAAAAATGTAGATCTTGCAAAAACACAATTTATGTCCAAATAAATTTTTTTTGTAGAGTGAACCATTTAGGAGATATGCCTTATTATTTGTCTTTGTTTTGCAATACTTAAAACGTTTGTTAAATAGAAGATCGTTATTCATTTTTACTTTCTCTACTGGTAAGTAGGGGAAGTATTGTATTCCACCCAAAAATTTGATGTCGAGATTTCACCGGAAATATGTTTTGAGACACCCTGAATAAAAAAAAAAGCATTTTTAGAAAAAGGTCTGTGTATCAGTCTGTGGACAGCATAACTCAAAAACGAAAAGTCGCTTAAAAACCAAAGTTGATATTTAAGTTTAATGTCTTTCAAGGATGCGACACGAAGATTTTGAAGAAAATAGCCCCACCCTAAACTACCCTTTACATGGAACATTTTTCAAAAATTCTGATTTTCTTGAAAATGGCTCTAACGATTTTGATTAAAATGTCATATGTTTGAGATATTTTTATGACAAGTGAAATGCATATTTTGAATTTTCTGGCTATAGCCCCTGTAGTCGTATTTAGTGTGGACAACTTTTGCATAACTGGTAAACAGTTAGAGATAGACCAAATCATACTATACAAGAAATGTAGATCAATTTATGTCTCAATAAATTTTCTTGTAAGGTGAACCATTTCGGAGATATTCCTTGTTATGTGTGTGAGTTTCAGAAAACTTAAAAACTTTAGTGAAATGGATCATCGTTCATTTTTTTATATGTTAAGTGTACAAAGATAACAGAATCTCAAAACTTTAAAACATTTGACTATCGCACAAAGCCTACTGTATTCTAACATTCCCCTTGCACCTACAAGGAAATAAGCAATAAGATAATTTGTATAAATGTTTATCTCAACACAAAGAAGATATAGTAATCAGAGTTTGTAGGAATGGTTAGTCCAAGAGTAGAGACAGTCATGTGAGTGCAACACATCAGAATTTTTTTATATCTTAGCTGTGTAAAGAGAATGGAATCTCAAAGTCTTAAAAGATTTGACTATTGCTCAAAGTCTACTGTATTCCTATATTCCCCTTGGACCTACAAGGAAATAAGCAATAAGATAATATCTGCAAATGTTTATCTGAACTAACACGAAGAAGATAGAGGAATAAGAGTCTGTAATAATGGTTAGTACAAGAGTAGAGGAAGTTATTTGAGGTCAACACAGATGATTTTTTTCTTTTGTGTACATTGTTACTATTTGACTGCCCACCTTCAAGGGGCATAGTCTCTAACAATCCATAACCTTCTGCAATCTTTTCCTCTATTAACTGCAAATTTTCAGCTTGTCTTCTAGAACTTCTTGTAAATTTCTCCTATTACATCATGCAAGGCTGTTTGCATCACCCTTGATCTCAAGTGGTTCTGGAGCCTTACCTTCTGATTCTAGGCCACCCAAGTTGTAACTGTAGTACAGTCTTAGTTCCAGAGGTTTGCTAATTGCACTCTTCCAGCTTGTATTTCAAGTTGACCACTTTTATATCTCGAATCACAAAATTTAATTTCCCCATGTCAAGCCGGATTCAGAGAGCTCCACTCTACAAATGAACAAGTCTTACTTTTCAGTCAAGAAATCAAACACTCCTTCAATAGAAAAGAAGATAATGTATCAGTTTTTATTGATTTCCATAGTACATGTGATTCTATATGCAGAACAAAACTACTAAGGAAAATAAAAAATATAGGGACACAAGGTCCAATGCTTTCATGGCTATGTCATTTCCTAACTCAATGCATTATTGCTATCAGATATGGAAGGAATATATTTAAATATAAACAAGTACACCGTGGCTCTGTTGTGCTCAGCACAACAGTTTTTAATATATTTATTAACGGTCTGCCACAAGAAACAGAAGAATCAGGCATGAAGTGTGCACTATTTGCCAATAACTTAGTAATTGGACTTCAACACCAAAAACAAAAATACAGAACTAGAAAAAACCATACAACAATCTTAACCAACCTACAAAAGCCCACTAAAGAAAATTTAATGACTGTCTATAAAGCAAAATCAAACTACCAAATCTTTTCACTAAGGAAACCATCATTAAAAATAAAACTAAATTTTGAGGGTCAACAATTACCAGAAACAAAGGAAGCAAATATTTGGGAGTTATATTTGATACCAAACTTACATGGACCAAACAAATAGAAAATATTAAGAGCAGAAAGGCACCTTTCACTGTTAAAACGTCTAACAGGAGTGAAGTGAGGATGTTCCAGAACAACTCCTAACACAACATTCAATGTACATATAACGCCATTATTTATTTATTGCAGCAAAGTTCTTGTAACAACAAACACAAAACGAATTCAAATCTTTCAAAACCCAAGTCTCAGATTAATTACAGGTCCTATCCAAACCACACCAATACCAACTATGGAAATGCTAACCAACCAATACCCCATTGAATATGAAATGGAAAAAACAGCTCTTATTCAACACAAAAAGTTGATCACACTCCCATTCAATACATGGATCAAGAGAAATTTTACTCATATACTAAAGACCCAGGAGATCTTTCTTTCCAAAATTCAAGACCTAAAGAAGAATGTAGACCCTCCTAATTCAAAGGAAAACTTCATAGATAAAGTCAATCCGACACAAACATGGGAATTAAAAAAAAATTATTTTGTTGTTTAACGACGCTGTCAATTGCCAGGATCACATCAGCGTCGCCGGTGTGCCGGAATTTCGTCCCGCAGGAGTTCTTTTACATGCCAGTAAATCTACAGACATGGAGCTGTCGTTTTTAAGCACACTTAAAAACCATCGGCCTGGGCCAGGTTTGAACCCGCGACCTTGGGATCGGTAGGCCAGCGTCTAACCAACTGAGCCACCCAGACCGACACACAACAACAAACATGGGACATCACATATTATTTACACATGACAGAAGAAGTTAAAAAAAGTTATACCCCAACTAGTGTTCTAAAATTATTGGCATTAGACAATCCATATTAGATTTCTGGAACATGAATGGCTCCATATTTATACTGATGGATGACATATCAAACCAAGATGGAGCAGAGGGTGAAGTCACCTGCCACCTCTTCTCCTATTACAAACCTTTAGGTCATGCAACTACAAACTCCAATTGAGAAATTGAAGCAATTCATATGGCCCTACAAAATCTTTTGTATAGAATCTCACAATTTCATCAAGCAGTTACTCTCTCAGATTCCAGGGTGGCAATTATAGCATTTACTTCCAAGTTGTCACCAGAAAACCAAACTATCCCAGAATGTTGGAAAATCCTTACCCATCTAACAGCACTTCAAAACACCCAGTTTTCCAATGGATACCAGCTCACTGTGGACTGATTGGTAATGACAAAGCTGATTTTGTTGCAAAAAAGGGTACCAGCAGTGTACAGAAATCCAGTTAACTTACCATTTTATGCAGCTAAAAGATTGGTCAGCTCTAAATTCAAAAAAAATTACTGTAAAACATGACTATGAAAAATCAAAAAATAAAAGAGTGGAACTACCAAACATTCAAACAGTAATTCCTGAGTATCCTCGAAAAATACAACCTTCAAGTTGATTACGGGAAATGATTGTCTGGCAAAACATTTGAACAGAATTGGGATATATTTTTCAACACTCTGTCTATGTGATCTGCAAGGGAAATGGACCAAGACCACCTTCAAATATGTCCGGCCACTTCTAGCGCCCCATCCAACAGTGAAAAATATTGTAGAGCAAGAGGATTAATAACTTCATTGTCAGAAATCCAGCATTAGCCAACAACTTTTATATCAATCAATCTTTCTTTGTAACCTGGTACCAGTTGTAACCTTTATTCCGGAACATTTATGTGTATCTATTACTAATCACTTATAAATTGAAAAAGCTGAGAGGAGGGGGGGAATTACACATGGGTTCTGCCCAATTTGTGGGGAAGAAGAAAATGAATCACACACAATGTTTGAATGCATGGAGACTAGTAAATGGGGAAGTGAGTTGATTAAACAGAAATAGCTAAGATAAACAAAGTAGTAGGATTAAATAAGATTTTTAAAGATAAAAGGTAAGTTTAAAGGTCTAGGAGAATCTTTCTGTAGAGACAAAATGAAAATTTCACCATTTAATGGTGAAGACAGTATAGATTATGAGTATACTCGCCTATAGAGATGAGAATTTATGTTAAGTAAAAATGGAAACCCCCGAGAATGGCTAGGGTAAAAAACGTGAAATGTACTTAGCACTGAATAAGTAAAATAAATAAAATACTAAACACAGAAACTTTAATTTTATATAAAAAACTGACACACAACTACACAACACTGCTTGCTTAAAACCAACATGATCATCAACTCTTCTTGATACATGTAAACTCACGAAACTCAGAAGTCCATGGTGCCCATAACAGCATGAAGCCCAGAGAGAAAAAATTTGATTGCATACTCATTACAACTGCATACCTGGAAAGCTTGAGCAGCAGCTGAAGCGGCAGGAGGATAGGTGTCATATTGAGAGGTAAACCATGGTCCTGCTAATTGTCTGAGATATGGAGCAAGATTCCGTTTTGCTCGCAATACCACTGCTCTTTGTGCCTGATGTGCAGCCTCACGAACCCTGTGTTCCACATCTACAGCCAAATGACAATATATGCGAGGCCAAAATGGAAGCACAGCCTTCACTGCATCTGGATCAGAATTCCGGACTAGTTCTGCAAACTCCTGAAGAGCCTTTAAAAAGAATGAAAAAAACCACTATAATAAGCATAAGGGTTAACATTTCTTCAGATTAACATGAGTCATTCCACGTCAAATCGAACAAAATATGGCAAAAAATGACCTTGATCTCTCAGATTTTCTTGAAATTTTTGTTTTGGTGTTTTGGAACAAAATATATTTGACCTGTGTTTCTTCGTTTTATATAAAAAAATTTATTTTGGCAGATATTAATTTTTAAAATGTCCCAAAAATCACGTGCTCCTCACTCTTCGATCAATCATACCTCCGATTGTAATGAAGCAAATTACTTGATCTTTGGCTCAAATTAAAGATAAATCGCAGTATTTCGTGAGGTATTTATTAGAAAATTTTATTAATTATTATTAGTATTATATTTTATACGATTAAAGTTTTAAAGTTAGATAATAACATAAACTCGACCATTTAAAAATCTGGGAAAAAAACTAAAAATACAATGAAGTTTATTCAATATTCTTAGAAAAAATCAGAATGGAGTCTCTAATAGTTCAGTTGTAATTAACTTACTTGAAAATCAGTGCAGCGGTGACGGCAGTAGTGACGGCTACCGTAACCTCACACAATCGCCACCTTCCATTACAGCAACTGTCCACTGCTTGAGGTTCTATGAACTTCACAACAGTACAGTAAGGAGAACACTGCTAGATGACACTATTAGCATCTTCAAAATGTTTTTAAAATATGCATTTTAAACTGTTGGCCAATCCATAGCTTTTGTCTGCTTCATATTATATAATTGTGCGAATGAAACCATGCACATGGGGAGGGAGAAGGTAATGATGTCTGCATGATCTGAGACAGTCTTCCTAATTCAAAGGTGCGTTTTAGTGCAGCGTCCAGTTGAATACATAGATCTTTGCGATAAAGGGTGAATATAGTGAATTTGTGAGACATTGATCATAGCGTAAATCAATTATGCCACCTGTATGTTCTAAATTAGGGACCAAAACATTACACAGTCAGAGTAGAGAAATTATTTCAAATATATGGACGTACATGAAGGAAGAAGCTAAAAGCAAAGAACTGCTTACATCAGAAGATTTTTTCAAAAAAATTCAAAAGTTCAAAATCACGTATCAGATACCACAGGAGTATCAGAAAGATCGTGGAAACACTATGGAGACATTTTTCTGTATGGACTGTACTGCCTTAGTAAGAAGTTATGTGAGTAGCATAGCTGACGAGGCAATTTGCAGGCTGTCTGCTGTCACCTGGCTTGTTACTCGTCCGTGAGCGCTTGCAGGCCTCCAGAAAAACAAATTGTAGCAAATGCACTAATGCAAGCTCCATAGTTTTCAACATCTTATTTTATAGATAAAATGTCAGGGAATAAGTCTGTATCTTTTTAGATTTTTAACACATCGATTTAAATTATATTTTTGGTTTTACAAAATATACCATCAAAAAAACAGTCCAAAATTTATGTGTAATAATGATTGATCGAAAGTTGTTAAAAGTGTTGTATTTAACCTTTCTAGTGCACCAAACCCCAACTCTCAACTCTATATGGCCTTAGAGTAACAAGTGCTTTTATATTACGGTGCGTGCAGAAATTGCTTAATTTCTAATAGCCATAACTAAGCAAGTAATTTAAAAATACGGAAATAAAAAATTATGGGTCTCCTTATTTGATGCCTATTATTCATAAAAAAAATTTGAACCTCCTACAAAAAAGTCATGTTTTACGGGTGTTCGATTTGACGTGGATTGACCCATATGCAGGTTTCAACTGAGAACTCAAAGATTTTGAAGAAAATAGCTCCACCCTAAACTACCCTTTACATGGAAAATTTTTCGAAAATTTGGATTTTCTTAAAAATGGTCAAACAATTTTGACTAAAATGTTATATGTTCGAGATATTTTGAATTTACTGACTATAGCACCTGTAGTTGTATTTACCCTGGACGACTTTTACGCAACTGGTACACTGTTAGAGACAGACCAAATCATACTATACAAAAAATGTAGATCTTGCTAAAATACACAATTTATGTCTAAATCAATCTTCTTGTAGGGCGAACCATTTTGGAGATATTCCTTGTTATGTGTGTGAGTTTTGGAAAACTTAAAACTTTGGTGAAATGGAACACCATTCATTTTTTTAAATGTTAAGTGTGCAAAGAGAACAGAATCTCAAAGCTTTAAAAGATCTGACTATCGCACAAAGCCTACTGTATTCTAATATTCCCCTTGCACCTACAAGGAAATAAGCAATAAGATAATTTGTACAAATGTTTATCTTAACAGAAAGAAGATATAGGAATAAGAGTTTGTAAGAATGGTTAGTACAAGAGTAGAGAAAGTCATGAGGGTGCAACAAATCAGATTTTTGTTATAGAAAGATTTGGTTTATCACTCACAGCTTACGAGTTATTCAAAAGTCATCCAGAGTAAACAGGACTACATAGGCTATAGCCAGAAAATTCAAAATATACATTTCATTTGTCATATAAATATCTTAAACATATGACATTTTAATCAAAATCGTTAGGGGCATTTTCAAGAAAATCAAAATTTTCGAAAAATGTTCCATGTAAAGGGTAGTTTAGGGTGGGACTATTTTCTTCAAAATCTTCGTGTCGCATCCTTGAAAGACATTAAACTTAAATACCAACTTTGGTTTTTAAGTGACTTTTCGTTTTCGAGTTATGCTGTCCACAGACTGATACACAGACCTTTCTCTAAAAATGCTTTTTTTGGATTCAGGGATCTCAAAACATATATTTCCGGTGAAATCTCGACATCGAATTTACTGGTGGAATACAATACTATCCCTACTTACCAGTAGAGAAAGTAATAACAAAGTGCATATGTTCAGATATCAAGAACCTTGTGTAGAAAATATAACTCGCCTTTTTACTGACATATTCTCTATTACAAGTGTGATCACAATATATTCTAAAGGAAGAGACTACTATTCAGCAGGAGCAAATAATATGCTTTTCATATACAAGCTATCTGTGTACCATGGCAAAAGGATATTTAGACTATCATACCAATTTACACTCGCGGTCAGACTAGTAACTCCATGTACCTTATACTTCTGTTGATCTCTCAGTCTCAATAAATGCAGTTTATAGCCTGAAGACATACTTAATGCTGAAACTATGTATTCCTCCTTAATTTTTTTTGTATGTTTGTATTATGTTCTTTCATGGCATAATAATCTAGTATGTTTGTATGTGGTAAGATGATTTTTTTTTCTTTTTCTGTATCTTCATTTATACGGCAGGATCTCAGTTCCTTAAGTTTTCCTCTGCTTGTTGTTCCCGTTCTCAGTCGATATTTACATAAAAACTCCTACCTGTAGATGTTGATGACAAAAAATCTAATATTATCTTATATACAACGATAAAGACAATCTTTATACAGCATTGAGTCTTTTTATCTTCTTTATTCTGATTTACAATGATTTATAGTGCTCTTGAAGTAAAAATGCACTGGATATATTAAAATATACTTTTCTCATACAGATTTCTGTTATAGTATATTCTTTTCGCACTTTTCTGAAGCATTGCTATGTTTCTGTAATGTAAGAAATACGAGGGTAGGCTGGTAAGTCCTGGGCCTCACACAGAGATGGCGCCACTGGGCCAGTTTGAAGGATAGTATCATATAGTTCAACTCTAGGCTAGCTTGTATTCACAGTTACAGGTCAATAGCTTGTTTAGTTTTTGAATGACAGCATTTTAAGCAAGACAAGTGTAGAGGTGTCATGAAAATGGAGAATTTGGAAAAAACGAGCAGTGATTAAATACTTCCATTTGAAAGGCCTAAAGAAATCAAGGAGGAAATGGACAGTACACTGAAAGACTCTGCCCCTTCATATAATGATTAAAAGGTGGGTTGCAGAGTTTAAAACTGGATGTACAAGCACTAGTGATGAGCCTTGCTCTGGATGTGCTGTGGAAGTCGCAACTCCAAAGATCACTGAAAAAATTCATCATTTAGTACTGGAAGACTGCAGATTAAAGTTGTTTGAGATAGCAGAGGCTAAAAAAACATACCAAAAGAACGTGTAGGTAATATTTTAAGCAATGTTTTGGGCTTTTACAATGTCTGTGCAAGATGGGTGCAGTGTTTGTTGACACCTGATCAAAAGTTGCAAAGAAAAACTGTTTCTGTTAGGAATTTGGAGCTCTACCGTAAAAATCCCAGTGAATTTTTGGGATGGCTTATTACCATGGATGAAACTTGGATACATCACTACACTACAGAAAGTAAATCAGTCAAAACAGTGGATTGCGCCAGGTGAACCAACTCCAAAAAAGGCACAGTCAATTTTGTCAGCTAATAGGGTTATGGTGAGTGTTTTCTGGGATGCACAGGGAATTATTTTTATTGATTACTTGGAAAATGGTAAAAGTATCACTGGTGACTACTACACAAGCTTACTGCAACGTTTGAATGATGAAGTGAAAAGAAAAAGACCTCATTTGGCAAAGAAAATATCTTGACAATGCTCTGGCCTATCGTTCAGTCATTGCATTGGGAAAAATGTGTGAATTAAAGTTTGAACTGCTTGAACATCCACCCTATTCGCCAGATCTAGCACCCAGTGACTAAGTGACTATCACCTATTCCCAAACCTCAAAAAATTTTTTGGAGGAGGAAGAGTTTACAGCAGTGAAATGTGGTAAACAACTATTTTGAGGACCATGATAAATCGGACTACAGAGATGGTTTAATTAAATTAGAACACTGATATGACAAATGTATTAGTCTTTCTGGAGATTATGTTGAGAAATAAAGAAAACATTTTTTTAAATGTTATTTTTATTGTGAGACCTGGGACTTATCAGCCGGCCCTCGCATAAGACTATCATCTTCCCAAAGTCTCTGTATTTTACATTTTCTTATGAGGGCTTACAAAGGAAAACCGTCTCTTTGTTAACAAATTATACGTATAAATAACCTTGTAGGGATTTAATATGATTTGTAACAGAATTTCTAAGAGTGCATTCTCTACGCTGTGTTCAATATACAGTCATTAAATTTCATTCACGAAATTTTTCAAGATAGTGTACTTAGTAAGAGTTATCATCTGCATGGTGCCCAGATCTCACATTATGATTTTTATTTAGAGGAAACTTAAAAAATGAAGTGCATAGGTAAAACCTCCAAATGTTAGAAGTGGTGCATGAAAACACCAGCAGAGAAATTAGCTCTCAATTTCAGAAGCCGGAATGCAGCACATAAAAATCAGTTTCCTAAAAGGATGCCAGAGATGTGTGCAGGCAGCAGGAAGACATTTCTGGCATTTGTAGAGATAAGGTAAGAGCTTATTTTCATTGTGTTTGAGAGAACCTGAACCAATACAAAGTTGGGGTGTCAGTTGCAGATCCAAATGCTTGGAAGCAACAGCTTTGGCTACTGCAGCCAGGCCTGTCTCACGATGGCATAACTTGTACAAGAAAAACCCTACATATATGCTCAGTACAGTTCACTGTTACTGTTGCTAAGGGCTTCAGTGTTTGTTCAATGCTTATAATAACATGCTTTCTTTTTGCTGATGTCTTAAGCACAAGGAAATTACAATAAGCAACACCAATATCAGTGGGTCTCTGCATTGAATGCATGTGCAAGCAGCTAACACTTGTTATTGTGATATTGGAATATGGATTAGGGGGTGAGGATTAAATGCATATAATACATATTTTATTGGAATTTAGGGTTGCGGCAAAACAATATTGCCAATCGTCATAGCAACAATGCCAGCACAATTTTGGGCATCTTGTATTTTTTCACTCATTCTTTCTTAGTTTCTATCTTTTGTTTCTCCTCTCTGCCCTTATGGTTAAACTGTGTTCCAGTTAAGCAGGGTTTTACTACATTAAGAGCAAAAGAAAACTGTTGCAAAGTTGTTCTACTGCACTGGATAAAATATATTACAGATTTATTTTATTTTACCACACCAATAATTTATTTAGGAACCACTAGCAGAAGGTAGCGCAACAGTTGTCCTCAGAAGTCTAGCTGTGGGAGACAAGAGTTAGGTTCACCATGGGGAAACATGTTGAATATATTGGAAACCATCAAAACATCTAACTTAATTGAAGAACATAAGTGTTCCTGTTATAGTTATTATTTATGAGTAATGATAATAACAATGATGATGATAATAATGGTAGCAATAATAATAATAAATAATAATAATAATAATAATAATAATAATAATAATAATAATAATAATAATAATAATAATAATAATAATAATAATAATGAATAACACCGAACATTTGTTATTTTATGCCAACCAACTTACTGATGGTTTTAAACATACAAGCCGTGTGTGGGCAAGTCATACTGGGAAGTTGCTATGGTACTTCAGTGATTAGAGCAGCTGTCCATGAAGCGAAAGATCCGTAGTTCTATCCCAGCTATGGCAATGAATTTTTCAGTCCTGATTCTCCTCTCAAACATTGAAGGGTTATTTACAAGTTATGTAAATTATATAAACATCTATTGATACTCTTAATTTTGATTTAAATTTGGATCCAGTCGTCCTCTATATAGTAGTTTATTGTACAAAATTAACCTTCGAACAATTACATACTCCCCTCAGGGATCCCCCTCTAGGGGATATGTGGATGGCGACCACAAGGTACCCAAGCTGAGCAGAACATTACTTCCACTTACTGGTGTTTTGCTCCCCATTGTAGCTTTTCTCTCCCACCTTAGGACCTTACCTTGGTCATTTCTTGTTCTCCTCTTATTAGGATGCCAGAGGGCTAGGGAGTCTTATTCTTCCAACCTTTCCACTCCTCTAATTTCTCTATAACCTCTTAACCCCTAACATGCTGACCTGTCATGGTATGTAATGCGTCCCTCTGACTGGTAATCAAGAGGATACAGTTGGTGAATTTATTTTGATAATTCTCCCGGTCAGGTTGGTGAGACCGTAAACCAATGACAGGTGTGGTTCTCCAGACATTCTGGTAGTTGTGAGAGAGCAATGTGACCGCCAAAACGTAAAAATAGAGTGCTCTCCAAAAAGTGGTTACTCTTACTGCTATATAATCTCTCCAATATAAATTATGAAATATGACTTGAGGGGTAAAACATTGCAGAGTTAAAATAGTCCTCCATTTGGATCTCCAGGCAGGAACCACTTCTGGAGAACTCAAACATTATATTAATAGAAGATCTAACATCAGAATTCTTCAATGGAATGTAGGTGGTCCCACACAAACAAAAAGAATAGCATTCAATAAAATTGTACTTGACAATAACATAGAAGCAAATCAAACAAATGATCAACTTAAATACTTCAATTTTACTGGATTTTTACTAAACCTACTACCCAAAAATAGACGGTTAAGTAGTGGAATGTTAGCTGGAGTCAAAAAGGATATTAAATCCTTGTGTCTTACATTAAATCCTCCTTTCAAATTGTTAAAGCAATGGATAATGCAGATAAATCTGAATTAATAAAGCTAACTTTTTGGGATAACAAAACATCTACATTTATACAGTATTTACAATACTCCAAGGAATGAACCAGATCTCTCACTTATTTACCAATTAAATAAAACAATCATAATTGGGGATTTCAATACCCCCTCTAAAAGATGGGGTTATGGAAAAGTGGATTCTACAGGGAAGATAATGGAAGAATTTTGTAATACCACAACCTTCGAACTGATTTATAATAAAGAAGATCCCACAACCATCACACATTACTCTGGAGCAGGCAGTAATCCAGACCTCTTGTTAGCTACAACAGATATTGTTTCAAAGATTAAAAATCAAGTTATAGAAGACCCAAGTTCTGGTCACAGAGTAGCAATTGCCGATATAAAACTAGGTAATACAAATATCAGTCAACATCACATGAATCTGTATTGGAACTTCAAAAAAGCAGATTGGAATAAATATAAAACTGAACCAGAAAATAAATTTAAAGAAGAAACTTACAGCTGCATGAGTAGAGAACTAGAAAAAACCATGCATATGCAACAATCCTTAACCAACCTACAAAAGCGGACCAAAGAAAATTTAATGACTGTATAAAGCAAAATCAAACTACCAAATCCTTTCACTAAGGAAAAAACTATTAGAAATCAAACTAAATTTTGAGGGTTAAAAATTACCAGAAACAAAGGAAGCAAATATTTGGGAGTTATATTTGATACCAAACTTACATGGACCAAATGAATAGAAAATATTAAGAGCAGAAAGGCACCTTTCACTGTTAAAACGTCTAACAGGTGAGACAGAATATAAGACCCCAATAGAAAATCGTTCATGTAAATGTTTGTTAAAAGTGTATAAATATTAGAATTGTTTGTGTTCCATAATAAAAATAGGAGACGATAATTGGGATCACTTCCCTAATGAGAAAGAACTGTTTGCGCGGATGAATACCGCGGCTGGAAACGAAGATGGCGGTGTGTCGTATCAAAGCGACGCTAAGAAACGATTCAGTAGCGTCTATATGTTCAAGGTGATAAGACGTGTTTTGGTAGCGTGTGAACATGGAACTTTCACCAAACTTTCTTCCAGCATAAATTCTACTAAATTAAAAAAAAGTGTAAAGGTTTTTGAGTATTTAATATGGTGCTGAGAGTGTAAAATATCGAAGTGTTAATAAATAAATACATTGTGATAAAGAAACATTGATATATGCATTCCATCTGTTACCACGACCTTGTAGATAGAAAACGAGTCTCATAGCACAGCCAATTCCCATAATAATCATTTAAAAACTGCACCACAGGAATGAAGTGAGGATGTTCCAGAACAACTCTTAACACAACATTCAATGTACATATAAAGCCATTATTTACTTATTGCAGCAAAGTTCTTGTAACAACAAACACAAAACGAATTCAAATCTTTCAAAACCCAAGTCTCAGACTAATTACAGGTGCTATCCAAACCACACCAATACCAGCTATAGAAGTGCTAACCAACCAATACCCCATTGAATATGAAATGGAAAAAAAAAGCTCTTATTCAACATGAAAAGTTGATCACACTCCCATTCAATACATGGATCAAGAGAAATTTTACACATACACTAAAGACTCAGGATATCTTTCTTTCCAAAATTCAAGACCTAAAGAAGAATATAGACCTTCCTAATTCAAAGGAAAACTTCATACATAAAGTCAATCCGACACAAACATTGGACATCACATATTATTTACACATGACAGAAGAAGTTAAGAAAAGTGATACTCCAACTAGTGTTCTAAAATTATTGGCATTAGACAATCCATACCAGATTTCTGGAACACAAATGGCTCCATATTTATATTGATGGATGACTGATATCAAACCAAGATGGAGCAGGGGCTGGAGTCACCTGCCACCTCTTTTCCTATTATAAACCTTTAGACCATGGAACTACAAACTCCAATTGAGAAATTGAAGCAATTCGTATGGCCCTACAAAATCTTTTGTACACAATCTCACAATTTCATCAAGCAGTTACTGTCTCAGATTCCAGGGTGGCAATTACAGCATTTACTTCCAAGTTGTCACCAGAAAACCAAACTATTCCAGAATGTTGGAAAATCCTTACTCATCTAACAGCACTTCAAAACACCCAGTTTTCCAACGGATACCAGCTCACTGTGGACTGACTGGTAACGACAAAGCTGATTTTGTTGCAAAAAAAGGCTACCAGCAGTGTACAGAAATCCATAGTCAACCTACCATTTTATGCAGCTAAAAGATTAGTCAGCTCTAAATTCAAAAAAATTATTGCAAAATATTACTATTAAAAATCAAAAAATAAAAGATTGGAACTACCAAACATTCAAACAGTAATTCTTAAGTATCCTCAAAAAATGTAAACTTCAGGTTGATTATGGGACATGGTTGTCTGGCAAAACATTTGAACAGGATTGTGATATATTCTTCACCGCTTTGTCCTCTATGTGATCTGCTAGAGGAAATGGACCAAGACCACCTTCAAATATGTCCGGTCACTTCTGGCGTCCCATCCATCAGTGAAAAACATTGGAGAGCAAGAGGATTAATGACTTCATTGTCAGAAATCCAGCATTAGCCAACAAAAACCATTACATACTTTTTTTTTACATTTTTACTAAAGCCTCCCTAAAATAATCTGTATTGTGTTTGGTATAATGACGTCGGTTATTGCAGTAGCTTAATGGTTAGAGCACCCGACTGGTAAGCAGAGGGTCTGTGGTACAAAATCCAAGCTGTGGTATTGAATTTTTCAGTTCCAATTCTATCTCTCAAACATTGCCCACACACGGCTTGTGTGTTTAAAAACACTAACAGTAAGTGGCTTAAATAAATAATGTACACAAATTAATACCATTGCCGATAGACAATGTGTTCCAAAGTCAAACTGCCACCAATATGACCATTGCAGTTAAAGGCAATGGTCATGGATCAATATATATATGAGGCGTTGAGCGCAACAGTGGCCCAACCACTTAATGTACATAATGGAGATAATGGAGTGAAAAAAATATCTGTGATTTTTAAGTTTTATATTGACTTTAATAACTAAGCAAGAGTCATATTTGGAAATTTTAATCAATATAGCACCGACATTGTGCTACATAGTTACACACATGCAGGAAGGTTGGGCCACTGTTTCTATCCAGGAAGCCAGATTCAGTTCCATGCAATAACACACTTCTCATGCCATCTGCCGGTGGTTGTAGAAATGTGGTATAGGCCACTACTGCTCTCCTAGATTTTGATATGGGGAACATGTCTGTGCTAATAACTCAGTTTCTGAATTTTTGTGGGTTGGGCCACTGTTGCGCTCAACGCCTCATATATATATATATATATATATATATATATATATATATATATATATATACACATATATATACATATAAAATCAATTTTGAAGTGCTCTTAACAGATGATGTCATGCAGTCTGTCAGTCAAACACCAATGACTCAAGTAATTGAAGCTAGAAGCATATGCAACTCAATTTGTTCTTTGTAAATACGATACCATGTAATTTTAACTTTATGCTTCATGGACATTTTCTACCAGTGCCTAATTTTTCTTTCTTTCAATAGTATATACATTTCATATTGTATACATTGTATTAATTGTCCTGTAAATGTTATAGAAAAACTAGAAGGTTGAAAGGCATTAACTGTAAGGTAAAAAATTAATAAGATGTGCCATTCAATGTTTTATTGATTGAAAAAGGTCAAGAAAGTCTGCTAACATAGTTGCCATGTTTTAGGACTGGCTCCTGGACACGAAACTTCTGACAGGGTCTTTCACATAGTATCTATTTTTATTACACTGGCTGAACATAATTCAGGTCATCATAAATGGATGCCAGGGCAAATAGGGATTCTAGGCAATGAAAGGGGAGACAATGCTTCCAAGAAAGGACCTGAGGGATCCAAAATGGTCTTTTAAGACCAGTTAAGCTGCCCATCAATGACTGGATACTCAACAAATGTAAGAGGTACTGGAACTCAACAGTAGATGAAAGACATTCTAAGACACTGATTCAAGAGCCTGATAAATTCAGGCCAAGAAAACTGCTAAAATTAAGCAGGAAGAAATTCTCATGGGTGGTATGTCTTCCTACCGAACACTATGCCCCTAAAAGGGCAGCGATGGGATTGCATGAGGTGTCAGTAGGGGATGAGCGAGTAGTTACTAAAGCACTTGCTAATCAAAAGTCACTCTGTTTTGGAAGGCAATTTCCAAAACTAAAACTGCAAGATTGAGAGAAGCAAATGGGGACACCACAGTTATATTTAACGTTGCACTGCAGGGTAGTAATATGCCCCCCCCCCTCCATTAAATTTAACTTAATCCAACCTACCTTTAACTTTGTTGTCGAGTCCTTCTTGTTCATTTTCTTGAGTACAAGCTGAAAATTAGGATCAACATTTGGATCCACCTCTTCCGTTGCAGCAACCATGAATCCTGGTAAAACTGGAGAGAAACCTCCATCTTTTGTTGCAGTAAAACCTACAAACGCAGGTGTTCTGTTTCCTAAGAGTTCTGCACTTCTTCCACTGCTAGATGGCTGCAATTGCAAGGAAAATAACATTGAGATTAGAATCTGGCCATTATTCATGTAACCTTAATTAGTGACAGATCTTCTTGGCATAATTATAGTAATAAAACCTGGAAATTAAGGTGAGGGGATAATTACTGGTCTTCCAGCTTCTTCAAATCATTCCCTTGGCAACCAATGATGCAAGCAAGTCATAGCCAAGGTGAAAGTCATTATTACCATACATAGTCATTAAAACATATGGCAACCCATTCGCAGGCTCTCTTTACTGTGCAAGGGAACCAAAAGTTGTCAGCAGTGGCACACTAAAATCATTACCTCACAAAGACGCAGCATATCTCTTAATGTTTCATTTAACAAAATGGGTCCTTATATTTTTTTAGCACTTTTCGCACACTACACTCCGATCCTCAGATCATAGTGAGGCATTTTATACAGCCATTAATAAATTTGAAGCTTTGAATTCGGTGTTACACAAGGAACATTCTAGATCAGCCTTAACAGAAAATAAACTACATGAAATTCATGCCAGTTTAGAGCAACCACCTTGAAAATTGCTAAACAATTTAATGTGAACACAGCCAATCTTGAGCTTCAGAAAAATCTACCGCATCATCTAAAGCTTATTTAATTAAACCTGGGACATAAAGTACTTACGATTGTAAGTATCTCAGATGTAAGATTCCCTAGTGGTTTACTGGGAAAATATGAATTGGTTGGGGAATTTAATATCATACCAGCAAGTTGCCATGGTAGCTCATTGGTGAGAGCAGCCACGCATGAAGCAGAAGATCCATGGTACAAATCCCGGCTATGACAATGAATTTTGCAGTTTAACAGAACAGTGAGGTACTGCCTGTTTGTGAGGTAAGGATTTTGGTGCACTTCTGCCAATTTCCCTGATGACTCTCAGTTCTCTTGCACACTAGAGAGAGCCTGCAAATGAGTTACCATAAATGTTAATGATCCTATACATTTTAATTCAGTATGACTTAATTCCAGTGCTGTCATAGCCCTCCTGCCACTAGATAGTGATGTATTACCTACACCAAGAGAGGGGGAGGAGAGACAATTCTTTTGTGTGTGTGTGTGTGTGTGTGTGTGTGTGTGTACGCGTGCGTGCGCGCGTAAGGCAACAGGGAGAGGGGAGATAATCTTAGAAACCACTGTGCAGACTTTGACAATTCCAATAGGAGGGGGTGATACAGATATCTACTTCTTGAGTTTTACTCAACATCAGCATAGACAAATCATTTTGTAATGCAGAATGTACCATCATATAAACCACATGACAGCATCTGGCATAATGCATGTACAGTGCTAAGTTCTCTGACACAGGAAATACACAAATTACTCCATGTTTCTTACAGTATGTGATACAAATCGTCTCCATCACTAGAACAGATTTTTATAAACAATCTCTAGATATTTTGTAATTTCTTTCTAAAATGCATGTAACAGGAGAGCAAAATACAGCAGAGTCGCGATTATACAAGCCCTGATTAACCGAGGTTCCATTTTACAAAGTGTGCTATGCAAAGTACTTTGTATGTAGGGTAAAAATAGAAAAGGTGCACTAAGAAATGTTGGAGACGGAGGGTGGCACTGAAGACACTAAAATGGAGAAGTCAGAGTTCAATGTAAAAGCCTATGTCCAATAGAATTCCTGATATATTCTTTGAGCATTATGTAACTCAATTTAACTTAGCTGTTTAATTTTTATGTTGTAGTAATTCATTTGAAATCAGCAGTCGGGTTGGGTGTTACCACCTAAAGGATTCATTGGGGGTTAGCTACACTGATGTTTCAGCTACGCTCGGTCGTTCCTGCTTCACTTGCCTCATAAAAACATCCCTCTGCTAAACTTTACGGCTTAGGACCCTTATAACTTGGCTAAACTAAACCATTAGCCATTTATATTAGTTGTATGTTGGCAGCTATGAATGATGCACAACAAGACAGAGGTTGCAATCTCCAATGCTAAATGGGAACTGAAGCAGCAGAACTTGGCAGTCCTGCATACATCTATAAAAGTGGAAATAGAGTTGCAAATAGCTGGTTACTGACGGCAGGAATAGATGTTCCTCTTTGATGATGCAGGACCCTGTCATCCCATTCATATACACATTTTACCCTAGGTGTCAAAGCCTAACATGGGCTAAATTTTGATAACACAGGACCCTGTCATCCCATTCATATGCACACCTAAGTTAGACTTGTAGCCTATGTGATGAAGTCATCTGCAAATAGAC
The DNA here is from genome assembly GCA_030765045.1 of Tenodera sinensis. Classification (NCBI taxonomy): domain Eukaryota; kingdom Metazoa; phylum Arthropoda; class Insecta; order Mantodea; family Mantidae; genus Tenodera; species Tenodera sinensis. Next base: position 161,548,899 of record CM060962.1, read on the forward strand.
ACATGACAAAATTTGATGCAGGTGTAATAGCTTTTCCAATAGGAGTATCCTCAAACATAACATACCCCTCAAGGATTGGAATTTTAACCACTAGTTATCCCTTATTTTGGAGGGACAAACAGCTCACGTCCTATGAGTTGTATAAGGGTATAAAAACTATTTGTTCTTGTTAAGTCCACAGTGAGAATGTCTCAGAGATGTTGAAACTGTTATACAAATGTTACACCCATATGAGACAAGTGTGGGAATGAGGAGTTTTGGATGGGAAACTGTTTTAAAGAAACAGTAATTCCTAATTTCCTACTTTCTCCCTTTTTTACACCTCGCCCTCTCCTTCCTTGCCCTTATACCAGTTTCTTACCAATTACACATATACATAATTGTTTTACAATTCACCTGAACTCTCCAAGACATGATCTGACAGACTGCAACTTTGCAGTCCAACATGTAAGCCAGTGTGCTGTGAAAGTTTTATGTCAAATTGCTCATTCAATATGTGTGACAAGAATTACAAAATAAGGTTGTATTTTACTTCCAGCATAAATTTGCACTTCCTTTCCTTTATTCACAAAATTTCAGGTCACCAAATTGTAATGATACTTTCTTTTTGCTTCGAGGAGGAGTTACTCAAATCCTCAATTTATTTTACAATTCACTTCAACTCTACAAGACTTGATCTGACAGACGTTAACTCTGCAGTCCAACATATAATCCACTGTGCTGTGAAAGCTTGATGTCAAACTGCTCTTTCAATAATATGCATGACAAGAATTGTAAAATAAAGTTGTATTTTACTTTCAGCATAAATTTTTACTTCCTTTCCTTTATTCGCAAAATTTCAGGTCATCAAACTATAATGCTACTTCCTTTTTGCTTTGAGGAGTTGCTCAAATCAACTTATTTTATCCAGTATTTGCTACCCCTCCATATTGATGACAACTTAATGTCAGAGGTCAAAGAGCCACATAAGCCTGGCCAAATAAACTTTGTGACATCACACACAGCAGTTGCATTTGTAGAATGAAACTAAGTACTTGGAAAGGATACAGCGTGAGTTCCTGCAAGGTGTGTAGTTACAACTATGAAATTCATACACACCACACCAAATATAGAATAACTGCAGTCCTTCTTGGTCAACCATAGTGCATTGTCAAATTCTATTAGCAGTACAAACTATGGTGCTCCTCTGATTTCAAATTGGAATACAAAAAGTGTCAGGTACAAAAAGAAAGTTAACATTGGTAAAAAGAAGAGGAAAGAGTGTAATTTCAAAGCCTTTGTTGATAGCACCTTCTCCCACTTGTAGCTAACACTATAAACAGTGTGCTTGTAGTTTTCTTTTCTTTTTTCTTTTTTTTTTTTTTTGGGGGGGGGCAAAGTTTGTTTGGACAACGCATAATTCACACCATTTTTAAATGGTAACTATTTAGTTTGCAACTAAAAATTTTTTACTTTTAAAAATGCATGAGAACCGCTATATTTGGAACTATATAGTGCCTATCCTGTATTTCTCCACCAACTGCTAGCACAATATCTTGAGCATTAACATTAGATTATATACCACACTAATTTAACCTAATCTTCTATTAAATTTCCATAACACTGGACCCTGTCATTCTGTTCATATACATTCTAACCTAAGATCAAATTTCAGTAAACAGGATCCTGTAAAATTAAATTTTGTAGCTCCACGACACTGTCAAATGCCAGAATCACATCAGAATCGCCGGTGTGCCAGAATTTCATCCCACAGGTGTTCTTTTACAGGCCAGTAAATCCACTGACATGGAGCTGTCATTTTTAAGAACACTTAAAAACCATCGGTATGGGCCAGGTTTGAACATGTGACCTTGGGATCAGTAGGACAGCGTCTATCCAAGTGAGCTCTCCAGACCGACACAGGACCCTGTCATCCCATTTATATACATACACTAATCCAGGCATCTTAACCTAACATGGGCTGAGTGGCAGAGCACCACATGCAGACCCTTAGGACCCTTTGTGCTTCTACTGTGACCCCTGGGAGAGAGGGCTGAGAGGAAAGACCTGAAGAACAACCAGATCCAAATGAACGCAAGGCACAAGCTGGGACAAGGTCCCTAACATTTTCGGTTAGAATGCACCCACCCAAGGCAGCCCGACGGCCACACTCGACAGAAACCTCCACCTCCCAGAGCCAGGCAACACCACCCAACGATGAAGGTTCCTTATTGGCACATGTCCAGATGATACCAGGGAAGTCATCCAACTCCACCAGTCCCCAACCATACAGGCCTGCACCCACCTGGGCCAACCCAGAACGACACTGGAGATTAAATCTTTACAGTGAGCAAGCTACCATCCAACCACCGAACACTGTTGCCTGGTCCTACAACCCTTAAATGGTTGAAAGGGGAATGGGAACACGAAATGGACAGAAAAGCCATGGCATGAGGATGAACACCACAGCATTCTTTGAAGTGACAAGGGGGAAACCACAGAAAACCCTAAGAGTGCACAATTGGCTGGGATTGAATCCATGACCTCCCAAATGTTACCACAGCACAACCCAGCTGAGCTCTATTTTAGGGCAGATGCAAATTAGTCCTAAGTTAACGAGGAGTAGTTGGCGATCATGGATTTTAGCTACACTGATGTTTCATCTATGATGTCCTGTTGCTTTGCACTTGCAGCCTTACTGCTCCACCCCTCTGATTATAAACAACTTCATTTGACCACGCTTTGTGGCTTAGGGACCTCAGTATATATATATCACTACGTGTATACTTCGTAGTTGTGCAATATGTAGATTACTCTCATGAAGGTTCCATTAGTCATACAAAGTTTAACCGTTTCTAATGTACATTAGTTGTTGTGAATATGTTATGTGGATTGACCATAAGTGTTATGCATGTGTATTTAATCCTATTTTGGTGTTTTTTTTAATAAACAATTATGTGAAATGTGTAGTTTGTTGATTGCAGGCTAATACGGATACAGAGTATTAACCAATAGAACTTTAATAATTATCTTAATAAACGATCTGTCAATTATACTACATTCTATTTGTTTCTTCAAACAGCTGTTTTCTGCATAAGTATAATTTTACAATAGATATTGCAAAGTCATTTACACCTTTTACATTTCATGAGATCACTTGATACCCTTGAGAGACTGTATTTTTGATCAGTTTACTTAGTATTAAACAAATTGGTTAGCATGAATAATTCAAAATCTATCATTGTGATGTACTTTCCCATCATATATAACGTAAAAACATCTGATGTGTTGCACTCACATGACTTTCTCTACTCTTGTACTAGCCATTCTAACAAACTCTTATTCCTATATCTCCATGTTAGTTAAGATAAACATTCATACAAATTATCTTATTGCTTATTTCCTTATAGGTGCAAGGGGGATATTAGAATACAGCAGGCTTTGTGCAACAGTCAAATCTTTTTAAGCTTTGAGATTCCGTTCTCTTTGCACAATTAACATATAAAAAAATGAACAATGTTGTTGCATTTCGCTAAAGTTCTAACTTTTCCAAAACTCACACACATAACAAGGAATATCTCTGAAATGGTTAACCCTACAAGAAAATGTATTGAGACACAAATTGTTTATTTTAACAAGATTTACATTTTTTGTACAGCAAGATTTTGTCTATCTCTAACGGTTTACCAGTTATGCAAAAGTCATCCAGAGTAAATACGACTACAGGGGCTATAGCAAAAAATTCAAGATACACATTTCATTTGTCATCAAAATATCTCACACATATGATATTTTAATCAAAATCGTTAGAGCCATTTTCAAGAAAATCAACATTTTCGAAAAATGTTCCATGTAAAGGGTAGTTTAGGGTGGGGCTATTTTCTTCAAAATCTTTGTGTCACATCCCTGAAAGACATTAAACTTAAATAGCAACTTTGGTTTTTAACCAACTTTTCGTTTTTGAGTTATGCTGTCCACAGACTGACAGACACACAAACACACACACACACACGCCCCTTTTTCTAAAAATGCTTTTTTTGGATTCAGGGGGCCTCAAAACATATATTTCTGGTGAAATCTCGACATCCAATTTTTGGGTGGTATACAATACTTCCCCTACTTACCAATACAGAAAGTAATATACGACAAGAAATCTGGAAGAAGTTGTAAATCACCAACACATTTGCCAGTATATATTTAATTCCCTTTTTTAAATGTTTGCATCCAAGGATTGCTGGATATTCTTTACTTTACATCCCATTAAACAGATATGATGACTTGACAAGCAAATTGTTTTTCAGTGGATTCCAGCGCATTGTAACATAACAGGAAATGACAAGCCAGACATGTTGGCAAAAGTGGGGTACAAAGTTCAAAAAAAAAAATAATAAATCTTCCTATCAATTGATAAAGGGATTATAAAAACAAGTTTGAATAAAAATATAAGTAAATAGAACCTAATAAAAAACTATTGAATGCACAAACTTATGGTAGACCCGTAGCTAACGAAAAAGACAGGCTATGGCGCGAACTGCAGTGACGTAATTTTCCTTGTCAGGTCATGGCCCAATGAAGTAAAACTACAATCACCTAATACATACATATTCTAAACAACCAAACAAATTGCTCATTAAATTCATGCAAAAGATATAGTTTTGTCATGATGGTATACAATGTTAACCATGTATCCGACTAACATTAAGTACTGCGGAACTCTGATTCGCACCATAGCCTGTCTTTTTCATTAGTCAAGGGTAGACCGTAACTTAGTTTCTGATTCATCCAAAAAACCATGTTTCAGCTAATTATTGGACACGAAAATGGAGTATTTATTTACGGAAGCTAAGGTTCTCAGCGTCCCATTCTAAACTGGGCATGAAAGAGTGCTTAATTTTGCTCAGAAGCCTCTTTATCAGGCTTGATGTTTTTTTTTATGTGCCATAAATCTATGACTGGGACCGCCACCTTTATTTCCCTTCACATAGAAGTTATGCTAGGGATTATGCCTGAAAAAAAGTCCATTGCCCTCTGCCAGGTTTGAACCCACAACCGGACACTAGAAGCTAGCATGCTACCCCTAGACCTTGAAGGATGACAGTATTGGACATGACTACGTGAATAAACGTCTTCATAAGCTAGGAATACTGTCATCACCAAATTGTTTACTAAGCTATGAACAGCTTGAAATGCACTTGGAAAAGCTAGCAAAATGTATAACTCTTTGAAACCAAGATATCACATCTAATTACTGGGAGGACACACACCCACACACACTTTACATTCCACAAAAAGTCCTGTCCAATGCTGCGCAGGCTTAAATGAGCACTGACTGAATCTGCCGAAGTTGCCCAGGAATAGAAGTGCAGGTAACCCTCACAGTTGCAGAGCCTTTTGCTATCAACCTCTGCGCCAATGCCCCAGACACGTCTTGCAAATGGCATTGAAACTTACATGCACTGACCACATCTTACTGCTTATTGTGAAAATGAATAATCTGGCCCCTGGTAAATAAACATTGTAAGCGGAAGTTGTGTTTCACTGTTAATAAAAATGCATGTGTCATGTAGGGAGTACAATGCTGCCCTTTACCCCGTTACAAAATGGGATTGCAGATAGAAGCCATTTCCATGCAGGCAAGGGCATGAACAGTTTTCAGAGTTGGTAGCAAATGGCAGTTGGTTCAAGTACTCTTAGTTACACTTAGTATGCCCAATGAGCAAATGTGCAAACCATTGTTCAATTGAGTACTTATGGTAAAGAAACTCTGTTAAAGTTCAGTATAGTAGGAAAACTTTCACTAATGCCGATTTTACATGGAAATTACAGAGGTTTGGTTAGCAGCATATAAGCAATTTTAAAAAAACTATGGTTTTTATATATTGCAGCCCACCATCTTTATTAATACATTTATAAAATGAGTTAGATACAAGGTTAGGTTAGATTGGCTCTATATAAGCAGTTTTAAGGTAACTATGATTTTATATATTGCTGCCCACTAAAAATTTAGTGGCGCCAACAAAGCTAGGTTTTACGCATATAATCCATAAAACGAGTTAGATGCACGGGATTGAGTGCAAAAACGACATATATCACAAATTTCCTGCTGCACTTGAGTAATACCGAAGCTCTTATATGCAAAAGTGGGTACAATTGTAGGAGAGCGGCGTCACGTGGTTCACCGACAGTCGTAGTCTGTCACGGACATACAACGCAAGAACACAGGGCTGCAACGCACATTTACTTCCAAGTGGAAATGGGCGTAGGGTCTACTATGTAAGCGGCTTCGCTAAAATGTGTGCTGGTCCTACGACTACAACGAGGCAACATCTTGTTATTAAAGCAGTAATTATGAACTCGATATATTGTATGCATCTACAAAGGGTTCGCTACCTAACGTACGTATTTGTAAAGAGAAAATTATTTTAGACAACACGCAATTTTAACCCATCATTTAAAGACAAAGCTGCAAATGAAGCTACGTAACTTGTATCTCCGATATCATTCTACCCATATGCAAAAGGGTACAGACATGCTTTCACAAGCATACATCTACTATTCTCCTTGAACAAGTGAAATTGTAAATATCATATTACTGAAAAATAACTAAACATTTCCTTCCATTTCCTCACATTGCTACAATAAAATGTATATATTCGTTAGACTTGTATTAGTAATGTTGAGGTTATTTGGTGCTACTTACTCTGACATTATTCTTGGTACGTTGTGCTTGTTTATGTTTACCACCCATTTTATATGTCGTAGTTTAAGACACAGCTATGGAACTACAATGCTGTCATAAAACTTCAATTTTATAGAACATGGTGAACGTTTCTCTAATAACACGTCGTTTATTCCTCCACCATTCACACATTCGCCATCTTTTTACCACAGATCATATAAGCCATTTACTACACTTAACCTTACAATGCACACCGGTCCAGCGGCGAAGAAAGCCGAAGTGTTGGAGTCACGTGACGAGCATCACGTGATTATTTACAAAGTTGACTTACTGGAAATATGGCTGTCAGTTTGTTATTGAAGGAGCTGTGGCTTGTTTACAGCATTTTATATGAAATAAGGTAAGTTATAATTTTTTTAAGGTTTGAAATAACCTGTATTTCGTACAAATGCTATAATCAGGTGACCTATTTCTGTTGTTTCAGAGCCTCAGAGCTGTTGTGTATGTGGCTGCAAGTCAAATTATAAGGTTATTAGCTCAAAGAAGATGCACACCAACTATCCTTGAGAACCAACCGAAATATTTAAGCACAGCATTAGCATCAATTCAGAAGGATCCTGGAGAAAGGTGATAGCAGAGACTTCAGGAAGAGGTAGCTTTCAGAGAATGGTGTCAAAACAATAAGATTTTGTCATTTGGGAACTTTTAAAAACGGTGTTCTCTCCATTTGTTATGATTGAAAGTGAAAACTACTTACTGTTTGTGTATGAAAGTGATTTTATGGCAGTGCTTGAGCACATTGTAGGTTTCAAAGTGTTAGTTTCTTTAGAAGTTAAAGTGTTTTAAAAAGGCGTGTTTATAACAACAGTGTCTTTCAATCTCAGTAATGATTGGACTAAATTTCAAAATCTGGTGAGTCATTTAAGTCAGTATAAACTATTAGTATGTGATCAGGTAGAGTATATTGCACATGAAATGCAGAGTAAAACCCATTGTGTAACAGGAAGAAGATAAACATGTGTGTACAGCATGTTAATGAAACAAAAATATACCCTTGTGATTCACATATGTTCATGCACTGTTTTTTTTTTTTTTTTACTTATCCTGCTGCTTAAGTGGTGACCTTAGTTTACCTCATCCCTCTCACTTAAGAAGAATTGTTGCTGGTGTAGGAAGTAACAAATGATGGATTGTCAAAATGTATACTTAAAACACACAGGTTTGTGTAGCTAACATAATCACATAATGGTCAGTCACACCAACTTGATTTATAGGCAAGCAATCACTGCATAATAAAATAAAGATTTCTCAACACCTGGAATATTAAAGATAACATGCCGTCACTGCTATCTGTTCAGTTTACCAGAGAAAGTAGAGTATTTAGCGTATTGTAATATATTCTTGAATGTTGATGCCATCAGTTTGCAAACTGCCAAGATGGTGAAGTAAGAAATGTTGCTAAACTAGAAATTGCATTATGTTTCGTTCATTGTAATCCCGGAATTACTCCCGTTATTGTACACTAGCTACTGAAAGTTATCACAGCTACTCATGAATAATTTATTCTTTGGAAAATGGTTGCGCTGTATATTTTTACTTTATGAAGAAAGTATGAACAACTTTTTCCCCACTTAATAAACAACACTTTATTTACCTAGTTCTACATAGGTAATTTACAAGTCCTAAACTTCTGAATACACACTTTTATACATTTACATCACAAAATAATTGACATTGAACACACATTACTCCTTCAGAATACCAACACTTTTTTTAGTTACATCGCAAATTAATTGGGTTCTTAACTCATATAACTTCCTCTGAATATTAACAGTTTTAACATTTTATGTTGGAAAATTAAGAAAATGTAACATACATAACTCCTGAATACCAACATTTTATAAGTTTACATCACAAACTAATTTATATTGCATATACATAACTCCTAAATACTGACACTGTTATAAGTTTACATCACAAAATAATTTATATTGAACATACATAACTCCTAAATCCGATACTGTTATAAGTTTACATCACAAAATAACAAGTATATGCTCGTTCAACACCATCAGTAAGAGCAACCATAACCATAACGAGAAAGTGTGGCGAATATGCAATGAAATACAGCACTGGACGCCAACAGCTTGTTAGTTTTACACCCACAGTCACAACTCCAGCTTCCCACTGTGTATGTCCTAGAAATAAATAAAAATACAATGCAATGAATAGCAGTATTTTATGTAGCCTAAGTAATGAGTGTGCCTAGGGGCTAGGTCATTATCTATTTTCACTTAAAATATAGACAATTTTAAATGGATTATAATCAATTTCAGTGGTTGTAAAAAGTATTTAGGTAGCAAGTTTATGATCTTATTACTCTCGTTATCAGCTTTGTTCTGTGTACGGCATATGTGAAGAACAATTAACATTGATTGATCTGAACTGTTTTAACCATAGAGTATGTGTGACTTTTTATGGATTCTCTAACTGCTATGGTTCTCAGCACCCCATTCTACAGAGAAATCCAAATGCATGTGAACCGTATGCTGTGTTTTTCCACTGTGCACACAGAAACGCGTCACCAGCAGCTGATATACACAAGGTCACGAGCATCACTTGTTTTTCTCTGCTCACAATCAGTATTGAGTTGACATGATATTGTGTGGCTGTATTACTACCAGTGCGCTTTATTATTTAGTCCTGTACTTAGTTACAACGTGTATTATAGCTCAGTATTTGTTTTCTACTACACGATGTGTATTTGTTTGATTCGTATGTGTTAACTCAGCTCGCCAGGTGTATGGTGCACCATTAGTGGAGAAACAGTTTTAGGCTGAATTTTTTTGAGTCAACAGTTGATGCCCATACATATGTGAATACAATTTTGCCCCATTTCTTTTACAGAACTGACAGGGAAACCGCCTCTGTAGTGCAGTTGGTAGCGCGCTTGCCTCTGGTGCAGAGGACCCGGGTTCGATCCCCGGTGCCAGCATAGGGATTTTATCCCCTCTGGGAGGCCTGGCTCGGGGTGCACTCAAATAGAATATACCAATATTACACACAGATATATTTTTCTCACTTAAACCGTCACTCTCAGGTACTGTTAGCTGCAATTTTAATTTTAGTAAATAGTATGATTTAAAATAACTTACATTAGCACTTATTCATGCGAGTTCTCTTGCAGCAAAGATACTGCAATGCTCAGTGTCTCTGCTACCTCTGGTTTTTTAAACTGCTTCCTGTGGGAATTTCGTTTTTTTTTTAGTGTTGAAGAACTGCCTTTGGGGCTCTATTTTTCTTTTCCTTGTTGCTGCTGATTTTGGCAACTCACGTTGGTTGCGAACTGCTGTCATAGTTGAGGTTATTGTTGTTGCACCTCTCTTCAGGACCTTTAGTTCCGCTGTTGTGGAAAGTCCCTAGCAGCAGTCTATTATTTTCTCAAGTTGTTTGTTTCTTCACATATAGATGGATTGTCTTTACCAACTTGATCCAGTATGTGCTGGATTTCACTTCCACTTGAAGGACCCTCACAATTTGTAACAAGTTCATTGGAGTCCTGAGCATGTTTCAAAGGAAGTTTATGGCCAATTTGCATTTGACACACACTATGTATGTGCTTGCACATGTTCCATTTAATGCTGGAATTAACACATGTGCAGGAATATCTGTGAATGCAGGTTTTACATTCACTACATATTAATCTGCATGTGTATTGAACTTCATTATCGTGTACAAAGTAGATCTCGTGTACTTCTGAAGAGGATGCTATTTTTCCAACCTCCATCTTCCTTGATGATTATTTCCTTATTTATTTGTAAGCTAGATTTGTGCCTATTATGAATGTTCCTTATTTTGCTGGTTAGTTTGCCTTTTGTAAGCACAATAAGCCTATCAAATAGCTTGTCTTTAACAAAGGACATTAGTGCACCTATAGCCTTGTCCAGACGTTTCACCTTCTTTCCGTGTAAATATATATATTTAAGTGTGTGATGCATTCGCTCTATATGCATGTTTGTGTTAAGTCCTGCATGCAGCCTATAGCAGTAAGCCCAGCTTTTTACGTTAGTCATGTAGTATTCCTCGAAGTATGAGGCAAACTCAGCCGTGTCCAGATCACTGTTCAAGATTTTGAGTACGGCATGAAGCATAATTTCAAATGCTGCCTCATCTCTTTCCTCTAGGACTGTTCTAAGAATCTTGTAAACGTTTGTTTGTTTTTCTTGACCTTGGATTTTGCTCTTAATATGTTTTCTCCATGCCTTGTCCACATGCCATGAGCAATAGAGTCTCATTTTAGGGGTTTCCATTGTTGAAATCCAAGCATTAAAGAAAAATTCTGCTAAATCAGACATAAAAACTTTCGGGGAAAGTTTTCCAACTTCTGACTTTAGGCATTGGAAAAAATGTGGAGAGCACTTGCCAGTCATTTCTATTTGAAATGAGGAAGGCGCATGGAAACCCTTGTTTAACATCATCCAGTACCAAAAGTGTTGTAAGTTCGAAACCATAGCTATTCATCCCATGTGTCCCATCAATGCAAATGCAGTCATTCCCATACTTCTTCAACATTTCACATTGAGCACTAGTCATTATAATTAACACAAAATCTGTGCTTTTTAGTTCGGGGTAGGACTCGTTCACTGTGTCTTGTGGCTTATAAAATAACACACAAGTGTTATCATTTGAGTTCATTTCATGCACCCAAGCCTCAACACTGGTCCCATCATTTTGATGCCTGACTGATGTGGAGCACAAATTATAGGATCGCTCAATGTTGTACAAATCCTGTCTGGTTAGCAGACGTATCCGTTCTAGATTACAGGCGGATACTGAGTCTCGTATTTTATCAAGTATAGCCTGAAAAGGAATTTTATTAGCAATATCTACAGCTATACCGTTCCTTTCTTTTTCTGTCAATCCCAAATGACCTAATTCATGTTGGTGACCAATATGAGTCGAAACAAATTTGACTTTGCATACTCCTTGTTGATCTTCAGTAACCCTCATCTTTGCCGAGCATACTGCACCAATTTTATTGCTCCCTTGCGGTTTTAAATGTCTAATACCTTTGCCTTTGGAGACAAAATTCCCTGAACGGTGACAAGCATAATAATATGTTACACTTTGAGAAGCAATTTTGGAACGAATTTTCCCAAAGAATGACCGTGTAGCCGCCTCAGTTCCTTCTTTCCAACTCTTGAAGTCTCCGAATGATGAGAATTCCAGTTCTTCCAATTTTACACGTCTATCGTGTATCACTTCCAAGTGTTCGTATAAAGTACTTTCTGATGATGCTTCGAATTTGCAAAGTGCACTTAAATGGAAGTTTTTGGAGAGGTGCAATGGCATTCACTCTTCCCGGGTGAGCTGTGGAAGCGTGACGCTGCAAATGTTGCCTCTGTTTATAGCACCTCCCACACTCAGAGCACATAAATTGTTTATTTTGGCTCACTTCCATACTGCACTTGCAATCACTATTGGCGCGTATTTCTTACCTTTCCCGCTCAACTTTCTAAATAGTCACGTGGTGCATGTCACGTGACGCCCAGCCATGTTAGTCACGTGACTTCAACACTTCGCCGCTGGACCGGTGTGAAATATAAGGTTAAGTATTTACTACAGTCCACAGGTCCAGTCCACACTATCACAGGCATGGTCTGTCAACTGGAATAGCCACTTCCGGTTCTGCATCGAGCTTCCAAAAAATTCCGAGGAGAACCAAACATTTCGAGCGCTGCACGTCTCTTTGTACCGGATGTCAATGGAGGTAGAGCGAGTATCAGTGATGCCAATATTCCTTATTATGGGAGTATCGTACTGTGAAGCAATTTAATAGAAAATTCTGAATAAAACAACAAAACGAAGGAATAAATCATACAACAAAAGGAATTACCGAATGACCGTACTGAGTCAATCCCAAATATGCATAAATTACAGACCTAGTTTCGTAATTTAATGGAGTGTAAGTTGGTGATGCGACACGCAGTGACGTAATTTAAAAGTGATTTTTGATTCGAAATATGGTTAACGTTTTGTGATATCATTAACGGCAGCGAAGCGAAAATAAATCTGGAAGAATATTCTTGTATTTGTAAAACTCGCAAGATTTTAAATATGTGCTAGAGCGTATGGGTAGCAAGATGAAATATTGTCAAAAGGTCGTTGGTAAGTATGATGCATGTATTAAATACATAAATGTTAAATACCAGGACATAACCTGAATTGTAATGTATCTGCAGTACTTATTTTCAATATAGAACTGTGTTGGTATGGAATTGACTAATATTGCTTTTTGCGAATCAGCTGTAGTTCGAATCTACTCTGCTTAGAATGATAACATTAATAATAAGTAACAGTAGCTTGATAGTTTATGAATTATGAGTCAGCAAGAAAAGTCCACTCGAAAACCTATTTAAGCATGTAGTTGTTAGAAGATTGGAATTGAAAGTTTTTTGCTTTCCCATTTTAATATTAAATTCACTTTTGCATTCTTTGAATTTCAGAATGGTGCATATTACAAAATGAACTACTGCAGTACTCGACATCTCCAGAAGTGCATCTTCAGGACTGTGGCACACATTTCCTTCATTTATCATTTGAAGTAAGTTATATTTAATACATTTCCACTTTGCTGCAATAACCCAATGGCAGACTCATTGCTACATCTTTAGTAAATTATCTTTTCTCTAATTTTATTACCGTGAGAGATTAGTGCATACAATCTGAATATTGTGGGTACAGCATTATGACATGGCTTAGGATCACATGCTAAGATAAAGTTCTTTGTAAAATAATATTGCCGTTTTATCAAGGAAATCATTTAAATTTCAAACTTCGGTAAAGAAAGATGTGGTAAAATGTGTGGTATTCATACTTCATAAGTTGTAGCAATGTTTCAGTCTGCAGCACTATCTTAATATTGTTGTGATGTTGCTGGTACATAGCTTATGGTATCATTTCTTTGAAGAACCAGTGGTATGAGATTAAAGTGGGGGTCCCACGGTCCAAACTTTTTGTATCCAATGGAATTGTACACAAAAGAAACAGTGTCTGTCATACTGATGAATTTTGGTCCAACACAAATGACAGTTCACGTAGCAGGTGTGAAAAATAAACATGGCAGAAGCAAATATTAATTTAGCGATTACTATATTAATTATAGGTTTGCGATATATTTCCACATGTCTATGTAGGAAGAAAATATGTAATTACAAGTAAAAGATAGTGGGCACGGTCATGAGAACAGGACACAGGCCTGGGTATATTGGGTCTGCTACAGAACGAATTGAGGTTAGAGGAATTGGAAAATTATGGCAGTTTTCTACAAATTGGCAAAGCTTTATTTCTCAACCTTTTACATCCTGTAGAAGGCAATATTACACACCAGGACACAAATATGAGACAAACTATTACTGTGCGAAAGAGATAAGGTACAATTGTAATGGTTTTAATCTTAGTATACATGGACAGGAGATTTGAACTCATTTCATAATGTAAAATTTGAACATACTGTTAACTGGGTTTCTTATTATTTATGAAATTTAGCTATGTAATGGCCACCTTAGTAATATATGTTAATGGTCATGAAAAATTGTTATTGAATCTTGCAGAAAAAGTTTAGAACGTTTTATTAAAACACCCATCACATTAAAAGAACCATGAGCCATACGTATAAAACAGCTGACTACATGTTGCTTGTGTAGTCTGCCATATTGCTTTGTTACTGACGCTGATTGGCTATTTTCAAGTTGTTTGATGAAAAAATTAGATGCAACTATATCACATTGTATACAAACAGATTGGATACAAAAAATAGGATAGAAATTGTATGCAACAAAATTGTATCCAACTCTCGATGTCCTACAATGGTCTGTAGTTGTATACAATGCTTTGGACCAAAATGTTAGAACGTGGACCTCAGCATAAGTAAAAATATTGAAATAAAGAAACAAGTTTATGGTAAATAAGTGGTACTACAATGTTGCATTTACAAAATTAGAGAAGTTTTGATCTGTGTTGCTGAGCAATGAACATACAATAGTTGCTGAAAATGAAGAGAGAATGTGTTATAAGTGTCAGGATATTTCATAGTTAGTGATGGACCAGCTAAATTATAGTATCCTGAAAAAACCAAATGTCATTCGGTTTAGCCATTCATATAAACATGTTGAAATATAATTGGACCAATGAAAACAGTTTTCTTTTCAATATTCATAGAGCTGTTGTTACAATAATTGTATTTGGTTCTGTGTTGCATTAAAAGTATATTTGCAGCAGAGGTGTAAACAGAGTTTTGACGTGGCCCAGAAACAGAATTTTAGCCACAAAACTGTAATTAATGATCTTAGATATACTCTTACTCAGTCATTAATTGCTCAATTTATTCAGAATGCTTGTCATTGTGTTAGGTTATGTTCATTTAAATGTAAATATACTTTTTGACATTGCACTAGGTGAAGTATAATAGCTGTTTGACAGTTTGTTGTTGGTCTAGATCATTTACAACAATGCTATTCTTGTGTATATATACAAGATATATACAAGAAAAAATTACTTTTTTATGGATGCATTTTAACTAATATAGTTCTCAGCGTCCCATACTATGTTGAGAATGACAGATTGCTTAATTTTGCTCAGAGGTCTCCTTAATTAGGCTTGAGCTCTTTTTTGTGCTGCATATCTACAGCACAGGATACTTCCCTTCTGAAGGAAGCTGTGCTAGAAAATTTTATGCCTGAAAATCCTTGCCCTCAGCCACATTCAAACACCCAGGGCACATACACAAAATTAACAATCAGTGTGCAGCCAAATCACACCAACAATATAGAAACAAATCTGTGTTGTATTAAGCAGGCTTAGAAACTAGAATTTAATATGTTTTGAACTGATCAGGTTTGTGAAAAGAATAAGATTTACTCCGACATTCCAACTCCCACAAGGAAAAAGGATAGCAAAGGATGTAAAATGTGTCAGTAGTACTATAGAATACACACTAAGAGTAGGAAATTGTACCAAACTAAATTTTGATTAAGATGGGACTTGATATCGTTATGAAATACTGATGAATTATTTGCACTGTTTCCTGTTGTTTGTTTCAGGAGAGCATAATTGGATTTGGCAGCACCTACCTTGGATAGTGTTATATGTATTTTGTATATTTTGCATACTGCTCGGTTGCCGACACTGTCTCATGTACTAATTTTAAGCGTTCAAATAAACTATGAATGCCATATGAGACAATCTCAAATTTCAGGTCTTTCTCTTAATACATTCTTTTGTAAACTTGTGCTGAAAATAATGTATATATTAAAGTGTAATTGCTTTTCAAAATCTCATTAAACATAGGCATTAACATGACTTCTTTGTTTTCTTTTTGAAACAGTGCTGGTTTTTTTGTACATAGTTGTTGGTGTATGTTCATTTAGAATCTATTTAGTTGTTTATTTCTTGGTCACTAAGGTTATCTTTCAGAAGTTTGTTTTAACATTATTACTAAATTTACTGTGTACAAAAAAAGTTGCATTACACATAACTTTGTGATATCCTTTCCTGTTTTCCTCCGCCATTAACTCAATGTGTAGTTATAATTGCTGTAAGCTTTGAAATTCTTGACAGAAAGAAAATATATTGCATAAGCTCAACAATTTGTGTGCTCTGACACATTCCATCGGCTTACTAAAGTTATGATTAATTGGACACATAACTATTCATACATAGAAAAAAATGGCAAGTTTAGAAGTGGCTTCTTCTTGCCGATCTTATATTCAGGAATTAATTGAACTTCTTTCGAAGTCACATCTCGCGCACTCATGAATTGTTTACAGCACATATCACATATTAGCGTAATACGCGTTACATCAACTACGTGGATAAGAATCGTTTACCGCATATGGCTTCCACGTAGCTCACGTAACGCGTATTAGGCTAAGATGTTAATATTCGAAAAGTGCCGTAAACTATTCACGAGTGCGGGAATTGTGACTACGAAAGAAAATTGGCAAGCGATGCTGGCAAAGAGGAGGGGAGGGGGTGACGTAGCGCAGCTCAGTCGATATAGAGGCTTACGGCATTACCGACGGAATCGTTAGTTCGCAAAAGAACCGGTCGAAACATCTGACATCAGCGACATTTGTGACCTCAGCCCACAACACAGAGTTGAGCATCTGGTATAATCTGTGATCACAGGCCTACAGTCTTAGATAACCTCTGGTCAGGGGGCCACTACCCGCTTCCCCTGCAGATGTCTGCTGATGACGTCACAAGGAGGGTGGTTGTGCTACGACAGCCAAGGAGGGCAGGTAATGCCGATATTCACACGTGCAGCTCACACCTTACGATATATTTCAAATCCCATCGTATCCCAACTCTGCTTACCTTGTGTTCTGACATGAAATGGGCGTTTTAATTGAAAACAAAGCTCCCATTTGGTAATATTTTGTAAAACAGAAATGAAAATGATCTGTAGAAGGAAGGAATAACAGTGTGCCACATGATCGTGCAATTGTTATTTTGTTAAGAGCTTCCAACACGCTTTTTCACTTTCTTCAACGTTTAGGTTATAATTGCAATGCAGCCCTTTCTAAAAGGCTTTTTAATATTGTAATAAATAAAAACAACGTGAGATTGACCTTTCTCTATTAACATATAAAAAATAAACAACGATGTTTAATTTCACGAAAGTTTCAAGTTTTCCGAATCTAACACAAATAACAAGGAATATCTCCGAAATGGTTCACTCTAAAAAAATGTATTCAGAGATAAATTGTGAGTTTTAGTGAGATCTACACTTTTTGTATATTAAGAATTTCTCCATCTCTTACGGTTTACGAGTTATTCTAAAGTCATCCAGAGTAAACAGGACTACATAGGCTATAGCCAGAAAATTCAAAATATGCATTTCATTTGTCATGCAAATATCTTAAACGTATGATATTTTAATCAAAATCATTAGAGCCATTTTCAAGAAAATCAAAACTTTCGAAAAATTTCCCATGTAAAGGATATTTTCTTAAAAATCTTCGTGTCGCATCCTTGAAAAACATTAAACTTAAATATCAACTTTGAGTTCTAACCGGCTTTTCGTTTTAGAGTTATGCTGTCCACAGACTGACAGACACACACGCGCGCGCGCCTTTTTCTAAAAATGCTTTTTTTATTCAGGGGGTCTCAAAACATATTTCCGGTGAAATCTTGACATCGAATCTTTGGGTGGAATACAATACTTCCTTCTACTTAGCAGTAGAGAAAGTAATTATTGTACTGGAAACTACGCTTAGGGATGTTAATATGTTTAGGTCGTTCATCCTAGTACACAGATGACTAAAAAGTTGCATTCCTAACTTATTGAGATACCACAAGGAATGTTAACGACTTGTCATAACCGTTCGTTCAAACTTCGACGCTCTCCAGCGCCCATGCCGTGCATTTCCGGAAAAGGGTTCCTATTTGAAAACCGATCAATTTACCATCCTGCAAGACATACTAAGCGTCGTCAGGGGGTTTGTAGTGTTTAACGCCCGCTTTTACTACTACGGCACCGCAGGCGGTGACACTGATGATACATGGAATGAAGATGGAGCACCGGTGGAATGAGATGGCGGGGGAAACCGGAGTACCCGGAGAAAACCCGCCCTGACGCCGCTTCGTCCACCACGAATACCACATGCGGGTCCCTGGGATCGAACCCGGGCCGCCTAGGTGGTAGGCGAGCGCGCTAACCGCTCGGCCACGGCGCCGCCGTCAGGGGGTACCCAGTATATTTATCTAATTCTTTATTTCCTTTCATTTTTTTATTCGTTTATGTTATTACTGCTATTTCTATTTTCCATTTTAAATAAAATGCCTTCCAATTCAAATTCCTTACTAACTAGCCCTCTTACATTCCATGTAGCAATTTTCAGCCCTTCCGCTATTCCACCTCATTTATCCTTGACGTGCTTAGGTCGACTTTTTGTGATCTGTCCGGCTTACTGTAAAAATTACGTCCTTATTAGTTTGAACCTAAATGGTAAGATTTCGAAGATTTAAACCATTATGACAGCGATTCGGACACACTGTGAACACCAAAGACCGTGTTCATTTCATGAATTTATGTACGTTGAAGGCATTATGTGATACTGTAATCTTTTGGAATGTTTGAGACGAAGACTGTGGTATCTCTCCAAACTTCCAGTTTGCATAGAATGTCGAATATGAGCCAAATCTTTTAAGAAGCTGCTATCCAAAATAATTTTCTTCAGATATGATAGGCGTTTGATTCGCCTCTAATCCCTAATTTATTTATTTGTGTCGTCCTCTTCCAACATCTCATCATGTCCACAAATATTCCATTCACCATTTTCTAGTCATGTGTGTTCATTTTTATATGAGGAAGAATTGATGTGAATTTTTCAATTAAATAGGCACTGTTATCGCTGCAGATTAGTGCAGATCACCATAAGTTGTTATTTATAGTAGTTTTCGGTGCGGATCTAACAGTGGAACTGAGTGGACGTACAGTGAAGGAAGCTCCCGTGGCCGAGGGGAAAAAGGAGTTAAGTGACATGGTAGCTAAAGAGTAGATAAACAAAACAGTTTTAGTAAGAGATAAAGGACTGGCAGAGAGATTCAGACAAGAGTGGATGAAATACGATAGGGGAAACAAAGAAATGGATACTTTAAAACGGGAAATTCAAAACATAAAAAGAACACTTGAAATAATGAAAGATAAAGGCAGGAAATACAATGTAGTGATTTCAGGAGTTGAAGAAAAACGTGGAGTGAGAGTATATCAGGATTTAGAAGATCTACTAGTGAACAAATTGGAAATACATCTGAGAGGCTACGAGATTTGCGACGCATTTAGAGCCGGCAAAATACCAGGAAAAAGAAATATTCTTGTGAAGTTTACAAACTCACAAACAGCTAAAGGAGTACTAAAATAGGCAAGAAAATTGAGAGGATCAACTATTCTCATCAACAAGAACTTAACGTATGCACAAAGGGCGCAAATGAAGGAGCTAATTAATCAGAGAAGACACGCAAGAAATGAAGGCAAGAGGGTATACATTAAAAACTTCGAGCTGTACACAGTTAACCAGGCAGCAGAGGGGAAGAACGGACCAAGCGACGGGCAGAGCAAGGACCAGAAGGCATTTCACCAAGAAAAACAAGGAAACGACCAAGCATCAGCAAGAAATATCATAGAACAGACGACTACTCAGAAAATTGCAACACGTGTGGTTTTAGTGACAAGAGCTTCAAAGTCAAGGTCAGGGTGAGCAAAACGCAAGATGACGAAATGGTAGGATGTGGCACGCGAAGGAAACTGGTGAAAGAGCCAAGGTGAGGGATGAGCCTGAGAGTAAGCGATACCAGCGTGGGTGAGGGGGAAAGGGAGAACTAGGCAGGAAAAAAAGAAAGAAAGGGAAATTTCGCCGAGAGCAACAAGGTTTAAAAATGGTTGGGTAATCCATAAATGAGGAAGTAGAGGGTTTTTATACACGGTGAAAATGAGGTTATAGTGAGGTACTGAATGAAAACTAATAAAGTGTACAATGTAAACTGACGAAAAGAAGTTATAAGTGAAGCTGATAAGAAAAGTTTAGAAAGAGGGAAAGGAATAGCGACGGGAGATGACAGAAAAATTAGAAATAAAAACCTAACGGTGCGAGAAGGATAAGATTAGTGAAAAGTTAAACATGTGTAATGTGTATGTAAGAGGCAGTTTTATTGAAGGGCTACCATAATAGCAAAGGGACCAAGGTCCAACTCAGGGGTAGCCCAAGATGTATGAGATTTGGTACTCAATAAATGTTCATTCATTTATTCATTCATTCATAGTAGTTTTCAATACCATCAACTCTGTTTATTGTTTTTCTACCATTTTAATTTTTTTCATTAAACGTTTAGACAAATACCATACCTCAGATTCATGTTGTTTGTACCGAGTTTTTAACAGATATCTTATACTTTTATGCCTGTCGGTGAGAAAAATTTCAACTATACACACTTCCTGTTTCACAAGCCTAGTCATTATGTTGTCACAAGCATCCTTTACCTAATTGCCTTTCACCATACGTCTTTGAACAAGTTAAAAATCAACAATTTTGCGACACTTTAAATCAACGATGGATTAGAGTAAATATTTAACTGAAAATCCGAGGGAGTTATACTGCCCGTCCCCTTCCAAACATCTAGGTATACTGCAATCTTTTAACTTCATTTGTCTTTCTTGTACCCAAATTGCCAAACCCTATGGTTTGCAGGACCTAAATCTCTGAAACTATATAAGTATAGGATACTAATGCTTAATATTGCTATTAAGCATTTCCTTCCGATTTCTTTCCTGATAAATTTTGTAAGTTCCAAGTGAACGTAATGAGAAACTGTCTCCATTTCATTTCTTCATAGAACAGGTACCTTGAAAACTAGAAGCAGAGATGCACAAGCATCCTCCTCCTTTTCCTTTCTCGTTGTCACTTGTATCAAAATCTGAAATATTGTTCCTAGAAATTGTCATTCAGTTTATCCTGATCTTCATCATTGTCTGTTTCGTAGAAGTTGTAGGTTCCAACAATATATCGTGGGTATATTTCCTTATAAGTTCAGTACCTAGTTCACATTTTACTTATTAATTCTCCCTTTATAATCACCTTCTATTCGGAATTCTCGTTCTAGCGATTTCTAGCCTCATATCGTTTTATTCTTTGTCGTTTGCTCTTGCGGTTTTGATGCAAGAGTTTAATATCACTCGGATACCGGGCATTTATTGTTGGTCTAAATCTAAATGCCACGCAATTTGTTGTCGCGAGTGTAATTGCGAGGTCTAAGTTTTCGATCGCTTCATCATGTGTCTGTGGTAAATTTATTTCGAATTCGGGTATATAGTTTTCGACTGTATTCCTGAAGTCATCACAATTAACCTGATTATAATTTAGCGTGGGTGTTTCTGGTTTAAACCTAAGAGGCAAAGCAATTTCCATTAGTACGGGAAAATCATCCTACGTTAATTCGTGTAGCATACTACATTGAATGTGAAAAAGAATATTGTCTAAAATCTGCTTCTGCTCCTATCACGAGAAAGTTAGTGCTGTTGATGTAGTTAAGCAATTTGGTTCCTTGCGGATTTGAATTTAAACTGCACCATAGATGATACAGTTAAAGTCCCCAGCCGCTATGGTTTTTAGGTCTAAAGACATAATTTTGTTTACCTCCCCTGTGTCAATGTCCCGCGGGGGATTGTAAATAGCTGTTGGTGTAAATAAAGCATGAAATATGTTTATTTTTACCGCGGTAGCTTCTAAACCAGGGGTGTCAAACAGCACTCACCAGGCGTGAAAAATTTTCCCCTATTTCCCCTCCCACCGTGATGATCAAATCGGAAAACGGGAAAAAACAAAGCGAAAACCGGTTCTACTAGTGCGTGCTACTGCAGTTAAGGAGGGGTAGACCCCTCCCTTCACACCCTCGGAGTGACGTTTGACATGCCTGTTCTAAACGGTTTAGCCCCGGGACATGAACTTGATGACTAATGGAGGATTGTATAACTAATGCCGTCGTCCCCATCCCGACGGACACGGTCTGTCCTATAAATTGCGTACCCTGGAATTGAAAATATGTATGTGTTGCCTAAGTGAGTTTCGTTTAGCAATGCTATTTAGATCAAGTGAGTTTGCCGAAAGTCCGGCAAACGGTATTTCCTTCTGCGCACGCCTCGGCAGTTCCAGTAAATTAAACGCATTTTAACTGTTTCAGCCATGGCTATGTTAACGTAGGACTGTCACCATGTTTGATAGAGAGTGAATTAATAGTAGTGAGTCCCGTTTCTGGTATGTGTGACTCCCGAACATTCTGATCGGCTCCTCTGAGTTCCAAGGAACAGAATGCTTGGATAACCTCATGGCCAGCATGGGTTTATTTGCGGCCTTGCCGCACACTTGGTGAGTTCTGGAGCCCTGTTTTCGGGGGACGAGCGAATATTGGGCGGGAGGGTGACACCTCCCTGCCCTTTGTGTGGGCGCCTTGCGTGTGTGTTTGTGTGGTATCTGGTGGAGGTTGTGGGGATCGTTCATTCTTTGCTGGGCTCTCCTCGGTGATTCCTCGGGGCACCTCAGCCACGGGGGGCTCGGCTACTGGGGCAGGTGGGTTTCTTCCTCTCCAACCAGTGTGAGTCACTCTGTGTGCTGCATTTCTGCACTCCACCTAGCGGCAGCCTCTCTATAGCTAACTGTCCTGCCTACATTCTGAGGGGGCCTTTCAGGCTGCGCGCGGTGTGTTGGCGAGGTCCTCGAGACTACTGCTTGGTTTGTAGTGCAACCGCGCCAAGTTACACCATGGCCCCCATGGTCGGATAACGCGCAGTACCGTTTCGCGGACGGAATATTGCACATTCCTGAGGGGTGTGGCCCTGAACGTTTGGCGCAGATGTATTCGGGGACCTAGATTTTCTTTGTATGTGCCACGGCTGTTGATATCGCTCACACTGCTTTGGTTCGGGAGTGGTCCTCTTCCTTTCTACCCTAACCCTAAAGTGTGCTAAGTATCTGAAGTCTAATAATTTCTGTTCATTTTCTAGGGAGACTGCCACCTCTATGATGTAGATAGCATAGGGGTGCGACGCCAGTTGCGTTTGCGCATCTGTTCCTGCTCTAAGCGCCGATATTCTTAGGTATGCCAGGTCTTCCTTAAATTCGTCTCCGGTGATCTCGGCGTACAGATCTTTAATGACGAACCCTACTGTCCTTTCCTGGGGATGGGGGAGTAGATAAAGCTGTGCGCCTTATTCTTAAGGTATTCTACAAAAATTTGGTAGTCACTGAAGTTCGACATTTTATGGCAAAATCACTGCAGTTGCTAGCAGTAGAGATTGTGTAGGTGTGTGTAAGTGTGCACGACTTGTCAAAGTCGCGAGTGAGGTTGTGTATGTTTTGGGCCTGACTCTTGTGAATGAAGACCAGCGCAAGGTCTGACCTCTCTTCCTTTAGTGTGTCTGTGGGTGATGGTGTGAAGCCTGCACTCTCCGTGTTGTTAATGTGTGTTTGTATCAGATTCAGGTTTCGCAGTGTCATTTGACGCGCTGGCTTTTGGTGCGTCAGGAGAGGGAGGAAGAGGTCCTTTGTTTTTGGAGAAGCTGGGTTGGGTGTTTTGGGATTGTTTTGGAGGACGATTTGGTAGATTTGCTTCGCACGTCATGGTGGTCTCGGTCGTGCTGGATCCCTTTGAGTTACCTGTCATTGTGTCTGTGCGTATGGGAGTAACAGTGTGTGTAAGAGTGTGCTTTTAAGAGTGCGTGTCTGTAAGGGGGTGAATTTGAAGGTGTGTGTCTTATATATATGTAGAGTGAAGGGACAAGGAGTTGTCTTAAATCTAGATAGAAAAAATAGAAAAATATGAAGAGGCGAAGCGAAAGAACATATAGAGGGTACTGAAAAGCCCGAAAGAGCCTAGGAACCAATCGTAAGACTGTTGTCTCTTACGGTGTTGTCTCTCTGCCCTGCTAAACCGTTAAATTTTTGTTGATGTGAAGGCGGCCCTACCGCGCTACCGGCGGCCGGATGTCCCAACGCTTTCACTTAGCGCTTTAGCGTTAAGCAACTCCGAGGTGCAGAGCAGGCTCGGACCCCTTCTTTTCGCCTACCTCAGGCTAGTCGGGTTCTTCTGTTCTTGATGCGTCCTCTCTGGTCTAAGTCTCGAAGCGAAGCGCTGGTTGCTTCTCTTCTTTTTTCAGGTGAAAGAAATATCCCTTTATGGACCAGCGGCGATTGTACTGGGATGGCACAGCCGCCGGTATGAGTTTCACCCGAAGATATTACCCACTAGAAACCTCCACGGGAGAGAATTCAGGAGATGAAGTCCAGCAGTACCGCTAATGCACCTCCGGATTTATGGAGAAAATGTATTGGCTGGCAGTGTGCTCTAAGCCAGGTGTACCCGGCTCAGTAGCGTGATGGTTAGCGTGTCTACCTCGCGTTCAAGAGGTCGCGAGTTCGAATCTCGCTTAGGGTAAGTTATCCGGGTAAGGTTTTTTTCCGAGGATTTCCCTACCCTGAGAAGACGAATGTCGGGTAACTTAAAGCTCCATGGACCTCGGGCTCATTTGAGCATCATTTCACCCATTTCATTTCATTCATTCGTCCGATATGACAAAATGTTGGAGGACGTTAATTTAAAAAAATTAACACAAGCAAATTCGCTTGTGAGGGATTTGGTACGGATTATTTTCGCATCAGGCTGGAAACACGGTCTTAACCTAATGGATCCGTCCTCAGACAGAAAGGGCATAGTCATATAATTAATTTGTGACAATTTATATTTAGTATTCTTAGTCATTGATCAGTCCTCCCTGCATTGCGGGGGGCATCTTATTCAGAGTTGGCGCAAATGAATGCGTTAGTCCATGTTATTTCTGAAGTTATTAGTGACTAGTTCTTATCTTAGCAAATGGTATGTGTAAGTCTAAATTTAGTTGGTTCTGGTCTACGCTATAGCTGTGACTGCATCGCTTAGTGTTTAAGCTAGTCTTATTTTAATTTGATTTGATTTGAAAAATCATGCCCGTTATTCATTTACCAATGCCTATGCTTTGCTATTCAAAGTAAATATTGGAACGCACGTCCACTGCATATAATACAAAGAGTGAATCGGAGTGCCCATTTCTGCCGTGCTCTCGCAAAGACACCGGCAATTTTTCTGGTTTAAATGTTTGTCGGTCTAATTTTGAATAGTAGAGCTGTAATTAACTGTAAACCATGAGATGTTTGTGTTTTGTTTACGTGTTCTGTGTTTGGTTCTTGGATTAAACTTGTGTACCTTACTAAGATAAATGCAATACTAATTTGCATTGTTGATTTTGCCGTAAATACTTCAACTGGGTGGGAGGCAGTAATCTGACATTAACTCATCTAGCGCTTAAACGAAGTCCTACAGCAAAAAACTTTCCTTAACAAAAAGTGTTTAAAATAATGTTATCTATCAGCTCCAAAAGTTTATCGATCTAATTTTGGGACACTATATATGTTTGTTATCCGAGAACGGCAGAACGGTGTTTCTGGTTTAGATGAGTTTCATTTCGTAACTCTATCTGTATTGAAGAAGTTTATAATAGTATAATAACTCTTCGGTTCTTTTACGTATGCCACTGCAATTCCACGTGACAATCCTAATAGTACCTGGATTACCCATGCCATATTGGC
This sequence comes from Tenodera sinensis, assembly GCA_030765045.1. NCBI lineage: Eukaryota > Metazoa > Arthropoda > Insecta > Mantodea > Mantidae > Tenodera > Tenodera sinensis. Next base: position 161,574,732 of record CM060962.1, read on the forward strand.
AAATGCTGTCAATTAGTTGGGAAAAGAAGTACGCTGTCTGTGTGATGTTCCCGGGTTGTGAAATACCACAGAATAACCTAAGGTCATCTTTCACCTGGTGTAGCGGCACTTTGTGAGCTGGCATACCTAGTGACTTCACTAGTGTGCGCAGTGCCGTGGAAGGGCCTCTTTGGACCTGTTTGAGGGGGGGGGCCTGGAGCGACTTTGCAAATGTGTGATGCCTGGTTGCCTGGGATGGGCCTGTATTGGTGGGGTCCCTCGTTCCTGATTGGACGAGCCTCGGAAGTGATCCTCGGTTTCTCAACCGCGGAGGGTTCCTTTACTGGGGCTGGACGAGACCGGCCTTTACTATTTCTAGTGAACCACTCTGTTTCTGTGTTTCGTGCGACAGCCTGGAAATATACAATTTGCGTTCTGTGAGTGGTAGCGATGGGCCTTGGGGACTGCGCACGGGGGTGTTTTCTTGAGAATACTAATGCAAGCGGCGTAATATGCGGTGTAACCTCGCCTAGTGGGGTTCTGTGCATTTGGCGCAGATGGGGTCTGGGACCTGCAATCCCTCACGTGCCAGAATTGCTGGGACCGTGAACATTACTTTGGTGTTGTGGCAGTCCTGTATCCCTATACGTGTATTCAACAATGTGCTAGGCATTTTAGTTCCAACATTTCTCTATTTTCTTGTGTGACCTGCAGTTCAAATAAGAACATTGGCAGGGGGTCCTATCTCGATTGCGCCGTCGCATTTGAATGGCTCTAATAGCATGGAACCCGATGTCTGGCAGGTTTTTAATTTCGTTTCCGGAGAATTTAGTGTACAACCCCTCGATAATAAAGCGGGCAGTTCTTTCTTCAGGGTATGGCATTAAGTAATGCTGTACGATAGTGGCCTTTAGGTGTTTAACCACAGTATGGTAGTCACCTAGGGAGAGCGTCTTAAAGAGAAAGTCTCCAGGTTTCCGGGCAGTGTTGATTGTATAGTCGAATTTAAAGGTCTGTGCCATGTCTTGTCTGTCTTGCATAAGTTGGCGGAGTTTCACGGCCAGCCTCTTGCTGACATAAATTGGTGCTATATCAGCTCTCCTATTCTGGGTATCTTCGGGTTGTATGTTAGTGTCTAGTCTTGTGCCAGTTGAGGTGCACGCTTTTGGCGATGTGGGGCTGGAAGGAGAATGTAACGAAGGGCTTAAGGTATAGGGCTTGAAGGAGACAGAGGGTTATAGTGGACGCAATTTATCGACAGTTCCCAAGCCCGCCTCGGCAGCTTGATGGTTAGCGTGTCTGCCTCACGTTCAAGAGACCGCGAGTTCGAATCTCGCTTAGGGTATGTTATCCGGGTAAGGTTTTTTCCGAGGTTTTCCCTTATCCTGAGAGACGAATATCGGGTAACTTAAAGCTCCATGGACCTCGGGCTCATTTGAGCCCATTTCATTTATTAACCGTCCGATATGGCATTAGGTTGGAGGACGCTAAAAAAAGGGCAGTTCTTAAGAGTTCAACATGGCCGACATTACACTTAACAGCTCATATATCGCAAAAAGCAGTCCCGCTAACGTACATAATAAAGGCACTTCTAACCTCAAATATCACACATTAAAGTAACATGCTTTCAAACAACAGCAACGATGATGATGATGACGATAATAATAATAATAATAATAATAATAATAATAATAATAATAATAATAATAATAATAATAATAATAATAATAATAATAATAATAATAATAATAATAATAATAATAATAATAATAATAATAATAATAATAATAATAATAATAATAATAATAATAATAATAATAATAATAATAATAATAATAATAATAATAATAATAATAATAGAGAAAGTAAAATTACATTGCTGTATATAAGATGCAATAGATGTTGTATGGAGCAATTTTTTACTTTCTCTACTATGTAAAGTAGAGGATGTATTGTGTTCCACCCACACATTCTATGTCGAGATTTCACCTGAAATATATGTATTGAGGTGCCCTGAATCCAGAAAATGCATTTTTAAAAAAGGGTCTGTGAGTGTATGAGTCTGTGTGTCAGTCACAATATATAACACTATCCAAAGAAGGTGCTAGCAAATCCATTTAGGCTCCCCTGAAACAAACAACGGAAAAAGTGCAAATGCATGCTTCATCAGTATTTCATACAGTTCATTTTAAAACATCAAGTCCCCTTGCAATCAAAATTTAGTTTGGTGCAATTTCCTACTCATGTATTTTAGTTCTACTGATCAAAACCAACATTTTGTGTCCTTTCTTATCTTTTTTCCTTGTTGAAGTTGGAATGCCAGAGTAAATTGTATTCTTTTCATAAAACTGATCGGTTACAAACATATTAAATTCCAAAGGGTGTACAGAATAAGAAGGCACATGAGGCGGAGGTAGACGAAGGTGGTCGAGAGCAAGTAGTCTATCCTGGAGAGGCCTCGTTGCCCAGTTCAGTAACGCTCTGTCCAGCGCAATATTTGCTTTTCAATTTTCTCTCTGTGCTCGACAAATCCAGCAACGGCTCATTGTTATAAAGTATTCCATTGAAAAGAGCTGGAAATTTTGAAGCTGATTGTCCAAAAAACAATATTTTAGGTGGTCTATAGCTCAAGTTATCAGTGATAAATAATTTTCTTCTCAAGGGGGAACATGCCTGCAGAAAATAAGGAGTTCAGTTGATTGTTATACGCATCGGATCGCATACACCTTAGCAACCAATGTACTCACACAGGTACTATATAAGGCCAAGCGTGACATCAACAAACATCCGATGTCAACAAGTATACCGAAATGCTGTGTGTGTACACTCTGATACAGATACAAAATGTAACCTATGTTACAATATGCCATCCATGCGGGAATTACATTGAACAACCATATACATTCGTAAATTGTTGAATGTGAATTTTCTGTGCCTCTCGCTGAAACAATTTTTATATTGGGAGAAAGTTCATTCGTCACATGACGTTAATGGTGTATATGTGTAGTACAAATCAATTACATGTGTTTGTCTGAGACTTAGTTTATTTCTGTCACGCAGCTTTGAAAATCCAATATTTTTGAGTAGAATACTGGAGAATTTATTTTTTGCTCGTTCGGTAAGTGGTCCATTCTGTACATTGCTAATTTTTGTTGGCACCTCCTCGACTATGTTTATTATTTTAGACAGCTCTAAATTACATTCTTCAAGCTACTTAATGGCTGTTCATAATACCCAAAACTTTTGGTTTATAAAATGGAGACTGTCCAGTAATTGTTGTAAAAGTAGTGCTTTAGCTGCTGCAATCGAATAAACCTCTCACTATTTAAAGACAGAAGTATTTCTCTTATTTTATCATAATGATTTGCGTAATACAAGGCAGCATTTAACCAAGAACACCATATTGTGACTAGTGGACTTGGAGGCATGAGAATGTCAGGTGCTCTCTGAACATCATTATTCTGGAAGGCGATTTCAGAAATATTTTTTTCATATCAGCTACGAAGCTATCAACGTCATTATAGGACCCGCGAATAGTGTCGGCCACTCTATGAAGTCCACGAGCAAGCCATGTAATATGGACAATTTTTGTGTAGTGCATTTGTAGTTTTTTGGCTGCTTTGACCATGTAAGGTGCAGCATCTGTTACAAAAAGCAACACATCAGTGCAATGAATACCATGAGGCACTAAAAGTGACATCGATGTTTCAAAGAGTGATGTAATTGTTGAATGGTTCACCTTTTCTAAACAATCTGTTGTTAATAAAAATTTCTGCCCTGCACATGGAGACAATATACCCACAATCACATGTGCCACATACCTCCCGTTTGCGTCAGTTGTTTCATCAACGAGGCTAGCGCGAAATACAGGCTACGGCCCGATTGCGTCATCTTTGGGACAGCTGATTGAAGGGAACCGACCGAAGCCAAACGTGAATATGACTTCCCCGTTTGGAGGAACAGCGTAAGGAAGTGATATCCATTGAATTATCACTCATTATTGAAAATAAAAACACGTAACAAAAATACCTGCACAATATAATACGTTACATGAATAATAAATCACATATCGATATAATAAAGATTAACTATCTATCTCAATAGCTGCTGTTATTATCATCAAATTGTAAACACGAGGCACATGAGTATTGCCAAACTTAATTCCACTGAAACTGAATATATACATGTAAATGGAAATATTCCATCCTCAATATTGTGATTTTTAATGGCCCATTGTGACTAACCGATATATTATTATAACTAGTCAATCATATTAAAATAATGGTAATATTGATATGTTGCCCACCCCGGAGAAGCTGGAAGACTTATTTTTCAATATCACTTGTATAAAGTATTTGCCAATGTATCCACTTACCTTACATAATATTTATTAATGATGGAATCTATAAATGTTAACTTATTATCAGCGGGGCATATAGTTTTCTCAGTTTCAGTTTTGTTTATTGAGAGAGTTAGGCCTGGTGCCGGTACAAAGGACCCGGCTTACAGGCTACAATTAACTTACAATTATAAATATTTACAAAGTTTAGTTTTTGGGTTTAACAAACCCCATACGGTGACCATACCAAGAAGTTTTTGGATGTGGATTTGTCCTTTAGATAGGCATCCCAGAAATTGAAGCAAAATACTAATTAAACTCAGTCTATCAACATTTACCATGCTGGTTTGGTAAATTTGCACATAAATAGCAATTATCAACAATAGGCAAGCTGTGATACCTGTGTTAATTTGTAAAAGTGGAGAAAGAGTTGAGATTATGATGTTATAAAGTTAGGTTAGGGTTGCATATTATAATTGATGGCAGGTGTGGATGCTGCCTCTGATAGCACAGGCTAAATTTTGATAACACAGGACTCTGTCATCCTGTTCATATAGGTACACATTGAGACGGGAACTTCTATTTATATGCATTTGTAATTTTAGAATCAGAATGTAAATATAAGACTTTTAGGTATAAGTATAATTTTGTATTATAAATTGTGTAAAGAAGCTGCCTCTTGAAAGTATGTTGACCTGAGCACATTTCTGAAGGCCAGAGGACAAAAATCTTTTGTCATCTCGCGCCGAGGGACGTTTTGCCTAAAGTCCACGGACACAGCTGGGGAAAATACACCCCTCCCCCATAACGGGACTAGAGAGAAAGTGTGGGGGCGAGATATATAAATAGGAAAAATTCGAGAGAACGGGAATGTCTGAAGTGATGCTGCTACCGGGGTGAACCTGTATCGCGCCAAAAACGTCGATGTGTGAAAGGCGACAGTGATTAGTGTAAGGTGAAGTAAATAGCGATATTAAAACGCAATACCAGAAACTCGCTCAGGTCTGTACTTCGAGGCAATGATGTGGTGGAGAATAAAATCAGAAAACGTCTGTGCTGTATTTGTCATCTAACCTCGCGCCTGAGAAACATCCTACTCATGCCTACCTAAGTCCCGGTATCTAATCCCAAACAAAATCAACGTAGCGGCGTAGATCGCAGAGGCAGCTACTGCACCGGGTGAGCTACCGAGTATTTCATGAGAGTCACAAAAGAGGCACCCAACGTACACTGTTACAAGTGGCTTCCCAACCCCGTTACAACATTAACCTAGGTGTCGTTGCCTACATAATTCCATCATGTGTGAGTAAAGACAGGGGACAAAATTTGACACAAGTATAATAGTTTTCCCTTTTTGATGAAGGTGGGAAAAATGTAAATGACCTAGCTACTGCCTGTTTTCTAAATTTATTGATTAACTTGGTAAATGTTTTGTTAACATTCATTGCATTTAACTGTTGCCAGAATGATTTAACAAAAACCAACCCATACCATCTTTAGCTCAACATTTTTTGGGTGTAGATTTGTCCTTTCAATGTGTTTCATTTATATATATGAACTGTCCTAACTAGTTTTACATCGATACACACTACAACGTTGACCCATATTGTTCAATTCTACATCTAAAACAAAAGTAGAATTACATACCTTTCAGTACCGGTATCACCATGTTACAATATAGGTTATGGATTCTTGAATAACTTCACTGAAGAATTAACCATTTCTTAAATCACTTAAAATTACACACTATAAATGAAGATAATCATTTTAGTTTAATAGTTCAACTATAACAAGTAGAACTTATGAAAACCAGGTGAAAAACTGTTCAGTTGCTCAAAAGAAACCGTTAAAAAGTGCAGCGAAAAACATGTTATAATTCTCGTACTACAACAAGAAAACTACCGAAAAATTAATTTTGCTTAATTTACAATATTTACAAATAAACACAAGTAAGGTACCAAGGGGTAGTGATGCGCCTCCTATAGCCTCTCCTACCCAATTCCCATCCTCATCCTGCCCGTGGTGCACCCTGCTTTTAACAGATGAGGCTCGGGACCGAATCACAGCGGTATAACTGTTTCATCTAAAATGGAGGAAATGTCATTTACATATGTGCTGCCCTATCACAGCACAACAGCGTCCCTCAGAGGCACATGAGGGGAAGGTCGGTGGATCTAAATACCACTTATTTAGTCCTCCCGGCTAGGTCCGATGGACCCATTGACCAACGATAGGTGTGGTCCCCCTTGCAAAATGGGGGTTTGAGTCGGGTGATGTAACTGCCACATTGTAAAACTGGTGCCTGTTAAGAAAACAGTTACATGAAAGCCACATACATGAATATGAGTCCTAAAGATAAACATTCCAGAGTTAAATCTGTCCCCCAATCGGATCTCCGGGTGGGGACATCTTTAGGCAAATTTCATCACAATTCCAATACTTTAAGAATTCTACAATGGAATGCAGGAGGCATGTCCCAGCCTAAAAAACAAGAGCTAATGAAAATATTAAAAGACCAAGATATAGATGTCTTCACAGTACAAGAAGCCAATATATCAGAAGAACAGGAAATATACTTTGAAATGGATCAGTACACTACACATATACTTCCAAAGGCTCGTCAAATAGCAAGTGGTATTCTTACAGGAATTAAAAGAAATATGAAAGCTACTATCCAAATCCAAAAAACAATGGAAGAACAAGATAAATCAGAAATAGTTAAAATTGAAGTATGGAAAAGTAACTACCATTATAGAATTTACAGTATCTACAATCCTCCAGACAATATACTAGATCTAAATTCTATTCCCATAGAACGCAAAAGTATTTTAATAGGTGATTTTAATGCACACTCCCCTAGGTGGGGCTAGAGAGATATAAATTCAGCAGGAAGAGTTATAGAAGACCTATTAAACTCATCAACAATGGAATTAATATTTAATCCAAATGATCCACCCACTTACCTTCATTATAATGGTTCAGGTACAAATCCCGATCTTCTGGTGGTGTCATCTGACATAATTGACAATACAAAAAGAGAAATAATAGAAGACCCAGGTTCAGGCCACAGAATCACCATAAACTCCATAAGAGGTCTAATAAATAAAAGTAACAAACCAAAAATTAAAACTTCTTGGAATTTTAAAAAAGCAGATTGGTCCAGTTTCCAAAATGAGATAGAAGGGAAGTCTAATATACTGTTAGAATCAGAGTTCAAGTCAACAGATGAAATGAATAAAAAAATTTGTAAAATATTATTGACAGCAGCCAAAACACATATCCCCAAAGGAAAGTTAAAGAAATATAGCTACTTTTGGTCTCCATCTTTATCTGAGTTAAAACACGAAAGAAATATAGCAAGAGTCAAAGCCGAAAGAACCAAGTGTCCAGAAGATGTGCAAAACTGGAGAAGAAAAGCAGCCATTTTTAAGAAAGAATTAATTACAGCAAAGAGGGCCAGTTTCACAAATTTTGTAGAACATATGGACTATAGGAAAGATGGAAATAAAATATACAAATTCCTTAATAAAACAAAATTATCAAAAAATACAACTGAACCATTAAAACATAATAACAAAAGCTTTACAGATAGGGAAATAGCAGAATCCCTTAACAAGTTTTATGCTCAGTCACAAAGAATACCCCAAGCGTATAAAAAACAAGATAAGGCTATCCAAAAAACTATCAGAGAAACTAATAAGCCAAAAGGTATACGAAATGATATTTTTATTCAGGATTTTAACGAAACAGAACTGGATTTAGCAATACAACAATTACAGAACAAAAAATCTCCAGGACCTGAGAAGATCCACCCAGAGTTTATTAAACACCTTGGCAGGAAAGGAAAAGAAATCCTACTTAAACTGTATAACATGTGTTGGACAATGACTGTACCTTCCGACTGGAAAAAAGCCATTATCATCCCGATTTTAAATAAAAACAAACCTTCAAACAATATTAATAGTTTCAGACCAATATCTTTGACCAGTGTTATTGCAAAAGTGATGGAAAGAATGGTGGCATCTAGACTTAACTGGTTCCTAGAATATTACAACTTAATTAATAGTTGACAGACCGGCTTCAGACAGAATCATAGTACAAGTGAAAATGTACTCCTACTAAGCCAAGACATCAAGGAAGCTTTCAATAGAAAGGAGGATACCTTAGCAGTATTCATTGATTTTAAATCAGCATATGACTCAGTCTGGAGAAACAAATTAATTGAGAAGTTGCAATCAATAGGTGTGAAAAGTAACATGCTTAAATGGATAACTCAGTTTATTTCACAAAGATTTTGTGCCACAAAATATAATACATATATTTCCAAATATAAACAAACACAGAGGACTTCCACAAGGTGCTGTTCTGAGCACAACACTCTTTAACATATATATAAATGACCTTCCATCAATAATAAAAACTTTAGAAACCAAAATTGCTTTATTTGCTGACGATGTAGTCATTTGGACTTCAGGCTCTCCAAAAAAAACGGAATTATTTAAAGACAGAATAGAAACAGCCCTAAACAAAGTACATGAATGGAGCTCTAAAAACCTCATGACTATCAATGTGGAAAAAACAAATTATAAATTATTTACAATAAAATACAAACCAGTTAATATTAACATAAATTATAATGGTAAACCACTCAAAGCAGTTGATGATGCCAAATACTTAGGCATCACTTTCGACAGAAAGCTAAGTTGGAAAAAACATATAACAAACATCTCAGAAAAGGTTGAAAAGAAACTGCAAATCCTGAAAAGGTTAGCTGGTGCTAAATGGGGCTGCTCAAGGAGAGTCCTTAACACAACATATAAAATGTATGTTAAACCAAACCTCTTGTACTGTTCTGAAGCTTTAATAACAGCAGCAAATGCTAACATCAATAAACTTGAACAAATACAAAATCAGGCTCTTCGCCTAATCACTGGAGCAGTTAAATCCACACCTATTGATGCCATGCTTGCCTTAACACGGACCCCATCAATAACAACAAAAATAGAAGAACAAGCATTGCTCCAACACGAGAAAATGTTACGACTGCCAAACTCTAAATGGACAGAAGAGAACCTTCCCCCTTCAATCCTTAAAACTCATAGTAGTTTCCTAGAAAAGGTAACACAGATTAAATCCAAATTGAACATTCCTAACACCAGAGAAAATCTACTTATAAGAGAAAATCCATTGGAATTATTGCAACCTACCTTCAATTTGGAATTAATAGAGGAAATAAGTAAATCAGACACACCAAAAGAAATACAAAAACTTCTAGCTCTGGAAACAATCAGTACTAGGTATCCCACAGAAGAATGGCTGCACATATATACTGATGGATCCTCCAAGGAAAACCTTACTGGAGCTGGAGTTACGTGTTCACATTTTTCCTTTTATCATTCTGTTGGCAGAGACACGACAAATTATGATGGAGAAATAGAGGCTATACACATTGCTCTCCGACAATTATTAAATCTTCCCTTAAATAAATTTAACAAGGCAGTAATTCTTTCGGATTCTAAAGCTGCAATTCAGGGAATATGTTCAAATACTACAAAGAAGTCAACAAAAATTAGAGAATGCTACAAAATGTTAACACAACTCCAAAAAGTTAATAAGACTGTTCATCTCCAATGGATTCCAGCACACTGTGGAGTCATGGGGAACGAAGCTGCAGACTCACTTGCAAAGAAAGGCACAACAATAAAACAAAAGTCTAAATTCAATTTCTCATATTCCTCAATAAAACGCTTGATCATTAAAAAATTTTCTCATTCATACCTACAAGAAATAGAAACAAATGCCAAAGATAAAAAATGGATTACACTACTTTCCAACCTAGATATAATCCCCCAGAGACCAAGGAAAACAGCGGTTGCAGCCTTCCGACTATTGACAAATCATGACTGCTTAGCAAGTCATCTCTACAGAATAGGTATCTCAGCCTCACCAATATGTGTCCTGTGTAACGATCCAGCAGAAATGAACGAAGACCACTTGAAGCCCTGTGAAGCATTAAGATCAGAAGGAACTACAGTTCAAAAGTATTGGAAAGCACGAATGCTAATGGCTTCATTGCCAGATGCAAGGCACTAGAAAACAACAACAAATAAACACAATCAGTGAAACAACATATACCGCCACTAATTCACTTTCAATTGAACAAAACTAACACGTGTTGCCCCATAACATTCCACACTGGTAACCATGTTTGTTTGCATGCCCGGTTCTCGGCTATCAGCTGATCGGCCCGGGCCATAGCCTGAGATTCACGTCAGCCTCATTTCATCAATTGAAACACACACTTTATTGCCACTCACAGGTTCTCTAATGTTTGCAACAGTTGCTTCATAACATTGGGGTAAATAGTTTTTACACAGCGTGGACTCATCAGGTATGTTATGTTTTGTGTATTTTTCAAGAAATTCTCGAAAATACTTATTATTGAGTTTATTGAAAGGTATATCGGCACACCATCATGTAACACAATTCTTTGTTAAAATTTGATTGTACATCTGACTGTGACGAACATTGAGTTGTTTCAGCGACGTCCTCATGTGATTTACGTTCGGCATGTTTTTTATGTGATTTGCTATTGCAGTTCTTTTCAATATCCTGGGTCTTACGTGATCTTAGTTCTATTTCACACACCTTATACAGAACTGTTTCTTCGTTTATAGTAATTATGCCAGTCCCATTTTTCTTCGAGTTGTTTCAATCCAAACCAAACTGAACGCTTTACCTTTGGCATGGCAGCTCGGTATGCCTAGAGGACATCACACTATTAACACAATATTTCAAACACACTTGCACTCCCTGGAAGACAGATCTACCTGAAACTGAAGCTATGCATTGCGAACTGGACTATCCCTGCGTGTTGTCCCCAGGACTGACATCAGCAGTTATATACTGCGAGCCTCCCAAACCTCACATCTCTTTAAATGTGTATGGGATCCGATGCCTGGTAATGAGTCTTCCCAGTCATACTCAAGATAGTACATGGGTGACCGAGCTTTGCTAGGTGTTTTTCCCCCTTTTTTGTGAAGTCTTGTTTTTTTGGGAGAAGATACTTATTTAGGTAAACCTGAAAAACAAAATGTTAACTAAATATAAATTTTTATCACAATTGTTAAGAATCGTTTCCAAGATACAAGAGATATAAAGATACATATAAATATTTCATAAGTATCATCATTTCAGTCATGAAACGTCCAGTGCTGAATGCAGGCCGCCCCCTTAGACATCCACCTAATTTGAGGTTTTCGTTGAGCATTTGTTCCACTATGAGTTCAGTTCTTGGGTGCTGCGGTCGACTATCTTCCAGGGTGTTGACATGTTGGTCAAGGTCCTTCATCTTTCCGTCGAGTTCTTCCATGTCTTCCTTAACCCTAGTCAGTCGCTCGTTAGTATTATCCAATAGCTCTATCTTCATATCTGACATTCTCGTTTTCATCTTTTCCATTCCGGAGTTTACATTTTTCAATTCGGCTTCCATTTTTGTTTCCATGTTTTCCATTTTTGTTCCATATTTTCCATTCCGTAGTTTGCATTTTTGAATTTGGTTTTCATATTTGTTTCCATCTGCCGCATTCCGGAATTAATTTCATTTCTCATTATGTCCATCTTGGCTAACATTTGTTTCATCAACTGTTCCATATTGCGCTTTTCATCGCACTCCTGACACCAATTGTGATAACTTTACTTTTTTAACTACTTTGTTTTTTTATTAAAACACTGGAATGACACTAAGCAAAAGCACTGTTGAACAATAACAAATACTACAGGAAGAAGAGCTAGTTGATAAAGCCATGTGAATGTAATGCGCATTTCTGTTTCAATCATATAAAAAAATTGTATGAATTGTTTGTCGATAAGGGAGTAGTGAAAGAAATGTGATTGTGTTTAGTAAAAGAAAAATAAGTATAAAAATCATGTGGACATTATATATTGCACTTATATTTCAAATGTATGGACTGTTTGTAGAAGAGGGAGTAGTGTGTTATGTAAAAGAAAAGGGAGTAGAGAAAGCCATGTGAACGTAATATGCTGCGTGGTAAAATGGACTGCATAAAGCCTTCTTCACGAAAAAACACCTAGATATAAAAATTTTCATGACGATTGGTCATGATTTCAAATTTACTCACTTTTCAACATACAATATGTATAGGCGTTGGTATGTATGAACTTGATAAACAATAGAGAATAATATGTGAATTGTTACGTAAAACAAAAGTGAGTAGAGAAAATAGTATGAATGTAATATGTTGTATTTCTATTTCAAACATACAGCAAATTGTATGAATTGTATACTGAAGGGCGAACAACAAAAGAAGACTGATTGTGTCTCGTAAAGGAAGAATTAGTAGAGGAAATCGTGTGAATGTAATACGTTGCATTTATATTTCAGTCATACAAAATTATATGAATTGTATGTTGAAGGGCTAACAGATTATATGAATAGTTTTTAGAAGAGTGAGTAGAGAAAGAGATGTGAATGTTACCTAAAAGTGAGTACACAAAACACTGTGAATGTATATGTAGCATTTCTATTTCAAACATACAGAAAATTATATGACTTATTTCTAGAAGAGTGAGTAGAGAAACAGTTATGGATGTGTTACTGAAAAGTAAGTAGAGAAAACAGTGTGAATGTAATACATAGCATTTCTCTTTCAAACATGCACAAAATTATATGACTTATTTCTAGAAGAGTGAGCAGAGAAACAGTTATGGATGTGTTACTCAAAAGTAAGTAGAGAAAGCCGTGTGAATGTAACACATGGCATTTCTATTTCAAACATGCACAAAATTGTGGTACTGTTTTTAGAAATGGGTCTTTACCTAGCAGCAGGAATATAGCAGCAGGAATAATGTTTTTACTGAATGATGTAATAGTTTGATATCGGACGCGGTTATCTACAGGGTCGAGGTCACAGAATGGAATGCATAAATCAACGTTCCTTTATCACAACATATTTATTCGTTAATTTACACTTTTAGCACCATATTAATTAATCAACAATCTTCACAGTTAGGTAGAATCTACACGGTATAAAAGTTTGGGTGAAAGTTACATGTTCACGCACTACCAAAAAAATACATCCTTCCAACTTGAGCATACAGACGCTAATGAATCTAGTTCCTGGCGTCGGTATGACGCAACACCGCCATTCTTATGTATTCATCCGCGCAACAGTTCTCATTGGTTGAACACGAAGTGACAAGAAAACATTGGCTATCTTGGATATTGAAAAATAAGTCCCTGATACACCCAAATTAAAATAATTAGAAATTTACACACTCTTACAAAAATATTTACATGAACGATTTTCTATTGATCAATATTCTGTCTTAATTGTATGACTTATTTGCAGAAGAGTGAGCAGAGAAAGAGATGTGAATGTGTTACCTTAAACTGAGTGTAATATGTAACATTTCTATTTCAAAAATACACAACATTGCATGACTTATTTGAAAAGCGGGGGTAAAAATGTTTTTTTTTTTTTTGTGTAAAATTGCATTCTCTATGGAAAAATTGTTTATAGAAGAGTGAGTAGAGAAAGAGATGTGAATGTGTTATCTAAAAGTGAGTAGAGAAAACACTGTAAATGTAATACGTAGCATTTCTATTTCAAAGATAGAAAATTGTATGACATTTCTAGAAGAGTGAGTAGAGAAACAGATATGAATGTTTAAGAGGTAGAATCACGGCTGAAAAATTCAATGCCATAGCCGAGATTTGAACCAGGGATCTTGCACTTATCGAGTGGCTGCCTTAACCACTAAGCTACCATGGCCAACTTGCCAGTACGACATTAAATTCCCCAGCTGATTCATACTTTTTCCTGGTTAGACAAGGGAATCTCACATCAGAGATGAATACCCCAAGGGCGACTTACAATTATAAGTACTTTATGTCCCGGGTTTAAGTAACCTTTAGATGGTAATTATTATTGATTTATGCCAACAAGCTTACTGCTGTTGTTTTTAAACACACGAGCAGTGTGCGGGCAATGTTTAAGAGGTGGAATCAGGACTGAAAAATTCAATGCCATATCCGGGATTTGAACCACGGATCTTCTGTTTATCGAGCAGCTGCTTTAACCACTAAGCTACCATGGCCAACTTACCAGTACAACATTAAATTCCCCAGCTGATTCGTACTTTTTCCTGGTTAGACAAGGGAATCTCACATCAGAGATTAATACCCCAAGGGCGACTTACAATTTTAAGTACTTTATGTCCCGGGTTTAAGTAACCTTTAGATGGTAGTTATTGATTTATGCCAACAAGCTTACTAAAGTACAAATCAATGAGTAGAGTGAGTAGAGAAGACAGTGTGAAAGTAATATATAGCATTTCCATTTCAAACATACAGAAAATTTAAGAGGTAGAACTGGAACTTAAAAATTCAATGCCACAACTGGGATTTGAACCACAGGCCTTCCGCTTGCCGGGCGGACGCTCTACCACTGAGCTATTGTGACAAACTGCCAGAATGGCATTAAATTCTCAAGTTAGTTCGTATTTTTTCCTGGTAAACCACAAAGGCAGTCTCATATCAGAGACAATTACCCCAATGGTGACTTACTATTGCAAGTACTTTGTATCCCAGGATTAAATAACCTTCACATGGTCTGTGGTTCAAATCCCAGTTGTGGCATTGAATTTTTAAGTTCCAGTTCTACCTCTTAAACTTTGCCCACACACGGCTTGTGTGTTTAAAAACACCAACAGTAAGTTTGTTGGCATAAATAAATAATACAGAAAATTGTTTAACTTATTTTAAAAAAGGGGATACAATTTTCTTTGTGTAAAATCATTATTTATGGAAAATTGTCTATCAAAGAGTGAATAGAGAAAGGGATGTGAATGTGTTACCTGAATTTGAGTAGAGAAAACAGTGTAAATGTAATACGTAGGATTTCTATTTCAGATATACAGAAAATTGTATAATTTTCAGAAGAGGGAATAAAAGCATGTTTTTTTATATAAAATCACATTTTTTTTTCAGGTAAGACACCAATGTAAATAAACTTAAGAAGCAAAACCTTATCTAAACACAAAATTTGATCAACATCTATAGAACTGTTTCCGAGATACACATAATGTATGAAAGAATTGCTCTGTGTAAAAGGGAATAAAAAAGTGTTATTTTTGTATAAAATTGCTTTTTTTTTTAAGGGAAGACACCTGTATACATATATGTTGTTAGCTAATGCTGGATTTCTGACAATGAAGTCATTAATCCTCTTGCTCTCCAATATTTTTCACTGATGATATTGAAGAGAGCAATAGCAGTAATAGTAACCGCTTTTTAGAGAGCGCCATATTTTTATGTTTTGGCAGTCACATCGCTCTCTCACAACCCCCAGAATGTCTGGAGGACCACACCTGTCGTTGGTTTACGGGTCTCACCGATCTGACCGGGAGAATTATCAAAGTAAATTCACCGACCACATCCTCTGATCACCAATCACAGGACGTATTACATGACATGACAGGTCAGCATGTTAGGGGTTACGATTTTATAGAGAAATGGAGAGGTTGGAAAAATAAAGACTCCCTAGTCCTTGATAAAGAGGTGACAATTAGTGAAGTAAGAAAAACCATAGTCAGAAAAGCAATGCCCATAAATTAAGATGGATATAGCCAATGTTAAGCTTAAAGAAATGTCGAACTAAACAATAGTGAATAAGAACCCAATGTCACAATAGTATCATTAGCAACATCAGAGTTTAAGAATTGACTCAACGACCTGCCTATACATAAGTTTGCAAGACAAAGAAGACAAAGAACTGAATAAAATTGCCATAAATATGACCATAATCATTAGCTCAAGATTTGTATCCTGTTTTTCTCTCCTCATAACAAAGAACATAAGTCAAAAGGCACATAATAAACCATGATACACTTAAATAATATTTGTGTCAATGTCAAATGTAAAAACTTAGGAATATTCTTGGTGTTGTGTTGTGTAATAACTGAATATGTTAAAATTATAAAGACATGCTGTGTCATGCCAAAGCAAAAGACAAAAGCATACAGCGAAGAAGACTGTAAAGAAAAAAAAAAGTTATTGTACAAAGTAAAAAGATTGTATCAGAGAAATAGGGAGAAGTATTGTATTGTGTTTCAAGATTGTGAATGTATGTGACAACTTGAAAAACAAAACAAGGGGCATGTGAGACAGAATATTGTAAGACCCCAAAAGAAAATCATTTATCTAAATATTAATTGCAAATGTAATTTACTTTTGGTGTTGATACGAATTAGTTGAGTAATGAAAACGTGTTGCTATTGTTCATTGTTACACAAAAAAATTAAGTTTGTTTAAAAACGTCATAAATGTTAAGTTCCACATTTAAATTTAATATGTATAAATAAAAGAATTATATATATTTAATATTAAAGGCGAAGGGAGAATAGCTAAAGATTGCTTCCCTAACAATACAGGAACTATTTGATGAACGCATACACGGATGTATACAACAAAGATAGCATCATGAAAAGTGGCGCTGGAATTGTTAATAGCGTCTGTATGTTTGAGATGTGAAGACGTGTTTCTATAACGAAGACTATCAATAAAATATAAATAGGTGTGATGAAAGTTAATTCAATTGTAACGATGAAAAAAGTGTTAATAAAGTTATTTATAGTGAAGTTACATCGAGTGTTTATTCATTCCATCTAGTACCACGCCCTGAGAAAAACAATAGTCTCATTGCTCAATCCGAAGCACATTTGTATTATAAAAACAGCACCATATGTTTGTTTTAAACTCAAAGGCAACAAATCTGGGAATCTTGCTGGTCTATGTTTTGTTAAAAAGCCTGGTCTAAGCAGCGACAAAGCTCACAGAGTTTAGGTGAACAGCCAATCTCAAAAAAATAAGTAGTTTTTTATCCAAATTGGATGTGTAATTCCACAAGAATTCACGAAGATAACAGTTTGTGACTTGTAAGATGCGTAGAGTAACATTTCTGACACAGCTTTGGTAGTAATTATGGGACACCACACACGGTTACAAAGTAATTCTTTGTTTTCAAGACGCACTGTTACAGTATTTGTTTATGTACTGAGCTAGGCAAACTGACCACCCACACAATCTGCAATGTTCCCAGTTTGTTTTTGACAAAACTAAAATATCTCCGTAGGAAATAGAGACAAAAACGTAAGTTACAAAATGTGTTCCAAATACAGAGATCTACTACTGGTTTAAATTAATGTAATGACTTCCCTTCCACCCAGTATAGAAGGCTGTGGCAAAAACAAATCAACAGAATGAGGCTAACAGCGCTTTTGTTAATAAACATATTGTAACTTTGTCTAGTTTTTAAACTGTCAGTTCACTTTCTTTGTTCTGGATGATTCATTCACTGGAAAATGGAACACAAGACACCAGTAATCCCTTACAGTAACAGCAATAGCTACACATTGTTACCAACTCACTCGGAAAACAGCACTTTTCATTGTACTAGAAACACACTTGGTAACTGATTGCGTCAGACTACCCTAACTTGCAACAGTGACTACTTATATAGGTGTTGGAAGTATCTAAACAGTTCTGGAAGATACAGCACAGTTTAACATTCAGAAGATACCAGTTATCTGGCAAAAGTGCTTATCACCTTAGGCTAGATGACTGTATGGCTTATCTGTTTATATTCTTACTATGCAGCATTAACCTCTGATAATCTGTGGCATAATATATTTTTCAACATTAATTTTTTATTCAATTGTGATATTGGCTACACAAGTATTACAATGTACTATATTAATTCCTTGTGCAGAGGAAGTAACATTGGTATTCATAACCTCCATTGACTACATTAACAGTTGTGTTCATTGGAAGAATCAACTTCTAAGTCATTCAAATAATCTGTCATGAAGTGGTACATGGCCTCTCCTGAACATATGAAAACACCAGTTATGGCTAAACCAAGTTTACTTATCATTTAGGGGCCTAGCATAGCACAAACATTACAGTTCAGATATAAACTCAGATCAAAACACAATAGAACTGCCCTTATCACTGACAACTGAAAAACTTTTCTGCCCACTCCATCGACTCAATTCAACTGTTCACTAAGCACTTGTCAACTCCATATATAGGCCCTGAATACAAAGGGAATGTTCTAAAAAAGGAACCTGCTTGAAATGGCCAGAACAAATTTTGTGTACTGGGGGACTGACAGAAAATAGCAATTGTTATGCAAGAGACTAGCCATTGGCCACCCCTAAGAACAGGTAGCCGGGTGGGTACATATAGTACATCAACAACACAATAATCTAAGAATGTGAGAGAATACTTTCATCCAAAACAACTAGCTATTATGTTTAGACTTTTATATTTTAACACAAGAAAATTTAACTAGCCAGTACATTGAAATCACCAGTTTCACAACTCAGAATCAGCTGAAGATGAGAGCAATGGTTCCTGAAATGTGTTGCGAAGTAAAAAAAAGAAATCTTAAAATTTGTTGAAATAGTTGTAAATTGTTTACAAGATACATATATAGGTAAATGTAAAAAGCAAAATCTGATATGTGTACAAAATTTTAACCAAATTTTTAGAGCCGTTTCTAGATACCAGGAATATATATACAAGAATTGCTCTGTAGAAGCGGGAATAAAAAATGTTACTTTTTATGTAAAATCATGTTTTTTTTCTCAGGAGTTACACCTAAAAAGTAAAACCCTATCTGAATACAAAATTTGATCAAAATCGTTGGAGCCGCTTCCAAATTGCACGGAATATATTTATATATTATACAAGAATTGCTCGTTTAAATATATAATATACATGTACAGTGATATATGTCTTACAATTACTGTAACTCGTTTTGCTGTTAAGAAACAAGGCATTATTGAAACCTAGTGGCTTACAGACGAGTAGATAAAAAGGGAAAGTGTTGCATTCAGATGTGCGGGCAATTATTTTCAGTGTTCACACTTTTCTACAGGAGTTGGCCTTAGAAGAAATGCGTACGAACATTGCATTTGAAGAGTCTGGTGCTAAGAGCTAAGGCAATGTAAGTGAACATTTAGTGATCTTCATGATTTCAAGTATATGTTCTTTAAAGCATATAGTTTTAGGTATTGTATTTTAAGGGGAATGCTGGGTGAATTTTCAAAAATTCCAAGTGCTTTCCTTGGTGTTCTAAAATTATAATGCGTGTTGTAGCTGTTATAAAGAAGTGTGGCTGCAAAGTTTGATGCATGTATGTTAAGTCATTCCTGGATTACGTGTTTTAAACCACAAATGTAAGTTATTTTATGAACGATTCTCCTCATGATGCAATGTTTACAATTGTTAAACTATATTGCATGTTTATGTTCCTGCTTGAGCGGTAAGATAAGTTTGCTAAGAAATAGAGTTTTAATACAATTGGGGTAAAAAGAAAAAGAATGTATGTATACCAAACTTTGATGAGCATGTTGTCATAACACACTTGCTTTACATTAATAACTGCATAATAAATTTTAGTTTGCACTTATTGGGGAAACTATTTCCATAGTTTCACTCTGATAACTTACAAATTACATCGTAAGGAACATCGTAAGAAAGCTACAGTGGAAAAATAATCATAAAAACTGGTCTGAAATTGTGCTTACGCATTTGCTAATAAATAATGTACAGTTTTACTTAGAATACACAATTTAGAAACTGACTAGCATATAGGCAGAAATCTTGCATAACAATGTTAGAAAAATATCAGAAATATAAGAAAATGGCTCAAATGCGCAACCACACCCTCCACTTAAATTTAAATCACTGCGAAACTCTTTTATACTCACTCTGATAACAAAAATATATACATGAAAATGTTCCTAGAAAACTGGATACAATAAAAAATTGAAAAGTCAGAAGTGTAAGTTTAATCACTTAGGCCCAACTTTCATCATGAAGGATATAAACTCCCTTGAAACAATAGATTGCGAATGAAAATTGCCTGCTTAGACGAGAAATTCATATTTGAAGCAAACTATAGGACTACTGAGCTTTCGTCTCATTTTAAAGGGAGAGAAATTGTTATGATTGGTTTTAATTCAGCACCTTGCAATCCTTCACCACTTTTGTTACCGTCTCACGTGCATATCTTCCCTCTCTTTCTTTTGCCTACTGTTCCCAAGGTCGCGGGTTCAAACCCAGCCCAGACTGATGGTTTTTAAGTGTGCTTAAAAACGACAGCTCCATGTCAGTAGATTTACTGGCATGTAAAAGAACTCCTGCGGGACAAAATTCCGGCACACCGGCGACGCTGATGTGATCCTGGCAATTGACAGCATCGTTAAACAACAAAATAATTAATCTCTTTCTTTCGCATAGCAATATGCTCCGGCAACAGCGCACCAAAGCTTATTCGGGATTGGAGATACTCATGTGCCTTCTTATTTCGTGCACATTTCTGATGTTTCTAAGGCTGCTTGATACCATGCAGATTTGTTTCTATACTGTTAGTGTAACATGTCTGCATAATGATTGTTGATTTATTGTGTTGTGATGGCAAGTGTATATGGTCTGGGTGTTTGAACCCAGCAGAGGGAGATGGAGTTTTTCGGGTGTAAAAATCTGTAGCATGGCCTCCTTCAGAAGGGAAGTGGCCAGTGGTCCTGTGTCATAGATTTACAGCATGTAAAAGAACCTCAAGCCTGATAAAGAGGCCTCTGAGCAAACTTGAGCTATCTTTCATGTCCAATATAGAATGGGACGCTGAGAACTATATCAGTTAAAGTGTGTCCATAAATAAAAACTAAATTTTTCTTGTATATATCTAACAAAAGAATGGTATTGTTGTAATTAAACCCCATACTATTAAATGTGTTGATAGTTACGAGGGTGATTAAAATATAAACGGTAATTTTGTTAAAAATATTTATTGATTAAATATATACACAAGTGACTATATCAACATTTCTCTATATAGCTTCCTTCACACTATACACATTTTTGCCAACGTTTCGGAAGCTTGAACATTCCTTCTTCAAAAAAAGTTTGAGGCGCGCGTCGCCAAC
This sequence comes from Tenodera sinensis, assembly GCA_030765045.1. Taxonomy (NCBI): domain Eukaryota; kingdom Metazoa; phylum Arthropoda; class Insecta; order Mantodea; family Mantidae; genus Tenodera; species Tenodera sinensis. Next base: position 161,596,066 of record CM060962.1, read on the forward strand.
CAAATGCGCAAATGCTCCTCGACGTTGTCGTTGCTTTCGAAATGTTTCCCTCCAAGCGATTCTTTCATGGGTGCAAACAAAAAATAGTCTGGGGGGGACAAGTCTGGATTATAGGAAGGGTGTTCAAGGGTTTCCCAGTGCATGTCCGCCATTGTGTCCATTGTCAAATTGGTGGTGTGAGGCATAGTGTTGTCTTGGAGAAGGATGACATCTCTGATGGGCATATGAGTCTTTTACTTCAGTAGGCAGCTTTTACAGACCTTAACAATTGGCAATAGTAAGCTGCAGTCACTGTACGTCAATCATCAAGAAAATCAACCAACTTCTGATGTGATTCCTTCAACAGTGGAGCTCTCGAACGGCACGGATGTTGTCATCTGTGATTGTTGACCTTGGGCGTCGAGCATGACTTTTGTTTACCACAAATTCTCGGCCACCCTTAAATTGTCTGACTCAAGTAAACTCTTGATTCTGTGACAGTGTAGTGTCCCCAAACTGCGCCCTTAAACGAGTTAAAATCTCCGAAGGTTTAGCCCCTTCATTGGTTAAAAACTTGATAATAATGGGTTGCGCAACAGACGAAGGAACCTCTTGCTCACTCATGGCTGTACTGACGCCAGAACCTAGCGAAGCAGTTAACAAAGCTAGTTCCTCCTCCCTAACACACCAACCTTCAACCCCCCCCCCCCCCCCACTCCACAGCCCTGCTCTGAACTGCTTCCTACGTGATATGCAACAATTACCCTTTATATCTGAATTACCCTCGTATATCTGGATCTTGCAAATGAAGCAAAATTTTGACGAGATTTGTTGGAATGAATTTTGGGGACAAGAAAATGGGTTAATCTTCAAGACATTTCATTGTCATAGGTTTTGAAAGCTTGCGAATGCTTGAGAATGTCATAAATATGCACCACTGGATCAAAATTAGCTCAAATTGTCTACTAAACAGTCCAAATTGCTCAAGTACATTGGATTAAAAAGGGTATTCATGTCTATTACAAAAAACATGACAGCTGAAGTTTTATGATGGCATACAAAGAGAAATAATGTCTATGAAATTAATAAGCAACTATTTAAATATTCTCTTTGAGGACTGCGAATGATATAGAGTTAAAAAAATGCAAAAAAAAATGTTTATAAAGTCTAAATCCTGTTCAGCACAGCTATGTCATCAATGCATAAAGCTTAAATACTGAAGAAACTGCACAATCATACTATGGCACACACACTAGAAATCCACACACAAACCATGCTGTCATAAGTATTGATTAAAGTAACACTTAACAATAGTGTTGGAACACTCTAAGACGATGTGCAGTAGCCCTGTGGTGAGCTCTAACACCCAGTATTCTGTTCTGCCTCTTGCACCACCAATGCACACACAGTTGGGTGAAGATGTTTAATATGCCATCTTTCATGGATGACGCATGATCCACATGTACATCTCCAATTCAGTTAAAGTCTACATTTTCATGCATAATCTCTGTTGCACAGTGCCTCACACTAGGCAGGTGGCTGCTGGTATTGAGCATTTCTTCCACAACTGTGCTACCAAGAGCTACAGTTCTACAGAAATCTCAGATGAATATGTCATAATTGTAGCTCCTTCGTCATACTTTTGGAAATATACAGGGTGTTAGGGGTATGAGTACGTAGATTTCGTGTGCTGGGAGATCCAAATATCACTAATAATAAAGTCCAATAACAACTCCATCTATCTTGAAAGATAAAGGAGATAATCGAACATTACTGAATACATTATCTGCACAGTCTGGCAACACAGGCCGAAAGTTTTGTTTTGGTTTGCGACCAGGCATGCATTCACACCTGCAACGGGTGAAGGTCTAAACTAGGCTAGCACTTGAAATCCGGTTCGCCACGTGCATTGTGTTTCTTGTCAGCTAATGCCAGTAAAGAGGGATGGAATGGTTTGCTTTTAAGCAATTCAATCGTATTCACGAGAACTAAACTAAAAGCTACGTAAGAGGCTACGCATAAGATGTAGTCATATGATCAAAGATAGCAACTTCAAATGTTAAGTATGAAAATACCTCATTCATGTACTTGTGTAATTAAGTAACAGCCACCTTTTGCTTAACAGGAAAATCTATTATAAAGAACACAACTTTGGGGCCAGAACAGCCTAGATGGCCTAAGACGTGAAGAAGAAGAAGAAGAAGAAGAAGAAGAAGAAGAAGAAGAAGAAGAAGAAGAAGAAGAAGCAGAAGAAAATCATTAATGGTCAATAACTGCAAACTCAACAAGATGTCTTTTACAGTAGATGTTCAAAATGTGCTCCGTGAGAATCTATGCAGGCATCGCATCTTCTTAGCCAATTTTGCCCTGCCCTCGTTAGAGCTTCTGTGTTTTGCTCAATCTCTAGGGCTGCTTCAAACATACGTGTGCGAAGATCATCAAACATTGCGCTTCACGTGTGTTGCAATCGGTTTTGCCCTAAGCAAGAAGCATATCTAGATACTCTTGATTTGTAAAGACTGCCATAGTTCTGAATGCATTTAATGCACCTGAAGCATTGTCAACATTTCCTTACCTTCCACTCTTCTCACGCGCTAATGTTGCGGGGTTGCCAAGCGTATGCCCACGACTTTATTCCAATAGACACACTGGAATCCAGTCCTTTCATATCATTTTGTGGCTAAATGAATCATTTTAGCGGCATATGGTAAAGACATAAATAACGCATCTTTTGTAGCTCTACCTCACTGTTCTAATTGCAGAAGTAAATGATAACGGAGTGGTGACGTATTCGCACTCACACTTTTGACCAGTTTTAATTTTTATTTATGAAACCCTGCACAATAGAGGAAAATGGTACAGGAACTTATGTTTCAGTTTAACGTCAGGAAGTTGCCTTTGAAGTCTGCATACTCATACCCCTAACACCTTGTATACCCAAGTGCCTATTCTCCATCGTGTCAGTTGTGAGTGCAATCTGACATTTGCTGCAGGGGTTATGGTGAAGAAATCTGTTGGCAATGTATCCCAAAACCTTCATGTTCGAAAATGACTCGACCACATCAGCCATTAACTGGGATTTGGAGGATCCTGCTGCAAAGCAGGACTTGAGCAGATTCACACACAGACCGGTACCTACACAAGCTCTCCAACTACCATCCTGGCCAAAAAAGGGTTGTCATAAAAACGCTAGTAGATCGTGCTAACCGCATCTGCCAACCATACCTACTCAACCTGGAACTTTCTCACATTAACAGTGCATTGCAGGCCAACGGTTACACCAGCCAGGAAGTTAAACATGCCATACGCCCTAGAAAGTAGCCCCTGCCAACGCCGGAACAAATTGACCTGAAAAAGAAGAATAAAGTATATCTGCTGTTCATCAAAAGTGTCACCGATCGCATTGGGAAAGTTCTCAAAAAACACGACATCCAGGCCATCTACAAACCCACACAGCAAATACGGAACATGCTACGTTCAACAAAAGATCCAAAAGAACCACTCTTGTTGGCGGGTGTTTACCAAATTCACTGCTCATGTGGCTCTGTGTATATAGGGACCACTCAACGTACGGTAAACACACGCATTACGGAACACAAGAGGTGCTGCTGTTTGGGACAAACCGAAAAGTCTGCAGTCGCAGAACACATATTACTAGCGCCAGGGGAACACATTATACAGTATTCAGACACAGCAGTCCTATCTTCTACAGTACATTATTACACCCATTTAAGTCGAGAAGCTATAGAGATCTACAAACATAACAACAACTTCAATAGGAAGGAAGAAACCAAATGCCTAAATAAAGCCTGGCATCCAGCATTACAAAAAGCACGCAGGAAACCTGACCGTCTACAAATCCAGGACCATACGCCGCCAACAGCCTCAACATCAAGCATAGACAATAGAAGCAGCAACCCTGCCCCCACAGCAGCCGTACCAATAAGCCAAGACCGGAGCAACCAGGAACTAGCTCCGCCCACCCGCGCCAAACGTATAAAGCCTGTAAAGCCAAAAGGCTCCATGTCAGTCATCGCCGAGACTAAGAGAGTGTTAAGGCAACGCCACTGAGGACGTTCGATGCAGCTTCGGACGAAACGTCTGGAAGGAGTTTCCTGACTAGACCATGGCCCACAAGTCCGGATAATCAGTTTCTATATATTGAGCAGATTCTGGTTCAGCAAAAACAAAGCTGTGAAGATTGCTTAAAACTTTTATCAGGATTTTCCTCCAATTCACAGTTGAAATCCCTGAAATCCCTAAAAGCTAGACCACTGACAATGGCTGTCTTAAGGGCTGCCAGAAACTGGACCACTGTTGGGTTCAATTTAATTTTATTCATCCGATTTAACATATACATGTTATGGATTCGTCCAGTATTTTAAAAGTTAAACAATAATTACTTAAAAAGTATACAATACATGAAGATAAAACTTATACATTGTTAATAAACACACGTGAATACTCTGAATATCCTTGAAAAACAGCAGTTGCAACCTTCAAGTTGATTACAGGACATGATTATCTGGAAAAATATTTAAACAGAATTGGGATATATTCTTCACCACTCTGCCCTCTATGTGATCTGCAAGAGGAAGTGGATCGAGACCACCTTCAAATATGCCCGGCCACTTCTAATGCACCAGTGAAAAATATTGGAGAGCAAGAGGATTAATGACTTCATTGTCAGAAATCCAGCATTAGCTAACAACTTTATTAATGTAAATACTCATCAGTTGAGTAATAACATTTTTCAATTAAAAATTGCTTGAGATGTTTTTTGAAACGGTGAATGGAATTTATATTTTTTATTTCAATAGGTAACAGCCCGGAAGATACTTCATTCTACAATAGGTAATTTGTTGTAAAATTTAATGCCTCCATAGTAAAAACTATTTTCAAACAATTTTTTGTTTTTGGGGTTGTATGTAATTTTGCTTTCTCTCTTGTGTTATGGGTTGTCATTTGAATTTGAATTTATTGAATACTAGAGCATATACATCTTGCGCTGCCCATGAACTTGAGCTCCCTGGCTCTTCTGTCTTTGGACAAGCCCTCTGAGGTTCTCTACATTTGACGTGTGCTATTTATTATTCAGCTATAATTTATTAGCCTTACTCAAACCTGTCTTTTGTCTTTTAATTCACTTATTTTCACCAAATTCTCCTTTTCCTTTTCCTAAGCTTATTATTACTTTAAATATCCCATTCCAATCTAAAATTTAATTTCCCCCTCTTTACTTGTTTCATGATAATTTACTAACAATTTCCTACACCACACGGGTTCACTTTCTTATCTCTTTCACTTCCACATTCTTTTCCTCACTTCACTTTCACTTATAATACCTACTTGGCTTTATCCCTAAACTTTTGTTTCCCTGCCTCCTTCCAACCCTGAACCATTTCACTTAGTCACTTTCTCTTCCATGTCGCGCTACACTGATCACCAAATTCCCCTCTTTTTTTGGCTTCCTATATATTAACACATGTTCATTATCCGAGGGTTGTCATTTGATCCACAACAAGATTGAAGGCAACCAAACATGTGCTCAATGGGATCCTGGTTGAGGGTTCTGGTTTCAAGAAAGGTAAAGCCCTTTTCCTTCAGCTTATGCCACATTTGCATACCATTCAAGGTGGCAATCCAGCCAGGTGGACTGAATACTTTGACAGAAGCTGCTGGAATCCTAACTTTCACTGCTGTCAGCAATCTTTTCAGAAACTGTAAACCATCAACTTTGGCAACAACTTGATTGCAAAACTGAAGGTGCAAATCTTCTCTGCTGCTCACATCCACATGACATCTTAGGTTTCCTGGACCTCTCCTTTGATCTCCCATTGCAGCTATCCAAGAGCTTGCTCATGAAAGAACAAAGCACTGAAGTTCCAACGGCAGAGGGTCTTGGTGTTTTGCCTAAGAAATACAACAACCTGTTACAAAAATGTATTAACACCCCAATAAGTCAATCTTTAGCTCAGCTGACATACTATTAGCATATTTTCACCCACCTATTGCAGAAAAATTGAAGTGAGGATAACAACATTCGTTAATTGTTAAAATTATGTTTCACAAATGAAATAAGCTGTCCCCTCTTATGAGAGCAACATTAGAACACAAAGTGAATAACAAAATGCTTAAAACAAATTTTCTGATTTAGAATTTTTATTTTATCATATTGTTTATTACTACATGTTTCAAAGGATCTTATCAAATGAGATTATGTCTATTTTTGAGTGCCATGAGACTGTCAAAGAATGAGATGCTTGCAGTATGGTCATATTGTTTCTCACTAATGGGAAGTGCCATGACATATTTATATGGGTCTTAATGTTTACAATTCAAAGTTTAAATGTCTCAGTAGTTGCTTAAGTTTCAATAGAGCAGGCATAAATTTGTGCAATGGCTTTACATGTTGAACTTTGTGGCTAGTCAAAGAGGCAGGTATTGCAAAGCCAGGCTTGAAATATTATTGTTAGGGATATCCATTTTTTAAAATAAGCAGCAAAGAAAGAGAGAAATCAATTTGATTTAAAAAATGCTCAATTTACTTTTAAAATGTGTGTTGTAGGCAAAGAAGTGAGGTACTTGTATTACCTTGCATTTGACATTGTGCAAGTGAGAGAAAATGAAGGAGGGAGGCTAACGAAGTGGCAACACATAGTAACAGCACCTGACCTGCTAGAGTACAAAACTCTTCCATTTGAAAGGTGCTGCATAGCATACCACAGATGTATTACATGTATAATTGTGTGGCAGTGGTACAGGCAGGATTTCCTATTTTTGGGTAAGGGAGGATATCAGCAATGGGTTTTACTACTTTTTTACTGCTATTTTTATTTTGGCTCTCCTTTTGTGATAATAGTGGTCCTGAGGCAACATTGGTGAGTATGAAGAGTTCAATTATCACTGCAATAATTTTCTCTTTCTATTTATTAGGTATTTGGACATAAACAAGCAATAAATATACAAATATTGTTAAGATGCTTAGTTATCCTTCTACAGCAGATTATTTAATTTAATAGTTTATTTGCTTGAAGATGCTTCAACTCCTATAAAATTTAACAGACTTACACAATTATCTACTGAGGGAAACTTGACTACTACAGCAATAGTGTAACGGATGCAATAAAGGTCTGTTATAACTCATATGGATGATAACACCTGATATTATTTATTTGCATAAAGCTGTTAACCATTAGTTAGGAGCAGCATTTTTAGTATTAGGACCTACCATTAGCAACAAGGGAGTAAATGGCACCTGCCATTTTCAGGCTGTACACCTGTGCTGCCAATTTGACCATTTCTGAAGCTCTTTTAGGTTCTAAGTGCTGTCATGTGACAGTATGTAGAAGTCTAAAGAGGCTAAGCTCATCAAGCACAAAAGCATCTTAAATCTCTCTCCAAGATGCTTTCAGTGGTACCATTGGCTCACCTCCAATCTCCTCATACAGCAGCACATCAGACTCCAGAAGCCTGTTTCTTACGCATGGTGGGGTGGATCAAAGTGTCAACCACCTCCTGTCCTCTGTATGAAAAGACTGGATTCTGAAAAGAACTGCCCAAAGCTTTCACTGCTTTTAGATTGTTTATGCCCATGTCAGACTGTGGTCACAACTTGCAAGCCAAGCATTAATTAAAGCCTCGAGTGCTTCTTTTAAGATCTCAGCCAGATCTTCAGCTTTTACTGGACCTTTACTGAAGTAGAATGCAACAGGCTGTATCCATTTTTTATGCAGGCCCTGGACCACAAATACAAATGCATGGTTTGCTACCACATTGGAAACACCCGCAATGCCCTTGTCTTCATAGCCCATTATCCTGTCTGACTTAGAGCTATAATCTACATGTTTCCTAATGGACACCTCATCAAACATTAGGGAACATACACAGTTTAGCTCTTCAAAATGAGACACAGTCTGATGTAGAATACTGAACATATGATTACTTATGCCAGAGAAGAAAGGAGTACATTATAGCATGGTGCATATGGATCTTTTTGAAGACAGGAAATAAGGCTCTAAGAGCATTATAGTCCTTAGGGGAACATTTGTAAAGGACTAGGGCTTGTGATTTGTCTTTAGTCCACCTGCGACCTTTTGGTAAATGCTTTGCATTTCTCATCTGTGCAGCAAAAAGCTTTGCAGAAGTTGCAGATGTGGACTTTGAAAGAAACTCTAATATTCTAAACTCTGTGTTTTTAACCTATTGTAGAGCTCTTTCAAAGTCAATGTCTGGTTACGAAACTTCCTTTTCGAATTCCAATAGTGTTTCCTTAGTTTTGTTAATCTGCTGAAAAGAAATGTTTTTTCTTGGAGTCAACTCCTGCCTAGACACCTGAATTTCTGCTAAAGTTGCACTTCTCCTTTTTGACTGATACCTATGTGTTTACAGGTGTACTAACTGCAGGTACAGCTGTAAGTACACCTTCACAGATAGAAAAATCAAGTGGTGTAGCCAAAGCAACTGAGGCAGCATTAGAAGACTGCTGGGACTGAAAAAGATGGACAGCACTACAAGGTCTGGTGTAAGTTATTAGGGATGTAGTTGAACAGGATGCATAAACATCGACACAGTCACTATTCACATTGCTTACTTCAGCTGAAGCAGCAAGAGTAGCCAAGACTGGCCCTGGAGATGCAGGCAGTGCACCATGCCTCAATACTTGACGCAGTTCATCCTGGAACTGGTGAGATTCAAAATGACACCACCCTCCTCTGATTTTCCTGCAGGTTTAGGTCTCTGCAGAATTGTGCCCATATGGAATACCTGAAATTAAATGTAAATAAGCTTCTAAAAGCACAAAACAATAATGTTTGTAATATCAGCTATAAATACACTTTACCATGATTTTTTTTCTCTCCTAGGGATGATAATTCTGGACGTGTGAAAGTTTACAACCTCAACACATATCACACTATTTTTAATTACAAATTAGAAGTCTGCTTGCACCACATGTGCAAGCAAGCAAACAGGCATGTACACACACACCAGTACCGAGTGGGTAGTAATCCATTAATACAAACATAACATGCTGCAGAGCAAAATTAATTACTCTGCACCGAGCTATGTAGTCCCTATATCTGAAAACCATGTGCAATGGGCAGTGGACATGCACAGTTAAGGCTTACTACTGGTATAAAGAGCACCCTTAATCTTATGTTAAGGGACTGAGAAACTTCAAAGAAAACTGGAAACAGATAAGTGAAAAAAACTCATGGTACAGTGGAATTTAAGGGCCCCTAGGTCATTTGGGCAAAATACTCATGGTGATAATGAAGGCACATTCAATGTGTTCTGCAATGATTTGGAATCACTAAAGGTGCATTCAAACACAACAGAGATAAAAGTTGCCATTAAGTTTGTAATATTAATAAGTTTGGTGCAAAACTTGGGAATATATTTTATGACAATAATGTATATCAAATGTTGGAATGGGCAGTATAGCATTACATTTCACACAAAAATATCTCAAGATGTTTTACTATTAATGCTTTCAGTGAATCTGTAGCACACAACCCAGCACAATATACAACTATTTATAAGCAGATGGCCTAGTCTCTTTTCTATCAACACAGATATCTGTGGTCAACTGAACAGTAAGTGAAATTTTAAACCATTGTAGTTTAAGAGTGACATGGCCTTAAGTCAAAGAATATAAAAAGAATATACAAACAATTTGATGAAAAGGTTGCAAATCAACATAACAGTTCCCAAATATTATCATGCACTATCTTGCACAAAAGTAAACACCCAACTTCAGTGAGACCTGCGTAATGGGTCACCTAATTCTCAGGTGCTCCTAAATAGATGGTATGAGAATGAAATTTGTCATATATGTATGCTTACTTTGCTGTTCAGAGGGGATGGCAGCCATTGGCTCACCTTGAAACTTTGAAAAGCAATATTTGAGCAATCAGTCTAAATTAAAGCGTAAATATTGCAAATTCAACGTTACGTCTGCAGAAAATATGTAACTATCGGGTTATGATTAAATAGTGAACCAGAGGTAAAAAATTATGCCAGTGTTGAGCTCTTTTTTTTTTTTGTTCCATTTATATCCCGCCTTTAACTGCAGAGGTCATATCGGCAGCCTTGCCTATTGACAGATGGTGTTACATGTTTAATGGTGGGTTTTTTGATTTTTTGGGGTTTTTATACTTTGAATTCACACTTTCATTCATACTTCCAGACTCAGGGAAGGATGAGGAATGATCTTGGCTGGAGAAAAATTCCTACCCCCCCCTGCCGGGAATCGAACCTGGACCAATAGTACAGCAGGCAGGTGCTCTACCAACTGCGCCACGGGGCCAGCCTTGTTGAGCTCTTTGTTTACCAAAGTAAGCTTAATAATCCACACTCAATTCCCGTACTCAGAGTTAGCTGAGAGTGTTAAAACGAGTTAACGCGGACCAAGAGTGGTTCTGTGAACCTGGATTGAATCCTACGGACTGCCGAATCCCCTCTCCCCCTCCTTCCTTTCTATCTTAACGGGAAGATCATCATTTATGTAACCTGCGCCAAATATAAAAATATTGCCATGACTATCCTACAATGGAAAATATGTGGAATAACCAGAGCTAGAACTTTTGCTCAATAAAAATTAGCCTTTGGTCGCATCTTTGCAAGAGGCTAAGAAGCATCCACAAGACGTTTTACAACTAAGACGATACACCCGAGTATGGTGTGATGTTACACCAAAAGAGGGGATTCTGGCACATGGCGGTGCTATGACGCTTGTCAGAGAAGAGTATATATATAATATCTACTCTTAGGGTCAGACATACAATCAGTCGTCGTAAGGATTCCACTGCCAACCATCCAGTTTACCATTTGTAACATATATTTGCCTATGTCCTAGGACTCTTCTCTCATTGATTTAGAAGATCTAATTTCCCAGTTACCAACACTGTTTCTGGTGGTGGGAGACTTCAATGCGCACTGCCCACTTTGGGGTTCAAGTCGTGCTTGTAAGATAGGCCAACTCATTGCTGATTTCATGGACAATTACAACCTAGCTCTCCTCAACACCGGAGAGCCTACATTTCTTTCAGACTCCTTCAATAGTTGATCTTGAAATTTGTTCACCACAGTTGGAACTTTCCTTACAATGGAACATCATGTATGACTTACACTCTAGCGACCAATTTTCATGTCTTATTAGTCTCTTAATGCAAGATACATGTTGCCTACGTATGCCTACATGGTGCTTACACCATGCCAACTGGAACCTTTAAATCCAGTTGGCTGTGTTTAATTACGAGCACGACTCAGTGAATGATTTAGCACAGCATCTCAGAAGGGGATTCTTTTGGCTGCTGAGTAATCTGTTCTGATATCAAATTCCCACCCCCATCAATTTCCTGCCCCTCGATAGACAGATGAATGGCGGAATGCCATTTGTGCTCAAAAGCGTACTCTTAGGACTTTTCAATGTCACCCTATACTGGATAACCTAATTCAACAGAACAAAATGTGTGCTAGGTCCACACAAACTATTGAGGATAGCAAGAAAGCATCATGGAGCAAGTTCATTTAACCGACATATACCTTTCTCAGTTGTATGGGATAAGTTAATGTGTGTATCTGGTAAATCGACCCACATGCCAATTGCGGTCCTTAAAACAGCTACAAGCACTGTTGTTGATTTATTTGATTGGCCAACACCCTTGGCAGTGCTTTTGTGCAAGTGTCTAACTTAGATAACTATTCCATTGAGTTCCTTCCAATTAAGACTCAGGTGAAACCTCAAGGCTTCGCATTTCGTTCTAGAAGCGTAGAAGATTAAAATCGCCTTTTCACGTTCTCCTTCATCTTTGAGATTATTCACACTGGGACCTGACAGTATTCACATATAAATGTTACAACAGCTCTCTAGTAAAGGAAAGACATTCCTGCTCTAGGTCTCTAATTGTGTTTGGATTGACAGTAATGTTCCAGAAAAGTGGCAGGAGGCCTTCGGGGTACTCATTTTGAAAGCTGCGTTAAATTCAACAGGATGATTTAATATTTTTTAATTAGTGAACAAGAAATTCTAAATTCATAGTTCCTGAAGCTCTCCTGGTTATAAATATGGTCCAAGAGTATTTTGGAAAGTGAAAGATGTGGAAAAAAAGGAACTGAGAAAAATGGTCCAAAATGATCCAAGACTGATGAAAGGAAGTGGAAGGAGAAAAAGAGAGAAGCACAAATAAGTAAAATGACCTTGCCTCACAAATATGGAAGCTACAAATCTCAGACGTTGGGTAAAGCATTTAGGAAGGTGAAGAAACGCATTGCCAAAGAGCCCAAGGAAGAAAACAGCAGTGGTAAAGAAACTCATTTATGATGTATTTCCACTTTTGAACATACCCCTTAACCAGAGGACCGATTAAACAGTCTGAAATGCAGTTAGATCCAAAAGAATCATAATAAAATCAGCATAAGTTTTCTGTAAGTGCACTAATAAATTAGCACTAATATAAATGTTCTTCATTTGTCCAGCAAAGATATTGGTGACAGTAAACAGGCACAGTCTGATGGATAGCAGAAAGTGTAACCAATACAGAGACTGCACTCGAAGCATTACTTCGAAGGTTTGTCAGAGAATAGCATTTATGTCGGATGTACAAGTGACTCAACAAAAGTGACTTTTCATTCGTTCGAGAGATGTATACTCAAATGCTGGCAGTTAAGATTTGAGTTCTAAGTCTAAGTACAGCAGAAGTTCAGCTCAAGCTCAGAAGTATTGGAGCATGAGAGTGACAAGCAAACCACTCATAATTTTAAAAAGGTACATTTGTATTGGTTGAGTCTGACAGTTCAAAAGTATCAAACAAAAAAAAATGTGAACTATCACTATGTAGCCCTGACTCAGTAAAATGTTGACGAAGATTTAGATGTTGAAGTAATGTGTTTAAGAATATATAATAAAGGAAAAGGTAAGACTTTCATAGCTAATGAAAGGGATGTTCCAGATGTAAAACTCCCATAAATACTACAGATTCTGTCTTCTCCAAAGCTGAAACACAGAGCCAGAGTATATTTTGAAGTCTCAAAAGCAGTTCCTATTTTTGAAAAACCATAAAAAGCATGTTATTAATGGATCTTTCTAGTCTACTAAGGATTGATATCATTTTTATATTTAGAAATATTTACAGTACACAGTAGTTATACCTTTTTCAGTATATATATGTTACAAATTCTTGTATAAGTTTGATAGGTGGATAAACAAGAATAAAATATGTAACTTGATCTTGATATAAGTAATTGTAAGGGAAAAAAAAAAGGTTTTTTATAAAATAGATACATTTTGCAAGAAGTTTGCTTTCTTCTTTTTAGAGCAATTAAATAAAAGCTTGTTTTTAAAATTTTTTTACTATTGATTTTTAAACTAAAGACTAAAAATATTTTTTATTTTATTTGTATTCTTCTCAGCAAGCCCTTTCATTTGATACCCATTTCACGGGAGTACATAAAATATAACTAGACTGCCATTGTGGATGATCTGCCATATTGGATTGAGAATGACATATAGCTAACCATGCACTGTCATCCAAACTAAACATGTATGCAAAATTTCAGCACAATTGGTTGAGGATAACTGCTTTGAAATTCAGTTGCAAAATTTGGCCCAAACAAACAAACACACACTGTGAGTTGAATAAAAGCTTGTAAAATTAAATTTTGAGCTAATTAAAGTAAGTAAGACAGCAGTTATCTGTTTTCCTAAAACTGTTCCACAAATACATGTGATAAGTAGGCTTTGGACACAGTTGCTGTTTTGTTGCACTTGGCTGGAAAATGGCTACGTATGCACAGGGTTTCACTGCTACCTTCCCCTCCCCAAGCAACGCCTGCCGTTCACCCTAAGCACTTGCTTGTAAACAATGTACCGGTCAGTATACCAGAAGTGCACCTACCCTAAATGCATGTCCGAAGCCTAGTGATAAGAGATGGCCAATTAAAACACTAAACTGTTAGTGATTTTGCACAGTTTAACACAAGTGTAACATACACTATCTGATCAAAAGTATCCAGACACCCCTATTTAATACAGAATTGAATCCTTGATGTCGCAAGAGGTGGACCTGCCACTACAAAAGATGGCAGGGGGTATTGTATTGTCAGTAGATAAGTAGTAACATAATGGGTAAGTCAAGAGAGCTCAGTGACTAAACGTGGACAAATCGGTTGTCACCTGAGTAACAAATCCATCAGGGATATTTCAACTCTTCTAAAGCTATCCAAATCAACTATTGATGATGTGATTGTGAAGTGGAAATGTGAAGGAACAACCATAGCTTAATAATGACCAGGCAGACATGTAATGACAGACAAGGATCGTCAAACTTTGTCGAAGGTGGTTATAAACAATCACAAGAAATCAATGGAAGGAATAACACGCGAGTTCCATAGTGCCACCAGAAGTCCTGCTAGCACACAATGACGGTGTGTCAGGAGTTAAAAGGAGTGGGGTACTATGATCGAGCTGCTGCTCATAAGCCAAACATTTCGGTAGTCAATACTAAGCAATGCTTGAGGTGGTGTAAAGAGCACTACCACTGGACAGCAGAGGACTGAAAATGAGTGATTTGGAGTGATAAATCATGCTATACCCTATGGCAGTCTGATGGAAGGGTTTGGGTTTGGCAAATGCCATTCTTGATGAGTACTAACAGTGAAGTACGGAGGAGGTAGTGTTATGATACAAGGGTACTTTTCGTGGTTAACCACTTGAGCGATAGCCATTTAAACGCTGCACGGCCAGTAATGGATACCCAATACACAATTCAAGGCATTTAAATTGTTAAATGTAAGTAAATATGCTTCGTACATAAACATTCGTATCTTTGGTATCTATTAAGTTATTTTAATGAAACAAAAACTGGCTTAAAGCTCATTAAAGGCACTACACATCTATTGTAGAAATAAAGAGAGACTGTATCAACAAAATGTTTAAATATCACTAATCTTTTCTCTGTAGCAAAAGTCATTCTGTACAAGAGGTGGAATCAGGAACTGAAAAATTCAATGCTATAGCCGGGATATGAACCACAGATCTTCTGCTTATCGAGCAGCAGCTTTAACCACTAAGCTACCACGGCCAACTTGCCAGTACAACATTAAATTCTCCAGCTGATTCACACTTTTTCCCGGTTAGACCACAAGGGAATCTCACACCAGAGATAAATACTACAAAGGTATTCATTCTGTACGTCGAATGCACCTAATTTGTGAGTCAGGCTTGTGTTATGTGTGTACAAATGTATTTACGTATAGCTAGCTAAGCACAATGTTCTCGGCTTCAATGCTTTATTATTCTGTTTATTGCTACGACGCAATCATAGTGTCTTGTCAACACCTGAGCTGAAAAGAAATCAAACCACTCTGTCAGTGTTTCTTAGAATAACGACACAGCTGAGATTTATGGTACAGCCGTGTAGCTACAGGGTTCACAGTTTTTTGTTTTAGCTATCAGAAAAGCACATTTGAAAATATTATATCTCAGTTCTAACCATGGCTTCGACTAGCAATGCAGCTAACAGATTAGCTGGTGTAGGCAATGTCCAGGCTTCAGAAATTACTTCAGATAATGTGAACGACGTTTTACTATATGACAGTGACTTTGATATTGACGGTGAGTTTTCAGATTTTGAGTGAGTGAGTGAGTGAGTGTGTCGGGTTTAAGGGCCCGTCGACAACTTGGTCATTAGGGCCCCGAGTCCAGAAGTAAAATTACATACCGTCAAGTGTTAAAACATCTCCCATTAAAAACTAAAAATCTACGGTTAAAATAGATAAAAAAACCTCTAAACAACTATTAAAACGTTTCAATTAAAATGCTAAAAACAGAAACTTAAAATTGCTACAAAGTAAAAAACACTAAAACGTTAAAAAACCCAAAAATACGGCCATCTAAAAGGCTAAAATCTCTAAAATAAAATATCCTTACACTTGCTTCATAAAATCAATTCTGGAACAAAACCGCAGCACTGTATTTACAGATACTGGGTCGTTGCCTAAAACTGACGACAGTGTAAGGCCCAGGCCAACAGACTGGCGCTCACGAGCGTATCGCGGACAATCAAGAAGGACATGTGCGACGGAGATTGGAATATTACACGTCGTACAGACAGGCTCCGGATCACCACGCAAAAGGTGTCCATGCGTGGCTCGGGTATGGCCTATCCTCAGGCGGGTTAAAACCACTTCTTCCCGCCTGGAATTCCTGCAGCTGGTATGCCAGGGTTGTACCGTGTCCTTGATAGTCCGTAATTGAGTGCCAGATAACGCTTCCCAAGATTCCTGCCAGAGAGCAAATAGATGGCGACGGAAATATTTCTGCACATCTATATAGGGGAGCGTACGGGTGGAATACTCCGGAAGGCGACATGCAGACTTTGCAGCCGCATCCGCCGCCTCGTTACCCGAAATACCCACATGGCCTGGGATCCACGTAAAAACAAACTGGTATCCGCGAGACAGTAGCTGAGAAATCAACGTCTGGATTTTAACAACCAATGCCGAGGTGCCGATAAACTGTTGCAGGGCCTGGAGAGCGCTAAAAGAATCGGAACAAACTATAAAACTTCCAGGACCTGAACTGGAGATAAAAAGGAGGAAATAAAATATGGCAAACAACTCCGCGGTAAATACTGAACTGGCGTCCGGTAGGCGGTACGTATGAGCGTCACCGTTGTATATAAAGGCGCAACCCGTCGAACTACCCATCTGGGACCCATCGGTAAATACCGGACAGGAAGTCCGGTATCGCCCCAGTAGTTCCGTGAATAGTTGGCGAAACACGGAATGAGGGGTAGCTATCTTAACACAGCCCGACAACTCCAGGTCAAAGCGTGCGCGCTGGAGTTGCCAGGGAGGACATCGGCCACGTGAATGCCGCTCTACGGCTGGCAGTCGAAGGGCGTGTGCAGCAAGCAGTTCACGAAACCGGATACCACTTGGACGGGAGATAGTTGTATTTCGCATATAACGGTGCGCGAGGTCTGGACGCAACACGGGTGGAAACGAAGGGTGACCTGGATGGGCGGCCAGCCTTGCCACGTAAGAACAAAGTAATAAAGAGCGTCGAACAGACAGTGGAGGTTCGCCAGAATCAGCATACAGACAATCGATTCTGCTGGTGCGGAAAGCCCCAGTAGCGAGACGGATACCAGTGTGATGTACTGTGTCTAAAAGCCGGAGTTTAGACGCAGACGCCGCGCCATAAATAAAACAGCCGTAGTCTAATTTGGACCGGACCAGAGAGCCATACAACCTCAACATGACGGTGCGATCGCCTCCCCAAGATGCCCCAGATAAGACCCTGAGTACCCGAAGCGAACGATCGCAGGAAGCACGAAGATAGCGGATATGGTGCTCCCATGTGAGTTTACTGTCGAGGTGTAGGCCCAAGAACTTAAGGTGCGGTACAAAAGGAAGACGTGTGTCGCGGAGATTTAGATCAGGAGGAGGGTGTACTCCTCGCAGTCGGTGAAAGTGTAGACACTGTGTTTTCGTAGGGGACAGCCGAAAGCCCGTGCGTAATGCCCACTCGGCGATGGAGGTTATGGCCAGCTGCAGTTGACGCTCGATGTGCTCCAAACTATAAGAGCGATAGTAGATCGCAAAGTCGTCAACATACAGCGACATCGGGATACCGCTACGAACAACACTAGTGATGCCATTAATGGCAACTGCGAAAAGTGTGACACTGAGGATGGATCCCTGGGGTACACCATTCTCCTGGATCTTCTCTTGAGACAGCGTGTTGCCTATACGGACACGAAAACGGCGAATGAGTAAAAAGTTAAAAAGGAAAACGGCTAAGTGACCGCGCAAACCATAACCTTGTAGAGTACGGAGAATGCCATAGCGCCAAGTAGTATCGTAGGCCTTCTCCAGATCAAAGAAGACACCCACGACATGCTGCTTCAGGAGAAACGCATTCTGTATGTATGCCTCCATGCGCGTCAGGTTGTCGACACTGGAGCGATAGCGACGAAATCCGCACTGAACATTGCTCAGCAGGTTATTCGTCTCTAGCCACCACACTAAGCGAGTGTTAATCATCCGTTCCAGGGTCTTGCAGACGACACTCGTCAGGCAGATAGGGCGGTAGCTAGAGGGAAGTGTCCGGTCTTTTCCTGGTCGAGGGATAGGGATGACAATGCCCTCTCGCCAGGAAGACGGAAAAACCTGCTGATGCCAGATGCGGTTATACATGCTCAACATGAAGGAAAGAGCTGCAGGTGGAAGATGAAGCAGCATTTGGCGGTGGATGTCATCAGGACCGGGAGAAGAATTCTTTGCTAGGGACAAGGAATGCGCTAGCTCCGCCTCGGTAAATGGTGCATTGTACGGTTCACTTTGGGCACTGTTAAAACTAAGGCCTATCTGCTCCGCAGATTCCTTGATAGCTAAAAACGCTCTATCATAGCTTTGGGTTTGGCTAGTACAGGCAAAACACTCGGCAAGGGCGTCGGCGATGTCCTGCTCGCTGGTGTAACGGGAGCCCTGTACGGCAAGGCCGGGGATCATCGTCCGGCGACACTTGCCGTACATTCGCCGAACAGCAGTCCACACCTTTTGCGCCGAACTTCGACGGGAAAGAGAAGATACATACTTTTCCCACGATTTGCGTTTTGCGTCTCGAAGTATAAATCTTGCCCTAGCACGAGCACGCTTAAAAGCGACAAAGTTCGCCTGCGTAGGATGTAATGTAAAGATACGCAATGCACGCTTGCTAGTAGGCATTCCTCGGACCACCAAGGCACAGGAACGTGACGAGGTGTAGTGGAACCACGAGGAATGCTGGAATCCGCTGCACGAAGGATAGAGTAAGTAAAATACTCCACCATGTCGTCAATGGTGGTAAAACCATCGTCGGTTAGGTGAATGAGGGAACGAAACTTCCCCCAGTCAGCCTTGGAAATAATCCAGTGAGGAAAGCGTGTTGGCACAGAATTGTGGCCCGATAGGTGAATGCTAATGGGGTAATGATCACTGCCAAATAAGTCGGAAAGTACCGACCAGTCGAGTAGAGGTACCAGTGACGGACTGCTAAATGAAACGTCAAGTGCGGAGTGTGTACCATAGGCAGATGATAAGTAAGTAGGCACGCCAGTGTTTAATATGACTAGGCCGGACATATGGCAAACGTCTGCTACAAGGCACCCACGGGCATCGTCAATGTCGGAGCCCCAATGAGAGTGCTTGGCATTCAGATCGCCGAGAAAGATGAGCGGTGGCGGAATCTGTGCCAAGAGAGCCCGAAGATCGTTCGTGTGTACGACACTGACCGGTGGCAGATAGACATTGCAAAGGGAGAAACAGAGGCTCTGCAGCTGCACACGCACCGCTACAGCTTGTAGCGGCGTGTTGAGTGGCACACTGGTGGCAGAGATATCATGCGCCACCAGGATAGCAACACCCCCGCTGGCTCGCCTATCAGCTGCAGAGTCATGTCTAAATGCCGAAAAACCACGAAGTTGTAATGCGTGGTTAGGGTGCAAGTGCGTTTCTTGTAGACAGACGATTGATGGAGACCGTTGCGAAACGAGATGCTGTACGTCCGGAACACGTGCCCGGAACCCATTAACATTCCACTGGATTATTTCCATGGTAAAGAAGAATTAGGGATTCGTCTTCATCTTTTTCTTTTTCATCTTTACCTTAACCGACTTCGGACGGGGTAGGTTAAATTCGCCATCGTCTGGTGACTCCGCCGACGTCCGGGAGTCTGAAGATCCCCGGCGGCTCGCTGAACGAGAGCGGGAGCGGGACTTCATGGACGATGTGCGACTGCTGGCGCGACCAGAAGGCCTAGAATAATGGCTGTCAACAGGCTGGCTGCGGCTAGTTGTCTTGTGAGCTGGTGTCTGCACGGCTATAGATGTAGTAGCAGGTGCAGCTGTGGCACGAGACAGTGAAGGGGTATTCGCAGGTAGGTCAGTCTGTGTAGAAGCATCTGACACAGGAACGTGCTGGATCGCTACGCTGCTGGCAGGAGCGCGTCGGGCAGCCAAGGCATAACCTGTGGTGGTAGCAGGTTTCAGCTGCTCAAAGCGACGACGCGCTTCTGGAAACGTGAGATGTTCTTTCACGCGCAATTCTTGTATACACTTCTCATCCAAGAACTTCGCACACTGACGCGAGCTGGATGGATGCTTCCCTTCACAGTTCACACAGAGGGGATCCCGTGTACATGTCGGGTCCTCATGGGCTGCTAAACCACAGCGCTCACATATAGCAGGATTATTACACAGGGTCTTAGTATGGCCGAACCGTTGGCACCTAAAACAACGCATGGGGTTCGGCACATACTGGCGTACGGCGGCACGTTCGTAGCCACAAAAGATGTACTCGGGCAATTTAGTTCCTCTGAACGTCAGAAACACCGTACGCAAAGGCACATCCTTGCCATCCTGCTTTTTGGTAAGACGGTAAGCCTGACACACACGCTGGTCGGAGAGACAGGTGGTAATCTCATCGTTCGACAGATTGTCCAGACTGGAGGTGGTGACAACTCCCCTACATGTGTTGAGCGATTTGTGTGGGGCTACCCGAATTGGGTAGGAGCCCAACAAACTCGCCTTTAAAAGTTTCTGGGTCTGGTCTGCCGTGTTGGTTTCGATCAACAGCGTACCGTCTCGAACTCTGGTCGCGTTCTTAACCGGGCCACATATTCTATCGACTTCTCGTTTTATATAAAATGGGCTAAGGTCCTTTATCGTTTTCCCGTCACATGCCAAAGTCAAAACCAAGAAAGGGTCAAAGGAAGAGGGGTTGCGCGGAGACATGATTATTTGGACCCCCATCCGGAACTGTCGGCGTCAGCCTGCCATCCGGGGGTCAAAGGATAAAAGACACCAAAATCTCCACGGTCTGTGCCGCCATGGAGACCCCTCCATGACTGACCTCAAGGCGTACTTCAGAGGAGCTACCCTCCGATCTCCACTGCTTGTCCGCATGGGTAAACCGTTCACCACGTGACACCCCGGTTTTATGCCCCCACCACAGGAATAACCGCCTGTGGCTCCCCGCTTTAGCACACGCTGCCTCAACGGAGTCAGCGTGGATTCAGGGGACTTCGGGTTGATTACACCGGGGCTCCGTCAGCGGTAACACGTCCGGCCGGTGATACTAACCCGACGGCAGCGGCCGTCGGGAGATTAACACCGGCCGTGCCCTCAAGTAGCTACGTGGGTGTACATGACGTGTGGACGGGCTCCGCACCTAAGGCTACACATGGGGGCAGTGTGAAGGGTCCGCACAACCTTCGCGCCTGAGACCTCCGAAGAGCACACAAGTCGGGGGCCGCGCTGAAAACCGTGGGACAGGACCACGGAGATAGGAAAGATCCCTGCTGGTGAGACAGGAGTTATAAAACTAAGGCCTTACTAACTAATAATCGGAATAAACCTAGAAGAGGAAGAGGGTGATATAAAAAGCAACATAAAACGTCGTACGTGGCACAGTTAATGAAGGTGGAGGGGATGAAATGATTGTGCGCAGCTCGGGGCCCCGGGTGCGCCAAACCCGGACCTACCGTGGTAGGTTCCCCTGGGGGAGTTTGATTTCGGAGTCCTCTTCTCCTAGATGAGTTGTCGACCAAGACTACCGAGCCTCATCTACCCGTTTGGAATGTTCTTAGCTTCCCCTCACCTCTTGCCTACCAGTGGTCACAAAGACACACGTAGCAGGCCGTCTGGATCGGGTACTGAGCCCCTCCGCCACGGCAAGGCGACACTCCTTCGGAGGGGTCAGATTTTGAGGGTGACATCGAGGATATAGTTAGCAGTGAGGAAGAAAATGACTCTCTTCCTTCAGTTGTTTGTGAAGAAGCAACATTGTGGGGTAGTCAAAATGACTCCGAAACAACTAGACATCTTCACAAGCACAACCTCTGGTGTACAACCCCAGGCTCAGCTGACTTCTGACAGTCAACCAATTTACATTTTCACAAAATTTTTTACTTCTGACTTAGTGTCTCTCATTGTTACAAAACAAATGCATATGCGAGTAAGGTGAAGGGAGACCTGACTTCTAAAGGCAATTTAGGGCCTAAGAGTAGAATTCAGAAGTGGACAGAAGTAACACTGAATGAGATTTACAGGCTAATTGGTCTAATTATGCTCATGGATATTATTCATAAACCAATTTTAGACATGTACTGGTCTACAACTGACATACTAGCTACTCCATTTTTTGGGAAATGCATGTCAAATAATAGGTTTACTTCCATTTTGCAGTTCCTTCATTTCACCAGCACAGAAAATGTAAATGATACACTACACAAAATAAGGTAAGTTTTGGAATACATTATTTCAAAATTCAAAGAAAATTACGTGCCTGGTGATAAGGTCACTGTTGATGAAAGTTTGATGCTTTGGAAGTGCCGCTTAGGTTGCAAGCAATACATCAAAACAAAGAGGGCCAGCTTTGGCATAAAGAGTTTTGATCTTTATGAAAGTAAAATGGGATATCCTTACAATAGCTGCATTTATACTGGTCAAGGAACTGATAATACCAGAGACAACAATTTGGGGTTATCTGGCTCCATAGTAATGCACCTGATGGAACCATTCTTGGCCACAGTAGGACTGTATATTTAGATAATTGGTACAGCTCCCCTAAATTATACATGGCCTTATACAAAAAGAAAACAAATGCAATTGGAACAGTATGTTCAAATCGTATTGGTTTGCCGAAGAATATAAAGACTCTAAGGAGAGGAGAAATGCCAGTGCGTTAGCTCCCACCCTTGACCTACATTACTTGGCAAGATAGGAGGGTGGTTACAGCATTCTCCAATTGCAGTCCTAAGATTTTGATGATTGACACTGAAAAATAGACGCCCACACCAAAATGTCAATTTACAAGCCTGATGTTATCCAGGAATACAATATGCATATTGGTGGTGTAGATCTAGTACATCAGGTATTGCAATCACATCCCTCTTTACGAAAAACAGCTAAATGGTATAAAAAGGTATTTTTGCACCAGCTGGATATCACCATATACAATTGTTTAGTAATTTGGAGAACTCTAAACCCATGCAAGACGATGACCTACTTGGACTTCCGCATATCAATAGCTTGTAGTCTAATTGAGTGCTATAACATTCGGAGGCCTCTTCACACAGGGGGTAAGAAATCTACAACCCCTGCACCCCTCAGACTTGAAGGAAAACACTTTGCTTAAAGGATACCACAGACAGCAAAAAAGTCGCATCCATTTCAAAGGTGTCTGGTGTGCTGCAAAAAAGGAGTTCGTAAAGAGACTAACATGATATGTCATGAATGTGGAGATGTGGCCTTATGTGTCTATCCATGTTTTGAAATGTACCATTCAAAGGAACTTTTAAAGGAAAGACTTTATTTATTCTAGAATTTATTTAAACTTATTATAAGAGACAAAAATTAAAATAATTAGGGTTAAATAAGCATTAAATGCATGTATGCACAGGACATCATATGACGTTCATATCGGTTCTTCTGCATTTTAAAATTGATGCCATATGACATCCATATCCCCAAAGAGGTTAAGATGTGGTCCCCTTATTGTTCTTATGAAAAATCTAAATGTGGAAGGATATGAACACATTTTAGACAATTGTGTACTGTGAGAACCATATCACAGATGATTGTATGTGTCAGCATGATGGCATAGAACTCTATCTGTGAGGCAATGGTTTGTGGACAATAACATTCCTGAAATGGACTGGCCTGTCCAGAATCCCAACCTGAACCCATTGAACACCTTGGGTATGAGTTAGAACACTGACTTTGCTTCAGACCCCAGCGTCCAACATCACTAATTTCTCGGCTCTTTGGCTCTTGAGGAAGGATAGGCTACCAGTCCTTTACAGACATACAGATGTCTAATAGAAAGTGTTCACAGCACAATTAAAGCTATCATAAAGGCAAAGAATGAACCCACCCCATATTAATGTCCATTAATAGGAAACATGTCATGGTGAAGATTAAGTGCAATTTTAGATGTCTGGATACTTTTGACCAGGTAGTGTACATAACAGGGGGATAAAATTATATTTTCGAAACGATCTGATTTGATTGATAGAGTTTAGGGGCCCGTCGACAACTAGGTCATTTGGGCCAGAGGTAAGAATATACAAAATCTAAAACTCGGCTAAAAGCTGCCTAAAATGTGAGGGCTAAAAGAGCAACTAAAAGTGCAAACATATAAAAACACAAAATGGCACGTGAGTGCGCTAAGTTAAAAACTTGGTAAGAGCATTCATAAAATGTGTAAAAGGTCAAAGCTAAAAAAGACATTAAAACTAAACACTTAAAACAGTACAATGTAAAACACCAAATTGACGTAAACGCGAGTGCTAAAAAGCTAAAAATCTCAAACACTAAAAAACACGTTATACTTGCTTAGCGAACCCAATTTGGGCAACGAACCGCTGCACCTTACAGGCAGACACCTGGTCGTCACCCAAAATTGAGGCAAGTGTACACCCCAGGCCAACGGACTGGCGCTCACGAGCGTATTGCGGACAGTCTATAAGGATATGGGCCACAAAAAGTTGGATATTACACGTAGGGCAGACAGGCGCCGGGTCCCCACGCAAATGGTACCCATGGGTCGCCCGTGTATGACCTATCCTCAGGTGGGTGAGGATAACTTCAGCCCGCCTGGAGTCCCTGCAGGATGTCATCCAGGGATCTACGCTGTCCTTAATGGTCCGCAATTGAGTGCCAGAAAATGCCTCCCATGACTGCTGCCAGATTGATAGAAGATGTCGACAAAATGGCGCTGCACATCGACATAAGGCAGACTGAGTGTGGCAACATCTGGCAAACGGCATGCAGCCGCATCCGCTTCCTCATTGCCGGGTATACCCACATGGCCTGGTGTCCAGGTAAAAAGCAACTGGTATCCGCGCGAGAGCAATTGGAAATGAGAGCCTGTATTTTTACAATGAACGCTGAGGTGCCTATAAACTGGTCCAAGGACTGAATGGCACTCAGAGAGTCTGAGCAGATGATAAAATTGCCGGGAGTTGAGTTAGAGATAAAAAGTAAACAAAATATAGCAAACAGCTCGGCAGTATAAACGGAACTATGGTCCGGAAGTCGGTAATGGTGCGCCTCGTCGTTACACACGAAACTACATCCCGTAGCTCCACCCACCTGGGACCCATCGGTAAACACCGGGGTGTAAGTCCGGTGGCGGCCCAGAAGTTCGGTGAACAGTTGGCGATACACCGATTGCGGGGTGGATAGCTTAGCATAACCTGAAAGCTCCAGGTCGAATTGCGCGCGCCGGAGTTGCCAAGGGGCAGAGCGTCCTAGAGAGAATCGCTCTACAGCAGGCATGCTGAGGTCGTGCTTATCAAGTAGTTCGCGGAACCGAATACCGCTTGGCGCGATATAGTTGTGTTGCGCAGATAACGGTGAGCAAGGTCGGGACGCACGATAGATTTAAAACAAGGATGACCCGGATGGGCTGCCAACCTTGCAACATACGAACACAATAAAGCCGAACGACGGACCGACAGTGGTGGTTCTCCAGACTCAGCATACAGACACTCAACTCTACTGTTGCGGAACGCCCCAGTAGCAAGACGGATACCAGCATGGTGTACAGCGTCTAAAAGACGAAGTTTAGAGGCGGACGCCGCGCCATAGATAAAACTACCGTAGTCTAGCTTTGACCGCACCATTGATCGATACAATCGTAACATAACTGTAGGATCACCACCCCAAGAAACTCCGGATAAAAGGCGGAGTACTCGAAGTGAGCGATCGCAGGAAGCACGAAGTTGGCGAATATGGTACTCCCACGTCAGCTTACTGTCGAAGTGCAGGCCAAAGAACTTGAGGTGCGGGACAAACGGTAGACGTATGCCACGCAAATAAAGATCAGGAGGAGGGTGTACGTCGCGAACTCGATGGAAATGGATACACTGAGTTTTCGTAGGTGAGAACTGAAAGCCGGTGCGAAGGACCCAGTCTGCGATTGATGTTATGGTCAGCTGTAGTTGACGCTCAATGTGCTCGAGATTATAAGAGCGATAGTAAATTGCAAAGTCGTCAACATACAGTGACATCGGGATTCCGCTACTAACATCAGCGATTCCGTTAATTGCTACGGCGAAGAGCGTGACACTCAGGATGGACCCCTGAGGCACACCATTCTCCTGAATCTTTTCTTCTGAGAGTATTACCGATGCAGTCAGAATGGGATAACCTGCAAACTGGGAGACGCACCTATATGTTTTACCCTAATATACGAGAAAGGTTACGACTAAAGCACCTAAATCCCTTACAAGCTGCATTACACTATATTACGGGCCATGGGCCATATGGCACTTACTTAAAACGTTTTAGTATCATCAACTCTGAAATGTGCACCAGATGCACTACAGAAGATACTCCTGAGCATGTAATGTTTAACTGTCAGAAATACAGTGAAATAGGACAATCTAACAGGGAAAAGCTCATGTACCTCACTTTATCGGAAATGGTCAGGAATAAGGAAAATCTAAATACTTTAAATGAGTTAGCGACTCAAATCAGTATAGCAGAAAGATCTCTAAGACAAACTGAACAAGAAAGAAATCTAAGAAAATTTTATACACCTCCAGCGACTGTTGTAGCACCATCCCGTCGATCGTTAAGATTGTCAAACCAACTGTAAGCAGAAAGGAGAAGAACGAGGCCAAAACGACAGCCTGGTGAGACTTGGACAGCCTACCAGAAACGAATAGCAGCGGCTAGGGAACAATAAACTGCATGAATACTATGAGATCACATATAACTTTACAATATCACTAATTTTCCTTATTGTTAAATAGTTTAATTTAGGTTAGTAACTTCTGCACATTCTATTGTGAACAAATTGTGATAAATAAGTTTAAATAAATCAAAATATCCGCACACTACGTCCAGATATAAGAAATTAGGTATCTGGACATAGCTGGCAGATATTATTTTATTTTATTTTTATTTTTAATATTACCGATGCGGACACGAAACTTGCGAAGTCGTAAAAAATTTAAAATGAACAGTGCTAAGTAACCGCGTAAACCGTAACCCTACAGAGCACGAAGGATTCCATAGCGCCAGGTGGTGTCGTAGGCCTTCTCTAAATCAAAGAAGACACCCACGACATGCTGCTTCAGCAGAAAGGCATTTTGGATGTACGCCTTAAGCGTGTCAGATGGTCGACACTAGAGCGATGGCGACGAAAACCGCACTGAATATTGCTGAACAGGTTATGTGTCTCTAGCCACCACACTAAACGAGTGTTAATCATCCGTTCGAAGGTTTTACAAACGACACTCGTTAGGCAAATAGGGCGGTAACTAGAGGGAAGTGTCCTATCTTTTCCAGGTCGAGGGATAGGGATGTCAATACCCACTCGCCAGGAAGACGGAAAAACATGCTCGCGCCAGATACGGTTATAAATGCCCAGCAGGAAGGACAAAGCCAAAGGTGGAAGATGAAGCAGCATTTGACGATGGATGTCATCTGGACCAGGAGAGGAATCCTTACCAAGTGACAAAGAGTGCGCTAACTCCGCTACGGTAAAGGGTGCGTTGTACGGCTCAGTACAGTCACTGTTAAAAGCAAGAACTATCCGCTCGGCAAGTTCCTTGAGAGGTATAAAAGCTGTGTCTAACTATTCGTTTGACTAGTAGCAGCAAACGAAGTAGCAAGGGCGTCGGGATATCCTGTTCGCTGGTGTACTGCGAGCCGCTTATGGCAAGGCCGGCAGTGATAGTCCTGCGACACTTGCCATACATGCGGCGAACAGCAGTCCACACCCTCTGTGCCGAAGAGTGACGGGAGAGGGAAGAGACATAAGTTTCCCACGATGTGCGTTTTGCACAGCGGAGTACAAAACGAGCCCTGGCACGAGAACGCTTAAAAGCAATCAAATTCTCCTCCGTGGGATGTGAACTGAAAACACGCAGGGCACGCTTCCTTGCTTTAATAGCCAAACTGCATTCCTCGGACCACCAAGGCACAGGAACGTGACGAGGTGTAGTGGAACCACGAGGAATGCTGGAATTCGCTGCGAGCAGGACAGAACAAGTAAAAAACTCCACCAGTTCATCGATGGTGGGGAAGACATCGTTGTGTAGGTGAATGAGGGAACGAAATTTCCCCCAGTCAGCCTTGGAAATAATCCAGTGAGGATATCGTGTTCGCACAGACTAGATATGTGAATGCTAATGGGAAAATGATCACTGCCGAAGAGGTCGCTGAGCACCGACCAATCAAGGAGTGGTACCAGTGACGGACTACAGAAGCTAACGTCTAAGGCGGAGTAGGTACCGTAGGCAGATGATAAAAAAGTAGGGGCACCAGTGTTTAATAAAAGTAGGCCGGACATATCGCATACGTCTGCTACAAAGCACCCACGAGCATCGTCAGTGTCGGAGCCCCACAAGGTGTTTTTGGCATTCAGATCGCCTAGAAGAAGGAACAGTGGCGGAATCCGTGCCAAGAGAGCCCGAAGATCGTTCTCGTGTATGACACTGACCGGTGGCAGACAGAAATTACAAATAGAGAAAGAAAGGCTCTGCAGTTGTACACGTACCGCTACAGCTTGAAGCGGCGGGTTTAGTGGTATGCTAGTGGCAGAGATGGTATTCGCCATCAGAATAGCAACACCACCGCTTGCCCGTCGATCAGCTGCATAGTCATGTCTAAAGGCCACAAATCCACGAAGATGGAGTGCGTGATGAGGTTGCAGATGGGTTTCCTGCAGACAGACGATGGATGGACAGCGTTGAGAAGTCAGATGCTGTATGTCCGGAACACGTGCCCGGAACCCATTAACATTCCACTGGATTATTTCCATAGTGAAAAATGATTTAATGGCTGGTCTTCATCTTTTTTTTTTCTTTTTCACCTTGGCTGACTTAGGTCCAACGATGTGGAAGTCGCCGTCCTCTGGCGATTCCTCGGAGGTGTGTGAGGAAGAAGATCCCCTACGACTCGCAGAGCGAGAGCGAGATCTCTGAGAGGACGTGCGGCTGCTGGCTCGAATTTTATGTCGCGAACGACTTCTATCGATAGGATCCTTACTGCTTGTTAACGGTTTGGAAACTGTGGTCTGCACGGCGGAAGATGTTTTAGACACTGGGGTTTTGCGACTAACTGTGCTCACTGGAAGGTCAGTCTGTGCTGAGGCATTTGCAACGGTAACATGTTGCAACCCGATAGTAGAAACAGGAGGGCGGCGAGCTGCCAACGAGTAAGCTAAGGTGGTGGCAGGCTTCAGCTGTTCGAAGCGCCGACGCGCTTCAATAAAGGTCAGGCGCTCCTTAACGCGCAACTCCTGAATGCTCTTTTCGTCCAAGAACTTAGGACACTGACGTGAGCTGGATGGATGGTTACATCCACAGTTCACGCAACATGGGTCCCGAGTGCAAGCCGTGTCTTCGTGTGCCGGTAGGCTGCAACGTTCACAAGCTGCAGGATGCTTACACGAGGTCCTGGTATGCCCGAATCTCTGACACTGAAATCAGCGCATGGAATTCGGGACATACGGTCGTACTGCAGCACGCTCGTAGCCACAATAGATGTATTCTGGCAGCTGAGTGCCCTTAAACGTAAGGAATACTGTACGTAAGGCACACTCTTTACCATCGTTTACGAGTTAACCGGTATGCTTGGCAGACTCGCTGATCAGAGAGGCAGGTGACGATTTCTTCGTTGGTGAGATCGTCGAGGCTGGGAGTGGTTACTACTCCTCTACACGAGTTCAACGTCTTAAGTGGGGCTACCCGGATAGGGTAGAGCCCAACAAACTCGCCTTCAACAGCTTATGCGACTGATCCCCATTCATCACCTCGATCAATAACGTGCCATCTCTAAGTCTGGTTGCGTTTTTAACCGGGCCACAGATCCTATCGACTTCCTTTTTAATATAAAATGGGCTAATATCTTTCATCGTCTTTCCTTCATATTGCATAGTCATCACCAAGAAACTGTCTATGTGGGAGGGTTTGCGCGGAGACATGATTGGTTTGGACCTCCATCCGGAACCGTCGGCGTCAGCCTGCCATCCGAGGGTCAAAGGATAAAAGACAACAAAATCTCCACGGTCTGTGCCGCCATGGAGACCTCTCCATGACTGATCTCAAGGCGTACTTCAGAGGGGCTACCCTCTGATCTCCACTGCTTGTCCGCAAGGGTAAACCGTTCGCCACGTGACAGCCCGGTTTTATGCCCCCACCACAGGAATAACCGCCTGTGGCTCCCCGCTTTAGGCCACGCTGCCTTAACGGAGTCAGCGTGGATTCAGGGGACTTCGGGTTGATTACACCGGGGTTCCGTCAGCGGTAACACGTCCGGCCGGTGATACTAACCGGACGGCACGCGGCCGTCGGGAAATTAACACAGGCCGTGCCCTCAAGGAGCTACGTGGGTGTACATGACGTGTAGACAGGCTCCGCACCTAAGGCTACACATGGGGGCAGTGTGAAGGGTCCGCCTAACCTTCGCGCTTGACTTTCGAAGAGCACACAAGTCGGGGGCCGCGCTGAAAACCGTGGGACAGGACCACGGAGATAGGAAAGATCCCTGCTGGTGAGACAGGAGTTATAAAACTAAGGCCTTACTAACTAATAATCTTAATAAACCTAGAAGAGGAACAGGTTGATGATAAGAAGCAACATAAGCTGCTGTACGTGGCAAAAGTTAATGAACATGGAGGGGGTGAAATGATGGTGAGCGGCTAGGGGCCCCTGGTGCGCCAAACCCGGACCTACCATTGTAGGTCCCCCTGGGAGAGTTTGATTTTGGAGTCCTCTTCTCCTAGATGAGTCGTCGACCAAGACTACCGAGCCTCATCTACCCGTTTTGGAATGCTCTTAGCTTCCCTCACCTCTTGCCTAACGGTAGTCAAATGACACAGTAGGCCGTCTGGATCGGGTACTGAGCCCCTCCGCCACTACAAGGCGACATTCCTTCGGAGGGGTTTCAAAACGAGATCTTATAAATAACAAGTTACTCATATAAGTTAAAGTACCTACATTCTCTATGCTATGAAGAAATGGTGTTCTTAAGTAGCATAATTCATAGAAATCCAAAGCATTAGATTCTTAAGACAGAATGCATGTCCATTTGCTGTAAAATACATAACACACCTTTCAAATAGAATAAAGCATTATCTTATGGAGTTCACGCAAAACCAATACCAGAGTAGTGAACAGCAAATAAAATGCTAACTGTTGATGCATAAACTTCTGTTCCTAGATTTGTTTATTTTATGGATTTAAAGTTGTGTGAATGTAACATACGTAACCATGGAATGGCTTGTTTGTAACAATCATTAAACTTTTTGACACATTGTATTGGCAATCTATAACCTATTTTTCTCATCCGACCAGAAAACACTTAAGGAAAAGATCCTTTCCACAGTTCCAATATGGACTGGAATTGAAAGGGAAAGCTGAAAAATGTTCAACAATCTATTGCACATGTTATTTGAATGACATTTCAAAAACTTACACCACCTTTCTGGAACAGCCCTTCCTAAAAATGTTGCTCTTTTTCTGATCCTAGCTGTTCACAAACTATCCTTTTCAGACACGTAATTTCATCAATGCTGTCATTTACATCTCTCTCTCACTCCATCTCCCTCCGTCTCTCTAGGAAGAGTTAACCAGTTGAATACAGCTGATTCATTACATGCATCATCCATTTGCCTATTTAATTGCCATAAGCACAAGATGCTTAAATATAGAAACTGGGTATTTATCATATTTTTTGAATTTTTATCCACGAGCTGAAAAAGGACATTAAAATTTGGGTGGTACCCGAATAAATTTTGTGATTTGGCAACTCTTCTTTTGAGCGATCTGCTAAACAAGTGGCTATCCACAGCTGTGTGAGAGCTAGATATCTAGCCATTAGCAATAATTGTCAGTGCACTATTCTTCTCTCTTTGCAGGCCATACTCAAGGATAACGATGACATTCATTTCTTACGCTATAGCCGTAGGTTTCTAAAAGTGCATGGTTCAGCATTTAAAAGAATATACACGTAGAATATAAATTTAGAAAATCTTCATTACTCCAAAAAATGTTCATTAATATTAGGTATTAATATTCTTTAGGTCAAACATTTTAGGCTTTTTTGGCACCACTCATCAAGAGCATCCTTTTTCACCATTCATTAGTTGTATATTAAATATCTAATTTAATGCTACTGTTGTATTAACCTTCTTACTCAGATTCACAAATAATTTTAAATGTAATTTTTAAGGCATTAGTATTTATAAAACTATTATGATCCTTAGTACCTTCTGTGAAAAGTTCCTCCAAGATTATAATTTTTGTGTGCACAAGGAATAAGGAAATTGAATCATAAAATGTAAGACGCTTAGTCATTCAAAACATTTAAGATTCAGATGTTTCATAAAGACATCAAACTTTTAAGTAAATTAGTCATAATTTTGAAACAAATAATATAACTTACCTCTGGGAAATGGATAATCCACATTCTCTTCATAGCCAAATTTAGTATGTTGTCAATAATAGTTGAAAGAATACTTGAGCTGTATCTGGAATTTTCTTGTAAGAACCAAAAGGTGAACCCTTCAGGAGTGCTAAGACCCATATCTGTAACATAAAATATAACAGCTTTAAACCTTTCCACTCAGTGAAAGATTTTTATTTGTTATTAAAGTTTTGGCACTCACAATATCCTGTTGTAAGCCATTTGTATAAAACTTTGTACTTGATTTGTGTGATATTGTGCTTTGTATTCTGGTTAGCTGTTTCTTGAGTATCAGACTCATGGCACCGAATTGGGTTTCAGGGATATTTGCTATTTACTACTTCAATGAAAACTTAAGTAAAATAATTATTTCTATATTGTTGCTAATCAACAAAGATTATTGGAATCCTTATAATATATGCAAAAATTTCTTGCCCTGTTCAACACAAATTCTGATAACAATAAGCATTCCATTTCTGTAATTAAAGGAAAGCAAGAATACAATAAAATCAATATTCTTGATTTTTTGCAAATTTTTTAAAGCAGCTTTATTTTTTTCCACTACATAAACAAAATATCAAGAAACAACATTATTTACTTGTTTGTTGTTGGTAATAGATGAGAGTGTTACACTATTATTAATGTAGCAATGTTACTTACTAACTTTTTATTAGCAATTTAGCTTTAAAGAATGCTTTCCTATAATGCGGGGAGTTAGTATTTGTATGCCTCATGACATAAACCCAGGTACTTCTCTAACAAAATGTAATATCTAATGTTGAGTCTTAATTAGTAACACTGACATCACTTATGCGTTACTTACACGACATATTTTGGGAAACGGTCGTTCCCATCATAAAGTGTCCAAATGACCCGTGTTGTTGGAGTTTCTGTTGTGGTGATGGTGTATTATGGTTGCATCTTGTGGTGGTAAAATGTACATCCATGGACAAAAAAGATCTGATGTGTTGCACTCACATGACTTTCTCTACTAGTCACCATTCTTACAAACTTTTATTCCTATATCTTCTTCGTGTTAGTTGAGCTAAACATTTGCAGAAATTATCTTGTTATCTTCTTGTAGGTAAAAGGAGAATATGGGAATACAGTAGACTGAGCGATAGTGAAATCTTTTAAAGCTTTCAAATTCTCTTCTCATTGCACATATAAAAAAAATGAATAACGATGTTCCATTTGACAGAAGTATATGTTCTTCAAAACTCACACAAATATCCAAAATGGTTCACTCTACAAAAAAAATTATTTAGACATAAATTATGTGTTTTAGCAAGATCCACATTGTATAGTAAGATTTGGTCTATCTCTTACGGTTTACCAGTTATGCAAAAGCCCTCCAGAGTAAATAAAACCCTACATGTGCTATAGCCAGAAAATGTAAGATATACATTTCACTTGCTACAAAAATATCTCAAACATATGGCATTTTAATCAAAATTGTTAAGAGCCATTTTCAAGAAAATCAAAATTTTCAAACAATTTTCCATGTAAAGGGTAGTTTAAGGTGAACGAATTTTCTTCAAAATCTTTGTACCATATCCTTGAAAGACTTTAAACTTAAATACCAACATTGGCTTTTAACTGACTTTTCATTTTTGAATTATACTGTCCACAGACGGACACACACACAGACTCACACGCATTCATGGACGTTTTCCTAAAAATGCCTTTTTTTGGATTTAAGGGGCCTCAAAATATAGTGCATGCACTCCCGCACCCCCCCCCCCCCCCCCACACACACGCACACGTACGTCCTTACATACATACAACAGATAGACAGACACAGCCAGACCTACTTGTTGAAAACTGAAAGTTCTTTGGTATTTGTTTTGTTCTCTGCTGTTAAAGTAGCCTGACGTTCCAGACATGACCTCCCACTTTTTTGTCCTCGGGGGTACTTGCAGAGGGGACTTGTTGAGAGAAAATCAAAATTCATTAACTGTAGGGTATGTTTTAAAATTAAGATCATCTACCTTGTATTCAATTCTGCTGTGTATCTGATTGGTTTGATTTAGTGTAATATTCGGTTTGGAGATGTGGTTGGTCATCCAGAAATGCTGCGAGACTGCATATTTGCCAATCTGTTTGCATTTTAGGCATCTCATATGTTCCTCTAGCCTAGTTTAGAGTTTTTTGTCTTGTCTGTATATAGTTTATTACAATCAGGACATTTTGTAGATTCCAGCCTTTTTATTTTGTGGTATGGGGTCTTTTAACTTATTGAAAAATAATTTTTCTACACTGTATTTGTTGTGTGGAGCTAAGCTGATGTTGTGTTTCATGAAAATCTTAAATTTGTAAAATGTTCTTGGGTAATACACGAATTTCTTGAACTTCAACTGTTTTTCTTCTCGGATGAGACTTATTTTGTCTTTCACGAATTTTACAATTTGCAATTTTGCAACTGTAATTTGAATTTTGCAATTTTCTTGCCATTTGTTAGTTTGTTGAACCTGTTGTTTTCAACTGTGTTTACTATATGTTATACTCCAATTGATATTCTTTGTTCTGGGAGGTATACAACAGTCTATGTGTTAAACTGTTTAGTACTGTATGTTTTTGTGTGTTATGGGAATGTAACTACCGTTTTTACTTTCTCTACTATGTATAGTAAAGTAAAGGAAGTATTGTATTGCACCCAAAAATTGACTTGAATTTTCGGGCTATAGCCCATGAAGTCCTATTTACTGTGGATGACTTTTGCATAACTGGTAAACCGTAAGAGACAGACCAAATCTTACTACACAAAAAATGCAGATCTAGCTAAAACACACAATTTATGTGCGGATAAAATTTTTTGTAGAGTGAACCATTTCGGAGATATTCCTCGTTGTTTGCGTAAGTGTAGGAGAACTTATACTTCTGTCAAATGGAACACTGCTATTCATTCTTTATATATTAACCGTGCAAAGAGAACTGAGTTTGAAAGCTTTAAAAGATTTGACTATCGCTCAAAGCCTACTGCACTCCCATATTCCCCTTGCACCTAAAAGGGAATAAAGAAATAAGCAATAAGGTAATTTCTGCAAATGTTTATCTCAACTGACACGAAGAAGATCGAGAAATAAGAGATTGTAAGAATGGTTAGTACAAGAGTAGAGAAAGTCATGTGAGTGCAACACATCAGATGTTTTATGTAATTCTCTGAGTGTGTACATTTCCTATAGATACCAAATATTTTGAATTTTTGTGCTCTATTTCAGGTCTAATAAGGGTAGTGTGTCTTCTTTTTCCACTTCCATTGTGAATTTTACTCACTGGTTTTGTAAACTGAGTAAACTTCTGGAATCTTGTATGAACCTGTTAGGAATTATGATGAAGATGTCATTGACATATCTGTGCCATACTTGAAAATGCAAGGGAAGGAAGTTGTAATATGTGTTTCCGGTGGCTTATAAATAGCTCTGCAAGGAATGGTGAGAGTGGGTTACCTATTGTTAGACCTGTCGGTTATTTGCAGAACCTATTGTTGAAGATAAAACTGTTTTGGGTGATGCATAGATTGGAAAATTGTAAGAGGTCTTCTAGACGATAGTGGCCAAGAGAATTCCTCTCTACAGCAGCCATTCAGGGGTCATCTGTGATGAGCAGGTCATGATACTGAATACCGCTTAGGCGGGATATAGTATTATTCTGCATATAATGGTGAGCTATATCTGGGCACAATACAGATTTTAAAGGGTGATGTGGGCAAGCTATCAACCTTGCCACATAACAGCACAGTAACAAGGAGTGTTGAACAGACAATGGAGGCTTACCAGAATCAGCATACAGACACTCAACACAACTAGTGCAGAAAGCCTCAGTATGATTATGACATTGCAAGGTGTGTCATTTATGAGGGTAAATCAAAAAGTAGCAGCAAACTATAACAGTATTAAATGCAATTAACACTCCAGGCATTTCAAACTCTTGGGAAAAGAAGATGCATACTTTGAGAAAGTTCTCACATATGCTGGCAGATGGAATGATGTGCTGACTAGGAAGGACCATTGAAACAAAATGGCCATGTCCCTAGCTGAGTGCACCAGTGAGTAGTAATAAGATTTTTGTGGTCAGAGGCCGTAAAGCCTTGACAAATTCAGAGAAAGATGTTGGAAAGTTATGGAGATACTGCATTAGGGAGAGAAGAGTGTGAGTGGATGGATAACTTTAAAAGTGGACATACATCAATCACAGACAACAAACACTCTGGTTGTCCCAGCACGGCCATTACTGATGAAAATATGGGATGCACTGATGTCATAATTTTTAAGAACTGATGTATTTCAAGAAGTCTCCAGAATAGTGATACACGTTTTCTCCAGCCAAGAAGAAATTCAAGTCTTAGCCCTCTGCTGGAAAGGTTTTCATCCTATTCTGGGATATGAATGGGCTGCTTTTGGAGCACTATGAGCAAAAGGGTGAAATAGTGAATAGTGCCCAGTGCAGCACCATGTTGGAGAATGAGCTAGCACCAGCAATATGGAACCGTTGCAGAGGACTTCTATCTAGAGGTGATCTTATACTTTGTGACAATGTGCACCCCCAGAATGCCACTGCAACTCTTGACATCATTCAGAGATTGAAATTTCAGGTCTTACAACATCCTCCATACAGCCCTGATCTCGCTCCTTTAGATTACCATATGCTTGGTCCCCTGAAAAAAGCTCTCAGAGGATGACAATTTGAAAGTGATGATGAGGTTAAAGAAGTGATGCTATTCTTGGTTGCAGACACAACCAAATAGCTTTTATTCTGGTGGAATAAAAAAGTCGGTACAATGGTATGAGAAATGTATAAAAAAGGAGGGTAATTATGTTAAATGATGACATCTTGTTTATATCTGTAACTGAAATGTATACTTCACAAAAATTAGTTTATTACATTTTGAACCACCCTTGTATACTACAAGGATTTAATAGTTTTAGCTGCATATTAATAGAACAATTGAGGAATGGAATGAATTGCCTGTAGCAGCGTTTCGGGCTGTCCTCTGTCCATGAAGAAATTTAGGAAAAATTTAAATAGAGTAAATGTTGGATAATTTATTATAAAGATTACTTAAGGTGTATGTTTGACATTTTATAAACTGTGAATACTAGTGGTAAATTCATTGGTTATACTGAGAAGATACACAGTTAATGAATGTAAATTAGTAAAGTAATTAATGATTTAAAAAATTAGCTTTTGTATTACAAAACCTTAAGCGGAGCAGCTATAATAATCTGCTTCATAGATGGAACTGTTTTATTCATATTAATATTTTTTTTATTTTCATTGTATTACTAGAGTCTGATTTTTAAAAGAAGATACATGGCAGCAGTCAAGCAAGGGGGGTTAAGGGTAAGAGGGGAAGGTCGTTGCTATGGAAACGTAAACAAAAGTTGCCACATTAGCCACACTGATAAATACTTTACTGCTCAGGCCAGTTATCGCTAAGCTATTGCGGGGAATGGAACTTGTTTGGATGTTCAGTTGCATAGTGTGTATAGCCTACTTTGTTAAAACTTTTATATTAAAACACATAGCTATGGAAGCAAGAGTTGGTGCAAGTGGCGGTGATTGGTGTTTTATAGTAGGCTACTAGATAATACATGTGCATGTTTTCGCTGCCGTGAGATAAACCCAAACGTTTGTTTATATGTCTTGAGTATTGAGGGTTATCGCTATCTGCTTATTGACAACACTGCAGCTCTCCATGTGGAGAAGCTGGCATTTGACATGCATCTTTTAAAAATCAGACTATATTGTTTATGCAATTATTTTATGTGATCTCAATTGTACATTTAACTGGGTAACACCGATCTGCAGTGTAAATACATATTTGTTTCTTAGTTTCCTATCTACATTAATGCCACTGCATTCAGTTAAGGGACTCCTAGCGGTGGAATTATGGGAGTCAAAGTTAGGGACAGGTGTCTTGTCATAACCTCGGCCTAGTTTTCCTATAGTATTATTCCGTTCTCGTAAGAATATTGGCGTCACTGCCAGTCATTTTTGTTGTATTACGAGCAACATTTACAAGGCTTTTTTCTCTGTTCCTTTTAGGAGTCTTCATGTATTTCTCCAGAGTCCTTGGAAATGCCCTCAGTAACATGTACCTTGTTAGGCACTATATACATATGTGCCTTTGCCACTATAGAACTTCATGTAGTTGATTTGGACATTCTACCGCATCCATTGTTCATCTGAGATGGCAAGAATTGGTCGTTTTCTATGCCTTTAGACTGAGATATTGCATTTTTGTAATGCATCCTTGCATCACTGGAAGTTTGCTACTCCTTTAAGGTAACTGTGGCTTCCTTCTCCTCTGGGAATTTTGGTTTTGAAATGGTGTGGAGATTTGACTTTGTGTGCTTCGTACTGAGTGATTGTGTCCCTCACTATTGCTCCTACTTTCTGTGTGGGTTGGTTATTTTGATGTCTAGGTTGGCACCTCTGATTGAATATACATTCCATTTCTTTTGTTTGGAACGCAGTCAGTAATTCCATGACATTTGAAAAATGTATCAGCTTTGCGACTATTTAGTTCTTGACTGGGTGTGTAAAAGTAGTTAAGTCAAAGAATATGGAAATTGAGTTCTCCACAGCCTTTGATGTAATTTTGTGTGCTCTACCCATGTGTCTAACCACTTAAGTCATATCACTTATAATAGCCAAGTAACATGAGTGTGCAAAAGGAGGTATGTCATGAAGTAATCAGTTGTGCGTGTGCAAAGGCGGTTAAGTCACTCACTTTTGACTTAGCTTATCTTACACCATCGAACCAGCAGTGCAAAATTGGTTAAGCCAGTAATAGAGCTGACTTAACTTCCTATACACTACAAATTTAAATGACTTACCCAACTTGAACCTACACCTATCTGGTGACCGAGTACTTATTTACATTGCACTAATATGAAGGTGAGCAATGCAAAACAACTGACTTGTCAACAATACACGTGAAAAAATAAAGTATTGCAACTCTGTATTGCATTTCAGTAAAAAACTGAGAGAAATCATTTACCGTCTCGTGTCACTTTGACTACATATATGAAGAAATTTAAATGTTATTCCTGAACAACATGTTGGTAGGAGGATCTACGAAACTATTTTTGATGATCTTGAAACCAAAAGTGGATGGATACCAGACATGTGATAGGCTTAAGGTGAAGATAGAGATCTCTGAAGGTGAAAAATACTTGAGTTTGAGAGTAAGAAATGCACCAAGAAAACGTTGACTTGGCAAGTCACTCTCAAGAAATTATCTTACAAGGAAAGTCATAAATACTGTTTCATGTAGCACAAAAGACAAGTCTTAAGAGGGACTAATGGATAGGATCTTGCCTTTGCAATTCATCTAAACAACTTCATCTAGATGTAAAAAATAGCTTATGTATTACGATTCCTGCCAAGGACAAAACAAAAACAGCCACATTGCCATATTGTGTATGGTTGCACTTCATGAACACCCAATCTTTTGACCACTAATTCCTAATGTTAGATCATACACACATGGAGAGTGATGGAGATCATGTGACCATAGAAAAAAACAAATGTAAGTATCGTGTTCCTATTCATCATCCTCACTACTGGATGTAACATGTTAGATTATCAGGAAAGAACAAGCCATTTGTGGTCAGTGAAATGTCTAAAGAGGACCTTTATGACTTTTCAGGACTTTTGGGAAAAGAACTCATTTTAGGAAAGGTTGACATAACTGGATAAAGGATCGTTTGGAGGAACATGCAGTGACTGTTTTCAAAAGGTTTTCTTCGGGCAATTATTTCTCATGTACAAGTTAAGGAAAGATGATTTCAGATTTGCCAGTTTTCTCAGAAGAGGAAATAAATCTGCAGGTATCAAACCATTAAGAAGTATTCTGGTCCAAATGCAGTAAACCTAGCAAAAATATGACTTGCTGGACCTACTTTCATTTATCTCGGCCACATTCTGGGAGTTCTAGAGGATTGAAAGTATCTGAAAGTGCTCTTAGTACATTTCCAAATACTGATACCAATGATGATGTCAAGTGAAGAATGTGTTTTTATTATTCATTATATTCTGGATGGTGAAAATAATTTCATGAAAATTTAAAGAAAGTATATGACATTAAAGTCATAATAATAAAATGTCTTATTTCTTTACTTAGTGCGATTTTATATTTTGCCAAGTTCATTAACTTTAACAACCTTTTATAAAAGGCTAAAAATACAATATTTACTATTCGATTATTAGATATTATTTTCAAATAATTCAGGAGCTACTTAATTGAAAAGTTGCGGTCCTGGTTGCGTAGACTGCATAACTGGCCGGGAGGGACTGGGGTGCTGAGCACCAGCACTGCACCACTCTTGACGCCTGTGGTAGTTAGAGGTGAGGAACGCAGCAGCTAAGTGGCAAGGGTTGTTGCACCCTGGGTTATTATTACCACAGTGATGTCTTGTTTCATTATCCTTGTGCTATTTTTATTCTGTCATTTTCTCAAATTCTGTTAAATGTGAATTCTATACGAATATGGTGGTATTTTATCCCCATGGGAACTACAAGAATTGATTACATATTTAAAAATACAATTTTATTGTATATTCTAACGGCAAACAATAAATCTTCCACTAAAACAATTAAAATAACATTTGTGTGGAAGTGGATATGTCAAAATGTACTATGAAAAGTCAGGTAAGTCACGCATCCACCCTTCAACCCTTCAGATAATCCTTATATAAGGAATGAAGATTACAGGAATTAAAGCAACCTGATTTATATATTTACAGTATTAACCTCTTGAGCACTGTCCATTTAAAAATTCTGCGAGCCGAGAACTGCTACCCAATATCCAGTGCAGGGCATTTAAATTGTTGTTGTTTTCTAGTGCCTTGCATCTGGCAGTGAAGCCATTAAATTGTTAAATGTGCTAAAAGTGCTTCGTAAATATACAGCTGTATTTTGCGTACATATTAAGTTATTTTAATGAAACAAAAACTGGTATAAAACTCGTTATATGCAGTATACATATACGTCATCAGCAAAGTAGAGCTGCTTTAACAAATCGTTGAAATGGCACAATATTGTTTCACTGCGGTGAAAAGTTAACTTTCCTCTGTCGAACGCTTCTAATATAAGTTCTCTGAAAGAAACAGTAGTCGACTCATTAAATGTGTGGCTTGTGCATCAGGAAAACAAAGCATAGTGTATGTGAGGTCTGTGAGTCATCAGAATAAAGCATGTTTGCAACTTTTTCTTGAGCGTGTTTCATAACTAGGATGGCAGACTCAGTTTCTTTCTTTGTTGAAATACATACATATACTTTCCTGCTTGTAGCTGAAGTGAGAAGTGGTATAAAAAGGTATTTTTGCACCAACTGGATATAACCATATACAACTGTTTGGTAATTTGGAGAGCTCTAAACCCACACAAGACAATGACCTACCTGGACTTCCGACTATCAATAGCTCGTAGCCTAATTGAACAATACAACATTGAGAGGCCTCTTCATACTGGGGGTAGAAAATTCAGATCTCCTGCACCCCTCAGACTTCAAGGAAAACATTATCCTAAAAGGATACCACCAACAGCAAAGAAGTCCTGCCCATCTCGAAAGTGTTTCGTGTGCCGCAAGAAGGGAATTTGCGAATGTGGAGATGTGCCCTTGTGTGTTTATCCCTGTTTTGAGGCATATCACTGCAGAAGGAACATATGAAGGTAAGCCAGTAAAGTATATAGACTTTACTTAAATGTTTCATAAAGGGAAAATTAAAATAAGTTGAGTTAGATAAGGGATAAATAAGGGTTAAATACACAAACGCACAGGATGTGCATACACGCCCATAGCGCTTAACCGTCATTTTAAACGGACGTGATTTTACGTCCATAGCGCTCAAGAGGTTAACCAACAATTTTTTTTTTTTTTTTTTTCTTTTCTAAATGTTGAGTTTTGGCACATAAGGGATTTGGGAAATTGATTTTAATCTTTAATTTAGTTTTTCTCATTATGAGGTTTTTTGACTTAACTGCTTTTGCACACCTAGTCGAGAATTGTACTGAAAGTTTTCTGAAAAATGACTATTTACAGTACTACTTATTTAATCACTCCTTAGCAGATCAGATATGCAAGCTCTATTTGAGATTTGTATAGGATAGTCGGCCATAGTTAAGTGGCTCTCAGGGTTATTTTTACCAGTGGCTAATTCAACTTTTACCTGGCTTTGAACCGACTGCCCCCAGTAATGAGTTAACAAATTCCTAAATGTACTGCATGTTTCTTCTCCTTACAATGTCATTCTTAACCATTCTGCTGCCTGTTTCCAAATGCTTTATCTTATTATATACATCAGGCATGGAGCAGAGGGGTGACAGGAATGCAATAGAGTATTTATCCTCTCCACTTAGCCCATCACCAAATACAGGCCACCTCTCTTTTCTGGTTGTTTGCTTACAGGTGCACACGTATTTACAAACAAGGTAAGTTTCAAGGCAGGACCAAATAGAAACATGGTTTTGTGATTGTGATTGCGTTACGTACATTTTCTTTTGGCATAGCAAACATAAAGCGTTATTACTTTCTCTACTGGTAAGTAGGGGAAGTATTGTATTCCACCCAAAAATTCAATGTCGAAATTTCACCGGAAATGTATGTTTTGAGACCCCTGAATAAAAAAAAAGAAGCATTTTTAGAAAAAGGCCTGTGTGTGTGTCTGTGGACAGCATAGCTCAAAAACGAAAAGTCAGTTAAAAACCAAAGTTGGTATTTAAGTTTAGTGTCTTTCAAGGATGCGACATGTAGGTTTTGAAAAAATCGCCCCACCCTAAACTACCCTTTACATGGAAAATTGTGATTTTCTTGAAAATGGCTAACGATTTTGATTAAAATGTCATATGTTTGAGATATTTTGATGACAAATGAAATGTATATCTTGAATTTTCTGGCTATAGCCCCTGTAGTCGTATTTACTCTGGATGACTTTTGCATGACTGGTAAACTGTTAGAGATAGATCAAATCATACTGTACAAAAAATGTAGATCTTGCTAAAATACATAATTTATGTCTGAATAAATTTTCTTGTAGGGTGAACCATTTCCGAGATATTCCTTGTTATGTGTGTGAGTTTTGGAAAATTTAGAAGTTTCGTGAAATGGATCATCGTTCATTTTTTTATATGTTAACTGTACAATGACAACAGAATCTCAAAGCTTTAAAACATTTGACTATCACACAAAGCCTACTGTATTCTAATATTCCCATTGTACCTACAAGGAAATAAGCAACAAGATAATTTGTAGAAATGTTTATCTTAACTAACACGAAGAAGATATAGGAATAAGAGTTTGTAAGAATGGTTAGTACAAGAGTAGAGAAGGTCGTGCGAGTGCAACACATCAGATTTTTTTTTTACTAGGAACACAAAAGTGCTTATGTTCCCTTTCGGCTTTGAAGTATCTTTTTACGCCATATTGACTTATATCTTTATATCTTTATGCGATATTGACTCCACCACTGGCACAATTTGAGGGACTGACTGGTTCTGTGAGGTACATAGATAACAGCAGTGGCATGGCCTGATAGCTAACCACTGTGTAGCAGAGTGGACAGGGTTAAAACTATGATGTATGGGAAGTGACACATTGTGTCAGTTCTCCCCATCTATGATATACATCCTTAATTTGTATGGACTCATTTTAATCCTAAAGTATTCTTTGACCTCTCAAAGGTATCACTTGGGATTGTCCCCCACTTATTCACTGGAAGTTGGTGACATGATCTCTGACATTAAATGTTTGGAACAGAGTGCTTTACTATGTGAGAAATGTGTGTAGGGAGTGTGGTTTATATTTCTATGTTCTGAGTACATTTCATAATTTTGTGATAAGTCATAATTACTACAATTTTCCTGGTCATTGGTAATTACTACATAATTATCATAATTATGCTTGGCAAGTCATCTCTACAGAATAGGTATCTCAGCCTCACCGATATGTGTCCTGTGTAACGATCCAGCAGAAATGAATGAAGAACACTTGAAGACCTGTGAAGCATTAAGATCAGAAGAAACTACAGTTCAAAAGTATTGGAAAGCACGAATGCTAATGGCTTCATTGCCAGATGCAAGGCACTAGAAAACAACAACAACAACAACAACAACATTTTTAGGTACACTGCAAACATGAGTGTCTATAACTTTTGAAATTATCTGATTTTTCATTTGTTCGGTTTACTTTCTCTGTTATTAGTTTTAATTATTGAGCAATTTTTTCCTTCGCTTTACTTTGGTTAAACAGAATTGGGATATATTCTTCACCACTCTGTCCTCTATGTGATCTGCAAGAGGAAATGGACCGAGACCACCTTCAAATATGCCCGGCCACTTCCAGCACCCCATCCATCAGTGAAAAATATTGGAGAGCAAGAGGATTAATGACTTTATTGTCAGAAATCCAGCATTAGCTAACAACAACTTTGGTTACCTCAGGTTTCCACCAAAATTGTCAACCTAATTTCT
Organism: Tenodera sinensis; assembly: GCA_030765045.1. Taxonomy (NCBI): domain Eukaryota; kingdom Metazoa; phylum Arthropoda; class Insecta; order Mantodea; family Mantidae; genus Tenodera; species Tenodera sinensis. The sequence goes on from CM060962.1 coordinate 161,640,993, forward strand.
CTGACCACAATTTCATATTTGCACACTTTTTAACAGCCTCCTCCACTCCTTATTATCTGCCCAAAGCACATCTTTAAACAATGTTTATTACTAGACCGATACTCAAAAGGAAAATGCAATATGTTGGACAGTAAAGTGCATAGAATAAGAATGATATGCCAAATAATAAAATTAGCTTTCAGTTTACACAATATGCTGTATATATGTAAACATGACAACAGGTACCCAGAGGAAGTGTAGGGCAAAATACATCATTCTGAAGTATAGTGTTGAAACAAAATACTAAGAAAAATGTATTCACAAAAAACAATTTGAAATTTATAATTTTGATATAGAAATATTGTAACATTCTTTGATTAGTTGGTACAGATCTGACACCTTCATAGTACTGTCACAGAGGCTGCACTTTAAAGGATGCTCGAAGTTAACTACTTCACACCACTACAAAGCTAGGCAACATGCAGCCAGTGAACAAGGAGAAAAATGTGTATTTCCTGAGAAATTGGCAGCAGTAATTCTCAGCAATATAAGCGAGTCACATGAACAGAGAAGCTAATTTTTAAGGTGTGTTAGGCCAGTGAGTGTTGAGTTTGAGTGTATGTATCGTCAGAGACAATTTGAGACAGTTAATCATCACAGTTGTTTGTTGTGTCTATTGAGCAGTATTTTCATCAAGGTTATGATAGAGCAGAACAGCTTTGAGTTGCAAGTTGTAAACTTTTTTTCCCCCCATAAATATTTAAGGTAATTTTGATAGCACAGTCTTATTACGACCATACATAGTAATACATTGCAGATATTAATTTACAATTATACATATACTACATTATGTTGACATTTACAGTAAATTAGAAAGTATTATGTTCATCATAAACTGTAGTCTTGTTGATCATATTCGGTGTATTGACTGCATGATGAAGACTGGAAATGCTGGCTTGCTGTCTATATCTGCTGTATTGTGGGCAATCTATAAGGATATGGTGAATGGTTAGAGGAGTATCACAGTTGGTACAATTTGTAGGTTGGTCCTTGGTGAGAAGATGACTGTGTGTTAGTTTGGAGTGTCCAATTCTAAGCAGAGTGATGTTAACTTGATCTCTTCTTTTCAGTCTTTGGAGATGCAGAAAAGGCTTTGTACAGCCTGAGCGAGCTTCATTGCGTTTACTGCTAACTGATGACCATGTCTGTATCCATTTTTGCATGTACATATGTTTACTACCATTGATGACGTCTTGGTGTGGAGAAGCGATCGAGGCATCACTGACGGGATGTTTAGCTACCTCTTTTGCAGCTTCATTTGCAGTTTCATTATCTGTTACGCCAATGTGAGAGGGAGTCCATACAAAGGATACCATTTTATCGGTCTTATTTATATTGTGACACAAAAGTCTGATTTCATGGATCAGCGCGTGGTTTGGCTCGAAGTTTTGTATGGCAAGTAGTACACTTAAGGAGTCAGTGAATATGGTGTAGTGACTTTTAACGGATGAATTGGTTATATATAGAAGCACTTCCTTAATGGCGAATGCTTCACAGGAGAAAATGTTAAACAGGTGAGGTAAACTGTAGAGCATTGTTTGATCAGGATACATAATTGCACATTCTCTTCCCTCTTTAGATGCTGATCCATCAGTGAAAATTTTTGTGTTAGAGTTATATTTATCCAGTAAAGAACTCCATGTTTGTTTAAGGATACAGGAAGGAGTTTGAAGTTTCAAGTGAGATGAAAGGCTGGTATCAATTGGTGGACTTTGTATCTGCCAGTAGGGTGTGGAGCAACTAATATAGCTGGGTTGGATCATAGGAATTTTTAAATTTATTTCTTTCAAGTATTGGAGAATTCTAGTGTGAAACGGACTTCTGTGTCATTCTGTTTCCATCAGGCAAGCTTTGTGTAGTGGAAAAACATAGTTATGCAGTGAGGCAATCTTTATGGCATATGTTACGCTTAATAATTTTCTGTGAATATTTAAAAGCTGCTCATTTGCTTCCATTTGGAGGCTTAAGATTGGGCTGGTAACAAATGCCCCTAATGCCAACTTTAGGGCTGTAGACTGAATGGAGTTCAGGATTTTGAGAGTTGAACGGTTTGCTGAGTTGTACACAATAGCACCATAGTCCAGTTTGAATCTAATAAGAGCCTTGTAGGTTTTGAGAAGTGTGAATAAATCAGCACCCCAATTTCTTGCGGCAAGGGTCTTGATAATGTTGAGTTGTTTCGTACGAGCTTCTTTAAAGACTTTAACATGGGGTTTCCATGAAAGTTTTTGATTGAAAATGACACCCAGAATTTTTGTGGTCGTAACTATGTTGAGTTTCTCTTCATTAAGATATAGTTCAAGGTCCTGTTCAGGAACTCATTTTTTTGTGAAGGTGATACATTTAGTTTTGGTGCTGGAGAATTTAAAACCAGTAGTAGACGACCATTGTTGGAGATCATCTAAAGCTGACTGAAGTAGTTTTTAAGCGGTGATTATGTTTTTACCTTGGCAAAAAACTTTAGGTCATATTGTTTATGGCTATAAGGAAAAGGTTCACACTGATCACGGAGCCCTGAGGAACTCCATTTTTAATTTTAATTTCTTTGGAGAGTATGCCGTTGGCTTTTACCCTGATGCTGTCATTATGAAGAAAATTGTAAATTTCCTCTGATGTTGAAATCCAGCAGTGTCTTAATAATTGCAGTTTATATGCCATGTCATATGTTTTTTCTACATCTAAATGTATCATGGAGAGATGCTATGATTTTGAGAATACATTTAGGATTTCTGTTTCAAGTATAATTAGGGTATCGGTGGTCGAATGGTGACGGCAAAAGCCACTTTGAATTTTGGTGAAGAATTTCTGTTGTTCCAAGATTAATTTTAATCTTTGGGTAATGATTTTCTCTATTAGTTTGCACATTGTATTTGTGAGAGCAATAGGTCTGGAATTTTGTGGAAAGTAAAGGTCCTTGTTGGGTTTTGGTATAGACAACTGTTGCCAGCCGCCACTGATTAGGGAATGTTTTATTTGTCCAGACAAAGTTGTATATTTCATTAAGATATGTAAGTCCTTCTAGAGGAAGTTTGTTTAGCAGCTCATATGGTATGTTGTCAGGCCCTGAACTTTTTATGTGCATAGCTGTAGTTCGTTTGATATACTTGCGAAGGTATCTGTGAAAATATTTGCGATGTCAGTAGAAGAACTAGAATTTTTATTTTCCTCAGCATTCCAGAGACTAGTTATATGAGGAGATCTGTATACACCACTTATTTTTTTAATTCTATCCCAAACAACAGAGGAGGGAGTAGTATGGTTTAAAGAAGACAGAAAGGTTGACCAGCTTAGTTTTCTACTTTCCTTTATAACTTTGCGTGCTTTTGATCTAAGCTTCAGAAAATTAATTTTATTTTCCAAGGATGGGTGTCTCTTGTATTTGTAAAATGCTCTATGCTTGTTCTTAAAACCAATTTTACAAGATTCGTTCCACCATGGTACACATCTATTAATATTAGATGCTATGGTTTTTGGGATGCTAGTTTCTGCAGATGTAACAATTAATGTTGCAATTTCAGCAATAATAGTATCGATTTCACCGGAAGAACAATTAGCGAGTGGAGGATTTTTCCGGATGCCTTCTCTAATAAGGTTTTGATACAGCGGCCAATTAGCTTTTTGAAATTTCCATTTAGTATTGAAGGTGTATGTGCTTTCGGAGCTATTCAAAGAAATTGTTATTGGTGAATGGTCACTGCCCAATAAACATGAGCACACAGACCAATTAAGTAATTCATAAATATCAAGTGAGCAAATTGTTAAATCGATACTGCTTGATGTTCCATGAGCTAAGTCATAATGGGTTGGTTCTTTGGAATTGAGCATAATTAAGTCAAAATCGTGTAGTAATCGTTCTATTATCTTTCCTCTTCTGTCGGTATAACGACTTCCCCATAAGTTGTTGTGGCTATTGAAATCTCCCAATAATATGAAGGGTTTTGGTAGTTGATAGATTAAGTCAATTAAAACATCACTGTGGAGTGCATAGCTGTTTGGAATGTAAACATTACAGATGCAGATTGACGAGGGCAGATTTACTACAATGGCTACTGCTCTCAAGTCTGTGATTAGTGGGATTTCTCTGGTATTGAACTTATGTTTTACATATGTTGCCATACCTCTGCTTGCATGAAGAGCAGCTGTATGGTTTTTGTAGTACACCTTAAATTGTTTTAAATTGGAAACAAAACTGTTGTTAAAGTTATTTTCTTGGAGGCAAATGACATCAGGCGGGTGACGGTTTATTAGAAGTTGTAAGTATTCGATTTGTGGTTGAAAACCGTTAATATTCCACTGAATTATTGATGAGGCCATAAAGAAGAATAAAAATTCCAAGAAGCTTTATGATCATTATTGTGTAAGATATGAAGACTCATCGCTTGAATATTCCATTGTTCTGTTTGCAGCCTTAAGCAGTTTTTTAACAATGCGCGTGCTTCTGTTTTTTATGCCACTGTTACGAAAGTGAGGGTGTAGTTTTGGAATCGCATGAGCTAAGCCTTCTAGGTCGTTTGTGTAGTAAGCTGCAACTGAGAATACATCAGCAACCCCTATTGTGTTCTCAAAGAAACTTAGAAGTTGTAAATAATTGATTGGAAAGGAACTTGGTTTGGTTTCCATTACCTGTTTTACTGGTTGCAGTACTACGTCTAATGACGTTTGTGTTTCCTTTTTAGGCTTTTTAGATCGGTCAGGTTTAGATGTAGAAATCTGTTTATTTGCACTAGATTGAATTGGAAGGTTCCGTTGTTCATCAGTCCCGGTAGTTTCATTGCTGGTTACTGAAATTGGTCTTTTAGATCTGTGAGGTTGGGTTTCCATGTGAACAGGAGTTTTGGAGCTCTCTATCTGTGCAGAGAGACTAGAATCTGTGTTTGTTTCAGAGAGTTTTGAAGTAACTTGAATTTCATCCAGTCTGTCCAGAGTATTGGTATCTTGAGTGCATCGGGAGCTGTTTTCCCTTTCTGGAGGTGAAGGTATGGATATGTTCTCTTCATCTATAGATTTTGGCTTTGATAATTTCTTGTTAAGGATGGGAAATTCAGAAGAATATAGATTTCCATCAGATGTGCTGTGGGAGAGATCAGGAGTACTTTCAGCTGTTTGGTTGGTTTTAGGGCAGAACTTTACTAAATGTCCCTCACTTTTACAAAGAAAGCAGGAAGGAATGTCAGACGAAAGGTAAATAAAGTAATTTGCCCCATCATGTTGAATTTGAAGAATTTCAGGGAGCTTGTAAAAGTCTTCATTGTGGATGAACATGCTTAATATGTCTTCGAAAGCTTAATATGTGAGAAAATCCTGGGATTGATAAACCAGCTCTGATTGGAGATATTTTTGACATTATCCTTATACCCAGTTTGCTTAGTTCTTCTTCTACAGTGCAATTAGGGATAACCGGAAATATGTTGGACAGAATTACTTTTTTGTTCTTTGTTAGTAGGGATCTGATTTCTAATAAAACAGGGCCCTAATGACCTAGCTGTCGACGGGCCCTTAAACAATACTCACTCACTCTAATAAAACATTATTGATGAGAATTTTGGAAAGCTTTGTAGTAATTTCTACTGCATATTTTTCACTGGATAGGAAAATACATATTCTTCCATTTGATATACGGGAAACATAGCGTATATTGCTTGGGTTAATAAGTTTCTCTAGCACAAGCATGTAGTCTTTGATGGTAATGCCCTCATGAGATTCAATAACTATTGCCCGTTCTTTTGAAGGGTTTGACATAGTTATGTCAGAGTTGCTTGGTTTTGTAGGTGGCGCAATTTCATTAGTGGGAGATTTCTTTACTTCATTTGGATTTCTGTGTGTTTGATTATTAGGAGTATCATTATCAGTGTTCAGTGATGTCATTTTTACGCTGTTAGAACTATTAGTATAAGTAACATTGTTACAGTCAGTATTGGCTACATTCAGGTTAGGACAATCGATGTTAGCTGCATTTTCTTTCTTTAGGTTGGTATCATCTTGCCTACCTCTGTTAGAGGTGGCCATGCAAACGATTAGGTTGTTTCTGTTATTTAGGTTAAGTTAACGCTGAAAAACAAAAGAGTTGATTTTGCAAATAAAATAAAATGAAGTTGAGGTAAGCCCCACTTTTACATTTGCTCACAGTTGTTTCATACACTTTATAGCATCAAACTCAGTAGTCATTTTCACAGATGAAGTTTGATTTTAGATGATTACAACAATTTAAAGCACAGAGTAATGATTTCACTCGTGTAGCATTCCCACTGTCACTTGTTTCCCTGGCCAAATTGTATATTGCATTAATGATAAAACAGAGAAGTGTTTTTGTGATTCAGTTTAAGAAGAGAAATAAAGTGGCATAAAGAGTAACTGGACTTGTCATTTGTCACAGTACACAATGCAGACACACTTGCCTTTGTACAATAACTGACTCTTCATGCATGTTTTCAACCAAAACTGATTCATTCATAGAAAAGCCATTCTCTACTACATTTTTTCTATGAAACAGTATATTACTTGCCATAGTTCAGAATATCCTTTTGTTTCCTGTCAAAATCCAAGCAAAGAAAATATATAATCTCACTTCATAACCAGACGCTGAGACACATTCTTCAAATTTAGTTTTAAAAGCTTTCTTGCTCCATAGCAAAGAGAAATGTATTGTAATTTAGCCCCATCAGCCACATTTTGAGTTATTCTGTTATCTTCATGCAATGTTTCCAACACATATTCCATTTGTGTCTGACCAAGATTTGGTTGCTGATATAACAGACACAGTTAGGTACCACAAATTACCTTTTGGGTTTTAACCTCTTGAACGACAGCCATTTAAATTGTTAAATGCGCTAAAAGTGCTTCCTAAATACACAGCTGTATTTTGCGTAAATTTTAAGTTATTTTAATGAAACAAAAACTGGTATAAAACTCATTATATGCAGTATACATGTACATCATCAGCAATGTTGAGTTGCATTTACAAATCGTTGAAATGGCACTATTTGTTTCACTGTGGTAAAAAGTTAACTTTGCTTTGTCGAACGCATCTCGGAAAGAAACAGTAGTGGACCCATTGTATGTGTTAGCTATGCGTCAGCAAGTCACAGCACAATGTGAAATAGAACGCTACTGTATGCGTGGTTTATGAGTCATCAGAATAAAGAAGGTTTGCAATTTTTCCTTACACGTGTTTCGTAACTTGGATATAGCTTACAGGCTCCGTTTGTTTCTTTCTTGAAATGCATACGTATACTTTCCTGCTTGTAGCTGAAGTGAGAAGCTATTGAGTGTTACATCTCAGAGCTAAAACATGGCATCAACAAGCAGTGTTGCACAAAGGTTAGCGAGTGGTGGAAGTGTAAGGGCTTCTGAAATTACACACGATAATGTGGAGGACTTCTTGCTGTGTGACAGCGATTTGGATATCGATGGCAAGTTTTCCGAATTTGAGGGGGGTGTGGAGGATATAGGTACAAGTAGCAGTGAGGAAGAACGTGACCAACTTCCTTCAGGTGTTCGTGAAGAGTCAGCATTGTGGAGTGCTGAAAACAATTCCAATACAAACAGGCACATCTTCACGAGCACAGGGTCTGGTGTTCAATCCCAGGCTCAGCTGACTTCTGACAGCCAACCAATTGACATTTTTACAAAATTTTTTACTACCGACTTAGTGTCTCTCATTGTTTCAGAAACAAATGTATATGCGAGTAAGGTGAAGGAAGACCTGCTCTCTAAAGGTAAATTAGGGCCTAAGAGCAGAATTCAAAGGTGGACAGAAGTAACACTCAATGAGATTTACAGGCTAATTGGTCTAATTATACTTATGGGTGTTATTCGTAAACCTGCATTATACATGTATTGGTCCACAGATGACATGCTAGCTACTCCTTTTTTTGGAAAATGCATGTCAAATAACAGATTTACGTCAATTTTGCGGTTCCTTCATTTCACCTGCACAGAGAATGTAAAGGACAAACTCCACAAAATTAGGCCTGTTTTCGATTATATTATTTCAAAATTTAAGGAAAATTATGTGCCTGGTGAAAAGGTCACTGTTGATGAAAGCCTAATGCTTTGGAAGGGCCGCTTAGGTTGGAAGCAATACATCAAAACAAAAAGGGCTAGATTTGGCATAAAGAGTTTTGATGTTTGTGAAAGTAAAACGGGATATCTTTACAATAGCTGCATTTACACTGGTCAAGGGACTGACAATACTGGAGACAAAGATTTGGGCTTATCTGGCTCCATAGTAATGCACCTAATGGAACCTGTGCTTGATCAGGGTAGGACTGTGTACGATAACTGGTACAGCTCTCCTAAATTATTCCTGGCCTTACACAAAAGAAAGACTAATGCAATTGGAACAGTACGTTCCAATCGTATTGGTTTGCCAAAAGATGTGAATACGAAGGCTCTAAGGAGAGGGGAAATGGAGGTGCGTCAGCTCCCACCTTTGACCTACCTTGCCTGGCAGGACAGGAGGGTAGTTACGGCATTATCCAATTGCAGCTCTAAGATTTTGATGATTGACACTGGAAAAACAGATGCCCATACCAAAATGTGCATTTTCAAGCCTGACATTATCCAGGAATACAATATGCACATGGGCGGTGTCGATCTAGTAGATCAGGTATTGCAAGCATATCCCTCTTTACGAAAAACAGTGAAATGGTATAAAAAGGTATTTTTGCACCAGCTGGATATAACCATATACAATTGTTTGGTAATTTGGAGAGCTCTAAACCCACACAAGACAATGACCTACCTGGACTTTCGACTATCAATAGCTCGCAGCCTAATTGAACAATACCAGGTTGAGAGGCCTCTTCATACTGGGGGTAGAAAATCCAAAACCCCTGCACCCCTCAGACTTCAAGGAAAACATTATCCTAAAAGGATACCGTCAACAGCAAAGAAGTCCCGCCCATCTCGAAGGTGTTTCGTGTGCCGCAAGAAGGGAATCCGTAAGGAAACTGGGATGATCTGTGGCGAATGTGGAGATGTGCCCTTGTGCGTTTATCCCTGTTTTGAGGCATATCACTGCAGAAGGAACATATAAAGGTAAGCCAGTAAAGCATATAGAATTTAATTAAATGTTTCATAACGGGGGAAAATTAAAATAAGTTGAGTTAGATAGTGGATAAATTAGGGTTAAATGCACAAACGCACAGGACGTGTATACACGTCCATATCGCTCGTCCGTCATTTTAAATGGACGTGATTTCACGTCCATATCCCTGAAGAGGTTAAACATGTGTAACTTATGTTTAATAAAACTTAGAAGCATGAAACTAGTACCAACAAAAGAGGAACTCAATTGTTTTGGTTGTGGTAACACAGTTGGCATGGGCAATGCGTAATCATGTGCAACATTGTGCATTGTTAAAAGTTACAAAATGGCTGAGGATAGGCTAGTGTTCCGTGTTCTTGATAATGATGTTAAACAATCTGTAATTGTTGTTCAATGACATTTTCAAACAAGACTTTGTGTAGATCTACACAGTGGGCAATTAGTTTGTGTTAGTGGTGCTCTGATTTTACAATAAGGAGGTGCATTTGTAAGAAGAAATCTCATGGAGCTCAACACCAGGCTACCAAACATATGGATTAACCCTGCTGGTGATGATGATAGAGAACTTCTTCACTGGTCTCCCTGCTCACCAAATCTGACCAACTTTGACTTTTTTTTATATAGGATTATGTTAAAGATCTTATATACAAACCACCCTTCCCAGATCATCCTTGATCTAATAGTGCACAGCACATCAGTTGACTATAACATGCCAAATGTACCTGGGCAGAAATGGACTACAGGCTTTATGCGTGACGTGTTACCACAGAAGCTCACATGAAATATCTGTAAGGTACACTAATTTACACTATAAGGGACTCTTATCCAAGAGTTTCTCCTCAATTAAAACTAAATTAAACCCCAGTGCAACAGCCTCTGAAGGGCCAAGGCCTACCGCCCAGCCACTGTGTCCCCCACCTCTGCCCACTACAGGCATAATGAGTGGGGTGCAGTATTGGACGGTGGAGTGTGGTCAGTGCCCCAAGCCCTCCCGGCCAGTTATGTGACCTTCACGACCCGGGGTTGCTACTTCTCCATCAAGTAGCTAAATTGGCCCCTCTGGGACCTAACGAGGCTGAGTGCACCCTGTGCCAGACCTCCCAGTGGGGGAATAATCCCTATGCCGGTACCGTGGATCAAACCCAGGTCCTCCATGCCAGAGGCAGGTGTGCTATGGAGGTGATATTTTCATTTACCACCACCATTTTCTGACATTCAAATTTAAAACCAAGAATCTTCCTTTCTGACATTTCTTTTTATTCAAGTGCCTTCTTTGTACTAAATCCAACATGAGGTTTACCTATTTCAATCAAGTTTGCTGGTTCCTGTAGCCTAAGCACAATCAGTTCATTAATATCAATGGTAATTGCCATTTTACTATCCTTGGCAAAGTAACTCATTTAACTTCAGGAGCATAATAATGGAGCAGGTGGTTTATTTCTTCTACACTGCACGAAAAATGGTTCACATTCTAGAGAAGTTGTTTTTAACAAAAATTTACTTTCTGTCAACTTAGCACTTGCAACATTTATCTTGACATGGTCAAATAGTTCTATGACTCGCTCCAGCAACTAAAATGTACAGATGACTCAACCTAGGAAGTTGGTTCACTCTAGTACACAGAGCCACAGTCCCCCAACTCTGCCCACCCTGCCTATCGCTACCTGACCAAAGGGTATTATTCATCCTTTCCAAAAATACTTGCTGTGTTAGGTCAGTAGTGGTGCCAATGTAATTTTCCACACATAGCTGTTTGTGTTAAGATAAGCAAATTACTGTGCAAAGTTCTGCATAGTCAAACTCATGAAGTTATAAATAACATAATGAAATTTATGAAAAAGGAAAGTGAAGCAAGGACATCTATTATAAATATTAAAAAAGTGAGTCTGTGGCAGTAGTAGTTTTTAAAATTAGATTAACATGTTCGTATATGTTGTGAGGCAAAGAGAGAAAAATGTGTTGGTGAACCATTGTTTTAAACTTCCAATAAAATAAGAGAAAGGAACAAACCAAAAATGGTCTCAATGATCCTGATAAAGGGGTAATAAGGAGGTGATAAACAAATTCCTGCCTTAATAGAATAAATTATAGTTTAAAAAAACTAAAAAAACACGCTTTTATAACACACCAAACTAAAAAATAGAAAATAATTTTTTAATATAAACTTTGTTCTATAGCGATATAAAGTCCTCTAGTTCATCATTTTTCAAAATTTCATAAGCTTAAAATAAAAACTAATTTATATTAACAAAATAATAAATGTTATTGTAAAAAAGCGTGGGGTTCTTTTTAGATATTTTTATTATATCTTTACTTTTACCTTTATAAATAGCTACCAATGATCTATTTATAACACGCTTTTCTACAATGTTGATATAAATTAGTTTTTATTTTAAATTTATTATAAAATTTTGAAATATGATGAATCAGTTGACTTTATATCATTATAGAACAAACTTCATATTTAAAAATTATGTATTATATCAGGGTATTGTCATCGATCCTTAACATGTGTGCAAATTTTCAAGTCGGACTACTCTAATTTGGTAAAAATTAGGTTACACTGATAAATTTAGCTAAGTCACTTTTTTATCCTGATGATCCTGGTCAGGACATTAGGACAAAGTCATGATATTATTGCATTGTCATTGGTCCTTGACATGTGTGCAAATTTTCAAGTCAATCAGATGTCTCAAGTTGGTAAAAATTAGGTTACATTGTTAAATTTAGTCAAGTCACTCTTTTATCCTGATAATTCTGGTCACGAAAGTAAGACAAAGTAATGATATTATTGTATTGTCATCGGTCCTTGACGTGTGCAAATTTTCAACTCAATCAGACAACTCTAAGTTAGTGAAAATTACATTGAAAGATTCCATTACATACATACTTACAGGTGAAGCTAATATAAAGCGTGTGAAAATGTCTTCCACCAATATCGAAACTGTATGCCAAGATGTTGATAGATTGTTTTTATGCAAAGTTTTTTTTTAAACCCACAAGCCATGTGTGGGCAATGTTTGAGAGGTAGAATCAGGACTGAAAAATGTGTTAGATAATCTTCCATATCCTAAACAAATGTCTTACACTAGGTTCAGAAAATCTGTCATACAGGAATGGCAAAGGGAATATAATATTTCATTTGATGACAACATGCTTCAAGTTAAACTCCTGGAGCTAGGAAGGCTAAACAGACCAGTTCTCAAACAAAACTTGCTTCAAAGAGCACGGTCACACAGTTCTACAGCTGCCACCATATCATTCAGAACTCAATGCTATAGAACTCATTTTTTGGGTCGAAGTTAAACACTATGTGACATCAAGCAACACCATGTTCAAAATGGAGGACATCATAGAATTGGCAACAGAGAAATTTAAGTAATAACCAAAGATTCTTGCAATAAAAAGTGTGAAAGGGCCTGTCTAATGAAACGTAATAATTTAAGAAAATACCTCAAGCAGAGAAAGCAATCAAAATGTTTATTACTTGATTACGCTCAGAGAGTAGCGATGAAGATGTACAAAAAGAAAAGGAGTAAGAGTTGGAGGATGTGAATCAGATGAAGATATCTTGGGAGTTGAATGCATTCCAATGGACTGACTTGTTTTCTATGCCCTGTGAAAAGACAGAAATAATGTATTATATGATAAAAAGTATTTAGTATATGCATAGTATATTAAAAATAAACATTAGGTCCCTTATTCCATTATTGTCTTACTTAAATTATCCTTGTTTGTATCATAGTGATATTGCAGTTGAATACAATGTCTGGAAGTCAAGCCCGAGATGATGTGACACGCATAGTGAGGCAAAATGGGGTGGACCCCTCCAAGGTTACTCTACCACCCCTCTCATGGCACCTTCCTAGTTTGATGTATCTCTACTGTACAATATTTTAGTGGGAACACTTTACTGCCTATCACAGCAGTGAACTGAGTGGTAGTTAAATATCCTTGAATAAATATTTGTTATGTAGAAATGAATTAAACTCCCAATATTAACTGCCATTAAGCCTAATTTAACAACTCCATTAATTACATGCAAATTACAAACATCCTGTCTCCATTTCCACTTGAAGTTTACTGAGAAAGCTTTTAAGTCCACAAGTCCACCTATTGAGACCTGCAATAAGCTTTTTGTTGGAAGATGCTGCAGTTCATGAATAAATTTCTGCAACAGATTTTGAGTAGTGACACAATCCACAAAAGCAGTGTTCCAATATCTAGAAGTAACTTTTGGAATGTTGATATAAAAAAATATGATGAGATCCATTTGCTCTCTTTCGGTTACCTTATTTAGTGATTCATCTAAACAAACTATACGATTCTCAAAAGTTTTCAAATTATTGGTTAACAATTTGCTGATATATTTTGCAATACCATGATTAATCACATAGGAACACTTACTTTCACCAGAGGTGAATTACGATGCAATATGTGCTCATTGTTGGAGTGATACAACCAACAACGTTTATTTGAGAACCCATTCTATGCCTGGAGGGGCAGTAGCACTAGATCTGACCGCAGCATTAGCAAGAGATCCATATCCAATATCTATAACTTTTGTTTCTGTTGAATTAGTGCTTTGTTTGATAAAATCAATGATTGTCCTTTTTTTAAAATTGTTACATTTATACCCTGCCTTTAACTTCAATGGTCATATCCGTGGCCTTTGCTGTGGAACATATTGCCTATAGACAATGGCGTTTACTTGTATACAATGGGTTTTGGGTCTTAGAGATTTCAGTACAGTAAATTACACATACATTCACACTCTCATTCATATTTCCAAAGTCTGGGGAGGATAAGGAATAATCTTGGTTAGAGAGCAATTCCCACTCCCCAGCTGGGAATCAAATGCAGCACCCCTTGCACAATAGGCAAGTGGTCTACCAACTGAGCTGTGGGACCAGCTGATTGTGTCTTGATTTATTATTCTGAAGCTGAATGTGTTTTTCCAATCTGTATGTCAATGTAATGCCTGGCACCCTATATTACTGAGCTAGAACTTCTTTCTTCACACTTTACAGTAGACTTCAAATTGACTATCTTGTTCATCACCAAGCCATCCTACAAACTCTGGATTAAGTGATGAATCCAGCCACTGATAGTTAAAGGGGTTTTTCTTTTTGGCCATCACTTTCTTCCACTTCTAAAAGGCATTAAAAAGTAGCACATTGCAACAGTCTGATGAAGTAAATCAAGAAAAACTGCAGTCTCAAAAACTTCAACAACTTTATCTCTGTAATGTGTGAAAGCATATATTAGCTAAGTGGCACTTAATGTATAACATATTGCTTCATGGGTTGGGAAGAAATTTTAAGGACCAAAAAGTGTTGTAATCCTTAAATTGTAGATTTTCATAATATGAATCACCAGACACGTTATTCATGTGATTGAACCAACTTCCCTGAAACATGCCAATATCTTAAATACATCTTTTACCATTTTGCAATTCCCTGACCTTCCCTGACTTTCTAGGCCACTGGGAATTCTGTTGTATGCTACTTTTGTAACCAAAGTCTTGCTGTGCACACTTTCTGTTTGGCTGGTTTCTAAGCTTTCACTAACTACTGCCATTTCTTTAAAGTCAGAAGAGTAGGCACTTGACAGCTATGGGATTCCCTCACCTACAAACGATGCTAGCTCTATCTCATCCAATTATTATCACTGCAAGATGTATTTACAATATGATTGGATGAGGTAAGGCAAGCCTCATTCGCAGGTGAGTAAATCCCATTAGTGTCAAGTGCCTACTTAGCTCTTGCTAACTTTAGTTAAGGTATAGCAATCGTTAATCTCAGTATTTTCAGTGATATTCATGGATACACAATTTTCCCTAATTTCAATGAGTTCATTTTGAACATATTCTTAAGTTTTATAATTGCTGCAGTTTGAAATTTAACCTGTGCTGATCTAATTTTGTCTATTTTATTATTTACGTCAGTAGCTAACTGGCTCTGCTTTACAGTTATTTCAGTAGCTAATTGACTTCATTTTAGGTCTATATCAACAGCCATCTGAACTTCTCTTTCATTTGTTTCAGTAGTAGGCTGATCTTGTTTCTTACTGATTTCTCTAATTCTTTTTTCTCCCTAGTTTTCTGTTCTTCTTTCTTTGGCATTTCTTTAGTTATCTGTTTTTGCTCTTCTGATATTTCTTTAACTATCTGTTTCTGCTCACTGACTAAATTGTCTTGCTTTTCAGTGATTTCCCTAGCTATTTGTTTCTGGTCTTTACTGATTTCTGTTATTACAAAATTTCATTTGTTTCAATAAACTAATTATACTAAGATTATTCTGGCTAGTATTATCTTATCCTCATATCTGTGTTCTTAGAGGGATACATTTCTTTTTCACTTTCTTAGCTTTTTCCTGAACTGTTTTGCCACTTCTTAAGTAAATGTCTCCGTCTAGGGGATATGTGAATGGCGACCACAAGGTACTCAAGCTGAGCAGAACATTACATTACATTACTGGTGTTTTGCTCCTCACTGTAGCTTTTCTATCTGACCTTACCTGGGTCATCTCTTGTTCTCTTCCGACCCCGATGCTATTAGGGTTCCAGAGGGCTAGGGAGTCTTTATTTTTGCAACCTCTCCATTTCTCTAATTTCTCTATAAATTCTTAACCCCTAATATGCTGACCTGTCATGGCATGTAATACGTCCTCTGATTGGTAATCAGAGGATATGGTCGGTGAATTTAGTTTGATAACTCTCCCGGCCAGGTGAGACCCGTAAACCAACGACAGGTGCGGTCCTCCAGACATTCTGGGGGTTGTGAGAGAGCGATGTGACCGCTAAAACATAAAAATATGGTGCTCTCTAAAAAGCGGTTACTATTACTGCTATTTGCTCTCTTCTTCTGTCAGTGAAAAATATTGGAGAGCAAGAGGATTAATGACTTCATTGTCAGAAATCCAGCATTAGCTAACAACAACAATATTATCATATTGTTGCAATACAATTGAAATTTTAGAACTGAAAGCTATAGAAGATATTGATCATAATTGCTGTGGATAAAACAGGGAATACGCCTACTTCAACTGTCAATCATTCTTCCAGAAATTAATAACCAACAGTTTCCTTTAAATGCCCTCATTCAAAGGCAACTCTCTGTAAATATCGAAGACTCTTACCATGTTAGAGAATTTACTTCCGTCATGCACTGCTAATAATTACATTATCTTACAGTGGATATTCTAAGGCTGAATTATATTCTCATGTTAGAAATGAATGATAGAACATAACTTATCATATGAATAGAGCGCACATTGCCTGACCCAAAAATAGCCGAAGTCATTGGGTGACTAACGGTAGGAGTTGAAAACATGAGTGTCTGTGGTTCAAACCTCATCTCCTGCATACGTATTTTCTGAAATGGAAAATTAACCAGCATCGTTAGTTCTCCAGAGATTATTACTAGGAATGAAGAATTAGGATAAAGGCATGTGCCTAGAAATTGAGTTTAATGGGCACATGGCAACATTGGGTGGTGCTTGGAAATAAACAAAATGACAATGCTGCTGGTTCCAAAGGTTGCTTCACGTTGAAGTAGTCTAGAATTGAATTGCGTTCTCTTTAATACATGATGAAGTTCTTCTAAGCATTTTTGTGACCAAGTGATACCTATACTATTTTCCTTTGTATGGGATGTAATACACTAAATTCATTTTCCTTCGATGCTTTGAGTCTTATTCTTGCTTAGTATGATATTTGTATCGTATTACTGCATAATTAACTATACATGAATGTAATCATACTGAGTGATTAAATTTTCTAAAATAATTATTTTCGTTTCTTGTGCCTGAAATATTTTGGTTTTCATGCATGTAGATATTTTCTCACATGAAGAAGATATAACGCTTTCTTATATCTCCTGTAACCTAACTAAACATTAACAGTACATGACGGAAGTAAATTCTGTAACATATTCATAATCTTTGATATTTATAGAGAAATGCCTTTGAACGAAGGTATTTACAGGAAAATATTAGGTATTCATTTCTGGAAGAATGATTGAGAGTTGAAGTAGGCATATTCCCTGTTTTATCTACAGCAATCGTAATGAATATCTTCTAAAGCTTTCAGTTCTGTTCTTTCAATCCTATTGCAGCAATATAGTATTGTATAATAGTGTATTTGGCAAAGGTTATATGAATAACAATGTTCCCATCAACACAGAAAGGAAGGGAAAAGAAAAAAAGATGAGCTACATGGGATTCTATCCAAGTTCAGTGTGTTACTCAGGGTCTGCAGAGATGCGCCTTAACGGATTCAGCTACTACTGAGTCCAGCATTTGTGTGTGAATGATTATGCTTATGTTGATAAACAAAGCGCTCAACACTGGCACTGTTGTTCCCTCTGGTCCACTATTCATACAAATAACACTGAATTTGCAATATTTGCCTGTTGATTTACAATGATTGCTGAAATATTGCTTTTCAAAACTGTGAGGTGAGCCCATGGCTGCCATGCCATCTGAACAACAAGGGAAACATATACCGTATTTTATCGCATAAGGCCCCCCCTCACATATTTCCCTCCCCTATGATATTTCACCACTAAAAATTATTATTAAACCTATTAAACATGGCATAATTCTCTCTCCTGGTTCGTTCTTATTGGAACAGCCTTCAAATGACTTAACAATGGACAGCAATCGACATAGCGGTGCCTGTCATGGACAACAATGAACGCAGTGCTTGGCACAAAAATACTCGTATTGCCATTGTCACAATGTATCGTAAAATTGAAATGAGAAGTTGCAGATGTGTTTCTATGTCAGTTTGTTACAAGTCGTCATATTGTTAAGAGGAGTTTTTAAAAAAAACTGGTATTTCTTGTGCCATTAATGATTCTGACGACATGTTGTAGAATAGTGAACATGAAGATGTCCTATCTGAGTCAGACATAAATGAAAATAGTGATGATAATGACGAAAGTGAGACTGCAGAATAGTCAGAGAAAAGAAACAATGAAACAATACATTATAGGCCTAATGAAACCGTGGTATGTATCCAGTTAATTCACAAATTACTGTATACCTATATAACTTTTACATAATACTACATGGTTTCCCTTCCTTTCTGAATTCCTAGAAGCACCACTCGCATAATTCCCTCCTCAGTGTTTTTAAGCAAATTTTTCGGGAAAAAAAGGGGGGGGGGGATTACGCGATAAAATACGGTATTGCAAATTTTATCCTCATACCATCTGCTTAGGAACGCCTGAGGACTAGGTGACCCTTCATGCAGGTATCACTGGAGTTTGGTATTTACTTTTGTGAAAGATAGTACCACTCAAAATGCTTACTTTGGGAGAGTCAAAACCAGAGCTATGATTTTGAAGCTGATCCAAATCGAATGATCTGGTAAAAGAATGGCATAACTCAAGATACCTAAATCAGGTTTTGCTCGATAAAACATGATTTTCCACATACTTTAATAAAACTTGAAAAGTATCAGCATTTTTGAAACTGTGTTTCTTTTTTATGTGTAAAGTAGTACCTTTTTTCTTCTGTGTAAATATGTTCTGAAATACCAATCATTCTGTTGGTATGTTACAGGAGGGCAACAATTTCAATTGGTTCTAAAGTAAGAACAAATTAGAAACTAAAAACTTCACTTATCTTAGTAATGTTGCAAGTTATTTTTGCAAAAATACTTTAAAATCTTGTTGCTTCACTGTTAATAGCTTCATTTTCCTTAAATTCAATTGGTGTTCAAATGCTAACAATTTCCTCCATGTAGTAACCCTTCCACATAAATACACTTTAGTCAGACAAGTAACACGTCTTTCATTCTCTCCTCTAACAATTCAAAACTTGGGATCATCATACATGGCCAACTTTTTTAGTTTTGGCAGTATTTAACGCCCACTTTTACCACATATGGCACTGCAGGTAGTGACACTGATGGATGGTACATGGAATGAAGATAGAGCATCGGTGGAATGAGATGGCAGGGGAAATCACAGAACCCAGAGGAAACCACCCCAGCGGCGCTTCATCCACCATTAATCCCACATGCGGTTGCTTGGGATCGAGCCCAGGTCACTTTGGTGAGAAGCAAATGGTCTAACCACTCGGCTATGGTGCGGCCACATGGCCAACTTAAAGTCATTTGACGTACTTCCAATTCCACCAGATGTGTTGTTCCATCTTACTCCTCTAATATATTTTGTTCACTGCTTAACTGTAGTTCATTTAACCCTTTAACGCCGTGCTTGTTCGTATGATCACGGTTTACCGCTTTCCATTTAACAACTGGTGCGGTTTTTGTAATTATTAATGACGTTGCGTCTTTGAGCTAATGAGATCTTTGTGATCTCAGGGCTTGGTAACGGATGGAATGAAAAATCGCACAATGTTTCTTCACCACAATATATTATTTTATTAACACTTCATCGATACTTTACATTAAATAATTCCTCTCAGCATCATTCTAAATGATTTAAAACGCTTCCACCTTCTCATTTAGTGGAACCAATGCTTGATGAAAGTCTGGTGAAAATTCTATGTTCACACTACCTAAATATGTCCTTTCACTTCGGTTCCACACACGCGAATGGACAGTTTATAGCATCACCTGACGCGACACCGCCTTTTTCGTATACATCCGTGTATGCGTCCATCAAATAGTTCTTTCTTGTTAAGGAAGCGATCCCTAATCATCCTCCCCTACTTTTATTATGGAACACATATAATTCTAATATTTATACATATATATTAAAATCAAATATGGAAATATTTATGACGTCTTTAAACTAACTTAGTTGTTCGTAACAATGAGCATTTGCAACACGTTTTCGCCATTTAATCAAATCATACCAACATCAAAAAACAAATTACACTTTTAACAAATATTCTCATAAACGATTTTCTTTTGGGGTCTTCTAATATTCTGTCTCACATGCCCCTTGTTTTGTTTTTCAAGTTGTCACCTATATTTACAATCTTGAAACACAATACAATACTTCTCCCTACTCCTCTGATGCAATCACTTTGTACAATATTTTTTTCTTTACAATCTTCTTCGCTGTTTGTCTTTGTCATTTGTTTTGGCATGACACAGCATGTCTTTATAAATTTCACATATTCAGTAACTACACAATACATGTTCAGTTATTATACATCACATATTCAGTTATTATACAATACATATTCAGTTATTGTACAGCACATTCAGTTATTATACAACATATCCAGTTATTATACAACATATGTTCAGTTATTATACAACACATATTCAGTTATTATACAACACATATTCAGTTATTGTACATTTGACATTGACATAAATATAATTTAAGTGTATCATGGTTTATTGTGTGGCTTTTGACTTATGTTCCTTGTTATGAGGAGAGAAAAACAGGATACAGATCTTCAGCTAATGATTATGACCATGTCTATGGCAACATTTTATTCAGTTCTTTGCCTTCTTTGTCTTGTAAGCTTATTATGTATAGGCAGGTCATTGAGTCGGTTCTTAAACTCTGATGTTACTAATGGCATCATTTTTTTTTTAATTGGGTTCTTATTCATTATTGTTTAGTTTAACCTTTCTTCAAGCTTAGCATTGGCTATATCCATCTTAATTCATGGGCATTGCTTTTCTGATTATGGTTTTTCTTACTTCACTAATTGTCACCTCTTTATCTCTTATCTCTATAAGAGAAAGCTTCTATACTTATAATTATTCTGCAATTGTATTATTTTTCTTCTCAATTCACCCTCGACACCTTTGTGTCAAAAATATTTTATCTTTGTCATCACAATTGATTCCTTCTTATTTTTGTCCCTGACATCCTTATGTCAAAAACACATTATTTTCCGTTGCTATTCACTTCTTTAATGACAATCAGTGTCCTCATCTGTCTTTGTTGACAATGCTCTTTGTGGTCAATATAGCCAATGACTGTTGATTTTCTTTCTTGTTGTATTTTCCAATCTGAACATAATCTTCTATAAGTAACCCATTAAAAATTGTTATTTTCCATCATCTCTACAATTCCTGCCTTACATATTTGTTGGCAAAGACTATTTGGTCCTTTCTTTGTATGGTTTTAATTTATTTTTATGGTATCTTCCTACCAACTTGCCATTTGTATTCTGTAGCTCATACGTGTGGTCACCCAGCTGTTTTGTTATGACCAGTGGTCCAGTGTGCAGTAGTTCCATCTTTCTCTTCATGTAGCCATCACGGTGTCGATGTCAATTGTAAATTGCTGAGATTTTGTGTTGGTCATCTACTCGATTGGGACGAACTTAGTTGTTGTAATTTCCCTGAGTGTTGGTGGCGGTTGTTGTTTCTGTATTCTGTGCAGCATCTGCCCTATTTGGCACATCTTCCTCCTGTTCCTGTTGTCTTATGTTGGCAGTGTACCATTGGTTTCTGCCCCTTTGGCGTGAACCCCTGTTGTATGACGGTCTTTGGTTATTGAAGTATTCCCTACAGAATCGTATGTGGTTCACTTGATGGGTACGGTCTCCTGGTCTTCCACGATCATATGTATATGTTTGGTGTCTCGATTCACCCCTTGGTATTGTGTCGTGGTACCGCCATCTTGTGTTCTCCATCCTTTCGCCATGATTGTGTGCCCCTCTCCCCCTGTCATGGGTGCTCCTAGTATTTCTATCTTCTCCCTCATTCTGGTTGTTCGTAGCCATGCTCCGGTTTAAGATGGGTGAGTTTGGGTGACCGTTCCTATGTCTATGCTCATTAGGCCGACCATTTTGTGTTTCGAAGGCTGTCAGTAATTCTATCATGTCTGCAAAATCTACTGGCCTCGCAACAATTAATCCTGTTCTCACTGTGTCTGGTAAATGTCTTGTTATGCTGGTAATTAGCTCTGCTTCCGACAGGTTAGGGTCTAATAGCTTTCCTTTGTTGGCTACTTTCATAAAATAATCGACTAGCGATAACCCTTTGGTTGGATCATATCTACCTGTTGCTAGCTCTACCCTAGTTTGGTTTTGCTTAGCTGGGCCCCAATACCTTGATAGGAATAGATTTCTGAATGAGCTATACGATTCATGACCAGCTAGTGTTAACCTAAGCCATTCTAATGCCTTGTTTTTTAAGCTTTTCTTGACTATCATCATCCTAAGCTCATTTGGTATCCGTTTCACTTTAAAATACTCTTCCATCTCTTTAACAAAGAGTTTTGGATCGTCTCCCTTCTCCTCGTCAAATGTAGGTGGTGTGATTTCATGTAGTATGCTGTTGGTGTAGCATGTGTTGTGTGTTGTGTCATTGTTTGATTGTGAACCTCTTTCTCTGTATGGTGAGTCAACATTTTGTACATTATTCAAATAACTCTCATCTTGTACATTACTTACATCTAAATCATCTTGCCTTTGTAGTGCATTCACAACATCATTTACATTAGCCAAATTTTCTTTTCCTTTTTTCATTTCTTCACAAATTGATTTTAAATCATTCTTTATTTCTAAGTGACTTTGTTTCATGTCATTTATAGCATCCTGTTGCGAATGTACCACATCAGTCATCGTCTTAATTTTAGGAATTACAATTTGTTCTACAGTTTCATTAATAATGTCCTTCTTTACTACCTCAATCTCTTT
Source organism: Tenodera sinensis (assembly GCA_030765045.1). Lineage (NCBI taxonomy): Eukaryota > Metazoa > Arthropoda > Insecta > Mantodea > Mantidae > Tenodera > Tenodera sinensis. Next base: position 161,663,670 of record CM060962.1, read on the forward strand.
CCATAATTCCTCATTATTTCTGCTTTTACATTTGTAATCTTACAGTCTACACTTGCATTACATTCTGTTATTTCATCCCTACATCTACCAATTTCTCCTTCTAATACAATCTTATTTTCTCTCATTTCCGATTCAATTTTTCCCATCCTATCTCCTATGATTTCTATCCTAGCTTCTAAGGCTTCCTTTGTTTCATTTAAGTTTTTATGTACTAATTTTAAATTAGTTTCCATAACTTTCATATTTTCTTCACACTCCTGTCTTCCTAATTCTATTCTGTGCTCTAAGTTCTGTCTTCCTAATTCCATTTTCTGTTCTAAGTCCTTTCTCACTTCCTCCACTTTCTGACCTATCTCTTCCTTATTCTGTTCCAGTTTCTGACCTATATCTTTTTTATTATTTTCCAAGCCCTCTCTCACTCCCTCTATTTTCTGACCTAAACTTTGTTCTATGTTCTGTCTCAATTCTACGTTATTTTGTTCCATTTTCTGACCTAGTTCTACCTTGTTTTGTTCCATTTTCTGACCTATTTCCTTCATATTCTGTTCTAGTCTTTCAAACATGATCATTAATAACCTTTGGTCTTTTCCTATCCCTACCTGTTCCTCACTTTCTGGTTCTATTTGATAACTAGGCCTATCTGCCCCTTCGCCTACTCCTGTTTCTATCTCTTTTCGCGACATTTTAGTTTCTTTATTCAGTTCAGTTTGGTTTAAAAGTCCCACTATTTTGCCGCTTTGCAGTAACATAAAAATAAAAATAAACTGGATGTAAAAATAAAAATTTTTGGTCCTACTTTTTTTTTTTTCCGTTGATTTGTCCAGTTATGTGCGTCTCCTGGGCAGTTGGCTTCGCTAGACGATCTCTGGTGTTTTCCCACGTTGATTATCCATTCATTGGTGTTCTGATGTATTCAGGTTTCAAACGATGGTCTAATGGCGTCTTCTTTCTTTTTGGCGCGAAGATATGGCGTCACTTGGTATTTTGCGTAAGTTCATTTCCCGTAATTTCCATTCCATCCAAAATTCGTGTTCCACGTTGGGCAAGCCATTTGGTGCGGTTTTTGTAATTATTAATGACGTTGCGTCTTTGAGCTAATGAGATCTTTGTGATCTCAGGGCTTGGTAACGGATGGAATGAAAAATCACACGATGTTTCTTCACCACAATATATTATTTTATTAACACTTCATCGATACTTTACATTAAATAATTCCTCTCAGCACCATTCTAAATGATTTAAAACGCTTCCACCTTCTCATTTAGTGGAACCAATGCTTGATGAAAGTCTGGTGAAAATTCTATGTTCACACTACCTAAATATGTCCTTTCACTTCGGTTCCACACACGCGAATGGACAGTTTATGGCATCACCTGACGCGACACCGCCTTTTTCGTATACATCCGCGTATGCGTCCATCAAATAGTTCTTTCTTGTTAGGGAAGCGATCCCTAATCATCCTCCCCTACTTTTATTATGGAACACATATAATTCTAATATTTATACATATATATTAAAATCAAATATGGAAATATTTATGACGTCTTTAAACTAACTTAGTTGTTCATAACAATGAGCATTTGCAACACGTTTTCGCCATTTAATCAAATCATACCAACATCAAAAAACAAATTACACTTTTAACAAATATTCTCATAAACGATTTTCTTTTGGGGTCTTCTAATATTCTGTCTCACAACGTTCCAATGCGTCGTCTGCTTCTGTAGAGTATCCCTGGTGATTTATATCAGCTACAGAAGGGTGTGGTATCCCTGTCTACTCATATTGTAGGCTTCTGTAAACAAACATTGTCTTTGCACAACTTTTAGTTATCGCTAGTGTTGTCACAGCTGCAAGATGTCAGTGCGCTTCAAGTATGTTTCCTATTTTGTTTACAATTAGACTTTGATCATGTGATAAATACTTTTAAAGGTCTTCGGCATGATTAGTGTTCCTGTTATTATGAAACAAAACAATAGGTTACTGCATATATTTGGTCTAGACTCTTCTAAAGTGAAGCGTGATCATATGAACACGCTAGGCACATATATATGCAATATATGACTTAGTCCATTTTCACGGTTGTGTTACCTTACACAGCTTAGACGTTGTGTTGCCATAAGAAAACTTATTATTTAGGAAACTATAAACTTGGTTTACAGAATATAACTTTCCATATGTTTTTAACAGGGATATAACTCTCCGGGAAGCCTTGGATATTTTAGAATCAGATGAACCAATAGGAGATGTTGACAGCATTTTTATAGAGCCTCCAGATGCTAACGTCTACTCCGACGAAGATTCTGGTGAAGAGGATGGTGGTGGTGAGATTGATAATCTTACAGGGCGCCAGCTTTCTAGCCAAGCAGAAATTGTCCTCACCAACAATGAGCATGTAGGTGGTGCAGTTGACGATGTCACTTCAGAAAACACACTTGCTCCGCCACAGAAGAAGAGCAAACATATGAAGAAAAGCTTTGTGTGGACTAAGGATGATAATAGAGCTTTGGTTGGTATATTCCCAGAAGCTGATTATTCATCATTATCCAACAAAACACCCGTGTAATGTTTCGAACTCATATTTGATGATGAAATAATTAAATTTATGATAGAAGAATCCAGGAAATATGCAATATTCAACAATTATGATGATCCTAAAATAACAGCAGAGGAATTTAAAATGTTCCTCGCTGTACTTAATTTATCTGGCTACAATAATGTCCCTAGTAAAAGGTCATATTGGGAAGCATCAGAAGATAAGACGGAATATGCTTGTTGCAAATGCCATTAGAAGAGATCGCTTTCTACAAATTTGTCAATCTATTCACTGTGCAGACAATACTCAACCTAACATGAACGACAAGATGTGGAAACTGCGACCACTTTTGAATATGCTGAAGAAAAGAATCACCTCCCACTTCAGACCAGAGCAGAATATGGATTTTGATGAGTGTATGGTGGAGTATTTTGGAAGACATAGCTGCAAACAGTTTATTCGTGGAAAACCCATTCGTTTCGGCTATAAGGTCTGGTGTCTAAACACCCCCTCTGGTTATTTGATAAATTTTGATATTTATCAAGGAAAAAATTCTAACAGCAATGCAGAATATGAGGAATGCTTTGGAAAGTGTGCTGCACCGATGGTTGAGATGCTCAATGAACTACCAAATAATATGGTTCACTTGCCATTCTGTTTGTATTTTGACAACCTTTTCACTGGGACAATTAGGGAAAATAGAATCCCGAAAAACTGTCCTATCGTCCCTTCAAAAGAAATTAAGAATCAGGTACGAGGTACATACGACATGGCAAAAAGCTCTGACGGTATAGGTATCGTACGTTGGAGAGACAACTCTGTAGTTACCATAGCTTCTACATGTCACGGAGTTGAGCCAACTGCTTCAGTATCCAGATATTCTCAGGCAGAAAAGCGGAAAGTACGAGTCAGTCGACCTGCTGTATTTCAGGCTTACAATGCAGGAATGGGCGGAACTGATAGAATGGACCAAAATGTCTCATACTACAGAATTGGGATCCGGGGAAAGAAGTGGTGGTGGTCCCTGTTTACTTGGTTGGTAGATGTAGCGGTTCACAATTCCTGGTTACTTCTAAGAAAATCTGGAAATAACATATCTCATCTCAACTTTCGCCGGTACATTGTGCAGACATACCTGGGAAAGTACAAAGCTGCACCATTAGGAAGAGGCCGACCTGCCACCTCTAGATACAGCATTCCACATTGTAGTGTTAGTGATGATATTCGTCTTGGTGGGAAGAACTACCTTGTAGCTCCCTGCAATCGACGACGCTGCGCTGGCAAAGAATGCACCAGCACTGTTCGCACGGAGTGTATAAAATGCAACGTTGGACTCTGTATCCAGTGTTTTGTTGAGTTTCACACCCTATAAAAGACTTGACTCTTGGACTTGCGACATAATTTTGTGCTCATGTGATCATATGTTATATGTCTGCATGCATTTAATATTTATAATTCACCTTTAAAGTGCACTTCACTGTAATATATAATTGGCACTGTAACTTTGGCGTTTGTTGTGAAGTATGGCCACCAAGGCGTAAAATGCTTACACAAGCGCCTAGTATGATCATATAGACACTGCCCATTGTGACAAAATGATTCACTATAATGACTCATTATTTTGTATTAGAGTTCCACAAAACTGTATGAGTTGCTGATAAAAAGATGAAAGTGAATAAAAAAATTAATATTATTTTGGCGTTAAAGGGTTAAGGTCGTTCAGATAAAGAAGCGTGACAATTTAAGATCAAAATATGCTAACATTTTACTCAGTGATACCAAAAATGAAAGCTTGTAATTTGCCCTTGTGTACAATTAATTCTGAACTACAACAACTCATAATATTATACGCCAGAGGCAAGGCCTGTTAAGACTTCAAACCTCTGTTGAATCACAGATGTTAATAACTTGATTAAGTATAACAATATTTAACTCTTTAGAGGTTGTTGAAAGCGGAGTCTTTCTTTTGGTCAACTACTCTTTATACACATTCAGCATATTAAAATGTATTATGTAAGACATAAAAATAATAGATGTGTTTTTAAGGATTTTGGAACTTACATGTACAAGTTGTGGTGTCATGGCCATGAAATCTCCCAGCTCTCCTGGTATGAAATACTTTTCTGTTTTCTGTATTCATCCCTGTTGAATCATCCACACCTATAACATTTAATGCAGAAGTTTTCATATGTTATTACTTGGGTCTCAGAACAAATTTGTATAATTAACATGATAAGCATGGACAATAAAAAAACAACAGTTCTAAGCACTTTCAGAACCCTAAACTGTCATTACTATGTAAGCAATTTTCTCAGATCATTTTCATCCTCCTGCTGATAGGTTGATTCTTTCATTGATATTTAGAAACAAAATTCATTGTGATAAACTTATTATTTGATTTATTTAGTTTAGTTACTTATTTAATTTATTGTGACTGCTTTTTGATGTAAGAAACAATGTCTAAATGGAGAGCTAAAGTCAGTTTTTTCAGGTTATTTGTTTTTGCTTTTCTTTATAAATTTAAAGAAATTATTAATACAGTGGTATCAACTTGGAAAGGAAAATCATTTATATGCACCTACATAATTACCACTGAAAACTGAGAAAGACAATAAAGAAAATATTATTTCACTTTTAATAAGATTGTAATTCTATGTTCAACAACTTAAAAATAGTAACACTTGTTTACAAAGGGTGTACCATTTCCACTACAAGCCTAAGACACAGGGAACCTGTCCAAATAAATAAAAGACAGCGGAGGAAATCCTGGAAAGACAGGATCCTAATCACTAGCTGGCAAAATTTCTGAATATAGGATTAAGATACCTTTTTGCTTCTAAAAAGTCTAAAATAGGATATAAACTTACAAATAAGTATAAAGACATATCAGGTAATGACTATTCTATTAACTTTTTAGATTCTACCTTAAATACAGTGTTCCCATATGACTGCCCACTTTCCTCAGATAGGCAGCATCACTTATTATTAAGTAAGACTACTTGGTTCTATTTCACTTATTTTATTTACAAGTATTCTGGTATTGCCAACACTAATACTACCTACAAGGTAAGAGTATTTGGTGTATTAACATTTAGTTTTGATTGTTACGTTGAGTGACCAACAATGTTGTGTATAATTACTGCATACTTCATATATTATGATGTTTAAATTAGGAATATTAATGTAACGTTCTGCAATAGTTTAAATAACAATAGCAATAATAATAATAATAACAATAATAATAATAATAATAATCACCCCTAGGGCATCTCCTCTCTACAGAGGTTACCCTCATCGCCCGACCACTGTGCCCTCCAGCCGCAGCCAAGGCCACAGTGGAGTGCAGGTTGGGAAAGGTGGGCGTCAGCACACTGGCTCCCCAACCGTAAGGCAACTACTTGACCCTTTAGGGATGCTACCTTTCTATCAGGATAGCTCCTCAATTGGCCCCTCAGGGACTTAACAAGGCTGAGTGCTGCCTATACCAGACCTCCCAACAAGGGAAAAATTTCATGCCGGTACTGGGAATTGAACCCAGCTAATCTGTACCAGCGGCAGGTGCGCTACCAAGTGCACTATGGTGGCAGTCATAATAATAATAATAATAATAATAATAATAATAATAAGAAGAAGAAGAAGAAGAAGAAGAAGAAGGATATTTATTTGTGCTAAGCATCTATACAAAAGAACACAAGAATACAAAGGAATGTGGCTAAGCTGTCAACCCATACTGCTAACTTGTCATATTCATGTCAAAAATGTCCTTATTAGAGAGGTGGAATCAAGACTGAAAAATTCAATGCCATAGCCGAGATCTGAACCATGGATCTTCCGCTTCACATACAGCTGCTCTAATGAAGCATACAAGCCGCATGTATTTAAAAACACCAGCAGTAAGTTGACTGGCAAAAAAAAAAAAATCTTTATTTCTAAGAACATTCTGTTTTAAGAACCCTTAATGCTTGATTTACTTCTCTTTTTGTGTTCAGTGACCTCACTAGTAGCCATAAAGGCCTGTGAAGTTTGAAAAGTCAAGGAAATGTACAGTTTGGTTGCATGTATATACATAAACATTAGATTTGAATATTCAAAATATGAAGCATATTATATACAAGTGATATGAAAATAGAGCAGGAATAAATTTGTCATTATGTAAGAAACAAAATAAAATACTTCGCTGCAGTTATAAGACCAGCATAAGATGTATACACAAATAAATTTGGATGCATATAAATTGCAATACTTGATTGTTTTAAAACTTGACACGCTTTTATAGCTGCATATCTCATCATTCTGTTATACTAAACAGAGAGGCTAATTCCATTTCTTTTTTACTTTAGTTAGGTATTCACTTTCCTTCTCATAGCCTTGCCATTTCTCAATGATGATGACGATGATAAATAATGATAATAATAAATCTGATCGTGTTGCACTCACATGACCTACTCTACTCTACTCTTGTACAAACTATTTCCACAAACCCCTATTTCTCTAACTACCTCATGTTAATCGAGATAAACATTTGCAGAAATTATCTTATTGGTACTTTTTTAGGTGCATGAGGAATAGGGGAATACATTAGGCTTAAGCGATAGTCAGATCTTTCACGAGCTGGTCTCTATGTGATGACCAGGGCAAGGCATTTCAGTACTTTTCCGGTCCCACCGAGTGCTCCTGGTTACAATCACACAAAACATCAGGGCAGTCAGGCACTGCCTGGTTATGCACAGCCACCTCCTGGATGCATAGCAGAGTACAGTGCAGCAGTTGCAAACAGTGAATCTATCTCTGGATGAATTGTGCAAATGAAATAAATCTAAGTATGTCTCAAGTGCAGGACTCCAATTATAAATTGATATGTACCATTGTGGAGGAGTTAGATTCAAAGCATTTCTCTACAGGTGGAGAAAACATTATATGTGAGGTGTGTTATAAGAGTTTTGTTTTTCAGACACTGAAAATGTATATTGCAACATATTATATAGAATCTGGTTAATGCCTGGCCGAAGAAGTACTTTCCATCCTGTATATTTGAACTTTGCCACCAAAATACATGTTTTCTACAGGAAGAAATACTTTTGGATCCCTGTATTCATCTTTATCTATTTCAGTGGAATTCAAACATTCAGGTTTAATGTAGCAGTCAAGGATAATTCGCAATGCAGAAACAACAGACGTGATATACTGTTTATGTATACAGGTGATTATATAATCTTTTGTTTTTGTACACTAGGGAAATGCCTTGCTTGAAAATCTTTTTCAGAAGAGCGAATTATATGATGTTACGGAAAATAGTGTTTAAAAATGGAAAATACATAAAAAGCAGCAGATATTGAAGTGCATTCAGTTTTTAGCAGTAGATCAGTAGATTTGCAAAAAAAACCAGATTCCTGCAAAATCAGTAGACCTGGCAACCCTGCTTGTATGATGTTGGAATCTTTTAATATCCTTATTACATGCTTCTTGTGTCTTCTCAGACAGTTGACCAATAGATATCATTGCTGAATTTATGATCTGAGATCTATGAATTAGCACTTTATGGAAACTAGCACAGAGGTAAAGCCAGGGGTATTTCTTTACAAAAGGTCATTCAATTTCAAGCCCATACACTCATAAGTCAAATGCACTACAATTTTTCTCCTTTCCAGAAGAAATACTAAAACACTTGTCTCATGCATGAATTTGATGTGGCTTAGGCCTACAGCATTTTGTTGATGATGGCCGCAGATTTTGCCAGTACACAATATTTGTATTGTCATCTCCTTTACTATACAGCAAAAGTGGAACAAAGGAGACCAAAAAAATTTCTGCATTAGATAAGTAACTTTCATCAGTACATGAAAGCATAAATTCTTGATGACCTCTACTACCATCACACCCCTATTTGCTGGATAACTTTGGGTTACCCTGTTCAAAAAAAAAAAATTAGTTGGAATGGTTTCCACACACTGAATAATCTGTTGAAGTGTATGGTCTAGCAATCCTTGTAAATTTATTTCAACACTAATTTCTGTGACATTAACATATTCTTTGGGTAAGACATGAACTTGGCCTCCTCCCGTATTTTGTTATATGCTGGGAATAAGTCAGCATTTCTATTCTTTGTTCCGAGCCTTAATACTGAATTTCAAATCCATTATGTGCTAATGCTTCATTGCTATTGTTTATATTTATATTTTCAGGAGGATATCTTTTAAATGAAGACAATAATCTGGTGGCTTTGTTGGGACTGCTTACAAGGGAAGTACCTCAACTCGAACGGCTAAAACTGACTGGAAACGCATTGAAAATACAATGTTGTACCTGCTTGAATAGCTATCAATGTCATTCATCTGTAGAATTACATGTGTGGCTGTTAGCGCCATCTGAACATCAATGTACAGGCCTCACTGTGCCGTAGCTGTACAGACAGCATGAGCATGACTGTTGCAGTGTTCAGTAGCAAACTGCACATACTGGCATCAAACATGAGTAGGCTGCAGCCAATTAATCCTGTGAATGTTGTTAACCTGCTGCATGGAAAGGTACACAGTTTGACAAAGCCAGAGAATGTGGACAGCAGTCCACTATTGGCATGTTCAAGCGCTCTTCTTCTTCAGTCAGATTGTGGTTGGGCCCATTTTTCATAGTCCCTCAGTTACCCAGCTGTGAATTCTGTAATGTGGCCCTGGGAACCCCAAATTTTCAACTAGTTTCTCTAGTCGGCAGGTTTTCTTCCTCTTTGATCACTTTAAGAGCTAGAATTACAGCCTCTTCAGGATACTGGTGAACTTGTCTCTTTGGCATTGTGACAAAGAACCTAAATGAAAAATAACAGACTCAGGAAATAGTTACTGTAGTTTAGTAAAACATGCAGCTACGGTCCCATATTTTTTTTTTGTGGATGTAGTACTAATGCCTCAGTAAGGAAACTCCTATAACGATAATAGTAATAATAAATCATAATACTAATAAATAATGTGACATTGGGCTTGGTGCACAATAGAGGATGGACAAGGTCAAGCTACTTCAAACCACATACCAGCAGTAAGCAAACAAAGGTGCAAGGTTATGCTTCCCCACACCACTCACGTGAGTGAATATGTGACTAACAATGAAGCGGCTACACAAAAGGGGCTTTTTCCAGAGCCTTCAAGAAAGATCTGGCTACGTCATTGCCAGCATGTTTGTGCAAGTCGAGAAAGGTCCATGTGACATCATCCCTGCTATATCAGGAGGCCAGGAAACAGCAAAGTAAGAGTGACAATTACAGACACGAGTCGGTCAGTGCGTCAGCGAATGTGAGACAGCTGTGTGTGCGCACCGTCACATTGTGAATAAGTCTTCATGAGTGTCAAGTGGTTGTATCGCAGGAGTTAGTGCTTGAGGGACAGAGAAAGTGAAGAGAGACAGTGAAAGGACTTAGTCAAGGATATGAGAAGAAAACAATTGAGCTGTAGTATCATGAAAGGCTGTAGACTGTTAACATCAGTAAAAAAGAACTGTGTTTTGTGCAAACGTTTGGAAGACAATAAAGTGATGGAAAAGTAATGGGACTGATTTTTTAATTTTGTTACAACAATGATAATTATTATTATTATTATTATTATTATTATTATTATTATTATTATTATTATTATTATTAAAGGCACAATATCTTAGAGTATGCTCTTGTCAAACTTTCATCACTATATGATAGCAAAGAGTACAGCAACTGTAAAGAAATCCTTCAGGAGTAACAATGTAAAGTAATGCCCATATGAAGTACACAATAAAGAAGTTTGTCAAACTGTTTTATAGATTTTCCAAACTAAGGAGTAATTATCACTTGTTTATTCCAACACGCTGAAAAGGAAAAAGGTCTATCCTATTGTCAGCCTTCTATCTCTAACAGTGGTTGAGTACAGGATATGCTGAATCCAGTTTTCGGCCTTGCATTGTTGTTGGTGGCTGACCACTGGTTAAATAACATTTCAGACAACACTATGCAATTGAGAATGGCTTCACACAGTTGAAATACACTATCTGATGTCTGTAAGTTGAAATATACTTAAATCCAATAATCAGTTACTATGGCTGGGCACTGCAATTATCTCTAATCGTAATGCCCAGTTTTCAGCCCCCAAATAAATGCAGGAAAGCACCTTTTAAACTCAAATATATAAGTTTAATATTATATTATTAGCATCTCTGGAGTGCATAAGGCTAGAAAAAGTATTCCTAACCAATGAACAGATGAATTTAATGGCAAATTGCATGTAATAGTGATAGAGATTTGCACGTATTTGTTAATATTGATGTATTGTAACGCATATTGCAAAGTTTACTCTTGAAATGGTAGTGGTTTACAATTCATTTTTTTTGTTCCATAATGCAAGATGGAGGAAAATACAAAGAATACTATTGGTGGTGGGTGTATTACACTGGTCAACAAAAATGAAGCTGCTTTAAGCACCAGAAATGAAACAAGGTTTTTCTAGACCAACTTTCTTAGCTGAATTTGGAACTGTTTTCAGTTTTCTTCTCTCATGTACAGTTTTTCAATTATAGCTAACTTATATAATCAACAAATCATACATTTTAAAGTAAATACAAAATCTCAAATTTATTATTTTATGAGCAACATAAAACAAAACTTAAAACCAAAATGTTTCCTATTAAAGTCGATACCCTGAATCCAAATCTGTTGTTAATATTTCTGCACCATTTCAAATTATTGAGTAATGTCCAAAAATCATATTACACTTTTTGAAAAATATGTGAAATTGTACATATTACATTCCATTGACAAAAAGATAAAGAAAATTACTGTTTTCAACATTAATGTGATAGAAAACAAATATAAAAACTGCAAAATTCGCTGTTATTTCAACTGTTCATTAATACGGAAAAATAAAGTCAGTTATTCACAATTGGAAGCTAAAAATGCTTTCTAGTCGGTTGTCGTTTGTGCAATTTCTCTGTATTGTCACAATATACCAACCAGCAATAATCTACCATCATTGCCTCATTCCAGAAACCCTCATAACGATTCTCCATCAGTTTGATGTCCTGGTGAAGTCTTTCACCCATTTCATCACTTACATCACCAAGGTTGGCTGGAAAAAAAATGTAAATGGGAATCTAGGAAATTAATGTGACATGCGAACACCCGTTTCTTTACAAGCATGAAGCAGTTCCAGCACTCCTTGTTTGTAGTCAGGTGACTTTGTTTTCCCAAGAAAATTCATGCAAACCCACTTGAAGCAATTCCAAGCTCTCAGTTCAGTCTCATTTAATATTGTTGGAAATTCTTCATCATGCAACAATTCCCTTATCTGTGGTCCCACAAACACACCTTCCTTCAGTTTTGCGGCTGATACGAAACTAAGCTTCTCTTTCAGATATTCAAATCCAATTGAATTGGCATTTGCAAGAGTTTCTACAAAACTTTTCACTAGTCCAAGTTTTATGTGGAGAGGGGGAAGTACTACTTTTTCAGGATCAACCAGTGGGACGTACTTGACATTTTCTTCTCCTGGGTTGAAAGTGCTTCTTTGCTTCCAGTTATGTTCAATGTAATGTTCTTCTGTTTTGCGACTGTCCCATAGGCACAGGAAGCAGCAGAATTTTGTAAACCTCCCCTGCATTCCCAATGGCATGCCTAGGATTTTCAAATCTCCACAGATATTCCACTGGTGGAAGCTGTAATTAACTGCTTCTAATACCACACTCATGTTTTCATAACCTTCTTTTGGATGGACAGAATGGGCAATGGGTACAGAAGGCTTCAGGTTTCCATTATGTAGAAGAACCACTTTCAAACTTTTCTGAGATGAATCAATAGACAATCTCCAATTTGATTCACTATACTTCTGTTTCACTTCATTAAACAAGCAATTCACATCATTACAGAATACCATAGAACCATCTAAAGAAAATAATTTTTCCAAAACTTTGCTTCTTGTCCTGTAATGAGAAATTCTGAAATCCTTCTCGAGCATATTTTTCCCCTTCAGCCTAAATGCTAGTAGTTCTGATTTGTCCTTTGAAAGTGAAAGGTCTCTAACAAGATCATTTTAATTCGGACTGATTAAATTTCTGTGTTTCAGAAGTAGGAACGTCAGGATCTAGGTCCACAGGATCATTATCAGTTTCAAGTCCTGTTTCTTGGAGCATTTCAGGTTCACTTTCTGGAGGAACAGGAACTGGAAGCAGGTCGTTATGTGGGACCAGTCACATTGCTGATAAAGGATTTGGATATATAATTTTATATTTGTTCTTTGCTGAGAATCCTTTAATATTCACACAGCAAAAATAGCAGCCGTTGATGTGGTTCTTCGGTTCCCACCAAATCACTGGTACACCAAATTGCATCAAACTTTTCCTTTTCAGCATCCGTTCCCCTAAACCTGTCACACATGGCTTACATGTGATATGTGGGCCCCAATTTTTATTCTGATCGCCCAGTGGAATGCCAAAGTATAGCTGGTGCAATTTCTCATGTCTTAAGGTAATAGTACGCTGCTGCAATTTAGGTGTGAATGAACCACATACGTAACAAAAATTGTTTGGGTGACTGACACATTTTCGAGGCATAGTAATGGAAGGAAATCTGCATAATTGAAAAGTAAAAAAAAGAAACTGATTTCGTTCTCATTTCTAAGATATATATCTACAAGTTGCAGGCTAAAATACATATTTGTGTACAAAGTTTCCTGGCAGCAAACACGACAAACAAGCATTAATGTGCACTCACCATTTCTTTTTAAATTGAAGTCTAGTTGTATTCACACCAGCTGTATTTCAAATTTTCATGCACGCTATTATACACTGCTATTACTACACCACTAATAGACACCTGTCAGTGTGATTATTCTTGCTGAAACTGAAGACAGGATGCTTGCTGTCTGGGATGTATTGCAAAGGAATTTGCTTACATTCCTTGGTGAATCATTGCTTATCTGCAGTGTAATAGGACACATAAGAGATACGAGGGCTGTTCAATAAAGAATGATCATAATTTTTTTACGGTCATAATTTTTCGCACTAAAATTCAATCTTATTATATTCTGTTAGCTTAATGTGAAACAAACATGCCGTAGTAGTTTCATTGTTGGTACTCCTGATTCCCGCCTGTGAGAACCAGGCAAGTTCAGACATGTTCAGTATCGCCTATCGCTGCAATGGAGGTAACACACGAGGAACAATATGCGGCTTTGAAATTCTTCTTTTGTCTCAACAAATCTCCAGTTGAGGCCAATACAATGTTACAGGAGGCCTATGGAGAGTCTGTTCTTCCCTACAGCACAGCTCGAAGGTGGTTTAAAATGTTTAAATAGGGGAGACAATCAATTTCAAAGGAAGGTGGACCCGGTGCACCAGTTACTGCTCTTACAGATGAAAACATCAACACTGCTGCTGCCAGAGGATCGACAAATTACCTTATGATCACTTTCTGAAATACTGAACATTTCATTGGGTGCCACCCACACATTGGTGACAGAAACATTACACATGAGACGTGTATGTGAACAATGGGTTCCAAGACAGTTGATTCCCGAACAAAAGGACATTTGCATGCAGGTCTGCATGCAGTTAAAGCTGATGCTAGAGGAAGATCCGGAGTTTCTTTCAAACGTAATCACTGCTGATGAAACTTGGCTACATCATTTTGATCCTGAGAGCAAACAGCAAAGCTCAGTGTGGAAATCTCCTTCATCACCAACCCCCGAAAAAGCAAAAGTGGTTGCTTCTGCTGGGAAAGTTATAGTCATCTCATTCTTTGATATTCATTGAATGGTTTATCAGCATGTTGTACCTGCACACACATCAGTAACTGGACAATACTACAGGGACGTCCTGAAAACATTGCAAGTCCATATCAGGCGCAAAAGACCACATTTCCGTGAAGCAGGCTGGATGCTGCACCACGATAATGTGCAGCCACATATTGCCAATGTTGCTGCTGAATATCTTGCAAAAATCAATGCGAAGTGCATCCCTCACCCTCCCTATAGTCCAGATTTAGCCCCATGTGATTTTTTTCTATTCCCTAACTTGAAGAAATGCCTTCGTGGGAGGCATTATCCATCATCAGAAGCAGTAGTGAAGGCTGCGGAGGCGATTTTGAAGGATCTCTCAAAAAATGGTTTCCAGTATGTCTTTGAAGACTGGCAGAAACACTGGGACAAGTGCATCGCATTCATGGAAGACTATTTTGAGAAGGACCATCAAAATTGAGAATGAGTAAAGGTATGTTGTCAAAAAAAAATTTGTGATCATTCTTTATTGAACAGCCCTCGTATAAGATCGCTTCCTCTCTCCCTTGCGGTATGCTACAGCAAATAGATTCTACAGAAGCAGTAGTGAAGGCTGCGGAGGCGATTTTGAAGGATCTCTCAAAAAATGGTTTCCAGTATGTCTTTGAAGACTGGCAGAAACACTGGGACAAGTGCATCGCATTCATGGAAGACTATTTTGAGAAGGACCATCAAAATTGAGAATGAGTAAAGGTATGTTGTCAAAAAAAAATTTGTGATCATTCTTTATTGAACAGCCCTCGTATAAGATCGCTTCCTCTCTCCCTTGCGGTATGCTACAGCAAATAGATTCTACAGTCTTTAAGCAGAGTAAAACATAAATAGAAAATTACGGATAAACAGAAAACTATATGTGGTAGGAAGGAGATGAAATCAGTTCTGAAATCAGCGCAATGAACTTCACATCTTACACCAATAAGATTTTCTGGCAGAAATTCTTTGTTGACCAGTGTTATTTGTCATGATGCATGTTCCATAATGCAAGACTGTTCAATGTCTCTGAGTTTTGCCCATGATGGGACCAAGTAGTGAACAAACAGGCAAACAAATGCAGTGTTCAACACACAAGTTAACCAAAATGGTTGCCAAGTGGTCTTTATAGATTCCTTATCCAACTGCCACTAAATTATACTTTTTATATATGCTCCATTTGCTCACCTGATGGCAGTACATATCTTTTTACTTTCTCTACTACGTATAGTAAAGTAGATGAAGTATTGCATTCTACCCAAAATGTGTGTGTGTGTCAGTCTGTGGACAGCATAACCCAAAAACGAAAGTTGGTTAAAAACCAAAGTTGGTATTTAAGTTTAATGTCTTTCAAGGATGCAACACAAAGATTTTGAAGAAAATTGCTCCACCCTTAACTACCCTTAACAGGGAAAATTTTTTGAAAATTTTGATTTTCTTGAAAATGACTGATGATTTTCATTAAAATGCTATATGTTTCCGATATTTTTATGACAAATGAAATGTTATATCTTGAATTTTCTGGCTATAGCCCATGAAGTCCTATTTACTCTGGATGACTTTTGCATAACGGGTAAACTGTAAGAGATACCAAATCTTACTATACAAAAAATGTAGATCTTGCTAGAACACACAATTTATGTTCAAAATAATTTTTTTTTGTAGAGTGAACGATTTCGGAGATATTCCTCATTATTTCTATAGGTTTTGGAGAACTTATACTTCTGTTAAATGGAACATCGCTATTCATTTGTTTATATGTTAACCGTGCAAAGAGAACAGAATCTGAAAGCTTTAAAATATCTGACTATCGCACAAAGCCTACTTTATTCCCATATTCCCGTTGCATGTGCAAGAAAACAAGCAATAAGATAATTTATGCAAATGTTTATCTCAACTAACACACAGAAGATAGGAGAATAAGCATTTGTAAGAATGGTTAGTACAAGAGTAGAGGAAGTCATGTGAGTGCAACACATCAAATTTTTTATGTATAGAGCTGATCTCTGAGAAGGCGTTACAAAGAAAGTATTGTTATAAATTTGCTTATTATAGAGCTGTAAAGTACAAAATGGCAGACTATTGGATGAGGTTGAAATTGGGAACACATATCCCATATAAAGGTTGTCCAAAAAGATGTGATCACTCATATGGATTTACATAATTTTATATTTTCTTTTGTTGTAGACTAGATAAGGCTACCTGACTTACTTTGGAAGAGAGAAAGAAAGTAGAAGCTTGGATGAAAGTGTTTGGGTTACCCTCAAATAGTAAGAAACAAACTATTATTTATTTATGCCAACAAACTTACTGTTGGTGTTTTTAAACACACAAGCCGTGTGTGGGCAATGTTTGAGAGGTAGAACTTAAAAATTCAATGCCACAGCTGGGATTTGAACCACAGACCCTTAGCTTACCAGGCGGGTGCTCTAACTACGAACTGGTCTGAGAATTCAATGTCATTCTGGCAGGTTGTCACAGTAGCTTAATGGTTAGAGCACCTGCCTGGTAAATGGAGGGTCTGTGGTTCAAATCCCAGCTGTGGCATTGAATTTTTAAGTACCAGCTCTACCTCTCAAGTAAGAAACAAATTTCAGCAATAGTTTGATAAGGATCCTTCAAGCCGTTTAACTATCCATCGACTACATGAGAAATTTGCATGCATCAGATCTAAGACCAATGACTGTAAAGGATGGAGTGGACATCCAAGAAGTGTTTGAATGGAAGATAACATCATAAATGTTCAAGGCCATGATTAGCAGGCCAGGAAAGTCCACTATAAGATTAGCATTGGAAACTGGAATCACACAGACAGGTGTGTTCAGAATTCTCAAACTCGATCTGGGAATGAAGCTGTATTCAAATGATTCAGGCCCTTTCTGATGCAGATAAAATGTCTCATCTATGAGCTGCACAAGTGTTATTACAAATGTACTTGCACCCTAATGTTGTGTTATGTTGGATGAAGCCACATTTCACATCAGAAGCAATGTGAATAAGCACAATTGCATCACATGAAGTACAGGCAATCCTCCTTAACTAAGAGAGCACATTCAATCCTCCCCAAAAGTTGAAGTATGGAGCAGTACTTAAGGTTGGAGTACTTGGTTCATAATTTTTAATGTTCAGACTGTAATGGAGGTTTCTTACCTAGATATGTTGCACAAATTTGTTGTTGATAATCTTTTCCTCCATATCCTAACATCAGGTTACTTCCACTTACACTTTGCCTTAACAATTCGACATTACCTGGATGAAAATGTTTGGTACATTCTGGATTGGACGAGACGGGCCTTTGGCTTGACCAGTGGGATCGCTAGATTTGACTCCATTTAATATCTGGCTAAGGGGAATGGTGAAAGAACATGTGTATGCTACAAAAATTACTGTTATTAAGGAGCTTAAAGAATGTGCAATAACAGTTGTCCACTCTATACCTACAGATGTGTCTGAATAAGCTACATCCTTTATGGTGCAGACTTTATACATGCACCGAGAACAAAGGAGTATATGTTGAAGGAGTGCACTAGCTTCACTTGGACTTGTGTACCTAACATGTTACATTATTGAAGTACAAGTCACTCACATCTAGGTGGTAACATCTTTTTGGGCAGCCATGTGTAATAGATCCTATTGCTCCAAGAAACGCAAATCAACTTCAAAACAACAATGCAGCACAAAAGAACTGATGCAACTGGAAGTCAAGCCCAGCACATCAATATGCCTATAAAAACCAATGCACACCCACTGAGTTTCAATTATCTAGCTTTCCTAGCTTGTAAAGGTAAATTTGAGTCTAAGAAGATAGTGCCAAGTACACCTCTTCTTAACCTCTTGAGCGACAGCCATTTAAAAGCTCTGCAGGCCGAGAACGGATACCCAATATCCAGCGCAGGGCATTTAAATTGTTAAATGCGCTAAAAGTGCTTCCTAAATACACAGCTGTATTTTGCGTAAATTTTAAGTTATTTTAATGAAACAAAAACTGGTATAAAACTTATTATATGCCGTATACATGTACATCATCAGCAATGTTGAGTTGCGTTTACAAATCGTTGAAATGGCACTATTTGTTTCACTGTGGTAAAAAGTTAACTTTGCTTTGTCGAACGCATCTCGGAAAGAAACAGTAGTGGACCCATTGTATGTGTTAGCTATGCGTCAGCAAATCACAGCACAATGTGAAATAGAACACTACTGTATGCGTGGTTTATGAGTCATCAGAATAAAGCAGGTTTGCAATTTTTCCTTACACGTGTTTCGTAACTTGGATATAGCTTACAGGCTCCGTTTGTTTCTTTCTTGAAATGCATACGTATACTTTCCTGCTTGTAGCTGAAGTGAGAAGCTATTGAGTGTTACATCTCAGAGCTAAAACATGGCATCAACAAGCAGTGTTGCACAAAGGTTAGCGAGTGGTGGAAGTGTAAGGGCTTCTGAAATTACACACGATAATGTGGAGGACTTCTTGCTGTGTGACAGCGATTTGGATATCGATGGCAAATTTTCCGAATTTGAGGGGTGTGTGGAGGATATAGGTACAAGTAGCAGTGAGGAAGAACGTGACCAACTTCCTTCAGGTGTTCGTGAAGAGTCAGCATTGTGGAGTGCTGAAAACAATCCCAATACAAACAGGCACATCTTCACGAGCACAGGGTCTGGTGTTCAATCCCAGGCTCAGCTGACTTCTGACAGCCAACCAATTGACATTTTTACAAAATTTTTTACTACCGACTTAGTGTCTCTCATTGTTTCAGAAACAAATGTATATGCGAGTAAGGTGAAGGAAGACCTGCTCTCTAAAGGTAAATTAGGGCCTAAGAGCAGAATTCAAAGGTGGACAGAAGTAACACTCAATGAGATTTACAGGCTAATTGGTCTAATTATACTTATGGGTGTTATTCGTAAACCTGCATTATACATGTATTGGTCCACAGATGACATGCTAGCTACTCCTTTTTTTGGAAAATGCATGTCAAATAACAGGTTTACGTCAATTTTGCGGTTCCTTCATTTCACCTGCACATGTAAATGACAAACTCCACAAAATTAGGCCTGTTTTCGATTATATTATTTCAAAATTTAAAGAAAATTATGTGCCTGGTGAAAAGGTCACTGTTGATGAAAGCCTAATGCTTTGGAAGGGCCGCTTAGGTTGGAAGCAATACATCAAAACAAAAAGGGCTAGATTTGGTATAAAGAGTTTTGATGTTTGTGAAAGTAAAACGGGATATCTTTACAATAGCTGCATTTACACTGGTCAAGGGACTGACAATACTGGAGACAAAGATTTGGGCTTATCTGGCTCCATAGTAATGCACCTAATGGAACCTGTGCTTGATCAGGGTAGGACTGTGTACTTAGATAACTGGTACAGCTCTCCTAAATTATTCATGGCCTTACACAAAAGAAAGACTAATGCAATTGGAACAGTACGTTCAAATCGCATTGGTTTGCCAAAAGATGTGAATATGAAGGCTCTAAGGAGAGGGGAAATGGAGGTGCGTCAGCTCCCACCTTTGACCTACCTTGCCTGGCAGGACAGGAGGGTAGTTACGGCATTATCCAATTGCAGCTCTAAGATTTTGATGATTGACACTGGAAAAACAGATGCCCATACCAAAAGTGCATTTTCAAGCCTGACGTTATCCAGGAATACAATATGCACATGGGCGGTGTCGATCTAGTAGATCAGGTATTGCAAGCATATCCCTCTTTACGAAAAACAGTGAAATGGTATAAAAAGGTATTTTTGCACCAGCTGGATATAACCATATACAATTGTTTGGTAATTTGGAGAGCTCTAAACCCACACAAGACAATGACCTACCTGGACTTTCGACTATCAATAGCTCACAGCCTAATTGAACAATACCAGGTTGAGAGGCCTCTTCATACTGGGGGTAGAAAATCCAAAACCCCTGCACCCCTCAGACTTCAAGGAAAACATTATCCTAAAAGGATACCGTCAACAGCAAAGAAGTCCCGCCCATCTCGAAGGTGTTTCGTGTGCCGCAAGAAGGGAATCCGTAAGGAAACTGGGATGATCTGTGGCAAATGTGGAGATGTGCCCTTGTGTGTTTATCCCTGTTTTGAGGCATATCACTGCAGAAGGAACATATAAAGGTAAGCCAGTAAAGCATATAGAATTTAATTAAATGCTTCATAACGGGGGAAAATTAAAATAAGTTGAGTTAGATAGTGGATAAATAAGGGTTAAATGCACAAACGCACAGGACGTGTATACACGTCCATATCGCTCGTCCGTCATTTTAAATGGACGTGATTTCACGTCCATATCCCTGAAGAGGTTAAGAGTTCATAAAAGGGGTCCCTTTCCATTAACAATAGCTTCTGGAACATGGAATACACATTACTACGTACTAGGCTTTGTTCATAACATCTCCATGCTAAATAATTATTTTTATGCTACAAACTATTATTCTGATCAGGAAGAATAGAGTAGAGCTTTTTCCAAGTTGTTTTTGTATAGTCAAATCCTTCATCTATTTTAGCTAAGCTAAATGTAACAGGCTTTTAGAAACCATTTGGAATAATAAACATTGCCAACAGAAGAGTATTTTTCTGGCTGTCACTCCACACTAACAAATCCCATTTCACTTCAAAATTGTGTTTGAGTATTTGAAATACAAATGGTGGTCAGTAAATTTTCTGCTTCATTTGTCTATATACTGTTGAACTGTTCCAAGGTCCATATTTGAAAGGCCTTTTCTAACAATCTTGTCATATTCATTTTTAGTTAATGGATATAGCCTTTGTCCAGGATCACTTGCATTCCAGTCACTACATACATCAGGCTTAGACTTTTGCTTTTTTTTTTTCATTAAGTGGCAAAATGTCTACAGTAATCCTCGTGCCTTAACTGACTTCCTCATCCCACTACCTTTTAGGCACTGAATACACAACAGTACTTAAGTGACTTGGAAACCCCACATCCTTTCACTAAGACAATTTGCTATATCTCCGAAACTACTGCTCCGATCTGGACGTTCGAGGTGTCGATCTTTAGCTGAGACCCGGCTCTTTGTGACAGAGCAAGCCGCAAGTCTCTGCGATATATTGAGAGGATTCTCTGTATTGTGTCCATGACATTAACTGCAGAAGAAGGTTGAGAGACAGTTTTACGACTTCTTGGAATGTAGTCGTTAAGGGATGGGTACTAATATACATCAGGTTCAGTGGTTGCTCTGTCTACTGTAGTTGGAGTACTTTCATTAGATACTAGATTATCTTTTGGTAAAAAGTAGTTACCTACTGGCATTTTTATTTTCTGCAGCTTGTTTAGGAATTTTCCATTACATTCACACTTTTCCAATCATTTTTGTGCACCTATCACTTATGTACATAGTTTGAAACTTCCTCTGGAATAAATAATGAAAATACATAATACACAAATCTCATTACATGAAGGAGTAAATTATAAAATAATAGTAATATTAACAATACTAACTTATTGGTGACTTTAGAATAGGTATGAACATAAAAAAAAATAATCACTCATATTTTATAACCTGCCTTAAGATCAATCATTAATTAGTAGTTTTTATGGCACTGGTACTGTTTGTCTTTGATTCCACAATGAGTAAACCTCAGTGACATTGAACACACCATTCAATTATGGAACATGCATCCTGACTAGGCTTAGTATTCCAGCTACATTATAGAGGAGTTATCAGTGTTTGTGGTGCATGTGACGGCACGGCGTGGGGAACCGGTTCTGTTCATCTGCTGTACAGACAAAGCATGCACCACTTCATTCTTTTGGTAGCTCACCTACTAAGCTTACTCATGAGTCATGACTAATAACATACCCATCACCAGTAATACCCTATTTTCTTCCATCTTGAATTACATAAAAAAATGAAAATTTGTAAACCTCTACCATTTCCAGAGTAAGTTTTGCAACATGCATTACAGTACTTCAATAACAATGATTAAGTGTAAATCACTATTACATACAACTTGCCTTATGTAGTGAATATTTACCTGTTGAGATACTGAAAGAATTCCTCCATAGTATATGGTGAGCGAGTATATAAAAATGTCAGTTAAGAATTCCTCCATAGTATATGGGGAGTGAGTATATAAAAACATCAGTTAAAGTTCAGTATAACAGGAACATTTTCAGTCACTTACACCATTTTTACTTTCTCTACTATGTATTGTAAAGTAGAGGAAGTATTGCATTCCATCCAAAAATTCAATGTCAAGATTTCACCAGAAATGTATGTTTTGAGGCCCACTGAATCCAAAAAAAGCATTTTTAGAAAAAGGTCTGTGTGTGTGCCTGTCTGTGGACAGCATAACTCAAAACTGAAAAGTCAGTTAAGAACCAAAGTTGATATGTAAGTTTAATGTCTTTCAGGGATGTGACACGAAGATTTTGAAGAAAATTCCTCCACCTTAAACTATACTTTACATGGAACATTTTTATTTTCTTGAAAATGGCTCTAATGATTTTAATTACAATGCCATATGTTTGAGATAATTTTTATGGCAAATGAAATGCATATCTTTAATTTTCTGGCTATAGCCCATGTAGTCCTATTTTCCCTGGATGGCCTTTGCATAACTGGTAAACCGTAAGAGATAGACCAAATCTTACAGTACAAAAAATGTAATCTTGCTAAAATACACAATTTATGTCTAAATAAATTTTTTTGTAGAGTGAACCATTTTGGAGATATGGCTTGTTATTTGTGTGAGTTTTGGAGAACTTATACTTCTGTCAAATGGAACATATTCCTTTTTTATATGTCAGTTGTGCAAAGAGAACGGAATCTCAAAGCTTTAAAAGATCTGACTATTGCTCAAAGCCTACTTTATTCCCATATTCCCCTTGCACTTACAAGGAAATAAGCAATAAGATAATTTCTACAAATATTTATCTCAATTAACACAAAGAAGATATATGAATAAGAGTTTGTAAGAATGGTTTGTACAAAGGCAGAGAAAGTCATGTGAGTGCAACACATAAGATTTTTCCATGCAGATTACCATGGATACTACAGAATTGGCTTATTGCATATGCATATAAGCTGACGATTTGCCAGCTTCTTATGTCTCTCATGTTAAAATTAGGCGACGCTTGCATTGTTATACGTTTTTCTGCTATACTCATAAAATGAATTAGAGGTGACATTGGACTAGCTCTATATGAGTGGCTTTAAGAGAACTAAGGTTTTATATACCTTAGGTCACTAAGAATTAAGCAATGCGAGAACAGAGAATTCTTTTGTTATTTGTCATATGATTGGGACAATCTGTGATTCAGATCCCGGCAATGGCACTGAATGTTTCAATCTCACTTTACAACCTTGTCCTACACATAGCTATTGTGGAAGAACAGGTAAGTGTTCAGCGTGAGACAGAAGACAGAAGCGAGCTTGACCCAACAGCCCAACCCTTACTGAAGAACAATTAATTTCCATAATATTTCTGCTTTCTCCAGCTGAGCTCTTCTTCTAGGAACTCAAGAAATGTTGTGTTCCACTCTCGTATCTTGAAAGGAATGTAATACATAAAAAACTGACGTGTTGCACTCACATGACTTTCTCTACTTTTGTACCAACCATTCTTATAAACTCTTATTCCTATATCTTCTTCGTGTTAGTTGAGACAAACATTTTACAAATTGTCTTATTGCTTATTTACTTTAGGTGCAAGAGGAATATGCGAATATAGTAGGCTTTGAGCGATAGTAAAATCTTTAAAAGTTTTCAAACTCTGTTCTCTTTGCACGCTTAACATATAAAAAAATGAACAATGTTCCATTTCACGAAAGTGAAAAGTGAGAAGTTTTCCAAAACTGGCACAAATAACAAGGAATATCTCCGAAATGGTTCATTCTACAAAAACATTTATTCACACAAATTGTGTGTTTCACCGAGATCTACGATCCACAATCTGAAGTAGTTTGTAACACTGGTAACAATACAGTAGAGTGCAATACACACAATGATCACAAAAACAGCCCATTTTTGTATTTAGTCAAATCTGCCATCTTGGTTGAAACACTTAGCATACACGTACTGAACATTTCCTGAACATAGGCTGCACACATAATTCTTACACTTCATGCACATATTCTTGGTTTTATTAGGGCCTTTGAAGCCTCCAATTTGACATGTTTTGCGTGCCCTACCTTGTTCGGTGAATCCAACAGTTACATTTGTGGGTCCTCTCCTTGACAGCATATATTGAGAAGAAAGTCTAGCCTGCTTACTTTCTCTCCTGTGACATTCTGGTATAGGATCCATGCATTGATTCCAGCAAGGTCCAGTACATTGAAGAAAATATGCATTGGCCACCGCCGGCAACCAAACTTGACTGTGTATAGGTGACACATTTGATCCAGAATGTCAATTTAATTTAATTATTTTGTTGTTTAACGATGCTGTCAATTGCTAGGATCACATCAGCATCGCCGGTGTGCCAGAATTTTGTCCCACAGTAGTTCTTTTACATACCAATAAATATACTGACATGGAGCCGTCGTTTTTAAGCACACTTAAAAACCATTGGTCTGGGCCGGATTTGAACCCGCGACCTTGAGATCAATAGCCCAGCGTCTAACCAACTGAGCCACCCAGACTGACCCAGAATGTCAACGCTGCATTTTGTGAAGTTATAGAAGCTCACAGTTTCTGGAAGTTTCTTCTGGGTTCCTTGATGCACATCCACAGACTGTCGCATTGAACTCAGCAGAAGGACATTCTTCTTTGCCTTTCCTTGATATGACGTGATGGTAATGTCATCAGACTTGTACAAGATGGTATCGTACAAAGATCCAGCGGTAGAATTTGCAGAAGGAGGAACCTCTCTCCACGATTCTTCAATGTGCCTTACGTAGTTGTATTCTTCCATTTCAACTGATCAGCAAGGTTTTTAGAAGTAAAAAAATTGTCACAAGTAACATTCCTTCCTTTTGAAATGAAAGGTTGCATAAGTCGTGTGACAACATGCTCTGCTACTGACATGTTAAGTGTTCGTTCATCACGTTTTCCTAAATAAGAAAACCCATTCACCATAAACTTTGTTTCAGAATCTGCAGCAAGCCAGAACTTCAAACTGAACTTACCCGGTGTGTTACTCATATACTGAGTAAAGCGGCATTGAGCCTTGCTTGGATACAGCTGCTCATCTATAGTAATAACTGCACCTGGGTTGTAGCTCAATTTGCAGTTATGTACAAATGGGCTCCGAAATGGTGTGGCCACTGCAAAGCATGTCTTCAGTCTTTCATCGCATGTATGTTTATCATCAAATCTCAGGACCCTCATGATCTCAATAAATTTGTTTCTTCCCATTACACAAGAGAAAAATGGTGGTCCCCACACCTTTGACCAAAGAAATTTCAAGGGGAAGTTCTTCCCTCCATATTGTCCACGGGCATATAATGTGGCTATAGCTGCTTCAAGCTGATATAGCTCTAGAGTCCAAGAATTGTCCTGAAGATCTTGACGGGCCCTTATCTCGGTGCATTTTTTTATATTCTGAAGAACGTTAGCATCCATCAATACTCGCCATGTGCTGGCATAGTTTCCACTCACTATCAGTTTCTTTGCTTAATCTGTAGGACCTGGCCTTTCTATCAGTACATTGTGATGCCTATGTCTGCCAGGTGTATTTCCCGCTTTAATTCTTGTCCACATTATACCATCAGCAGCACACTTGTTACTTCCCACAGCTGGAATGTTTATTTCTTGTGGAGCCAGACATCTTCGATTGAATCTGCCTCTCTTGCATGGGACAGGGTTATGTGGTTCTGCAACAGCGCGGTCATTTGCCTGTTCCTGTACAGGTTCTTCAATCATTGTATTATCACCAACGTCGATTCCAACGATTTGCTTTTATCCGATTGATGAGGAATATATTTAACATCATAATTACACTGGTCTACAAAAATTAACTTTTTCTCTTTCACAAGAATTAAAATAACAGATTCTAAAAGTATTTTTCGTGCTGAATTCAAATATAATTACAGTTTGTCCGCATCGGGCAGGAGTTTTGTGTGATATTCATTTGAATTTTTATAATATTCTAAAAAATCCGTAACTAGCTATCTAACTCAAAATTATAACTACTGATTCTGACTTACCTAGAAAGTGGTAGATAGTGATTTTCGGGTATATTTTGCATCTGGAACGTCTCTCATTTTAGTCCAACAGTAGTCAGCCAGCATATTGGAACTCCACTTGCCTTGGTACCTCTTCTCTATCATAGAAATTTGCTGATGAAAACGCTCACCGTGTTCATCGCTGACAGCTCCAAGGTTTTCGGGGAAGAAGTCCAAGTGAGAGTCCAAGAAGTGAATTTTTAAAGACATGTTGCATCCCATAGCTTTATAAGAATGCAGAAGATCAGCCACTATGTCACGACAGTTTTCTGCTTTATGGTTTCCAAGAAAATTGCAACATAAACTTTTGAAAGACTGCCAGGCTGCTCTCTCCAGTGGATTTAACAGTCCCTCGAAATGTTCATCAGCCATTAATGATCGGATTTGTGGTCCTATAAAAACTCCTTCCTTCAATTTAGCATCACTGACTTTGGGGAATTTCGATTTCAAGTACAAGAATCCATCAGAAAGTTTATCCATAGCTTTGACGAAATTTTTCATAACTCCTAACTTAATATGCAATGGATGTAAAAATATTTTTTCAGGATTCACTAAGGGGACACATGCCACATTTTTCTGGCCAGGGAGAAGAGATTCACGTTTTGGCCATGACTTTCTAACGTAGTGAGACTTCTTATCTCTGCTGTCCCACTCGCACAAAAACAGCAAAATTTGGTGAACCCAAGTTGCAAACCAAGCAATAAAGCAATGACCTTTAAATCACCACAGATATTCCATTCATATTTTCCATATTGTATTTTCTCTAAAATTAGTTTCATATTTTGATATGTCTCTTTCATAGCGGCATGCGCTACTGGTATTGATGGAAGTTCATTGCCAATATGTAGCAGCACAGCCTTCAAACTTACTTTAGAGGAGTCTATGAACAATCGCCACTCATCTGGTCGGTGTTGATGCCCAAGAGTTTCCATAAGTGAACAAATATTATTACAAAACACAACACCATATTCTTCAGAGAAGTATTCTTTGAAAACACTATGGCGGCTACGATAACTACTTATTCTTACATATTTTTGGAGTAAATTCCACCCTTTGAGTCTGGAAGTTAAAACTTCAGCTTGCAGTTTAGACAGATTTAAATCCCGAATCAGGTCATTAAGGTCTTGCTGATTGGGAAAGTATGGTTCTGATGAACAGCTACTGGCTTCATATGTAAGATCATTTTTATTTTCATCTGAATCATTTTGAGTTTCAGTTAGGTCAGAATCAGAGTTATCACTTAAGGCTGTATCTACATATACTGGTACGGGGAACTCTTCACTGTGTAAGACAGGTCTCAATGCAGATTGCAAATTCGGATACTTAACTGTATATTTTGTTTTAGATGTGATTCCTTTAATATTTGTCAAACAAAAATAACAGTCAGTTGAATGATCCTTCGGTTCCCTCCAAATCATGGGAATTGCAAATGGCATATGATGTGTACCATTTTTCCACCCAGCCAGAAGTCTAACACACGAAACACAGCATGTATTTGGGGCCCAGCTCTTATCAAAATCACCAACTTGACAGCCAAAGTAAAGATGATAACACTTCTTTACAAGTGGGGTCATATTTCGCCTCTGAGACTTGAAGGTCAGCTCACCACAAATATAGCAGAAATTATCTGCATGATTTACACACTTTCTTGGCATGATGATAACATTAAGCACTGAAATACAACATGCACAACATACACAATACACTTCTAAACAGAAAGGAAGGAAATATTTCACTAGTGAACAATGTCACAGTCAGCTCAATACTGACACATCACAATGCCACACAGGTCTGAGCATGTGTAAACATGAATGAACCTGCACAGCCTTGTTTTTTGGTGCTTCAGCGTGATATTACAAATAATTTAAATAAATACGGCTTGAGTAAAATAGCTACATATGAGGTAAAGGTTCCTATGACAGGTCAAAGAAAACGCTAAAATCATATTTTGAAAAGTAGCTTTCACAGAAAAACTATGCCTGATGGGAAAATTCTGACTACATATCTGAATTCAGGATGAAAAAATGCACTAGATACACTATTCAGATTTCTTGTGAAAAAAATCTTGTCGACCAGTGTTATCGGATAATTTCCTCATCGCTAAATATGTTCCCTCTTTCTGACTTATTATCTGGTAAACTATGGAAATAATTCAACATTTCATATTCTCGAAGATAGTTACAGTGGTAATTATGATGTGACACGGCAATGATACAGTATGGGCCCCAAAAATATTTTACCATTCACTTTATTGACATGACTTCCAAAACACGTCTGCTCTGGAGCTAAACTTTTTCAAACTAAGCTTCCACAATGATCACAAAACTTGGATTATTTTCAGACCACATTGTTACCATTGTTAGTTACGACACGTCTACTCTAGCGCTAAGCATTATTAAAATGGGCTACAACAATGACCTAAAGCCTTGGATAACTTTCGATACATTGTTATCAGTATTTAGTTACGACACGTGCAAAATAATCGCACCAGTCAAAATGACCGGCTACGGTCCTTTAAGGTAAAAAGCATGTATAATCTTTTTAAATGTGCTATAAAAACTTAAACATTTTAGGGAAACACCCTTGCTCCATTTCGTTAAAAGTCACAAAATATTAAAGCGACAATCACACTACCTCACTGTATATACTTTTTTTAAAGAACGTTAACCGGTCAAAATGACTGGTACGGTCCTTCTAATGTTAGGTGAGCTAACTTATACATACTTATACAGCAGACTACTTAAACTAGCGCCATTTCATTTAGGGATCTTAGGCTACTTGCACTAGCAACCACGTGCTTCCTTCCCTTCCAAAATTCAATAAGTTCACATTTTACACTTCGAAATCGTCTTTGTTGTATTCCAATGTCCATATTTTTACAGTACTTATGCTTAAGTGACAGCAAAATTTTAAAACCAAATTGAAGGTGATTTCTAGGTTTTTTCAAGGTGAAAAAATTCCTTTTCAAGGAGACACACAAACTTATAAACAATACTGGGCAAGAGCTAAACTTGGTAAATGAAAGTAACCTAACATAAACAGTATATATACATGGACTTAAAATGTACAAAGGAATCCTAGAATATATTATGACATTGTTTATTACACCCCTATTTATATACGTAGCTAAATGATAAGAGGGTGCACCACATGTAGGATACTTCTGAATTTGAAGTCACATATTTTTACTTTCTCTACTTGTAAGTAGGGGAAGTATTGTATTCCACCCAAAAATTCAATGTCGAGATTTCACCGGAAATATATGTTTTGAGACCCCCTGAATTTAAAAAAAGCATTTTTCGAAAAAGGTCTGTGTGTCTGTGGACAGCATTAACTCAAAAACGAAAAGTCGGTTAAAAACCAAAGTTGGTATTTAAGTTTAATGTCTTTCAAGGATGCGACACGAAGATTTTGAAGAAAATAGTCCCGCCCTAAACTACCCTTTACATGGAAAGTTTTTTGAAAATTTTGATTTTCTTGAAAATGGCTCTAACGATTTTGATTAAAATGTCATGTTTGAGATATTTTGATGACAAATGAAATGTATATCTTGAATTTTCTGGTTATAGCTGCTGTAGTGGTATTTACTCTGGATGACTTTTGCATAACTGGTAAACCGTTAGAGATAGACCAAATCATACTCTACAAAAA
This sequence comes from Tenodera sinensis, assembly GCA_030765045.1. NCBI lineage: Eukaryota > Metazoa > Arthropoda > Insecta > Mantodea > Mantidae > Tenodera > Tenodera sinensis. The sequence continues at coordinate 161,693,746 of CM060962.1, forward strand.
ATGTAGACCTTGCTAAAATACATAATTTATGTCTGAATAAATTTTCTTGTAGAGTGAACCATTTCAGAGATATTCCTTGTTATGTGTGTGAGTTTCGGAAAACTTAAAACTTTCGTGAAAAGAAACATCGTTGTTCATTTTTTTATATGTTAAGTGTGCAAAGAGAACAGAATCTCAAAGCTTTAAAAGATTTGACTATCACACAAGGCTTACTGTATTCTAATGTTCCCTTTGCACCTACAAGGAAATAAGCAATAAGATAATTTGTACGAATGTTTATCTTTACTAACAAGAAGAAGATATACTCGTAGGAATAAGAGTTTTAAGAATGGTTAGTACAAGAGTAGAGAAAGTCATGTGAGTACAACACATCAGATTTTTATTATGAGAAATCAGTATTCTGGTAAATACTGTAAACCTAAGGATTATGCAAATTATTAAAAGGGTTTTATCACAACAAAACATGGGATGTGACCCTTATTATAAACAATATGCTTACTAAGGAAGACTTTTCTTTTTTTTTAATCTATGAGATTTGACGCACACAACTTTTCCTTTTTCTCAGTCTTGTATACGAATATAAATGGAACTTCTGTTCCTCAATCTGCCATTCGATTCTGGTAAAAAGTGGGGTGCTTGAAAAGAAACATAGTGTAAACATAAGGTCTGTTCCAACAAGCGGTTCTCAAATGCGTTCCGAACTAATACCAACCTTTTCTTACGCACAAGCACAATTGAGCATGCTCTCAGAGCTAGTTTTAGGGAATTTTGTACGGTTGGAGCAATAGCTGAACCATTATTAATCTGTGATGCTGAATAACTTGAGCATGCATTGTAGGCTATGCAATTTTTGCATGTGCAGAATTTTCAGTTCCTACTTTTGTGCAAGAACCTATTTCATCAAGTTGCAATCCTACTAAGATACTGCGCATGCTCAGATAATTCAGAATTGATTTTTGATCGTGCTGGAACAAACCTATAATTTTGAGTTGAACTATTGCTCTCCTCAATTTATTACTGGACTTACCCAGCACGTGTATTAGTTTGACTTAACCCTTAACTGGCGTTGCGGAGTCCCTGGGACTCTGGCAAAAATAAATGATTTAATAACGTCAGCGTTTTTCCACCAGATGGCACGTGCTATTCAGTACCTTCCCACGGTAGGGAGAACTGTTATGCACTCAGTCGCCAACTGTCTGTCAACAATGCCAGTATGCAAAGAGTGAACCTGAGAGTCTGTTGGACTCCGCGACGCGCTTAGTGTAACACTTCCAACACCGCGACTATGTCCGCGAATCCTAAAAGAATTAGACTTACGGATCCTACCTTTGATGAAACTGTTCAAAGATGGATTGAGGAATGTGACTCAGAGTTTTCAAGCCAAGATAGATTCCAAATCAAGACCAGTGAGTTCCACACTGTACGGCTTTACAAGTAATAAAACATTGATTTCCAGAGTGCCAAAGAAAAACAAAGCTGTTATACTGATTTCATCGATGCATCACTCCAAAGACGATGTTGATGGTCTGCCTGAGATTAATGCATTTTATAATAACACAAAATTTGGAGTAGATGCTGTAGATGAAAAAACCAGCAAATATTCATCCAGTAGAAGAACACAACGCTGGCCTATGGCTCTGATTTACAGACTCGTGGATATGTCTTCAATAAATGCATACATCATCCATCAGTCATGTGTCAACTCAGAAAAGCTACAAAGAATAAATTTTTGAAATTATTGGCCAAACAACTGTATGAACCGCTTCTTCAGGAAAGAGCTCAGAAAACACACTTATCAAGAGAGCTAAAAACCGGCATCTTCAGAATTTTGAAGATACCGCCTGCGGCACCAGCTGATGCACAAGACGAACTTCCTAGAAATCAGAGGAAATATTGTTCTACATGTAACCCAAAATTGAAGAGAAAGACTGCTTATTTATGTGTTCAATGCAGAAGACCAATCTGTATGCAGTGTTCTAAAAAAATCTATGTTGAATGTACTGAAAATGTAGAGTCCTAAACATTGTGTTGTTTTTTCTTGAAGCATTGTCAGTTTTTTATTATTGTATTTTAGAAGTTCATGTGTTTTTATTTTTTGTATTTTAGACGGTACCAAACATATTTTCGGTAAGAAAAGAGCTCATTTATCAGTTTTGTTTCTCAATATAAAAATCAAAGAAACACAGTTAATTTTTGTTCCAAAAAATTGGTTTCATATTCTTTTTGTGTTTGGTTTGTATTTCATTCTGTTATAAATAAAAGTTTATTTATTTACATGCTTTTAGTTAATTATACATCGAAAAATAAATAAATGTATATGTAACATTGGAATAACAACAATTTTTATTTCGGAGTCCCAGGGACTCCGCAACGCATTGAATGTAAAAATTTCTGGCCACGCCGGTTAAGGGTTAATAATAATTTTGTGCTTCATTATATCACTATACATACAAAAATGAGGAAAGTGATGCTCCTTTGCTACAAATCTGTGACTGGTTGGTATTATACTGTTACAAATCATGCATGGCAAAGCATCTTTCTTTAAAAAAAGAAATATTGATGCCCAAGCACACATTTTTTTTAATTTCAGTAACATTTGGCTTACATCTTCTTATTGAGTATCTTGTTTTTATAGAAAATGCTGAAATATTCTTTGAAGTAATATATTACAAACAACTCCGCTAAATACCCATGAGCAGCATGTGTCTCAAGTACGTGTGACCATAGAGTGTAACATAGAAGTGTTTTAGGAAAAATTCAAGGACAGTTTTTTAAATCAACGTGAATTCCAGGTTTTCAAGGTGATTTCCAGGATATGTCACGATTTCCAGGGTGTTAAGACACCATGCTTATGTTAATAAACTTACCGAGACACTCGCGAGCCGTTAAGGCTATGTCCCATGACATATAACCTCCCTGGTTCATAGTGCTGATAACACATTTGCCCAAAATGTTATCTTGGCATCTCATTAACTATAAGATTAATACCTTTGATCCTTCTCCCCGAGATCTACGAATCCGTATTTTCTCTACATTTCGTCTCGACGCAAACATCGATTGCTCCTGTCCGGATGGGCTCCAGATAGTGATGCCAACCTCTGAAGCTCAGAAGTCCCAAGCGAGGACTCAGAATGTCCCTTTACTGCATAAAGTGTCCCACGTTAAGAAAAACGTGACCTCTAGCTTAACAAAAAATGCAGGGAGATAAATTAGAAGTGGAGTTTAGGATGTACCATTACCATATTTACTAGCACCTTTGCAGTACCCAGCTAGGTATTTTTTATTAAAATAACGTCCTTCAACGTAATGTCATATTGGACGGTGAGTAAATGAGACGGGTGAAATGATGTTCAAATGAGCCCGAGGTCCATGGAGCTTTAAGTTACCTGATATTCGTTTTCTCAGGATAAGAGAAAACTTCGGAAGAAACCTTACCCGGATAACTTGCCCTAAGCGAGATTCGAACTCGCAACCTCTTGAACGTGAGGCAGACACGCTAACCATCACGATACCGAGGCGGGCCCCGGTTAGGTATGTATAATGTAAATAAGGACTTACGTTATTGAAGTGCTAGCTCCTCCTATCAGTAGAAGCAGTTTTTCTTTTATGGAAACATTACTCCCCAAACACATACTGGAATCACACTTATAGGCAATAGTACACGGCTATGACTGTTGTGTAAGCAAATCTACTGTGCCCTTAGTGAGAGTGGTAATTGCTGGATACACAAATGACTGTTTGCGTGTGTCTTGTGAAAAGTTTATCTCTGTTGTTATGTATACCATAACCATTACCACACACAGTGGTGGCTCGTGACATTTAAATGTGGTTAGGGCACACAAAAATCAACATACATAAGGACAATAAAGCAATTAATTATGATGTAAGGCTCACTTGTTATTTTTTGTATATCAGCTCAATTCTCCTATTTGTTGTTGTTCTTGTTTTCTAGTGCCTTGCATCTGGCAATGAAGCCATTAGCATTCGTGCTTTCCAATACTTTTGAACTGTAGTTTCTTCTGATCTTAATGCTTCACAGGTCTTCAAGTGTTCTTCATTCATTTCTGCTGGATCGTTACACAGGACACATATTGGTGAGTCTGAGATACCTATTCTGTAGAGATGACTTGCTAAGCAGTCATGATTTGTCAATAGTCGGAAGGCTGCAACAGCTGTTTTCCTTGGTCTCTGGGGGATTATATCTGGATTGGAAAGTAGTATAATCCATTTTTTATCTTTGGCATTTGTTTCTATTTCTTGTAGGTATGAATGAGAAAATTTTTTAATGATCAAGCGTTTTATTGATGAATATGAGAAATTGAATTTAGACTTTTGTTTTATTGTTGTGCCTTTCTTTGCAAGTGAGTCTGCAGCTTCGTTCCCCATGACTCCACAGTGTGCTGGAATCCATTGGAGATGAACAGTCTTATTAACTTTTTGGAGTTGTGTTAATATTTTGTAGCATTCTCTAGTTTTTGTTGACTTCTTTGTAGTATTTGAACATATTCCCTGAATTGCAGCTTTAGAATCTGAAAGAATTACTGCCTTGTTAAATTTATTTAAGGGAAGATTTAAATTGTTTACATTGTAAAACTGGTGCCCGTTAAGAAAACAGTTACATGAAAGCCACATACATGAATATTCTCCTATTTTTGGCTGTAGAAAATTCCTCAATCGCCTTCTCTATTAATGGCATCACCAGCGCGTTCAGTCTCTCGTTCCCGATGGAATTTCGTAAGAATGTCTTTATTCTATTGAGTGTAGAGAATGATCGTTTGGTCTCCACAGTCGTCATTGGAAGGGTAACAATTATTTTTAAAACCATCACACACGCGGAGAATGTTCGTGTCATGTTGTGTTCACATAAAACTGCAGATGAGGCGTTGCACCGGACGCTCTACGCAAATTTTCACGACTATACAGCACCTCCAATTCAGTTCGAAATTTCGGACCACTGATTGTGGGATATAATTTCAAGGTTGTCTGAAAGGCACTTTCAGGAAATACATAGCAGTATTGGGGAAACCTGTCAACCAAAAATAGCTTCGAGACACTCAAATGACCTGAGAATTGAAACCTATCGCTGATATTGCTTGTAATCATGTCACATACTTCTAGAGCTGCCACCCTATTACTCCTACTATTGCCTCTTACTTGGGGGCTAGTATACAGACACTTCTTCATGTTCATACATTTTCCAAACTTTCACCATAGCATTAAATAAATGCTTGACAAACTCACTAAGTTTAACAGCATTGATGTTTTTTTCTGGATACAGTCAAAGAATACTGCTACATAAGGCAAATTTTGTGATAGAATTCAAGCCAATAGGTGAATTCAGAGTCTCTTAATGTTCTTACAAATCCTGTTGCTTTGCTAGACGCTTTTTTATCATTTAATTCGTTGTCTCTTATGTGTTCGAAACATTTTAGTAGATTACATTTCTGCTCGAAAACGGTATTAACAGTGCGATACTGAAAATACCACCTTTACGGTGGGACACTGCCGAGGTTTTTCTGAACAAATTCAGTTAGATAATCCATCCTTTTTGGAGACCTTGAAAAGAATGTCCGCATCCCCTCTAAGTCTTGGAAAAATATTCTGCTGTGAAATGAAGCTGACGTTGCACTCTGAAGGATAGATTTCCTTGATGTGCATAGCAGTGAATGTAGTTTGCATTAGGGTACCTTTCTTTTATCAAACATTGCACCTCACCCTTCTTCCCACTCATAACAGAAACTCCATCACAAGTTTGGCATATAAGTTTCCCTGGATTTTTCTCTACTCCCATTTTACGTAACTGTTCTACAATAATTGCTGCTAAACCAGTGGCACACCTGTCAGTCACTTCAAAATATCCCAAGAATCTCTCAAATATTTCCCTTCAATTTGATATCTTACAATTAAGGACAGTAAAGTTTTACATGAATTGTCTGTTCTTTCATTGGCCTGAAGGGATAGAAACTCTACATCACCTAGCTCAGATAAGATATAATTTCTGCAAACTGATAAAATTGCGTGTAAAATGTCATTCTGAACTATTTTTGATGTACCATTAAAGACAGTGCAATTTTCTAAGTGATCTCTCAAAACCTTGTCAAGGGCCGCGGTATAGTTTATTAGACCTTTAAAAACACCTGGGTTAACGGAATCGTCGGTTTCGTCATGGCCACGCAGAGTTAGTTCAAACTCGCCACAGAACTTAATAGCATCAATAATGCGTGATAAAATGTACCTATTTTTATCAACAAGTTGTGCTTGTGGACAGGCACTCTGTAGCTATCATCAAGCTGTATTCTAACATCAGTTTTGCCTAGAATAGCGAGGTTCATTTCATTATGTAAATGAGTCTTTGATAAACTATGTTTCTTGCTTTTTTTCCGGCAGATGTTTCAAGTCTTTTTACGCCAGTTTTAGTCCACCTGTCGTCCGCACCAAATAACACACAAAGAAAGCAAAATAGTGCATTATCTACAGAACACCCGCACATCCATTCCCATTTTTCATACATAGCTTTATTAAATTTCTGTTGTGTGTTCTGCTTTTATCTTTAAAACCTGGTTTATGCAAAGATCTGGCTTAGGAGGTCCTAAGTCCTTTGCTAGCAAACGGCCCTTGAAACTTAAGGATTTAGTTTGTAAGAACTTCACCTGATTCATTTTAACAGTTTCGCTCACTATACATTAGTGATGCTAAATTATATAAACTTAGCAGCTGAATAAAAAATACTGTTATACACAATTTCATTCACAGTTAAAACTGAAAAATATATTATCTACACTGCACTACAATGGACACTATTGCAGCAAACTGGACAATGGCGCTTGTAACGTTTTAAACGAAACAAGCTGGTGAAGGAAGGAAAACATTCACAAGTTTTAGTGACAGCGCCGCATAGTGTCAGGTCTCATCACTATTGTGACCATATGCAAGCAAATTCCTCATAATCCCCCTGTCACTTCCCGCAGCTACGAGTGAGGGGATGATGTTAAATACAAGAAGTTGGAAGTCCGCACGGAGACTGACCGCGCAAGGGTTGCCAAGTTTTGTAAAGCTTACAAACGTGAATATCAAACAAAAATCAATGCAAATAACACATTTAAAGAAAAAATAAAACTTATTACAGTTCTGTCTAGAGCACTAGAACATGATTGGAGGGGCACGTGACCTTGTGGCCTGAGGGTACAACCACCCCTGACCACACTGTCAGAGGCAGCAATTATTAAATGTCCCATATTCATCTCAGTTTTTTAAAAAGTCCCTCTCACCCTTCCTGAAAATTATTTGTCAAAATGTCCCACAATATGGGACAAATCCCACGGGTTGGCAACACTGGCTCCAGATTGAGATGGTACCAGGGTTGCCAGATTTTTAAGCTCAAAAGTAGCAAATATTGGCCAATAAAGTAGCGAAATTCCAACAGAAGTAGCCCAAAATATTATTCATCCGTATCCATAACATACATCCCTGCAGCGGAGGAAGCCGAAGCCATGGATTCATGGACTTGCTGGAAAACTTGGCTGTTGGTTATTGTAGGAGCTGTGGCCGGGGGGCCTCCTCCCGCTTCCCGCGCAATTGCTCTTCCTGGAGCTGTCTGCTGATGACGTCACACGGGAGTCACGTAGTACCGATATTCACACGTGCAGCTTACATTTTACGGTATAATTCAAATTCTTTAGGATTTAGGTTATAATTGCAACGTAGCCCTTATTAAAAGGCCTTATAATAATGTAATAAACGAAAACAGAATGTGATACTGACATTCTTTCCCTATTAAGACAGTATTTTATTGACTGAGCTATTCTTCTAGGAATAGCTGTGGGGCCACTCTGTTACAACAATATGAAAATGCAGCGCAGAGGAAAATGAAATAAATAACACAATTACGACAGCTATCATTTTTGAAAATAGCAATATATTTGACACGAAGAGAGAGAGAGAGAGAGAGAGAGGGGGGGGGGGTGGGGGAGAAGGTTTGTCTATCGCTTTCACCTATGAATCCTTTATAATGTGTAATGAAACTTTATCTCTGTTAACATGAATATATAGAAGGATAAGCCTTGGTAAGAATACTTTGCGCAAGAGTGAGCAAAGAAAATCATTTGTATATAGCACATCAGATTTTTATCATTGAAATATATGCTGTGCATATTTTAATACATTAAACAACTATAAATAATTTTAGTTATACATATTGCGCGTTTTCATAGATGACCTCAATGATCAAAGCTAGAGAAAATCTGATTTGAGGTTGTAAAATAATGTGATTAATTGCAAATTATGTTTATTTGTGAAATATCATCAAAGTATTGTATAATTGCAAGGTAATCCCAGCAAGAACGTCGGCAGACTTTTTTCCAGGGGAGGGCCAAATGTTGGAATTTTGTGATCAAGATAGTATTAATTCATTATTTTGTTGGCAAAAGTTATAGTATTTGTTGCGTATAACCGTATTAATTTGTGCTCATTAAAATTGTTCTTTACATTAAAATTAAAATAATAGTTTAAGAGTCAGCCCATTAAGTTCACTAATTCCCAGGGGGGGGGCGCGGTTCCCCTTTCCCCCCCTTCGCGACGCCCATGTCTTCAAGGTGAATAATGAGAACCATATTGATAATAGTAATAACAGTAACGATGATATAATAATAATAATAATAATAATAATAATAATAATAATAATAATAATAATAATAATAATAATAATAATAATAATAATAATAATAATAATAATAATAATAATAATAATAATAATAATAATAATAATAATAATAATAATAATAATAATAATAATAATAATAATAATAATAATAATAATAATAATAATAATAATAATAATAATAATAATAATAATAATAATAATAATAATAATAATAATAATAATAATAATAATAATAATAGTAGTAATAATAATAATAATAATAATAATAATAATAATAATAATAATAATAATAATAATAATAATAATAATAATAATAATAATAATAATAATAATAATAATAATAATAATAATAATAATAATAATAATAATAATAATAATAATAATAATAATAATAATAATAATAATAATAATAATAAGAAGAAGAAGAAGAAGAAGAAGAAGAAGAAGAAGAAGAAGAAGAAGAAGAAGAAGAAGAAGAAGAAGAAGAACAGTAATAGTAATAATGATGATAATAATAATAAATAAATAACAACTAGACTAACTACCTTAATTCTGGAGCCTATGATCCTCACGACATCTTGCTGCTATAGCGCATGCGCGGACGCGAGTATAAACCTAATGGAGAGACTGAAATCCGCTAGATTGGCAAGGTTTTAAACCAAGTGTTAGATTTTTTCAATAAATAGGTTCCTGTTCTTATACTCAACACATGCCTGACTTTCGATCTGTATTTCTTTTATGAATTGGATTTAACAAGTGAATATGTGAATTTTTCCTGTCAAAAAATTGGGTAGTATGTATATTTGAACAGCCAAATATTGGACATTAATCAAAGGAAATACAATAGTTTGCCACACGATCTTGCATACGATTTTGTTCTTGCACACAGAGTTGAGAATGTGTATATGCTTATGTGTATGTGAAACGACCCTGTGCCGTTCACGTGCAGCCTATATTAGGTAAGCACACCTAGGTTAGTGTGAGTATATGAACAGGATGACAGGGACCTGTGTTAGAGACTCTATGTACTCCTACCATCAATAACCAGATATGTGTAAACAATGTCTCAACGCTTTCTCCACTTTTACAAATTGATGCAGGTATAATAGCTTGGTCAAAATATATTTACTGAAGTTGAGTACATTACTTGTATAATTTAGAAGCCTAAATACAGTAGTATCGCAACGATTATTTTTATACACTAATTAATTTTGCAAGGTTTATAGCTGATGCTTAATGATACCGGCTTTGATTTGTAACTGTTAAGTTCCATCACATATCTCTGTCTCCACTTCGTCTTCGGCAACGGGACCTACGTCGTCTTCTTCTTGAGCAACTTCTACGCCTCCTTCTCGAACAACTTCTCCTTCTCCTTCTTCTTGAACAACTTCTCCTCCTCCTTCTTCTTGAACAACTCCTCCTCCTTCTCCTTCTTCTTGAACAACTCCTCCTCCTTCTTCTTGAAGAACTTCTCCTTCGTGAACAACTTCTCTTCCGACAAACGGAACCGACAACTTTTATAGAGCCCCCATCTTTTAATGCCTTTAGAAACTTTTTCCTTTGGTTTTCATCCATAGTAAACAATTTCTCTTCGTTCGTGTCAGTTGGACAGCTCATAAGAGTTCTCGACACATCATCGAACGCTCTTAACATACACTGCTTTTTATGGATAGTTCTGTTTTTAACACTTGTTCTGCTTTCGGGTGCTGCGGGCTTCCCCATTTTCGTAGTGAAGAATTTAGATTTTCGTTGCGAATTAGATTACTGGAAGAATTTTGCTTTCCCTTGAAAACCACATTTTGATGTTGAAATTCTATGGCAACGTGTATTTCAGTTGAACAAAAGCGAGTGAAACATACCGAAAACAAAAGTCCCACCGTGCCAATGTACAAAAGCTAAAGTACCTACTATATTTATATTCCTATATAGTTAAATGAGTAATTCTTACGATTTCGATCAAATTTTGTATTCAGACAGGGTTTTGCTTATTAATTTTATCTATATAGGCGACATACCTGAAAAAAACAACAACGCAATTTTACGAGTAACAGTCACAATTACTCTAAACCTTATTTTGGCCATAATTTCTCTTTTAATGGGCCTGTTTCAACAAACAAGCCAGGATATTAAAGGTCTCGTCATGGAAACAGCTCCAACAATAAAATTAGGATAAAAATTTATATTTAGCTAACATTTTGCTTTTCAAGTTTATCTAAATAAGTAGATAAACGATTAATCAAAAGGAAAAGAAAAGAAAATCCGAGCGAAGCTCGGTCACCCAGGTACTGTAACATAATAGAATGATCGCATTGCATCTGTAATATTCACTACACAAATAAGATGCGTTTAATTTTTGTAATGAATATCTCCTTCGAACTTCAATGGAATAAACAGAAGCCTACCCTACTAGTTAATAAACAACAAATATTTCAAATGTGGTCAAATTCGACCACATTCACTTTTACAAACAGATAATGATCAATGCTTTATTGTTAAGTATTGCTTTTCAACCTACAGGAAAATTAGTTTAATTTTTCTCGGAAAGCTGTTGCTTAATTGTGATGAAAAACCAAGAGTTTGTGCAGTTACGCTACCGATAGTCAAGTGTTTCTATCGCATTTACTTTTTCCTTTCTCTGTCACGTATGCATAGTAAAGTTAGTATGGTATCTATTGCATTCCAACCAAAAATTTATATCGAGATTTCACCGGAAATACATGTTTTGAGACTCCATGAATAAAAAAAGCAGCTGTTTTAGAAAAGTGTCTGTCTGTGAACAGCATAACTCCACCCAGACTAATCCAGGACCCTCTAGAAGGTCCAGACTATTCTTTACATAGAAAGTTTTAATTTTTTCAAAAATGGCTCTGACGATTTTGATTAAAATCAAATGACAGTAGACCATAGTACATTGAGAAAATGCAGTCAGTTGCTCCCAGATTTTCAGCTTTCTTTACATGAAATAAGTTAGGTTGATATACTGTTTTTATAATCGCCTAAATACTGTATTCGGTGCTTTAAAATATTATTACTAAAACGTTATACATGGAACTATACCAATTTAAATATACGATCTCAATGGGACAACATAACCTAACATTTACCTACATTTCAAATGAATATCGATATCAGTACAAAGAATAACAACGCATATACGACACAACATACATAGTTTGATAGCTTATTTAATGATTTATAACACTGCAATCCCCTCCACTTAAAGCTTAACTTGCAAGATACAATAATAACATGAACGTCGGCAGACTTTTTTTCCAGGGGGGGCCAAATGTTAGAATTTTGCAATCAGATAATATTAATTCATTATTTTGTTGTCAAAAGTTATAGTATTTGTTGCGGATAACCGTATAAATTTGCGCTAAACAGAAATTGTTCTTTACATAAAAATTAAAATAATAGTTTAATAGTCAGCACATTAAGTTCATTAATTTCCAAGGGGGGGCCGCGGCCCTCCCTTGCCCCCGCTTCGCGACGCCCATGAATTCCAGCACCTTGCTCCTTTTCTTTAAAATGGGAAAGAAAATATTGTCCGTATTTCCCGAATGTGAAAGAAGCACTGCATAGCTATAAAGGAAGGGTCATTAGCCTTTCGTTCGTGTTATACCTGAATTTCAGTACGGTTTGGGATAAGGCGGTGCAGTCTTTGACAAAACAAAGGTCATTGTATTTCGCTTCCTTTTATCTTTCTGTTTATCTTAAAAGGGTTGGAATCATTCTGTCTGAGCCAGGGCGCATTTAAAATGGCACGAAGTAGCATAATAAAACGTGCCGAATTGCCCTATGAGATGCATTTTGTGGTACGTGTTAACGCACTAATTTCTAAGACAGAAAATTTGGGAAGCAAAGACAGTGACTGTAATTTGCCAAAACAAGTGCCACAGGACTGGATTACAGTTATTTCAAAGGGGGAACTTGTTCGGTCGACTGAACAGTGTTACCAAAAAGTGAAGGAATTTGAAGTTATATTTGTGGGATTACATGGCTTTATGTTTCAAAATGTGCTGGAGTGATGAAAGCGCTTACTGGCTTGATTTGCTCTAAATTTCCTGAATTGGATGAAAGAATTGTTTCCCTATACGTCAGGACCCACACTTTCATTAGGATACGGCATTTAAATAACAAACTAAAAGCTGTAAGTATGACAAAAACGAACGCGAGGAAGTGTCAGCAGTGGGCGTCAGCTACTTCTTCTGCAACAACATGACCAAATTAATGTAAGTCTACTTTTAACATCAAACAATAATTTGTTACTTCTTATTTTGATTGTAGTTTCGGTGGCGGTAGTAAAATTGGTTTGTAATAAGTAGAATGTGTTGACGAACGTTTCTAAAGTGTTTTCAGTTAAGGTATCTTTTCTATCACATATCACTGTATTTTTCTACACTTTATTAATTATTGCTTAAGTGTTTACGCACTGGAACTGTCAGTCAATGCTTTAAATGGTATATGTCGAAACGGGTTTAAAGCGCTCACTTTCTATTGCTGTCTGAACTGCGCGCGCTCTCAGACCTCCATGTGACGTATGTTGCTTGCAACCAATGGCAGCAATTGTGCCGGAGTGCCCTACCTTCTTTCTCTAGTTACCTTGGAGCTGTGGCTTGCTGGAGAATATGGTCGTCGGCACAGGGACAATGTTTTGATAAATATGTGACTGAAATTGCAAAGCAGGAAAAATAGAAAATGGACAGTGGCGTAGCGTGAAATAAAAAATTGGGAACGCTATAAATGTTGTTGTTGTTAGCTAATGCTGGATTTCTGACAATGAAGTCATTAATCCGGTCAAGTGCTTCCTGCGACCAACAGAAGTTGTGACGTGTGATGGTTCTCTCTGATGCACGTGATCGTAGTGCAGTGCTAGTGACTAGTGTGCTTTGTGTTTCAAGTCACAGGATTGTGGTGACATACAAAGTGCATTTTATTTACAGTGCACGTACTTTCGATCTGGTCGTTTCATCTTGACTTCTTAAATACTTAAAAATATTGATACGGTCAGGTGCCGACATTCAAGTGTTCCTCGGTGACGGGAGGGATCCCGTACCACTCGCCGGCCGATGGCCGAGCCATCGTTCCCGTACACGGACAAAGAAATGGCCGAAGCCGAAGCTCCGGTTTTGCCGGTTTCGGAAACTACTGCTAGCCTCCCGACCCCCGGTACAGAAAAACTCTTATACTTATTTAATGATTTGGCTCCATACCTAGTAGTCCTTACAAGCAGTAAGGGTGACGTAGCTTCACTACACCCATTGAAACTCGGTAAACCTCTCTTTGAGAAATATGCGAAATATCATATCTCTAAATTACAAAAAGCTGGAAGAAATCGTTTTGAAAGTTATTTTGAAAAGTATTCCGAGGCGAACGCATTTTTTCTATCCGGTTTCGACTCTGAGAATAATATGCGTTCCTTTATTCCTCAACATTACATTGAGACGAAGGGCATTATACAAAATGTGGACATTGACATTACAAAACAGGAGATTGTGAACTATGGAACTACCGAAGCTAATACCCCCATACAACATGTAAGTAACCCCGCAGGGTGAAACTGTATACCACCCTACACAGACTTGTGTCATTACTTTCCGCAGTCAAATCCTTCCACGTTCTTTCCGACTGTACTACAGCTCTTTTAAAATTACCCCTTATATCAGCTGAGTGATGCAGTGTTACAACTGTGCCAAATATGGACATTCGGCTACAGCTTGACGCAGCAATACAGTAGGTATGCTTTAAGTGTGCCGAATCACATACCACCTCATCTTGTACCTCAAACAACCTACATTGTGTACACTGCAAACTTGCACATCCGGCGAATGCGAAAACTTGCCTCGTCCACCTTAGGGAGGAAGCAGTTCTGAAACGTGTCGCCGAGCTCCGGGTCACGCGCTACGAGGCTCTGGCGATGCTTAGGGGGGCTTCTTCGTTTGCCGATAAAGTTCGAGAAAATGCTCCACATACAGAACGACCCGGTGATACTTCGCCGACACCCCAGACTCTAACTTTGACTAAACAGAAACGTCTGGTTGGAGGAGGGCCCGGTGCCCCCACCCCGCCCCCTGTCGCCGAAAAAACCTCACCATACTTTAGCACTACCAAACGTGTTCGCCTGGCTCAAGGGCAGCCTCCGAAGTGCGCATTCCCCCACTCCTCAGAAATATCTTCTGGTCGCCTACCTCAGGCAGGCCCCTCTAAGCCTGTATATGCTTATCGAACTCCGGGTGTTCCTTTGAGCTCCTTCACATCCCAGGCGGAGGCTCCCGCCAACAAACCTCACGTTGTAACACAACTGATAGACAGTTTCGCATTTCGCCGACAACTCGAAGATCTCCGTCTCTTAGTGGAAACTGAAGCGTCGAACTGGGTCAAACAGGCAGGGCGTATTCTCGCGGGCCTGATCCAGGCACAGACTTTTTAGTATGCCTCCTAATTGCCCAATGGACAAGCCACTATCCATACTCCAGTGGAACGTGCGTAGCATCCGCTCTAAACGGGTGAAACTCCAACAGTACCTGTCTAACAAATATGTTGATATGGTGCTTATTTCAGAATCCTGGCTAGCGCCACACCACACATTTCGCTGGACTTCTCACCGTATTATTCGGCACGATCGTAACCGGGAGGGGGGAGGTCTACTCCTCCTACTTCATCCCTCCCTTTCTATTCTCTCCGTCCAGAAAATATCTAGCTTTGATGAACAATTTCAAGCAGTGCTGTTACAACTCCCTCAACTGCAGATCCTCACGGTTTACAACGCTCCAGCACACCATATATCGCAAACCTTTTGGAACTCCCACGTTCTGCTTAAACCCCATCTACCAACCATCAAATGTGGCGACTCTAACGTCGGACTCACACTGCAGCAGATACGGGACGGTGCACACACGTACCTGATGCTACACTCTTTGGCTTCTTCCCGTCTCCTGCTTTTGAATACCGATGACCCAACGCGCTATGGGCCACCTCCCCAACGTCCGACTTCTCCCGATCTTACGTTTATCTCTGACTCACTCTGGCCACAATCTACCTGGAGGGTGGACCTTGACAGCCTCGTCAGTGACCACAGGCCCATACTACTGCAACTTTCTCCACTTGGTCCGGCACAACGCCTTCACCATATCCCGATACGCCCGCAAATACAAGACTGGACCCACTTCAAGCAGGATCTGGATAGTGCTTTTCTTCAAATCACTTCCACACAAATAGCCTCTAATCCCCTCGCCCTATTGGATGCCACGCTAAACACTACGCTTCTTAAGTACTACCCCAAATCTCGTCAGTACGCCTTGACACGAACTGCGAAGCCACCGTGGTGGACACCGGAGTGCTCTGCGGCAGTAGCTAAACGTCGCCGGGCGCTGCGACTGTACAAAGCATCCCCTACCAGATCCCTCTACTTAGCCACACAACGACAATATGCCCAAACTCGACGGATTCTACAACAGGCGAAGCGCCTCGGATGTAGTAATTACTGTTCTAATCTCGCACCCCACGTCTCGTCCTGTGAGATATGGCGTAAACTTCGATGATTCACGTCGCGTGTTCGGGGACCAATGTCTCCCATAGAATATAACACTGAGTTACAACAAGAACTTTTATGTTCCGTAACCCCAGATTATGCAGCCGAGAAACCGGAGGTGGAGGTCACAACTGACAGTTGTGTGGAATGTATTCCTGGGAGACGGGAGTTGATTTCCGCAGTGACGATCGACGAAATAGAAATGGCTCTTCAACGGCACAACCACTCTTCCACGCCGGGTCCAGACGGTATTTCCTATGACATGATTCGTCATTTTTCGACAAATCTTCTCCACCTACTTACAGAGTGCTATTCGCACATTCTTACCACAGGAACTATTCCCGGAGGTTGGAACACTTTTTATGTGCTCCCTATCTTCAAACCGGGCAAGTCGGGCGAAGAAACAGCACACTATAGATCGATAGTGCTCGCCTCCGTACTGCTCAAGCTGTTAGAGCAAATATTGGTCTCGCCGCTATCCTTCTACCTTGAAGGCGTTGGTCTCTGGCCGAAGGGACAGTACGGATTTCGTAAGTCTTTCTCTACTGCTCATAATCTTTTACAACTTACCCACGACGTTCGAGTCTCGTGGCATCAGAACCAGGGGTTTTAGCCCACTTTTTAGACATATTCCATGCCTATGATTCTGTGTCTGTTGGCCCATTAATACAAGGATTACGCCACTTTACCTTCCCACCTTCCCTACCTACACTTTTTATCAACCTCCTGTCAAATCGCCGCATTCACCTTCATCCTCGCTATATGTTACAATCCCCACGTTTTTGTTCCCAAGGTCTCCCCCAGGGCACGTCCCTTAGTCCTCTCCTTTTTATCCTATACATTCACACACTCAGTACTTTGCCATTTAAGCATAGCCAACTCCTTTTATATGCCGACGACTTAGTCTTATACTCCCAAACCCCTTTACATACTGTGCGTCAGTCTCCGACCACCCTTCAGGTCGATTTAGACCTCCTACTTGGCAAGCTCAAAGACCTTGGCCTGACGGTTCACCCTGACAAATGCGTATCGATTCTCTTTAAATGCGGCCCACCTCTGCTACATGCCAATATGTCCATTGGGGAAAATCCGCTGCCTTTAGCTCGATCCGTCAAATTTCTTGGGTTACACCTGGATCATAACCTGAGTTGGAAATCGCAGGCGATACACCGGCATTCATCCCTCTTGGCTTCTAGTACCCTGTTCCGCTACTTGCAAGGGCGTAGCTGGGGAGCACACTCCCAGAGTCTATACAACATTTTCTTATCTTTATGTCAGGCTAAATTAGATTACGGTTTGATAGTCATTACTCATCTTCCTAAGGTGTGGCAGAGGAAAATAGACTCGGTCCTTTACCGCATTGGCAAAGCCATACTTGGGGTATGGGGCAAACCTTCTATGAATAAGGTTTTTACGGAGCTGGGAATGCAGTCTCTTCTGCAACGGTAGGTGGACCTTGTAGTCCGATTTATAGTCAAACTATTTCAATATCGAGAAACGCCATTGTACGCGAAACTCTTGTTAAGTGCACGCTTACCACTTTACCAAGTAGTTGCTTCTACACGCTATCCGTTGGTTTACCTATTAGTTTTTCGGAAATGTCAAGAATTAAATGGCATGCCCAGTTTCCCCAGGCTACCGCTATACTTAGCCCACCAACCGCAGGCGACTCTTCTGACTGCCGATCTGCATCGCGGGGACCCGTCTACACCACAACGGTTCCACCACTTCATGTCCCAACACAAGGCATCCATGACTCAACCTTTGTTCCACCTATTTATTGACGGTTCCGTTACCCCAACAGGTGCGGAAGCGGCGTTTATAAATTGGACAACACAAACGTCTGCACGGGTGTCTCTCCCTGCGGGGTTTTGCAATTATTTTGCTGAGATTTATGCCCTCTATCAAGCTCTGCGATCTACTCTTTGTATTTCCAATTCCACGATCCTGTTTTGTTCAGACTCTTTGAGTGCCCTCCGAAGCATCAGCTCACCCAGTGTGCATCCGGGGATGGATTGGTGGGAGGTGATGTGTCGTTTAGAAATCTCCAAACACTTTAACCGATGCAATACAATTCAATTCTTATGGGTCCTGGGACATGCAAATATTTCGGGCAACGAAACAGCCGACCGCCTGGCTAGGGGGGCGGCTCATCTCCCTGCACCGATGGAACCGATTACCCTCCCTTGGAGAGATGCTGCACGGCTTATATCTAACCACGTGGTTTCGCACCTTTCTAACTATTCCGACGTACCTCCACTAACGAAGCGATCCCCATGGTTTAAGAAATCCACTCTCAGTAGAGCTGCAATCTCTTTAATCTCAAAAATCCAATTTGGAGTTGCCGTTACACCGGTCTACTTATTTAAAATCCGCCAAAGAGCCTCCCCAAATTGTGATTGTGGTGCCTTCGGTGATATCAACCACATCCTTTTTAATTGCCCCTTACATACACTCTCTGTTACGCAATTTATCAGCACGCTAGCCAAACGTTATGGAAATGGCCCATGGAATATCTACTCCCCGGTATATAGTGCGGATACCCATTTGCCACGGCTACTACTTCGCCATCTCGTTAACTGCAAAATGAAACTATGATCTGTGCTCCGATCTTCCTTTAGTGATGCAACGTTTACATCAGTTCTCCTACTTATTTCGATTCGACGCATCCTTTTGCTCTCCAATATTTTTCACTGATGGATGGGGCACTAGAAGTGGCCGGGCATATTTGAAGGTGGTATCGATCCATTTCCTCTTGCAGATCACATAGAGGACAGAGTGGTGAAGAATATATCCCAATTCTGTTTAAATGTTTTGCCGGACAATCATGTCCTGTAATCAGCCTGAAGGTTGCAACTGCTGTTTTTCGAGGATACTCAGGAATTACTGTTTGAATGTTTGGTAGTTCCCATCTTTTATTTCTTGATTTTTCATAGTAATACTTTGCAATAATTTTTTTGAATTCAGAGTTGACTAATCTTTTAGCTGCATAAAATGGTAGATTAACTATTGATTTCTGCATATTGCCGGTACCCATTTTTGCAAGAAAATCAGCTTTCTCATTACCACTCAGTCCACAGTGAGCTGGTATCCATTGGAAGACTAGGTGTTTTTGAAGTGCTGTTAGATGGGTAAGGATTTTCCAACATTCTATAATTATTTGGTTTTTTGGTGACAACTTGGAAGTAATTGCTATAATTGCTGCCCTGGAACCTGAGAGAATAACTGCTTGCTGAAAATGTGAAATTCTGTACAAAAGATTTTGTAGGGCCATTCGAATTGCTTCAATTTCTCCATCAAAGTTTGCAGTTCCATAGCTTAAAGATTTGTAATAGGAAAAGAGGTGACATGTGACTTCAGCACCTGCTCCATCTTGGTTTGATATCAATGATGGGAACACTATAAATAGGAGCACTCTTTTTTACATTAACGCTAAAGGCGACAGAAGCACTGAAGTGATTCCCCATTATCTTTACGAATTATATGATGTTGATCAATAAGTCAATATTATTGTTTTAGCAATGAGTACACTTGAAGCAAAATTGCCTTATTTTGCGAAAAAACGCGAAATGCAGTGATTTTGAATATAAAGATTCATTCCTGTGAATTGTTAAATACAAAAAAGAATAAAGTAAAACTCTAAGTTACAGAAGTATTAAAGTAATAGCTGATAATTAAGAACAGTTTAACATGCTTGGAAGTTGACCATTCTGACATTAGTGAAATGATGGTCTGGATAGATTATTTATATTATTTAGTATTCTTGGGAATTGAATCTTTTTACCTAACCATAGAGGGCGTGAAGAAGTGGTCCTGGATTGTGAAGTAGAAAAGGTTAAGGAATTTCCGGAAAACTAAACGCCTTTACTTAGGCTTTTCATTGTTTCCTTTAAATATTACTTCTTAAGAGTGCTATAGTACCAATAAGAAATAAAATTAAAGTAACATTACTGTTTTGTAGTTATTGTAGTTTCCATGGTGAATATACTCTGTTCATCAAGAGATTAGAGGAGATATAAACAAAGCACTGGTTTGTATCACTCCGCGGCCACGTGCATTCACAATGACGCAACAAGGTTACCTACCTCTACGCGTAGGTATAATGTGCATTTTGCACTACTAAAAGGATATATTTACTTGATCCAAATAACATATAGCATATGGAAATTAACTGCTACTTACGTCTTCTCTGTCCACAATAACACTTCTTCATTTCCTGCTCACAATCTCGAAAGCAATCTCCAGAAGCAGCTTGTGGAGGGAAGTTCGTTTTAAATCTGGAAGATCGGGATCAGAGTTAACCGCCAAAAGCACTTTGTTTAAGGTGGGGGTCCATTGTTAACCAAGAACTGGTGAACTTTTCGACGGATTGCAGATCTCACACTCACAAATTCGTTGCAAACTACATCCACCATTTATTTGGCACGTGGTCTCTTTTTGCTGGGATCTTCACCAACTGAGGATTTTTCTTTGCGTGTACTGTAAATACTTGCACCTGACACACCGGTAAACTCGGATGTTAATTTCATCACGTCTTCGATAGCAAGTTCGGGATATTTCTCGCAGAACTTGTTAAGTACGTTCAATATTGTTGTCTTTTTACCACTTCGCAACGTTTTGCCGCGCTTATGTTTTACAACACTCACTTGTTCCGCCATGTTACTTTCATACTGAATAATGCGCGCGCCGAATGAATTAGGCTGGTTACAGATTCACTTAACTGCGTATTCTTACACTTTAACTATGCTTAGTACACTTAGTTTATGCTTTAGCAAACATTAAGTGACATTTCAGACCTCAGTAACCTCAGGACTATTTACACGGCGAAAGCGTCAAGAAGGCGCGCTGTGGTCAAAACGTACGTGGCTTTGTTTACCTCTCCTCTAATCTCTAGATGAACAGAGTATAGCTTCTTTCATTCTGAACTGTAATACGTTAAAATGTATATTAAATCTATTTAATAAAAATATACGACTATTAAAAAACGAACAGCAAGAGATATGTATACATAAAATACAAGCAATGTAGTGCGAAAAACGAAGACAAAATCATATCCCAAAATTCGAAAAAATGAATGAGAGAAAACATCTTAGCTGGGGTGGTATGCCACTCATTCTTATGATACAAATATCAAAAGCACTTTGAGTTTATGTAAAACAATTTTATTCGCAAAGAAACGCAATTGACAGTACCTCAACAATACTCTGGAGTCAGAACCACGCTATAGCATACGGCTGAACGCTAGCGTATACAGATGGGTATGTGAGGGGCTTTCTTTTGTAGTGTTTAACACCCGCTTTTATTACATACAGGCGGTGACACTGACGATGGAGCACCGGTGGAATCAGATGGCGGGGAAAACCGGAGAACCCGGAAGAAACCCGCTCCAGCGCCGCTTCGTTCACCACAATCCCACATGCGGTCTCCTGGGATCGAACCCGGTCCGCTTTGGTGTGTGCGTGAGAGGAGCTTGCCGAGGTGAGAGGGGCAGGAATGAGATTGGTAAGAGGTTTGCGGAGAGACCGTCCTAGCCATATAAAATGCAGGCACTGAAACGCTGACTCGTCTCAGCGTATGCTGCTGTTTTAGGACGGAACGGATTGACTTGTAAATTTTGTGTTTGCTGTTTTAGCTAACAGCTTCTCAACAGAATGATCTGAAAAAAAAACCAGTGCTAAATGACTGTATGAAATAAGTGTCCTGGGATAAAGCTATTACGAAACAAAATAAATATAAAACAATTAAACAGAAAAATAAGGCGAACGCTCAGCCTACTAGCGTCGCCAAAGGTACGCCTCTGAAAATGGCTTGGTGATTTTAATTTGTGATGTGCAGGGCACAGCTTGGTGCCTACATCTTATAACTGATGTTTAAAGGATTCAGTAAAATTCCAGATTAATGTCAGCTGATTCAGATTCATTATTAAGAAAGCAAGACACAAACTGCAGATCTATAAGCTCTGCCGAAAATCTATTTATAACAAAGCCCCAGATTTTTAGATTCCAAAACGTTAAAATTAAGTTCTATCTATGAACATATTAGAATTGTATAGGGTCTTACATCTTCAATTTAGGAATTTTTCAGATTTTTAAATAGGTGAGTATTTGTACAAATCAATGGGCATGCCATTGCGTTTATTGTTTGTTTGTTCGTTTGGTCCCACTTCTAGCAGAGCAGGGACGTTGAACACGCCATATAATTGGAATATGCATCAAGGCTAATAGAATACTCACCACCAATAATACAATTATTTACCTCTGTCTTTGTAGGAAAGAAAGAAGCGAAAAAATATTTTTTTTAATTTAAATGTTACGCCACCACAATTGCAAGCGAAAACTACACAACATGATATAAATTACAATCATGTATAATATGCCTTATATTTAATATTTAACCCTTAGTGCCTGAAGAAAGAAAATGTGGACTTTTACAGGTTCTGTATGTGGATTCATGCTTAAAAGGCTCTTAAAAACACAGTTTATTTTTTTCAAAATTTTATTTTCATAAACTATATTTTTTACAATAGCGGTACTTAAAAGTACCGTCAGGCTCTGAATGTTACATAGTTTTCATATAGTTCAGGACAGTACAAGTTATTCATATTACATTACTGTTTGTTATTCTTACAATTTTATTTCAGAGCTTGATGATATTCATTGAAGCAATTCTTTTTTTCATTGCAGCACAAAAAAACATTACAGGTAGTGCACTTGGAATGTGGGCGTGATTGAATTTTCTTTGATGAGCACATTTCACATCTTCCACGATTTCTTACAAAGATGACAAAATGATTACCTCTGTTTGCTAACCTAACATCCTTAGGCACAGAAAAATCTGATTTTCTTCGTTTTGCTGGATTTTGTAACTGTATGCTTTTATTTTTATCCCTTGAACTTACTCTGTCAATTGGTATATGTTTACAATTTATTAGCCCTTGTGTAACTTGCCTTCTGAATTCTAATAGTGTTATTGTGCCAAAGAGGTTGCTGTATATAACATAGGAAGTAACAAAGGCTATTTCAAGCATACCCCAGAATAGCCTATGCCACCATTTTTTGGATCTGCGCCCTATGCCATACACAACCCTTAGTCGATCTGGATGATCTACCCCTCCCATGTTGGCATTGTAGTCCTTCACTACAGTGGTACAATCAATATTGTTATTACTACCATCTTTTTCTTTTCTTGGTACACATGTCTATGTCCCATGAAAATTGGATGCAAAAGTAACAATTCTGTTATCCTTCCACTGAAAAATGCCTATATCCATATTTGAAAATCTGAAATCAAATTCCCCTCTGCCAGAATTTTTTGGGAGAGAGAAATTAGGGGGGAAACCTTTCCTATTTGTTCCCATTGTTCCACATGCCAAAGTGTCCTCAGCTTTCAATCTTTCTAAAAGATTAACAGTTGTGAAAAAGTTATCAAAATATAATTTTCTGCGTTTACCCCAATATTTTTTAGACAGTCCAAGAACAACTTTTTCTCCCAACATGCAGCTTTCAAATTCTTTCTCTAGATTTGAATTTTTCCCTTGATAAATGTCAAAATTTAGAATGTAGCCTTTTTGGTCTGCCAGGCACCACAATTTATACCCCCTTTTTATCGGTTTCATAGGGTTATATTGTTTCATTGAACTTCTACCCTTGAAAATATAATGGATTCATCTATACTCAATTCCCTGGTACCATGATACAATTTAGGAAAGCGTTCATTGTGTAACGAGGTTGGGTAGCCACTTGTAACAGTCACTGTGGTTACAGTGTACGTTGGGTGCCACTTTTGTGACGGATTCTTTTCTGTCACATGAAATGCCTTGCTAGCTCATCCGGTGCAGTAGCTGCCTCTCCGCTGTGCGCCGCTGCGTTGATCTTGATTGGGATTAGGTAGG
This sequence comes from Tenodera sinensis, assembly GCA_030765045.1. NCBI lineage: Eukaryota > Metazoa > Arthropoda > Insecta > Mantodea > Mantidae > Tenodera > Tenodera sinensis. The sequence goes on from CM060962.1 coordinate 161,717,827, forward strand.
CATGAGTAGGATATTTCTCAGGCGCGAGGTTAGATGACAAACACAGCACAGACGTTTACTAATTTTATTCTCCACCACGTCGTTGCCTCGAAGTGCCGCCCTGAGCGAATTTCTGGTATTTCGTTGTACGATTGCTATTTACTTCATCTTACGCTAATCACTGTCGCCTTTCACACATCGACGTTTTGGCGCGAAACTATACATATTCGCGATACAGGTTCACCCTCGTGGCGACCTCGCAACAAACAGAGTCAGTCCCGTTCCCTTCCAATTTCTCCTATTTATATATCTCACCCCCGCACTTTCTCTCTAGTCCCGTTATGGGGGAGGGGTGTATTTTCCCCAGCTGTGTCCTTGGGCTTCAGGCAAAACGTGCCTCGGCGCGAGATGACAAAAGATATTTGTCCTCTGGCCTTCAGAAATGTGCTCAGGTCAACATACTTTCAATAGGCAGCTTCTTTACACAATACAAAATTATACTTATACCTAAAAGTCTTATATTTACATTCTAATTCTAAAATTACAAATATATATACATAGAAGTTCCCATCTCAATTGAAAAAAGTAACTAGTGGGCGAACTCTATAAGCCTTATCACTGTTATCACTGGGTATCTGCATGTTGTCATTGACATGCAGGTTGGAAAGTATAGCATCAAATCTATCTCGACTCATGGTGTTTTTCACCAGTGATAAACCTAAATCTGAACCATTCGACCAGTAGTGTCTCCACGATGGCAATTTATGATATGCCATTATAAAATTGATTCCTATAAATGTTAGCAGCTCATTCTTATTCAAATTCAAAGTTTTCCCCCTCTGTGTAGCATACAAGTTACTTTGGAACACCAAATGTTCCAGAATTGGTTCAATAACTGCTAGCATGACATCAGATGCTGTTTGGCATGCACCAAGTTCTTCTTCATTGACACTCTAAAACACAGAAAACAATATAATTTTAGCCAATTTTCATTTGTTTTCAGAGTAAATGACAAAAAAGAATGTTGAATTTGAGTTACTGTCAGTTTGCACAATTTATACTATTTATTTATTCATTTATTTGTCTTCTTCTTCCTTCACGAGTTAGGCTTAAGCCTGTTCCGGTCTCATTTTCTGTCCGTCCGGCTTATTTCTGTGAGACTGATCAGAAATTTTATTTTTACATGGCGGGTTTCCAGCCCAGCGCTTAACCCCCAACCTGGAGGACTAGAGTTTTATATCAGAGTTCTCTCTCCTAGACGGGTTGCTTTCTATCTATTTCAAATCCTGTAGGGCTTACCTTCACTGTCAGTGTATTCAGAAGCATTACTCTGCACACATCTCTTCCTCCACCTCCTGTTAGTATTGGAGTCTGTATATGCTGCTGTAGGTTGAGGTTCCATTTCATTTACCACTACATTTTGCTCTAAAGCTATGTCATTACCACAATCTAACTCCTCCAATTCATCTTCAAATACATTGTCAAAGTTTCCTTGTTTACTCTGACTGTACCCATTGCTTTCATTATCTCCTTCTTCCTCATCATCCTCTATATCGGTAATTTCATTATCATCATCAGGTAAATCCATGAAAATTGTAAGCATTTCCTCCTCTGTGAGCTTCCTAGAGGGCACATGGTCCTTATACTTCTGTAAACAGCATATAGTATGCTACAGTTATTGAGGCATTCACCAATAAAAGCAGATATGTAATGCAAATAGTACGAGCATGTTTTTGAGGTTATATTTATAATAGTATATCTCAGCACCTGGCGGTACTTTGAAGTACCACAGAATGATTGTCATATATAACAACTTGAAATAATATGTATTTCATTATAATGTTACAATTACAAATGTATAACTTACCTCCGTCATATAAATACAAAAATCCAGCAACACCAGTTGTAACACACGTGCTAGATGCGCCTCTGGTTGCCAATGCACACTGGTGAAGAAATTCTCACAGAGCAATCTACAAGGCCATGATGTGTTGCCAACTGAGCAAATATATTGCATACATGGTACTGCTGTGTACCAACAGGCAACTACGAGATTTAGAGCTATAAACATATATCAAGCCCAGTTTAAAGCAACTGGTAGTTGTAAGTACCGTTAGGCAACAAAGGGTTAAAACACAATAACTTTGAATTCAAAAATTTAAATTAACTAGAACCTTAATATGAATTTGAATGTATTGACTTCAGTATATCTATGATTTGCATGGTACTGAAAACTCAATCTCAATATACTCATGTTGTATTAGCATGACATTATAAAATAGCAACTATAATTTCGAACACTGCATATGCAAAGGTTCTTAGTAGACTCATTCTGCTTTGGTATCACACTGATAAACAATTCTAAACACTGCATGCACATAATCTTCAGGCTCATATTCCTATTGCACACCCCTAAGCACTACTCGCGCGTATTTACTTTCCTTTCCCGTCAACTTTCTAAATAGTCACGTGGCATAACAAATCGACATCCATACTAGTCATGTGAGTCCAACGCTTTGGCTTTCTCTGCCAGCACGGATGTATGTTATGGGTACGGTTAAGCCAAAATATTAAGTAGATTAACAACTCAATAAATATTAATCATACCATTTACTTAGGTATAAACATGAAAGATACAATATCCACCAATAGCAAGTAATAATCCGACTATACATTCATGATGATGGGTTATTAAGTCAATATATAGATAAATTTGAATTCATTTATTACAAAAAGAGTGCTTCTAATACCTTGTGACCTCTAGATTGTTAAACTTTTTTGTTTGTGTCGCAAGTGTAGTGTAGTATAGGGGGAGAAGGTTAAACATTTAGACAACACCTGTCATTTTCTTGCAGTCATTCTGATCCGTAATATGGAGCTAAGAAGATTTCATCCCATAGGACTACGTAGCTTAGTTATAGCAGATATCACAGGAGAAAAAAACTCTCCACCGTCGCTTTACTTAGTTCATATTGAATTTTGTTTTTATCACAAAATTGGACGGACGGACGGACGGACGGATGGACGGATGGACGGATGGACGGATGGACGGATGGACGGATGGACGGATGGACGGATGGACGGATGGACGGATGGACGGATGGACGGACGGACGGACGGACGGAGGGACGGACGGACGGAAGGACGGACGGACGGACGGACGGACGGACGGACGGACGGACGGACGGATGGACGGATGGACGGATGGACGGATGGACGGATGGACGGATGGACGGACGGACGGACGGACGGACGGACGGATGGACGGATGGACGGATGGACGGATGGACGGATGGACGGATGGACGGATGGACGGATGGACGGATGGACGGATGGACGGATGGACGGATGGACGGATGGACGGATGGACGGATGGACGGATGGACGGATGGACGGATGGACGGATGGACGGATGGACGGATGGACGGATGGACGGATGGACGGATGGACGGATGGACGGATGGACGGATGGACGGATGGACGGATGGACGGATGGACGGATGGACGGATGGACGGATGGACGGATGGACGGATGGACGGATGGACGGATGGACGGATGGACGGATGGACGGATGGACGGATGGACGGATGGACGGATGGACGGATGGACGGATGGACGGATGGACGGATGGACGGATGGACGGATGGACGGATGGACGGATGGACGGATGGACGGATGGACGGATGGACGGATGGACGGATGGACGGATGGACGGATGGACGGATGGACGGATGGACGGATGGACGGATGGACGGATGGACGGATGGACGGATGGACGGATGGACGGATGGACGGATGGACGGATGGACGGATGGACGGATGGACGGATGGACGGATGGACGGATGGACGGATGGACGGATGGACGGATGGACGGATGGACGGATGGACGGATGGACGGATGGACGGATGGACGGATGGACGGATGGACGGATGGACGGATGGACGGATGGACGGATGGACGGATGGACGGATGGACGGATGGACGGATGGACGGATGGACGGAGGGACGGAGGGACGGAGGGACGGACGGACGGACGGACGGACGGACGGACGGACGGACGGACGGAGGGACGGAGGGACGGACGGACGGACGGACGGAGGGACGGACGGACGGACGGACGGACGGACGGACGGACGGAGGGACGGAGGGACGGACGGACGGACGGACGGACGGAAGGACGGATGGACGGATGGACGGATGGACGGATGGACGGATGGACGGATGGACGGATGGACGGATGGACGGATGGACGGATGGACGGATGGACGGATGGACGGATGGACGGATGGACGGATGGACGGATGGACGGATGGACGGATGGACGGATGGACGGATGGACGGATGGACGGATGGACGGATGGACGGATGGACGGATGGACGGATGGACGGATGGACGGATGGACGGATGGACGGATGGACGGATGGACGGATGGACGGATGGACGGATGGACGGATGGACGGATGGACGGATGGACGGATGGACGGATGGACGGATGGACGGATGGACGGATGGACGGATGGACGGATGGACGGATGGACGGACGGACGGACGGACGGACGGACGGATGGACGGACGGACGGATGGACGGAGGGACGGAGGGACGGACGGACGGACGGACGGACGGAGGGACGGAGGGACGGACGGACGGACGGATGGACGGACGGACGGACGGATGGACGGATGGACGGACGGACGGACGGACGGATGGACGGACGGACGGACGGACGGAGGGACGGAGGGACGGACGGACGGATGGACGGATGGACGGACGGACGGACGGACGGAAGGACGGACGGACGGACGGAAGGACGGACGGGCGGAGGGACGGACGGACGGAAGGACGGACGGACGGGCGGAGGGATGGACGGAGGGACGGACGGACGGACGGACGGAAGGACGGACGGGCGGAGGGACGGACGGACGGAAGGACGGACGGACGGACGAGCGGAGGGACGGACGGACGGATGGACGGATGGATGGATGGATGGGTGGATGGGTGGATGGATGGATGGAAATACACACACGCACGCGCGCACACAGACACACACATACACACATACATACACAGTGATACGTGTCTTAAAGTTATTGTAACTCATTTCGTTTTTAAGAAACATAGCATTAATAAAACCTGGTGGCTTACAGGCGAGTAGATCAAAAGGAAAGGTGTTTCTTTAAGATGTGCTGGCAATTATTTTCAGTGCTTACACTTTCCTAAAGAGTTGGCATCAGAAGAAATGCGTGGGAACACTGCACTTAAAAAGATCGTGCGCTAACAAGTAAGGCATGCAATATAAGTGAACATTCAGTGAATTTTGTGATTTCAAGTATATGTTCTTTAAAGTATTTAGTTTTAGGTATTGTATTTCAAGGGGAACACTGGGTGAATTTTCGAAAATACCAAGTGCTTTCCTGGGCGTTCTAAAATTACAATACGTGTTGTATCTGTTATAACGAAGAGTGACTGCAAAGTTTGATGCATGTATGTTAAGTCACTCCTAGATTATGTGCTTTGAACCACTAATGTAAGTTTTTTAATAAACATTTCTCCTCACGATGTAATGTTCACTTTTTTTTAACAATACGGCATGCTTATGTTCCTGCTTGAGTTCTAAGGTAAGTCTGCTAATAAATAATTTTAATACAACTTAATATATATACACACCAAACTTTCAACTATGTTAAGTAGATCTTCCGGGCTTGTGGGCCGTGGTCGAGTAGGATTGCCTTCCCTGAAAACTGCGTCCAGTATCTTCAGGGTGATCCGATTAGTGAACTCCCGAGTCCAAAGACTGGAGAGCTATGCCTTCAAGCGCGCTATATACCAGGTGAGTCAGCCGCGCCTAGTTTTTTGGAAGGTAGGCCACCCATCTAACGGCATGTGCACCTTAGTCCAGTTTTGCGCTTACTAAAATGTATTGCTTGACGTTCTTAAAGAGAGGAATGCGCAAAATTGAGAGCAACAGCGGTTTAAGGGACAGAACGTACTCCTCGCTAAAGTACACCTCAAAAACATACGACTCGTTTACTGAGAGCGAATTCCGGTTCCCAGCCGATTTTACAAACTTTTTATTAGAGTATACATAGCAACCTAATTCAGTAAACGCCTCGGATAAAATGGACCTATCATATGAGTACACTAACAACGTCAGCTAAAAAGAAAATGGTGGATTTTTGTACTTAGAGCAGGGATTGGTTCCCAAAAATTAGGAAAAATTTAGACACGCCTCATCCATCATGGACCCGTACAGTGAAAACGGACATATTATTAAACAACAGTTTATTTACATTTTTGCGTGAACTACGCCTCGTACATCTCAATTAATATGCATAACAGCTTTTGCCATTTAAGTAATAATATTAAATCGCCCAGCAAATGATTAAAACTGTCTTGAAAGGCTAAATCGAGCCCGAAAACTTGCGAGGTGGCAATGGCATAGCGCCAGGCATACAAGTCCTAGTATTGCAGGCGGTACGTGCTTTTTAGTGAGGTCTCGGCATAGCTGAATAGGATTGTGACAAGTTCTCTGCGCTAAGCCCTAATGACTCAGGTTCGAGTCTCAGCATGGTAAGTATTTTTTTTATTTAATTTTATGTTCATCAAAACTTGGAAACCGAATTCACAATAATCTAATTATGAAGTCCCTGAGGGTTTAGGACATTACAATTTAAATCGTTTTTGGTTGTCTGCATTTTTAATAGCACTACAATTCATTGTGTGCAAAATTGAGTTTAACTTCCATGTTAAACTCTGACAATGTAATTTCCTTGCTTTCTGTGTTCAAATGTGTATAAATGATCCTTATTTCAATTGCACCTACCTATAGGGGTGATTAAACAACTACATAATTGTAGTTCACCAATAAAGAAACGTCAAACAATGTCATAAAACATAAATAAAACAATAAAACGAATATAATAACACTTTTCAGAATGATAGTTTGCAAATTGTGAGGATTGCACGGTAAAAAAAAATTAGTACATGCAGTTGATTCGAACCACCTTCACTGCAGACGTCGGTCTGGGTGGCTCAGTTGGTTAGACGCTGGCCTACTGTTCCCAAGGTCGCGGGTTCAAATCCGGCCCAGGCCGATGGTTTTTAAGTGTGCTTAAAAACGACAGCTCCATGTCAGTAGATTTACTGGCATGTAAAAGAACTCCTGCGGGAAAAAATTCCGGCACACCGGCGACGCTGATTTGATCCTGGCAATTGACAGCGTCGTTAAACAACAAAATAATTTAATTTTAATTCACTGCAGACAGACCACATCGGAATCTTACGCTCGTTCCAACTGAGCTATCTACTAATGTGTGAGGTACACATACAGTTTAAGATGCCATATTCGCTGGTTCCAGTGAACATTTGCAGAAGTGCAAACGTCACCTCTCTAATTGCGAATATATTAAAAAGCGATGTGATAACATCTATATTAGTACTAATTTCATCGAGTGTTAAACATCCATGTTAAATACGAGGGTAGAACCTAGTAATGGGGTCGATGTTTTCATGTTGGGGTATAAAATGCCGATTGCATAAAGCTCGAGAATAAGGGGCAGCTGACTCACCTGGTATAGTCGCGCATGGAGGGAGGGCGTGGCCTGTAGAGGGGGGGAGCATGGCAACTATTGGGTGCCTATTAGCAAATGGGACGTCTCTGATCCTGGTATAAAAGAGAAGGCTTCCTGATTGCTACCGCAGGCTGATAACGTGGGGAAGAACCGCCGCGCTAAGAAGAGGACCACACCGGCTACTCCTGCTACATCCGTAGCTAAGAAGCCGAGGAACAACTCCTGCAACACCGCCTCAACTGGCTCGCCCAGCTCGACGCGCTCCGAGGAGAGAACACCTCCACCCCCGCCGCCGGTTTCCAGCCGAACGCATGGACCAGTCAACACCGCCTCGGCCGGCCAGTCCAGTCAGGCGATACCGGAAGATACACCTCAGACCTCTGCCGACAAAACCACAGCTTCACCGGGATCGCACACACAGCACCGCGGCACTTACAGTGCCGTGTTAGTGGGCGTCCCGAATCACCTACCGACGCAGCTTCTCGGGGGCTATGTCACGAAATTGTGGCCTTCAATTTCGAGGGTCACTCGCATCCAGCCCAAGGGAGGTCCAACTCCATTGGTGCGCCTTTTCTTCACAAAAAAGGCGCATTACGACACAGCAATCGACGCCGGTCTGGAACTACTCGGGGAGTCCCTACGGATCGAACCGAGCCGGACCGATTTCACACCACCCTGCTGACGCTGTTGCCTTTACGGCCACAACGAAGCTGGATGCACTGCAGCTCCACGGTGCCACTACTGCGGGCACCCAACACAACGGCTTCCTGCACCCAACACGACCTCTCCAGACATCGCCGCTTCTGCGCTTCCTGCTGGGGACAGGATCACTTCACCGGACAAGCTTGCTGCCCGATGAGAAAACAGACAACACCGTCTCAGCCGAAAGCCGCAGTCACCACCGGTCAGCGCCGGGCCAGCCTGCCGCAAGACAGTGGGGACCAGAGCAAGACAGCCGACGCCACACCGAACGAGATCTCCACAACCTCTGCTACGCTGATCCTCCAAAAGCTGGAGGACCTCCAGGCAGAGATTACCCATCTACACATCCGATTAGACAACGCCGAAGAAATCTTCACAAACTTCAGGGACACCATGGAATACTACAACTCACGCACGGAGACTCTTATGCCTACCAAGCTTGAGGTGAATAGTAACCAGAGGACCCTGGATTCTAAACTCAACGAAATTCTTTTATCGTTCCGAAAGCTCGTCAAGGAAGAGGTGGCAGCTCTACAGGCGATGCTAGAGGAGCGATATCCAACAGACGCCGCGCCTTATGGGCCCAATGCAGCACCTCCGACGCAACACCGTGGACGTCGGCGGTAGTAACATCGCAACAAATTCCCTTAATTTCCTTCACCTTAATACTTCCTTAACTATCACACCTGACTACCCAAGGGCATAATCAGGGCCTAGGCCATGTTTACGTCCTGGCAACTTCTCTCCTGGCTTTGGCCCTTGTGGCCAGCCAATAAACCCGCTCCCTTAATCCGCAGGTGCAATAGCGGTACTGCCAATCCTTTCCTCCCTGAATTCTATCCGGTGGAGGTTTTTTAGTGGGTAGTACCTTCGGGTGAAGCCTACAGTCCCCCTCTGTGCCATCCCAGCACATGGGGCTCCATAAATGGATTTTTCCTCCACTTGAAGGGAAAAAAAATTGCTACCGGTGGGGTTCAGCAGTCAGTCATGGTTCAGTCAGATGGTTCAGACGTCAGATCAAGCAGGCAGTGAGAGCGGTCCGTGACTAGTAAACCGTAGCAGGGAGCGCGAAGGTGCGAGAACGCGGCAACCGGCCCGCCGCTAGCGGGGTAATCTCCACGGCCATCGCCGGACGTTGGTACTACACTGCCCAAGGTATTCCCGGGAGGAGATCTAAGTGTATCTACCAACACAACGACAGATACACTTCCCCGTAATTATTCCCGGGAGGAGTTAAGAAGTGTATCTGTGTTACAGACGTGTAACTTATATGGAGTGTACATAGTGTTTTAATATACGGTATTTTTAAGTGAATTGTGTTGTTATGTACAGTGAGCTTAGGATTTACAAGTGAAGCGTATATAGTAATGCGACATGCTAAACAAGTGTAAATAACCTCAGTTTTTCCGTGTACATAACATCTTTAGTTAATTAGTGTTCTTTGCTTTATGCATAGCGACAGTGACAGTGTTTAGTGTTAGTTTTAGTGTTAAGTATTGCGTGGGACGCGCTTAGCGTACCCCCGCGCACAAAGAAAGTGCAACTATGGCATCAGCCGCACAACATGTGCGCCGATATTTATAGATTCTCCCACCTCAGCCGTGGCAGCACAAGTCCAGCCCTCTCCACCCACATTGGCTGAAGAAATGAACCAGCATCAACACACACTGGAGGAAGAGCGAAAGGCGCGATCCCTCGAAAAACTCAAAAAAGAAGTAGAGGACATTCAGAGCGAGATAAACTACTACAACAATATACTGGCAAACCTAGACGCAGACTCCACAAAATTCAGAAAATTCACACAGGACCTCGCGTTCTGCTACAAGGACTACGCAACCAAGAAGCGAGAACTTGTAAAACAGTGAGGGATGCAAGACAGCGGTGTCGAAGAAAAAGCGCATAAGAGACAACGGAAGCGATTCCGATAGTGATCGTCCCGGCCAGTCTTCCAACACGAAAAGGCAACTAAGTCAGTCTACACCGCCCCACCTCCTCACTCTACGCAACCCTTTCGCGCCACTGGAGGTAGCAGAACGCCAGGAAACGTAATACCCAGCACTACCTACACCCACACAGACTCCCTTCCCACAATTCCACAAACCAAAGATCCCACCGCACCAGAAGACCCCACCAAAAACCCGCCCCCCTCCCCTCAAACCCAGTCCCCTCCACCTCAACAGCCACACCTATAGCCCCGACGACCGCAACAGAAGACAATCAAAACCCGCCAAGAATCATTATACCAGACACCAAGCAGGCAGTGAAGGTCCTCCAACTACTACGAAACAAACTACAAAACGGAACCTACAGAATACAGACAACGAGGGACTGCCTAAAGCTCTTCCTCCTAAGGAAACAGGACGCCATCCCTAAAATGCAGCTCCTGATGAACGCCGGTGTGGAAAGCTAGAGCTTCACGCCCAGAAACGACCAGCCCCTGCGTTATGTAATCAAACGTCTGCCTGCAGACCTGCAGGTAGATTGCATAAAGGAGGACCTGGAGCAGAAGGGTTACACCGGCGTTCAGGTACGACAGATGGTGTCCCGCGGCAGGCCTCTCACGAACTATCATGTAAGCCTTGACAGAACCTCTGACAACCAGAAACTTATACAGGAAAGAGAAGTGTGCCATATGATGGTCACCGTGGAGGTCCTTAAAGCCTCCCAAAACAACACGCAGTGCTATAACTGCCAGCAGTTAGGACATGCGTTCAAAATGTGCAACATGACCTCCCGGTGCGTCCTTTGCGGTGACCTTCACCACCTAGCTGACTGCCCAAGAAAGGCCAAACAGGACGTTGTGCCCCACTGTGCCAACTGTGGGGAGGCGCATCCTGCCAGCTATAGGGGGTGTGAGACATTCAAGATGGAACGTCACCGCCGTCAACTGGCAGCCGCAGCCAGGAACTCTCCTGGTACTCAACCAGGGCCTCGCCCCATCCTCCACCCGGCCCCGGTCAAAAACGGCACCTCTTTTGCAGGAGCCGCCGGAGGGCAAAATGCACTCGTGCAACCTCAGAATGGTCCCCCTCCACAACCCCAGCCCTCACAGGTGCCCACCAGCGACCTGGGAGGTTTAAAAGAAATTTTCAGCCTTTTCAAGGATTTAAACCTCCCAGTGCTATTAACAAAGTTGCGGCCCATAATAGCAAGATTAAAAAGCTGCAACAGTACCATGGAGAAGCTGGAAGCCATCATATGTTTGGTAACCACTCTCTTCGAACTTGAAAACTACCTGCGGCGTAACAAAATTGATGTCGCATTCATTTGCGAAACAAAATTACAGCAAGAACACGCTTTTAAGCTCCAGGGGTATCAATTTTTCGGAACGACAGAATTGGCAGACAGGGGGGAGGGACTGCTAGTTTGCTCAGAAACACTGTTGCTCATGCTTCTGTTACGCTACCTGCAATGGCAGCGTTAGAGTGTACAGCACTTAAAACACGTGTTAATAGTCAAACGGTGATGCTGGTGGCGCTTTATCGGCCCCCCAACTCCACAGGTTTCATACGTGACCTCGAACAAATCCTCGCTTTAGAGGAGCACGTTATAATTACAGGAGATTTCAATGCCCGGCACCCCTGGTGGTTTTCTCGCCGAGCAAATGCGGTTGGAAATCTCCTGGTTGAACTTATAACTGATAATGACGACTTAGAGGTACACCTTCCCCCAGATCCCACATTTTGGCAGAGATCAGGGCACTTTGACCCCGAAATTTTGGACTTCGTATTAACAAAAAGCTGCGACACCTTTAATTAACTTTACAGTGTATCACAGCCTGGACTCCGACCACCTTCCCGTGCATTTCGATATACAGGGTGGCATTTCAGCCGGTGCCTCTGGCCCTCGAAGGAGGGCTGAGACCGACTGGAATAAGTTCACCATGGGAATGCACAGGATGGCGCAACCCAGGCTGTCATACTATAGCGAGGCAGACATAGACGTCGCCATTGAAAACTTCACTGCCTCGCTACACACGGTCAAGAGAAGCGCTACCACTTACACCACAAGACCACTCGGTTTTTGCACGTACCCCGAGGTAGAGCAACTCATTGCGCGGAGACGACGCTTGACAAGACTGTGGCGGTACACCCGTCAGCCTGAATATAAAGTGCTAGCAAAATGGCTACGCAACATCATTCGTTGTCAAATTAAAATCAACAAAACTGAACAGTGGGAAAACAAAATGCTGAGTACCACCCATTCGGACTCTTCTTTGTGGAATTTACTCAAGGCTTTCAAACTTTCCACGAGCGTCAACTCCGCAACTGAGGCGCTCCACACTCACAGCGGCCTGCACTTCTCCGAAGAGGAGAAAGCCGAGGTCTTCGCTGACTCTTGAAGACAGATTCAGTGAAAACCCAGTTACCAACCGTGTTTTAGAACGGGAGGTACAGACATGGGTACAAACCTGGGTGGCGTAGAAGCAAGAGCAACAGCTAGCCTGAAGCTAGAAGTCGTTGCTCGCTTCTCGATGTATCGCCATTGATGCTTAAATGTCGTTGGTCTCGTGGTCGCCCGTTGATTTGGTTCTTTCCCGCTAGCTCAGCTTGAGATCTCTTTATTTATCTCGGGTACGCGCAGGTGTTTTCGAATAGACTACCCAAGAAAACCTTTATATATTGTTTATTGCATCTTAGATATTTTCGGGAGCTATGCCGATTGTATATGTAGAGGAATCGCACTCACGTCCGCACAGCACAACCTGCAGTACTGGTCTGGGGTGAGTAGTGACGCTTTCTGGCGTCCCCAAGCTAGGAAAACCGTTCTCTCCACTTTTGAATGTCATGACGTCATCCAAGAAAGCCTCGTATCCAAAATGCTATTTCCTTTTCCCGCAATTTAGAAATGTCCCTTTCTATTATAACATGTTCTTTTATGAATTTCGAATATATAATTACCTTTTTAGGATTAAACGATGTTTACTTTATATTTTATTAAATATATCGCGCGACTTTTAAGGTTGGTAGACCTGACTTTCAAACGTGTATTTAAACTATGTAGTATGACGTCATGACTCGTTAATTTCAAACCAATAATGTGTTTATCCTACAAATTTAACGACTATTATTTACTCATATCTTGCTCACCTTACAACACTTCCTGCTCTATTATCTATTTATGTTATTACTTAACACTTATCGCAAATCTCGTATCCGGCAATTAAATTAAAACGTGTCTTTATCAAAAGCCCATTCGATTTGAAATCTAAATTTCGGTATCAAATGCCCCCATTTATGTTATTTTATTATTTCATAATAAAATAATGTAAATGTCTTGCCCGAAAGAAAAATTAAAAATCACTCCTGTATTTTGAATAATCGGCAACACTCCCATTATATACAATTTTCAATTACACTGTTTTGAAATTGGTTATTAACATATTTTCTCATTAATCTTTTTAACATGACAAACAATTGTACACTTGACTAAACATTAATCCTTAAATACTAATTACAATATGTTATGGTTTCTTCTGTGAAGCTTTTATATAAAGGTTAAATTTCAAGAGTCTTTCTTTGTACTTCCTTCTTTTAGTTCATGTTTGCTCACTTCGCTCTCACTATCACTTGCACTGTGATTTTTCACTTTTGTTATTGTAACACATATCTGTACTAGATCCTTTAAGCACTAAAATGTACATATATTTATATAAATCCATTACACTCTTCAGACAAGTTCTTTCTTTGTCTTGCTGTGATAACTATCTATACATCTAAATATTTTAACAAATGTTTACAAAGTAAAGATTCTGTTTTCTCTCTATGCGGAGATGAACATTTTAACAATCTTTCTGAAGCTGTTATTGTGAGCTCTATACAATATATTTTTTAAGCTCTTTGTAGTATATAGCAATTCACATTCTGCATTTTTCATGAATATGTAAGTACCTGACCAATATATGGTTTTCAAGTAAGCTAACATTTAAATTTTATCTCAAAGCTGATTGGGCGCCAATAGACAATGACACTTCGAATTTTACATGAAATCAAGGTTCCAAGGTACCACACGGTTTCTTGTATGGTCGAAGGAGTTGTTTATGCCATCTTCCCAGACATTTTTCATTTTTAACATCTTTTACTTCATAGGTATGATAACCAAATTTTGATATAATTTCTGCAGGACCTTTATATAACAATTCCATGCTTTTGTTCCTACCTCGCAACGCACTTGATAACTTATGGTCCTTAACTAGTACCCAATCGCCTATCTTAGGTTCCCATTTATGTTTTCTACTCTTTTTCTTTAATTTTCGTTTCTCTGCCTTTTTCTTGATTCGTTCAAAAGCAATTTTCGCTCTTTCTTCTTCACTTAACTGAAGGTCATTAATTTTCAGTGTTTTTGGTACCCCGATCAATATTGGTTCTGGTTCAATTCCTAACATTAATTTTATTGGTGCAAACCCAGTAGTTACATTAATGGTGTGATTGATAATCTTTTCTATCAATGGACAATATTTCACCCAATCCTTGTGATTATGATGTGTAAGTACACGTAAATAAATTCCTATATCTCGGAGGACACGTTCTATTGGATTCCCTGATGGAAAGTATGAGGAACAATGATATAACTTTATCTCGAGTCTAATGTCACCCTAATCTTTCTATTGGCCTTATTTACAATACATAGGGGATTCACAAATTCTGAATTCGACATCTCAATAACCTCATCTTCTAACATTGACTTTATAACTGCATCTACCTCTTCTCTTATTGTACTAGGGATAGCTCTCGCTTTATGTGTAAAAGGTTTGATGGGTATCATCTCAAACGAATGAGTATAAATATTACATTTACCAGGTTTCTCAGAGAATACTTCTTTATTTCGGATTAATATTTCAAACAGTTTATCCCTCTGTTGTTCATTTAGTTGATCAGCCTGAGTTACTTTTTCCCTCAACAATTCTTCTAAGTCTTCACTACTCTCCCTATCATAGTACCTAGTTGCGTCAGAAAACCTCAAATTGTCTATGAAATCATTTTTATCCCATTCTACATTTTCTTTATTATCGATACTGTACTCTTTGACATTTACTTCAGTTAATTCCATAGCTCCTACTTTAACATATTCTACAAAGAATGTATCCCCTTGGATTTCTTCTTCCTCTTTTTCTCTTACAATAGTTTCTGAACTACTATCTTCCACAAAAGGCACTATAATGGTCTCATCTTCAACTTTCATTTCTACAATCATGCTTTTAAAATTCACCACAGCTTCCCAGGCATAAAGACAATCACAACCTATTATAATATCTGTCACAAGTCTTCCTACAATCAGAAATAAAATTCCAAGTATTCTCCCATTTATTTCAATATTTATCATTGCTTGAAATTTTACTCTCTCTTTTCGTTTTCCCACAGCTAGCGAGCAATATATCCCATTAACTGGTAAAGACATTACTTTAAAACCACTACTTTGTAAATTACCATAAAAATTTTGTGAGCATACTGTGCTATTTGATCCCGTATCTATAATTGCATTGTATTGTTTTCCATTTACTCCAATTTTGATTTTAGGTGGATCTCCTACTTATTCGTTTTCGTCGATTCTATTTTTCCATTCTCTTTTCTTTTGTATTATCATTTGCCTTCCAGGACTATTTATTTCCGAGTACTTATCACAATCATTACTAGGATACCCAGTTCTCACTGAAGGCGCGTTTGACCGGGTCTGGCGTTTCCCTGATTTTTAGGTATTGCTCCTGTACTATTTCCCGAATTGTTACTTCTGTTTTCCTGCATTAAATCGGGGTTAATTCCTACCATGTTTTTGACCGTGTTAATGGCCTCAACCATTTCAGCATTTTCGGGGGAATTTCGTCCATTAGAATACCTTTCTCCCTGTCTTGGTGACCTCGGTCTAAACTCATTATCTCCGTTTGTCCAATACCCATCATTTGAATTTCTACTATGTCCAAAATAACGTCCCCGTCTACCTCGATCAAATCTATTTGTATTCATATAATTCACCCTTATATTTCTTCCCCTTAGATTACCATTTCTATTTTGGTGATGCCCTTCCTGGTTATATCTACCTTGATTTTCCCACCGGAATGATTCCATTCTCGGTACTGGTCCTTTATATCTTTCCCTAATCTCACTTCTATTCTGATAATACTGTGCCCCTTGCCCGAAAGAATTTACAGTTTCTTTTCCTTCATATTTATTTCCAAATGCGTGTTTTGGCTTATTGACTTCTAAGGCTGATAATAATTCGATCATAGCTGCAATGCTATCGGGTCGGGCTATGATTAGGTAGTGTTGAAGCGTTTCCGGAAAATGTGGAGTAACTATATTTATTAGATCTTTTTCATCTAAGGGAGGATCCAACATCTTCGATTTTCTCGCTATTCTCATAAAATAGTTGACCATCGATTCCTCCGATCTAGGATTAAACTTTCCATTGCTTAATTCAACTCTAATATTAGCCTGCCTACTAGCTCCCCAATATCTGGTTAAAAAGATGTTCCTAAAGGTCCTGTAATCATTATTGTTACCCATAGAAAGGCCTAGCCAATTGGCAGCATTACCCTTTAGGCATTTTCTTACTATCACCATCTTGTACTCCTCTGGTATACGTTTCACCGTGAAGTACTCTTGTAACCCTTCTAAAAAGGCTTTAGGATCATCTGAATTTTCATTTTCAAAAACTGGAGGTGTCATTTCATTTAAGACATGGTAAGGCCAATGTAAATTTGAATTGTCACCTGTCCCTGAACTATTTCCGAGATCAGAATGGGAGTTACTGTTACCCCTATTTTGCATTGAAATGTCAGCTGATACACCTGGTATTGCCTCGTTTCTTGCAGCTTCATTATTAAGATTGTTGTGATTACACGCATTTTCATTTAATTTCAAATTTTCTAAGGCCTCTTTTACCTGGGTAATTTCTGTTACTACCCCTTTTATTTGGTCTGTAACATCCTGCAAATTTCTAGCCTGCCTTTCACTTTCTACATCAGATCTTTCCATTCTAACTTTACACCCCTGTAACTCTTCTCTAATTTCTTCCCTGTCTTTATCTAACCTTTGTACTACCTCTTCCCTTTGTTTGTCTAATCTATATATTACTCTTTCCCTTTCTTTATCTAATTTTTCACTCACTTGTTGACCTAATTTCTTTTCAGAATTCCTTACTTCTTGACGTATTGTCTCTAATTCTCCCTTAACCTGTTCTCTATTTTCTTTTACTTCACTACTGACTTTATTAATTTCCTCCCTAACTTCTTCCCTAAAGGTTTCGAAAGCTCTCTTCTGATTCTCCAATTGCATTCCCACTTCCTGTTGTCCCTTCTCTAATTTCTGTCCTAACTCTATACTAGTTTCATCTATCTTACTCATCTTTTCCATTATCTTTTGAAACATATTCTCTATTTCTGACATAATTGCTGGCCTTTCTGAATTACTACTAAACATTTCTGAACTACCTCTAGGTGTTTCTCTAACGTCCTGATCTTCTACTTCTTGGCATATTCGGCTACCGATTACATTCTGATTATATTCTTCCATCCTAACTACACTTTTCTCAATTTCCGGACTCTCAAAACCTAGAAAATCGCTATCACTGTCTTCCATTTCTAAACTATTTACACGTGTTTTTCTACTCACCAATATTTCACTTTTTTTTTTTTTTTTTTTTTTTAACTGCACTTAAACTTGTTCACTACACATTTCACAGATGTTGACACGCTGGGCACCTTCTTGCTTGCTGGTTCTATGCTGGCTTGGTCGTCTTGGGGTTGGTTTATTCTCTCGACGCCCCACGTTGGGCGCCATTTGAAGCTAGAAGTCGTTGCTCGCTTCTCGATGTATCGCCATTGATGCTTAAATGTCGTTGGTCTCGTGGTCGCCCGTTGATTTGGTTCTTTCCCGCTAGCTCAGCTTGAGATCTCTTTATTTATCTCGGGTACGCGCAGGTGTTTTCGAATAGACTACCCAAGAAAACCTTTATATATTGTTTATTGCATCTTAGATATTTTCGGGAGCTATGCCGATTGTATATGTAGAGGAATCGCACTCACGTCCGCACAGCACAACCTGCAGTACTGGTCTGGGGTGAGTAGTGACGCTTTCTGGCGTCCCCAAGCTAGGAAAACCGTTCTCTCCACTTTTGAATGTCATGACGTCATCCAAGAAAGCCTCGTATCCAAAATGCTATTTCCTTTTCCCGCAATTTAGAAATGTCCCTTTCTATTATAACATGTTCTTTTATGAATTTCGAATATATAATTACCTTTTTAGGATTAAACGATGTTTACTTTATATTTTATTAAATATATCGCGCGACTTTTAAGGTTGGTAGACCTGACTTTCAAACGTGTATTTAAACTATGTAGTATGACGTCATGACTCGTTAATTTCAAACCAATAATGTGTTTATCCTACAAATTTAACGACTATTATTTACTCATATCTTGCTCACCTTACAACACTTCCTGCTCTATTATCTATTTATGTTATTACTTAACACTTATCGCAAATCTCATATCCGGCAATTAAATTAAAACGTGTCTTTATCAAAAGCCCATTCGATTTGAAATCTAAATTTCGGTATCAAATGCCCCCATTTATGTTATTTTATTATTTCATAATAAAATAATGTAAATGTCTTGCCCGAAAGAAAAATTAAAAATCACTCCTGTATTTTGAATAATCGGCAACACTCCCATTATATACAATTTTCAATTACACTGTTTTGAAATTGGTTATTAACATATTTTCTCATTAATCTTTTTAACATGACAAACAATTGCACACTTGACTAAACATTAATCCTTAAATACTAATTACAATATGTTATGGTTTCTTCTGTGAAGCTTTTATATAAAGGTTAAATTTCAAGAGTCTTTCTTTATACTTCCTTCTTTTAGTTCATGTTTGCTCACTTCGCTCTCACTATCACTTGCACTGTGATTTTTCACTTTTGTTATTGTAACACATATCTGTACTAGATCCTTTAAGCACTAAAATGTACATATATTTATATAAATCCATTACACTCTTCAGACAAGTTCTTTCTTTGTCTTGCTGTGATAACTATCTATACATCTAAATATTTTAACAAATGTTTACAAAGTAAAGATTCTGTTTTCTCTCTATGCGGAGATGAACATTTTAACAATCTTTCTGAAGCTGTTATTGTGAGCTCTATACAATATATTTTTTAAGCTCTTTGTAGTATATAGCAATTCACATTCTGCATTTTTCATGAATATGTAAGTACCTGACCAATATATGGTTTTCAAGTAAGCTAACATTTAAATTTTATCTCAAAGCTGATTGGGCGCCAATAGACAATGACACTTCGAATTTTACATGAAATCAAGGTTCCAAGGTACCACACGGTTTCTTGTATGGTCGAAGGAGTTGTTTATGCCATCTTCCCAGACATTTTTCATTTTTAACATCTTTTACTTCATAGGTATGATAACCAAATTTTGATATAATTTCTGCAGGACCTTTATATAACAATTCCATCCTTTTGTTCCTACCTCGCAACGCACTTGATAACTTATGGTCTTTAACTAGTACCCAATCGCCTATCTTAGGTTCCCATTTATGTTTTCTACTCTTTTTCTTTAATTTTCGTTTCTCTGCCTTTTTCTTGATTCGTTCAAAAGCAATTTTCGCTCTTTCTTCTTCACTTAACTGAAGGTCATTAATTTTCAGTGTTTTTGGTACCCCGATCAATATTGGTTCTGGTTCAATTCCTAACATTAATTTTATTGGTGCAAACCCAGTAGTTACATTAATGGTGTGATTGATAATCTTTTCTATCAATGGACAATATTTCACCCAATCCTTGTGATTATGATGTGTAAGTACACGTAAATAAATTCCTATATCTCGGAGGACACGTTCTATTGGATTCCCTGATGGAAAGTATGAGGAACAATGATATAACTTTATCTCGAGTCTAATGTCACCCTAATCTTTCTATTGGCCTTATTTACAATACATAGGGGATTCACAAATTCTGAATTCGACATCTCAATAACCTCATCTTCTAACATTGACTTTATAACTGCATCTACCTCTTCTCTTATTGTACTAGGGATAGCTCTCGCTTTATGTGTAAAAGGTTTGATGGGTATCATCTCAAACGAATGAGTATAAATATTACATTTACCAGGTTTCTCAGAGAATACTTCTTTATTTCGGATTAATATTTCAAACAGTTTATCCCTCTGTTGTTCATTTAGTTGATCAGCCTGAGTTACTTTTTCCCTCAACAATTCTTCTAAGTCTTCACTACTCTCCCTATCATAGTACCTAGTTGCGTCAGAAAACCTCAAATTGTCTATGAAATCATTTTTATCCCATTCTACATTTTCTTTATTATCGATACTGTACTCTTTGACATTTACTTCAGTTAATTCCATAGCTCCTACTTTAACATATTCTACAAAGAATGTATCCCCTTGGATTTCTTCTTCCTCTTTTTCTCTTACAATAGTTTCTGAACTACTATCTTCCACAAAAGGCACTATAATGGTCTCATCTTCAACTTTCATTTCTACAATCATGCTTTTAAAATTCACCACAGCTTCCCAGGCATAAAGACAATCACAACCTATTATAATATCTGTCACAAGTCTTCCTACAATCAGAAATAAAATTCCAAGTATTCTCCCATTTATTTCAATATTTATCATTGCTTGAAATTTTACTCTCTCTTTTCGTTTTCCCACAGCTAGCGAGCAATATATCCCATTAACTGGTAAAGACATTACTTTAAAACCACTACTTTGTAAATTACCATAAAAATTTTGTGAGCATACTGTGCTATTTGATCCCGTATCTATAATTGCATTGTATTGTTTTCCATTTACTCCAATTTTGATTTTAGGTGGATCTCCTACTTATTCGTTTTCGTCGATTCTATTTTTCCATTCTCTTTTCTTTTGTATTATCATTTGCCTTCCAGGACTATTTATTTCCGAGTACTTATCACAATCATTACTAGGATACCCAGTTCTCACTGAAGGCGCGTTTGACCGGGTCTGGCGTTTCCCTGATTTTTAGGTATTGCTCCTGTACTATTTCCCGAATTGTTACTTCTGTTTTCCTGCATTAAATCGGGGTTAATTCCTACCATGTTTTTGACCGTGTTAATGGCCTCAACCATTTCAGCATTTTCGGGGGAATTTCGTCCATTAGAATACCTTTCTCCCTGTCTTGGTGACCTCGGTCTAAACTCATTATCTCCGTTTGTCCAATACCCATCATTTGAATTTCTACTATGTCCAAAATAACGTCCCCGTCTACCTCGATCAAATCTATTTGTATTCATATAATTCACCCTTATATTTCTTCCCCTTAGATTACCATTTCTATTTTGGTGATGCCCTTCCTGGTTATATCTACCTTGATTTTCCCACCGGAATGATTCCATTCTCGGTACTGGTCCTTTATATCTTTCCCTAATCTCACTTCTATTCTGATAATACTGTGCCCCTTGCCCGAAAGAATTTACAGTTTCTTTTCCTTCATATTTATTTCCAAATGCGTGTTTTGGCTTATTGACTTCTAAGGCTGATAATAATTCGATCATAGCTGCAATGCTATCGGGTCGGGCTATGATTAGGTAGTGTTGAAGCGTTTCCGGAAAATGTGGAGTAACTATATTTATTAGATCTTTTTCATCTAAGGGAGGATCCAACATCTTCGATTTTCTCGCTATTCTCATAAAATAGTTGACCATCGATTCCTCCGATCTAGGATTAAACTTTCCATTGCTTAATTCAACTCTAATATTAGCCTGCCTACTAGCTCCCCAATATCTGGTTAAAAAGATGTTCCTAAAGGTCCTGTAATCATTATTGTTACCCATAGAAAGGCCTAGCCAATTGGCAGCATTACCCTTTAGGCATTTTCTTACTATCACCATCTTGTACTCCTCTGGTATACGTTTCACCGTGAAGTACTCTTGTAACCCTTCTAAAAAGGCTTTAGGATCATCTGAATTTTCATTTTCAAAAACTGGAGGTGTCATTTCATTTAAGACATGGTAAGGCCAATGTAAATTTGAATTGTCACCTGTCCCTGAACTATTTCCGAGATCAGAATGGGAGTTACTGTTACCCCTATTTTGCATTGAAATGTCAGCTGATACACCTGGTATTGCCTCGTTTCTTGCAGCTTCATTATTAAGATTGTTGTGATTACACGCATTTTCATTTAATTTCAAATTTTCTAAGGCCTCTTTTACCTGGGTAATTTCTGTTACTACCCCTTTTATTTGGTCTGTAACATCCTGCAAATTTCTAGCCTGCCTTTCACTTTCTACATCAGATCTTTCCATTCTAACTTTACACCCCTGTAACTCTTCTCTAATTTCTTCCCTGTCTTTATCTAACCTTTGTACTACCTCTTCCCTTTGTTTGTCTAATCTATATATTACTCTTTCCCTTTCTTTATCTAATTTTTCACTCACTTGTTGACCTAATTTCTTTTCAGAATTCCTTACTTCTTGACGTATTGTCTCTAATTCTCCCTTAACCTGTTCTCTATTTTCTTTTACTTCACTACTGACTTTATTAATTTCCTCCCTAACTTCTTCCCTAAAGGTTTCGAAAGCTCTCTTCTGATTCTCCAATTGCATTCCCACTTCCTGTTGTCCCTTCTCTAATTTCTGTCCTAACTCTATACTAGTTTCATCTATCTTACTCATCTTTTCCATTATCTTTTGAAACATATTCTCTATTTCTGACATAATTGCTGGCCTTTCTGAATTACTACTAAACATTTCTGAACTACCTCTAGGTGTTTCTCTAACGTCCTGATCTTCTACTTCTTGGCATATTCGGCTACCGATTACATTCTGATTATATTCTTCCATCCTAACTACACTTTTCTCAATTTCCGGACTCTCAAAACCTAGAAAATCGCTATCACTGTCTTCCATTTCTAAACTATTTACACGTGTTTTTCTACTCACCAATATTTCACTTTTTTTTTTTTTTTTTTTTTTTAACTGCACTTAAACTTGTTCACTACACATTTCACAGATGTTGACACGCTGGGCACCTTCTTGCTTGCTGGTTCTATGCTGGCTTGGTCGTCTTGGGGTTGGTTTATTCTCTCGACGCCCCACGTTGGGCGCCATTTGAAGCTAGAAGTCGTTGCTCGCTTCTCGATGTATCGCCATTGATGCTTAAATGTCGTTGGTCTCGTGGTCGCCCGTTGATTTGGTTCTTTCCCGCTAGCTCAGCTTGAGATCTCTTTATTTATCTCGGGTACGCGCAGGTGTTTTCGAATAGACTACCCAAGAAAACCTTTATATATTGTTTATTGCATCTTAGATATTTTCGGGAGCTATGCCGATTGTATATGTAGAGGAATCGCACTCACGTCCGCACAGCACAACCTGCAGTACTGGTCTGGGGTGAGTAGTGACGCTTTCTGGCGTCCCCAAGCTAGGAAAACCGTTCTCTCCACTTTTGAATGTCATGACGTCATCCAAGAAAGCCTCGTATCCAAAATGCTATTTCCTTTTCCCGCAATTTAGAAATGTCCCTTTCTATTATAACATGTTCTTTTATGAATTTCGAATATATAATTACCTTTTTAGGATTAAACGATGTTTACTTTATATTTTATTAAATATATCGCGCGACTTTTAAGGTTGGTAGACCTGACTTTCAAACGTGTATTTAAACTATGTAGTATGACGTCATGACTCGTTAATTTCAAACCAATAATGTGTTTATCCTACAAATTTAACGACTATTATTTACTCATATCTTGCTCACCTTACAACACTTCCTGCTCTATTATCTATTTATGTTATTACTTAACACTTATCGCAAATCTCATATCCGGCAATTAAATTAAAACGTGTCTTTATCAAAAGCCCATTCGATTTGAAATCTAAATTTCGGTATCAAGCCCTAATAACACCGCAGGAAGTTTACAAGCTCATTAGGAAATTACCTAATGGGAAAGCTGCCGGCCCAGACAAAGTGACCAATGAGGAACTTAAGCATCTCCCGAGAAAAGCTCTGGTGCAACTAACAAAGATATTTAACGCCTGTTTGCAGCAAGGCTATTTCCCCTCTACTTGGAAACGAGCCAAGGTTATCATGCTCCCAAAGCAAGGGAAAAGCACCAGACAACTGCAAAACTACTGCCCCATTAGTCTCTTGCCTACTATTGGTAAATTGCTCGAAAAGTGCATCCTTTCTCTACTACAAAAACAAGTCTGGGCAACACATGAACCCTCAAATTCACAGTTTGGCTTTAGAAAAGGACATTCCACCGAATTACAGCTCCTCAGACTAACTGATAACGTAACAGAGCAATTTAACAATGGGGCTTCGACGTTGGCGCTATTTCTGAACGTAGAAGCGGCATTCGACCGGTGCTGGCACAATGGCCTTATTTACTAACTGCACCACAATTTCCCGGCTCTTCAAAATTATCTATACTTGCTGCACAATTTTCTAGAAAAACGGAAGTTTTACGTCCAGGTGGGCCGCTCCTCCTCACGGGAGCGAGTGATGCGGGCTGGCGTCCCACAAGGGGCAATCATGTCACCCTTTCTGTATATACTATTCACTAACGATTTCCCAGTGGACGCCAGATGTAAGGTCGCCATGTATGCTGACGACACTGCAATATACAACCACCATAGAAATCCACGTTTCGGCCTTGCAGAAATGCAACGTTATGTTAACAACTTCCTCTCATGGCAACATGACTGGAAAATTAAAATTAATCCCAACAAATGCCAGCTGATTTATTTCTCTAAGCGACATCACACTTTGGCAATGGACCTAACGGTCGGTGGTCACGTATTGCACTGTCATCGGCAAGTTAAATACTTAGGGGTTACCTTGGACCGCACAATGTGCTGGTCCACCCACATAAAAAATAGCGCCAACAAAGGCAGACAGCGGCTAAAGTTATGCGCCCCTATCTTCCGCAGCAAACAGCTGCAATTGAAGTCCAAACTCGTCCTGTATAAAGCTTTCATCCTGTCAGTGGTTCTATACGCGTGTGTGGCCTGGGCTAATGCCTCAAAAACCGCCCTGAAGACTATCCAAACCCTCCAAAACCTCTCCCTCCGGAAAATCCTCTCTGCTCCCATCCTAACCATTAACTAAACCCTTCACCAGGAAACCCAGATGCCATCTATTCCCGAGGCAATAACAAAAAGAGCCACTGTCGCGTGGGCGCGCATCAGGAATCACCAAAATGACGTGATTGCCAATATTGGCAAGGGTGAGCCAAATCATCGTAAACATGCTAGAATTAAAATGTTCTATACATTGCATGGCTCGCCGACTGATGCGCACCCATGCAACCCAGGCCCTACGCCACACACTCCGGAAGAGGTCTGTGCCTCGGAAACGCCACAGGAGCTGCAACCTGGTCCCACAGGAAAACTGCGGAAAAACTGTAAATAGTGAAGTGTATACAGTGCAGTGTGTGTAAATATGTACATATATACGAGCGTGTGTGTGTGTGTGTGTGTGTGTGTGTGTGTGTGTGTGTGTGCGCGCGCGCGCGTGCGTGCGTGATGGGAGATATGTGTGGTATGCCCAGGAGTGAGTGAGCGTATGTATCCGTGTATATAAATAAAAAAAACTATCAAAAACGGACAAACAAAAGACTGAGAATACGCCCAAAAACTGTTCTCGGTGAGCTAAGGCTGCTCACCGTATGGGTTTTTGAGGAGATAAAAGCAAATGAGAGTACCCATGTAAATATTTTTAATTGTATTTAATGTAAATTTTAGCGTATAAGCCGGGCCCCTTTGTACCGGCACCAGGCAAATTTTTCCTGAATAAAATAAGTCTAAGTCTACCGGCGGTTCGGCATGGACGCGCATTAGAAACCACGAGAATGACGTGATCGCCAACATCGGCAAAGGCGAGCCGAAGCACCGCAAACATACTAGAATAAAAATATTCTAGAAGCGGCACGGCTCGCAGACAAATGCAGGAAAACAGCGGGAAAGTGTATATATGAAGTGTGAATAGTGCAGTGCGCTGGGACGCATATTTCTGGTGTGCCCAGTGAAGGTGTGTGAGTGCGCGCGTGTATGTATGCGTGTATATAATTGTAAATATGTAAATATGTATATTTATAGGTAGGTAGGTAGGTAGGTAGGTAGGTGGGTGGGTGGGTGTGTGGGTGGGTGTGTGGGTGGGTGGGTGGGTAGGTGGGTAGGTGGGTAGGTGGGTAGGTAGGTAGGTATGTATGTATCTATGTATCTATCTATCTATCTATCTATCTATCTATCTATCTATCTATCTATCTATCTATCTATCTATCTATCTATCTATCTATCTATCTATCTATCTATCTATCTATCTATCTATCTATCTATCTATCTATCTATATATATATATATATATAAACCAAAAACTGGACAGAACTTAAAGGACATAAGAAAACTATTCTCGGTGACCGATAGACGGTCAGCGTATGGGTTTTTGTACAAACCAAAAAGTATAATTAGTTATAAGTAAGCAAATTGTATATAAATGTCAAACATAGCCTGTAAGCTGGGCCCTATGTACCGGCACCAGGCCAATACTTTATAATAAACAAACTGAAACTGAACTACCGGCGGAGCATGATCATTTTATTCCCAGGTTCAAGGATGATTGGAGGTGCATCGAGCAGGCAGTGCGGTTCGTGTATATAGTAGCAGGGAGCGCGAACTTCCGAGAGCGCGTCAACCGGCCCGACGGTAACGGGGAACGTCCACGGCCATTGCCGTACATTGGAACTACACTTTCACGATGTATTCCCGGGAGGAGTTAAAAAGTGTATCTGCTGTACAGACGTGTGCATAGTGTTTTATTTTCGTAGCTGTTACATGGAGTGTACATAGTGCTTATTCATGCTAATATACGGTGATTTATAGTACTTTTCCAAGTAAAGTGTAACAAGTGTTGTACATAGTAATGCGTAATGTCAGAGCAGTGTAAATAACCTTCGTTTTTCCGTGTACATAACATCTGCCCTATTTAATCAGTGTTTTTAGTTTATGCATAGTGACAGTGACATATTTAGTGTTCGTTTTAGTGTCAAGTATTGCGTTGGCTCGCTTGGCGTACCTCCGCGCACGAAGAGAAAGTGAAAACATGGCATCAGCCGCACCACACGTTGCCGGGACGACCGCTAATTATATATATATGATTACCTTTGCTCCTATTTACATCACTTTTTATGTACATAAAACCCATACGGTGACCATCATTAGGTCACCGAGAATATTTTATAATTGTCTTTTTTAGGGTTCTATTTCTTCTTTGTATTATATACATATGTACATATTTACACTATTTACACACGCATTCACCCACACATACACACTCATGCACACACACATACACGCACACACACTCATCTTCAATGGGCACACCAGAATATGCGTCCCAGTTCGCGCACTACACTATTTACACTATGTACATTGTCCACGGTGGTAGATCCTGAATGTTTTCCGAGGCGAGGGCCTCTACCGGAACATGTATGTGGTCAAGGAATGAGGTTGCGTGGACGCGCATTAGTCGACGAGCCGAGCCGCTTCTAGAACATTTTTATCCTGGTATGCTTGCGGTGCTTCGGCTCGCCTTTGCCAATGTTGGCGATCACGTCATTTTCGTGGTTCCTAATGCGGGTCCACGCCGCCATTGCTCTTTTTTCTATTGCCTCCGGGATGAATGGGATCCGGGTTTCGAGGTGTAGAGTTTGGGTGGTGGTGAGGAGTGGAGCAGAGAGGATTTTTTTGAGGGAGAGGTTTTGGAGGGTTTGAAGTTGTTTCAGGGCGGTTTTGGAGGCATTAGCCCAGGCCACACATGCATACAGGACCACCGATAGAATAAATGACCTATATAGTAGCGTTTTGACTTACGTCGCAACTGTTTACTACGAAAGATGGGGGCGCACAACTTTAGCCGTTGTCTGCCTTTGTTGGCGCTATTTTTTATGTGGGTGGACCAACATTGAGCGGTCCAAGGTGACACCTAAGTATTTAACCTGCTGACGGCAGTGCAATATTTGACCACCGACCATTAGGTCCATTGCCAAAGTGTGACGCGCTTGGAGAAATGAATCAGCTGGCATTTGTCGGGGTTAATTTTGATTTTCCAGTCATGTTGCCATGAGAGGAAGTTGTTCACATAATGTTGCATTTCTGCAAGGCGGAAACGTGGGTTTCTATGGTGGTTGTATATTGCAGTGTCGTCAGCATACATGGCGACCTTACATCTGGCGTCCACTGGGAAGTCATTAGTGAATAATGTGTACAGAAAAGGGGACATTATTGCCCCTTGTGGGACGCCAGCCCGCATCACTCGCTCCCGAGAGGAGGAGCGGCCCACTTGGACGTAAAACTTCCGTTCTTCTAGAAAATTGTGCAGCAAGTATAGATAATTTTGAAGAGCCGGAAAATTGTGGTGCACTTTGTAAATGAGGCCATTGTGCCAGCACCGGTCAAATGCGGCTTCTACGTCCAGAAATAGCGCCAACGTTGAAGCCCCATTGTTAAATTGCTCTGTTACGTTATCAGTTAGTCTGAGGAGCTGTAATTCGGTGAAATGTCCTTTTCTAAAGCCAAACTGTGAATTTGAGAGTTCATGTGTTGCCGAGACTTGTTTTTGTAGTCGAAAAAGGATGCATTTTTCGAGCAATTTGCCAATAGTAGACAAGAGACTAATGGATCGGTAGTTTTGCGGTTGCCTGGTGCTTTTCCCTTGCTTTGGGAGCATGATAAACTTGGCTCGTTTCCAAGTAGAGGGGAAATAGGCTTGCGGCAAACAGGCGTTAAATATCTTTGTTATTTGCACCAGAGCTTTTCTCGGGAGATGCCTAAGTTCCTCATTAGTCACTTTGTCTGGGCCGGCAGCTTTCCCATTAGGTAATTTCCTAATGAGCTTGTAAACTTCCTGCGCTGTTATTAGGGCTAGCTGTTGCTCTTGCTTCTGCGCCACCCAGGTTTGTACCCATGTCTGTACCTCCCGTTCTAAAACACGGTTGGTAACTGGGTTTTCACTGAATCTTTCCTCAAGAGTCAGCGAAGACCTCGGCTTTCTCTTCTTCGGAGAAGTGCAGGCCGCTGTGAGTGTGCAGCGCCTCAGTTGCGGAGTTGACGCTCGTGGAAAGTTTGAAAGCCTTGAGTAATTTCCACAAAGAATAGTCCGAATGGGTGGTACTCAGCATTTTGTTTTCCCACTGCTCAGTTCTGTTGATTTTAATTTGACGCCGAATGATGTTGCGTAGCCATTTTGCTAGCACTTTATATTCAGGCTGACGGGTGTACCGCCACAGTCTTGCCAAGCGTCGTCTCCGCGCAATGTGTTACTCTACCTCGGGGTACGTGCAAAAACCGGGTGGTGTTGTGGTGTAAGTGGTAGCGCTTTTCTTGACCGTGTGTAGCGAGGCAGTGAAGTTTTCAATGGCGACATCTATGTCTGCCTCGCAATAGTATGACGGTCTGGGTTGCGCCATCCCGTGCACCTCGATGGTGAACTTATTCCAGTCGGTCTCAGCTCTCCTTCGAGGGCCAGAGACACCGGCCGTAATAGCGCCCTGTATGTCGAAATGCACAGGAAGATCGTCGGAGTCCAGGCTGTGATACACAGTAAAGTTATTTAACAGTGTCGCATTTTTTGTGAGTACGATGTCCAAATTCTCAGGGTCAAAGTGTCCTGATCGATACCAAAAGGTGGGTTCTGGGGGGAGATGTACCTCAATGTCATCATTGTGAGTTATAAATTCAATCAGGAGATTTCCCGCCGCGTTTGCTCGGCGAGAAAACCACCAGGGGTGCCGGGCATTGAAATCTCCTGCAATTATAATATGGTCCTCAAAAGCGAGGATTTGTTCGATGTCACGTATGAAATCTGGGGAGTTGGGGGGCCGATAAAGTGCTACAAGCATCACCGTTTGACTATTAACACGTGTTTTAAGAGCTGTGCACTCTAACGCTGCCATTACAGGCAACGTAACAGAAGGATGAGCAATAGTATTTCTAAGTAGAATAGCAGTCCCTCCCCCTTGTCTGCCAATTCTGTCGTTTCGAAAGACTTGATACCCCTGGAGCTTAAAAGTGTGCCCGTGCTTTAATTTTGTTTCGCAGATGAATGCGACGTCAATTTTGTTACGCCGTAGGTAGTTTTCAAGTTCGTGTTACTTCCTGTGGATGCCATCTGCATTCCACAGGAGTGCGCGAGTTAAAGTTGTGCCTCCCCTTATATGGGTAATTTGTTCTAAAAGGGCTGAGAGGAGACATATAATGGTCTCTATTTTCTCCCAGGTGCTGTTGCAGCTCTTGAATTTGGCCAGGAAAGGCTGCACCTTCATCAATAATGATGGCAAATTTAGGTATTTGAAAATATTTAGTATGTCTTTTATCCCACTAAGATCACCCGTGAGCGCCTGTTGGGGTAGTGGAGGGGGACCATTCTGTGGTGGCACTGGTGCCTTTTGCCCTCCGGTAGTTCCTGCATAGGAGATACCTGTTTGAACCAGGCCGGGTGTATGATGGATCTTGGCCCTGGCTGAGCACTGGGAGAGCTCCTAGCTGTAGATGCCAGTTGACGGCGGTGACGTTCGTTACGAAACGCCTCACACCCCCTGTAGCTGGCAGGATGCGTTTCCCCATAACTAGCACAGTCCGGTACAACGTCCTGCTTGGCCTTTTTGGGCAATCAGCCACGCGGTGGAGGTCACCGCAAAGGACACACCGGGAGGTCATGTTGCAGTTCCTGAAAGTGTGCCCCAACTGCTGACAGTTGTAGCATTGAGTGATGCTTTGGTTTGTTTCCAGGACCTCCACGGTGACCATCATATGGCACACCTCTCGTTCCTGTAAAAGTTTTTGGTTTTCGGTGGTCCTGTCAAGATTACCTGAAAATTCGGCAGAGGCCTGCCGCGTGATGTCATCTGTCTAACTTGGACGCCGGTGTACCCTCTTTGGACCAGATCCTCTTTCACATAATCTTCCTCCAAATCAGCAGGAAGACGTTTGATCACATAGCGAAGAGGTTGGGCCGTACGTGGAGTAAAACTATAGTTCTCTACTCCGGCGTCCTTCAGGAGCTGCATTGTCGGGATCGCGTCTTGCTTCCGTTAAAGGAAGAGCTTGAGGCAGTCCTTCGTTGTCTGTAGTTTGTATGTGCCAGCAGGAGGGGAGCCGCGCAGGATGCGGAGGACCTTTACTGTTTGCTGGGCGTCAGGGATTATGATACTTGGTGGCTTTTGGCTGGCTGGTGCTGTTGTATTGTTGGATGTGCTTGGGCGGGAGTGGCGTTGGGTATGGTGGGTCGGTGTGGTGCGTCTCTTCTGTGTTTGAGTGGGGGCTTTGGTGGGGGGTAGTTTAGGGAAGTTAGTCTTGGAGGTGGAGGCTATTGTGGATCCTCTGACGTCTAGTCGTCGTCGGATTCTGCTTCATGTTGTGCCCTCAGCGGCAAGTAGGTGTTGCTCGTGGTAAGGGGGTGTGGCGGCGTTTTATGTTTTGGTAGGCGTTTTCGGCGCTGCTGGCCGGAACGCTCACTGTTGGAGTCGCTTTCCCGGTCGCTTTCTCTACTCCTTTTGTTCCTTGTAGGAACCTGCTGCCACCCCTCACTGAGGATGACTAGTCTTCGCTTCTTGAGGGCATGCTCTTTGTAGCAGAACCCTAGGTCCTGCGCGAACCTTGAGAATTGCTGGGACTCTCCATCCATGTTTGCCAGCACATTCTGGTAGTAGACGATCTCTTCCTTTAGATCATCTACTTCTTTTTGCAATTTTTCAATCTCCAATGCCTTAAGCTCCTCCTCTGTCATCTGCGTTGTCCTTGTTTGCTGGTTGTTGGCGGCTGCTGTCAGTGGGGTTGTAGTGGGCGGGGCGAGTGTAGTGGCAGTCTCGGCTGCGTTGGATGTCACTCCGCTCTCGGCGGCCGGCGGGTCACGGGTGGCAGACACCATTCCCCTTCTTGTTGCTCCTGCTCCCAGTCGCAAAGGCTTCTGGGAGCCTGCACTTAGCGTGGGTACGCTATGCTTCACGCGCTTTTTTTTTACAAGCTAATACTTGCACAATGTTTACAAGAATGATGAAAACTATTTACACAGGGGTACTATTTACACTCATATGAACCACATGTCATTGCACTACACAAATTATCCGTCCGGGTGCACACGGACATGCAATAATAACGCACTATGTACAACACTTATGTAGACACTACACTTTGAACTCCTCCCTGGACACGAATAATGTAAAGGTAATCTCCACACAGTTTTCCTTTCTTGTCGCTGGCTCCAAAATGTCTTTCCCGCCAAAATTATGGCAGTTGACAATGATCTCGCCAAACCGTTTCACGTGACTCTGGCCGAGAGCGACGCGCAAACACCAATATTTATGGATTCTGCCACCTCAGCCGCAGCAGCACAACTCCAGCACTCTCTACCCACATTGGTGGACGAGATGGACCAGCATCAACAGACATTGGAGGAAGAGCGAAAGGCGCGAACCCTCGAGAAACTGAAAAAGGAAGTGGAGGATATTCAGAACGAAATAAATTACTACACCAACATACTACCAAACCTGGACGCAGACTCTACAAAATTCAGCAAATTCACACAGGACCTCGCGTTCTGTTACAAGGACTAAGCGATAAAGAAAAGGGAACTAGTAAAACAGAGCGAGGGGTGGAAGACAGCTGCGCCGAAGAAAAAGCGCACCAGAGACAACGGAAGCGATTCCGATAGTGAACGTCCCGGCCAGTCTTCCAACAACAAAAGGCAAGCACGGCAGTCTACACCGCCCCACCCCCTCACTCTACGCAACTCCTTCGCGCCACTAAAGGTAGCAGAACGTGAGGAAACGGAGTACCCAGTACTACCTACACCTACACAGAATCCCTTCCCACAATTCCATAAACCAAAGATCCCACAGCACCAGAAGACCCCCAAAAAATAAAATAAAATAAAAATCTGTATAATAACCCTGGCACCTAATTACTTAAACCAGGGCTAATATGCCAGATCTTTAAATTTTATTTATTCTACACATTCATACATACAACATACTTTACAGAAAAATTTAAAAATAAAGTTACAAAATAATATAATATATAACAAATTATAAAGATAAATAAATTAAATAAATTAAATTATGTATCATAAAAACAAAAAACAAGAAAAGAAAAACAAATACACAAATTATAACATTTCACACATAATCACTCTCAAAAATAAATACTCTAAAACAATAAAAAATCATTTCAAACAATCAACATACAATAAAATTTCTAAATAAGTTTATACAAAAAAGAAAGAAAAATTAACATTTAACAATTTATAATATAAAGGAAAAAAAAATTTTAAACAAATTTATCTCCTCAATACAACAAAATATAAATTTCATACACATCACTCACAACTACAAACTATTACTAAACAATAAACAAATATATAAAATTAAATTATTAATTATAATTATTACATACAATTATAAATTATATTATCACTATTATTATTATCATCATTATCAGTACTTAAAAATTAATTAATTTAATATTATAATTATACCTATAACTAATACTTTTTATAAATATATATATATTTAAATTTAAATTTGCATATTTATTAAAAACTTTAAATAAACAAAAATGTACTGGTATCCAGTAAAATATAACTGTTATGAACTAAAACTCTAAACTGCCGCCGGTTACCAGCGGCATACTATATGTACTGGTTTCCAGCACAAAAACTACAAAATCTACAAAATGTGTGTAATATAAAGTTCAAAATCTACATAACCAAAATTTGTAAAAACAACATACACAAAAATTTTACACTTTTGATTAATAAGATAGTTTGCATACTTTAATAAAATAATAATTTGGACTGAAATCACTAATATTTAATTATTTTAAAATAATTTTTTTACAAAATTACCTCTCACTATTATTTCCTAAACATCCAGAAGTTTTATGAAATAAATCAAATTTCACTTCACTAGTTCAACTTTCACATCACTAAATCACTTATTTACTTTTAATTAGATTCACTAGATAATCAAGGCCATAAATCACTTAAAATCCTATCACTCACTTGATCATTAACACTTGCGGTCACTCAATCCGTTGCCGATCTTCCTATCAATGCATGATGCAGCAATCCCGACATGGTGACGACTCGCCTCGCCAAGCCTCGCCTCGACACGCCACTCCTTCCTGGTCATGGTCTCCCTGGTCGTGGGTTGTCGCCTGCCTCACACCGATAGTACTACTTCTGGTATACAGCCTCTCCATCCTGACTGTATACCTCGATGTCTTGATAATTAAATTCCGTCCTGTTCCCTTTCATCATGTATATTTAGGTTTTCGCGGTTTGTTGTTATGTTCCTGGTCTGAATTCGTTGTGATCGTCTTTCTGCTACATTTATCGTTATGTTTCCTACTTGTCGAGATTGTTCTATAATTATCTTTCTAGCGTGTAAACTAATCTTGTTTGCTAGAACCTCTAAATGTGGAAACAGATCTTTGTTACGTATTATATCAAAGAGCTGATATCCTTGTAGATTTTCTCTTTCCTCAAGCGTAAAATTGGTGGTTTTTTGACATTCAAACATAACATGCTCCAGTGTGTCCTGCTTAAAGCATACGTCACACTCATCGGTGTTCAATTTATTAATCTTTTTCCAATAAGTGCCATAAGGTCCATGGCTAGATATATAGTGTATAATCCCTTTCGTGTTATTCAAATGTCTCAGTGCTAATCTTTCGGAGATATCCGTGAAGAAAGAAAAGGCACGCCTTCTTTGATTTATAGTCTCCCATTCTTCTTGCCAAATATGCATCAGTCTAGTTTTAATTTCCCGCTTAGTAGTGCAATACTGCTCCAAAATATCAGCAACTGCATTAAAGTTTCCTTTTTTAAGCCAAAAATAAGCTCCTCGAAGTCTTAGAGTTAAATCTACTGGCCAAATTCCAGTTATTACAAAAAGTGCCAAAGTAGGGGTTGTTTTATAAGCTCCCGTAAATCTTAATAAAACTTTCCTTTGTGTCCTTCTTAGGAGATTTCTAATCATCACATTTTTCATTCTAGTAGCCCAAATTGCAGCACCGTAAGTTATTATTGAGCTGAATATGCTTGTGTGATATATGCTAACAGTATGGAGCGGAATTTTATAATCAAATTGAACTATTCTAGAAAGTTTCATCATAGTTTTTCGGCTTTGACCCTTACATGTTCTGTAAGATGATTAAAATTTAACTTCTCGTTTAAATATATTTCTAAATATTTCATATTCTTATTTCTTCTTATTTTTTCATTTTCAAATTTTAAACTTGAATTCCTTTTAAAATTTCCCTTTAAAATCATGTATCCAGATTTTGCTGGGGATATCTTCATTTTGGAACTCTTGGACCAGGTTGAAAGTATATGCAACAAATTATTACTTTTTTCTTCTAGTTCTCGTCTTGAATTTGCATATATTAAAAAAACTACATCATCAGCGTAAGCTATTACTTTCAGACAGTTATTATCGCGCTGTACCTCCTCTAGGAGTGTTTCTAAAACAATGTCCCAAAATGTGGGCCCTAATTAAGAACCCTGGGGGCATCCTTTAGTAATAGTCTTAGTTGTTGTTTGATTTATTCCTAAAAGTTTCACTTTTCTATCTTTGCAATAGTTTAAAAGAATTCTATATAATGAAACTGGATAATTTAAGCTTCTTAATCTCTAAAAAAGAAAAGGCCACCAAAGGTTGTCAAAAGCGCCAGAAATATCAACAAAAATAGCGGCTACATATTTGCTTACCAGAAGACCCCCAACAAAAACCCGCCCCACTACCCACCCACACCCAGCAATGCCAGGTACTTCTTCCTCCTCCTCAACAACAACAGCAACACTCACCACACAGACAACGGAAAACCAAAAACCGCCAAGGATAGTCATACCAGATGTCCGCCAGGCGGTCAAAGTCCTCCAGACCCTGAAGAACTCTCTTCCTAACGGACCGTACAAGCTCCAGACAATGAGGGACTGCCTAAAGCTCTTCCTCCAGAGGAAACAAGACGCCGCCCCTACCATTCAGCTCCTGACAAACGCCGGTGTGGAGAACTTCAGCTTCACACCTAGATGCGACCATCCTCTCCGGTATGGCATAAAATGCCTACCTGCAGACCTGCAGGTGGACTTCATCACAGAGGACTAGGAGCAGAAGGGCTACTCCGGCGTACAAGTCCGCCAAATGGTTTCCCGCAGCAGGCCTCTACCAAACTTCCAGGTAAGCCTATCTAGAACCACAGACAACCAAAGGCTTTTGCAGGAAAGAGAGGTGTGCCACATGATGGTCACCGTGGAGGTCCTTAAAGCCTCCCAAAACATCACGCAGTGCTATAACTGCCAGCAGTTAGGACATGCGTTCAAAATGTGCAACATGACCTCCCGGTGCGTCCTTTGCGGTGACCTCCACCGCCTAGCTGACTGCCCAAGAAAGGCCAAACAGGACGTTGTGCCCCACTGTGCCAACTGTGGGGAGGCGCATCCTGCCAGCTATAGGGGGTGCGAGACATTCAAGATGGAACGTCACCGCCGTCAACTGGCAGCCGCAGCCAGGAACTCTCCTGGTACTCAACCAGGGAAACACCCCATACTCTACCCGGCCTTGGTCAGAAGCGACAGCTCCTTTGCAGGAGCCGCCGGAGGGCAAAATGCACCTGTGCAACCACAAAATGGTTCCCCTCCACAACCCCAGCCCACACAGGCGCCCACCAGTGACCTGGGAGGTTTAAAAGAGATTTTCAGCTTGTTCAAGGACTTAAACCTCCCGGCGATACTAACAAAGTTGCGGCCCATAATCGCAAGCATTAAAAAGCTGCAACAGTACCATGGAGAAGCTGGAAGCCATCATATGCTTGGTAACCACTCTCCTCGAGTAAATGGCAACTTCAAGGGGAGGCATAACTTAAACTCGCGCACTCCTGTGGAATGCAGATGGCATCCACAGGAAGCAACACGAACTTGAAAATTATCTGCGGCGTAAAAAAATTGATATCGCATTCATTTGCGAAACAAAATTACAACAAGAGCACACTTTCAAGCTCCAAGGGTATCAAAACTTTCGGAACGACAGAATTGGCAGACAGGGGGGAGGGACTGCTATTTTTCTCAGAAACACTATTGCTCATACTTCTGTTACGCTACCTGCAATGGCAGCGTTAGAGTGCACAGCACTTAAAACACGTGTAAATAGTCAAATGGTGTTGCTGGTAGCGCTTTATCGGCCCCCCAACTCCACAGGTTTCATACGTGACCTCGAGCAGATCCTCGCTTTAGAGGAGCACGTTATAATTGCAGGAGATTTCAATGCCCGGCACCCCTGGTGGTTTTCTCGCCTAGCAAACGCGGCTGGAAGTCTCCTGGTTGAACTTATAACGGATAATGACAACATAGAGGTACATCTTCCCCCAGATCCCACATTTTGGCAGAGATCAGGGCACTTTGACCCCGAAATTTTGGACTTCGTATTAACAAAAAACTGCGACACCTTTAATTAACTTTACAGTGTATCACAGCCTGGACTCCGTCCAGCTTCCTGTGCATTTCGACATATAGATTGGCATTTCAGCCGGTGCCTCTGGCCCTCGAAGGGGGGCTGAGACCGACTGGAATAAGTTCACCATGGAAATGCACAGGATGGCGCAACCCAGACTGTCATACTATTGCGAGGCAGACATAGATGTCACCATTGAAAACTTTACTGCCTCGCTACACACAACCAGGAGAAATGCTACCGCATACACCAGAAGACCACCCGGTTTTTGCACGTATCCCGAGGTAGAGCAACTCATTGCGCGGAGACGACGCTTGACAATACTATGGCGGTACACCCGTCAGCCTGAATATAAAGTGCTAGAAAAATGGCTACGCAACATCATTGGGCATCAAATTAGACTTAATAAAATTGAACAGTGGGAAAACAAAATGCTGAGTACCACCCATTCGGACTCTTCTTTGTGGAAATTACTCAAGGCTTTCAAAGTTTCCGCGAGCGTCAACTCCGCAACTGAGGCGCTACACACTCACAGTGGCCTGCACTTCGCCAAAGAGGAGAAAGCCGAGGTCTTAGCTGACTGTCTTGAAGACAGATTCAGTGAAAACCCAGTGACCAACTGTGTTTTAGAACGGGAGGTACAGGCATGAGTACAAACCTGGGTGGCGCAGAAGCAAGAGCAACAGCTAGCCCTAATAACACCGCAGGAAGTTTACAAGCTCATTAGGAAATTACCTAATGGGAAAGCTGCCGGCTCAGACAAAGTGACTAATGAGGAACTTAAGCATCTCCCGAGAAAAGCTCTGGTGCAACTAACAAAGATATTTAACGCCTGTTTGCAGCAAGGCTATTTCCCCTCTACTTGGAAACGAGCCAAGGTTATCATACTCCCAAAGCAAGGAAAAAGCACCAGACAACCGCAAAACTACCGCCCCATTAGCCTTTTGTCTACTATTGGTAAATTACTCAAAAAATTCATCCTTTCTGGACTACAAAAACAAGTCTAGGCAACACATGAACCCTCAAAATCGCAGTTTGGCTTTACAAAAGGACATTTCACCGAATTACATCTTCTCAGGCTAACTGATGACATAACAGAGCAATTTAACAATGGGGCTTCAACGTTGCCACTATTTCTGGACGTAGAAGCCGCATTTGACCGGTGCTGGCACAATGAACTAATTTGCAAACTGCACCACAATTTCCCAGCTCTTCAAAATTATCTATACTTGCTGCACAATTTTCTAGAAAAACGGAAGTTTTAAGTCCAAGTGGGCCGCTCCTCCTCTCGGGAGCGAGTGATGCGGGCTGCCGTCCCACAAGGGGCAATCATGTCCCCTTTTCCGTACATATTATTCACTAATGACTTCCCAGTGGACGCCAGATGCAAGGTCGCCATGTATGCTGACGACACTGCAATATACAACCACCATAGAAACCCACGTTTCCGCCTTGCAGAAATGCAACGTTATGTGAACAACTTCCTCTCATGGCAACATGACTGGAAAATCAAAATTAACCCCGACAAATGCCAGCTGATTCATTTCTCCAAGCGGCGTCACACTTTGGCAATGGACCTAACGGTCGGTGGCCAAATATTGCACTGCCGTCAGCAGGTTAAATACTTAGGTGTCACCTTGGACCGCTCAATGTTGGTCCACCCACACAAAAAATAGCGCGAACAAAGGCAGACAACGGCTAAAGTTGTGCGCCCCCATCTTTCGTAGTAAACAGTTGCGACGTAAGTCAAAACTGCTACTATATAGGTCATTTATTCTATCGGTAGTCCTGTATGCATGTGTGGCCTGGGCTAATGCCTCCAAAACCGCCCTGAAACAACTTCAAACCCTCCAAAACCTCTCCCTCAAAAAAATCCTCTCTGCTCCACTCCTCACCACCACCCAAACTCTACACCTCGAAACCCGGATCCCATTCATCCCGGAGGCAATAGAAAAAAGAGCAATGGCGGCGTGGACCCGCATTAGGAACCACGAAAATGGCGTGAACGCCAAATTGGCAAAGGCGAGCCGAAGCACCGCAAGCATACCAGGATAAAAATGTTCTAGAAGTGGCTCGGCTCGTCGACTAATGCGCGGACACGAAGCCTCGTTCTTAGACCACATACATGTTCCGGCAGAGGCCCTTGCCTCGGAAAACATTCAGGAGCTGCCACCACGGGACAGTGAATATAGTGTAAATAGTGCAGTGCGCGAGCTGGGACGCATATTCTGGTGTGCCCAGTGAAGATTAGTGTGTGTGCGCATATGTGTGTGCATGAGTGTGTGCGTGGGTGAATGCGTGAGTGTAAATAGTGTAAATATGTATATAACACAAAGAAGAAATAGAACCCTAAAAAACACAATTATAAACTATTCTCGGTGACCTAATGATGGTCACCGTATGGGTTTTATGTACATAAAAATGATGTAAATAGGAACAAAGTTAATCATATATATGTAAATTATAGCCTGTAAGCCGGGCCCAATGTACCGACACAAGGCCAACACTTTCTTAATAAAATAAACTTGAACTTGAAACTCGGGTTTTCTTCTCCCTCTTATTAGAGCCGGGAGCTATGTTTTGCTTATCTGCTGTTTCTCTTCTTTTCATTTGAAGGCGTTTGTGTGCTTAAAAATCTCTATCGCTTTTGCGAGTCAAGCGAGCGTGGTAGTGGCTTGTCCTCGAGGGTGCCTCCGTGTCTTTGTAATTTACGTCGTGGCCGAACAATAGAGAGTGTTCTGCCACCGGTGACTTGTCCGTCTGCCCTAACCGGCTATGTCTTTCGTGTTCTTTTAGTCGGGTGCTGATACTCCGCATGGTGGTGCCTATATATACTTGTCTACAGCTGCATGGTATTTTGTAAACACCGGCTGTGCAGTGTGGATGCCTTTTATCCTTAACGGAGTTTAATAAATCTTTAACTTTCTTTGTTGGCCTATAAATAGTCCTAATGTTGTATTGCTGCAGCAGTCTTCCTATTTGGTCTGTTACCTTATGGATGTATGGTAAAAAGATGGTACTCAGGGTTTGCTTCCTCCGGTCTTCCTGGACTGTCGGGTACCTCGGATAGCGAGCTCTTGTAACTTCCTTGTGTGTATAACCGTTGCTGATGAGGGCCTTGTTTAGATGTCGGATTTCTTTATTCAGTTTTTGTGGCTCACA
This sequence comes from Tenodera sinensis, assembly GCA_030765045.1. Lineage (NCBI taxonomy): Eukaryota > Metazoa > Arthropoda > Insecta > Mantodea > Mantidae > Tenodera > Tenodera sinensis. The sequence continues at coordinate 161,758,744 of CM060962.1, forward strand.
AATTTTCTTGGTCCGTTCGGAAAGGGTTTTGATTATGCCCAATTTTTGTCTTGGATGATGGTTCGAGGTTTTGTGGAGGTATCTATCAGTATGAGCAGGTTTCCGGTAAACTGTGTGGCTCAGACGTGAATCAGCTTCTCTTGTCACTAGGACATCCAGGAAGGGAAGGCTGTTGTCTGTTTCCTTCTCCATGGTGAAATGTACAGAACCCACGAGAACCCACGAACATTCAAGGGCACCGAAGAACAGTATCGAGCACCCAGGAACACTCAAGAAGAGCCACAAACGCACATGAGCACCCACGAACGCACACAAGTACTTACGAGCAGCCACATACACTCACGAGCAACCAGGAACTCACGAGAAGCCACGAACACCTACGATCACCCACGAAAGCTCATGAACACCCACGACGGCTAACGAGCACCCACGACCATGCACTAGCACTCACGAACACTGATAAGCACCCACATACACATATGAACAGCCACGAACGCACAGGAGCACCGATTAACACGCACGAGCACCCACAAGCATTCACAAACACTGACGATCACAGAATAGCATCCACGAACACTCACAAGCACGCACGAGCATCTAAGATCATTCGCGATCACCAACCAACACTCACGAGCACACACGAGCACCCAGGAGAACTCAAAAACATCCACGAACGTTCACTAGCACACACGAACATGCATTAGAACTCACGAGCACCCACGAACACTCACGAGATGCCACCAACACTCACGAGAAGCCACTAACAGTCACTAGCACTCACGAACATGCACGAGCACTATAGACCACCCACAAGCAGGCATGAGCTCCCGCGATCGCTCATAAGAGCATACGAATATGCACGAGCACACGCAAACACGAACGAGTGTTCACGAGCACCCACGAGTGCACACCAGCACCCACGAATACACACGAGCATTAACGTGACCCACGAACACTGATGAACACCCACGAACACCGACGAGCACCAAAGAACACTCACCAGCACCCACGGACACACACGAGCACTCACGAGAGACTACGAACACTAAGGAGCACCGACGAACATGACGAGAACCCACGAACACTGACGAGCACCTACGAGAACACGAAGAGACGTGGATGTTCAGGAGCTCCTACTCACTAGCACTAGCGCGCACGAGCACCCACGAACGTTCACGAGTAGGCACGAACATGCAGGAGCACTCTCGAGACCCACGAACACTATGTGGCACCCACGAACACTAACAAGCAACCACACACATTCACGAAGAGCCACAAATACCACCGATCACTCACGAACACACACTAACACCACGAACACTTACGAGCACCCACGATACTCACGAGCACTCACTAGCACCCAGAAATACTCACTGGCACCCACGAATGCTGACAATCACCCACCATAACTGCTGAGCATTCACGAACACCCACAAATGCCCACGAACTCTGACAATCACCACGAAAATCAGGAACAACCTCAAGCGCTCAAGAGCACCCACGAACGCTCACAAGCATACTCGACCACCCACGAACACTAACGAGCACGAGATAACACCGAAAAGCACCACCGAGCGCTCACGAGCACCCACGAAAATTAAGGAGCACCAACGAACATGACGGGCACCCGAAGCACTGACGAGCACTCACGAACGCTCAGGAGCACCAACGAACATGCACGAGCACCCACGAACACTCAGGATCACTGACGAGCACTGAAGAGCACCCACAAAAACAAACCGAGCCTGCACGAGCACTCACGAGAACCAACGAGCACTCACGAGGGTCACGCACACTCACTAGCACCCACGAACATGAAGTAGCACTCAAGAGCACCTACGATCACCTACGAGATGCCACCAACACTCACTAGAATCCATCAACTCATTAGCACCCACGAAAATGCACGAGCACTAAAGAGCACCCACAAACAGGCACTAGCTCCCACGAACGCTCATCAGCACCCACAAATATGCACGACCACTCACGAGCACCCACACACACGAACGAGCGTTCAGGAGCAACCACAAACATGCACGAGCATTGAACTGACCCAGAACATGCACGAGCACTGCAGTGACCCACGAAAACTATGGACCACCCACGAAAGCTTACGAGCACCCACGAACACAAACGGGCACCCACAAGCACAAACAAGCATCCACAAACATGCTCTAGCACTCTAAATACCCACTTCAGCTAACGAGCACCAACGAACAGTGACGAACAGTCAATAACACTCACGAGGAGCCATGAACAAACACGAAAAGCCACGAGCGCTCACGAGCACTCAGGAACACTCACGAGCACCTACTACGGCCTACGAACTTCCACGACCACAGTGAAACACTCACGAGCACCCACGAGCACCGACGAGCACCCACGAACACTACTGAGATGCTAAGATCGTTCCTGTCTAGCCACGTACACTCACGAGCACAGAGGAGCATGTACGAGCACTCAACAGCACCCACAAACACCTACGTTCTCCCATGAAGAGTCATGAGCAACCACGAATATGAACGAGCACTCATGAGCACCCACAGACACTAACGAGCAGCAATGAGCACCCAGGAGAGTTAACGAGCACGCATGAACATTGACGAGCCCTAACGAGACCCACCAGCACTATGGAGCTCCCACGAACACTAACGAGCACCCACGACTACACAGGATGAGGGACGAACACGGACGAGCAACCACCATTACAACATTACAGCCACCCATGAGCACCCAGGAACCCTGACGAGCATCCAGTAAAACACACGAGCACCCACGAACACTGACACGCACCCACGATCACTCAGGAGCAGCCACGGGCACTCACGAGAACCCTCTTCTCGGTAGAGGAGATGCAACAAGATCCTACCTATGCTGGGAGAAACCCAGTGAAAAAGAGGCAGGATAAAGCTGAAAAGAGTGTAAGCCCAAAAGATCACAAAGGGCCAAACTGAACCGACCACCGTCTACTACAAGGTAATGCAGTTACCCTGAAATACTTATGCCACACAAATATTAATATGGCAATCCTACAATGGAACATACGTGGTATTAGAACACAACGACCAGAACTTGAGCTTCTGCTCAAAGATAACGGACCCTTGGTCGTATGTTTGTATGAGACTAAGCTGCATCCTCAAGACGCTTTCCATCTAAGGCAAAACACAGCAGTACGGTATGATGTTACACCAGAAGAGGATTTTCCGGCACATGGCGGCGCTATGATACCTGTCAGAGATGACATATCGGCAATCTGTACCAATCTGATATCCAATCAGTTGCAATAAGGATCCTACTGCCAGACATCCATTTCACCATTTGCAATATATATTTGCCTCCGTCTCATGACTTCGCACCCATTGATTTAGAAGATCCAGTTTCTCAGTTACCAACACCGTTTCTGTCTGTGGGAAACTTCAATGCGCACCACCCACTATGGGGCTCAAGTCGCGCTTGTGCGAGAGGCAAGTTCCTCACTGACTTCCTGGACAGTTACAACCAAGCTCTCCTCAACACTGGAGAGCCTACATACATTTCTGACTCTTTCAATAGTTTCTCGGACCTTGATCTTGCAGTTTGTTCACCTTAGCTGGCAGTTTCCTTACAATGGAATGTCATCTCTGATTTATACTCCAGTGAGCACTTTCCATGTCTTATTAGTGTCGCCCAGCGCATTATTGTTGGCGCTACCGCAAAGGAGTCGAAGGAAAGAGACAGAGAATGGCCGCATTGTTGGGCGCTTGCCGAAAGAGAGAAAGTGATAGAGGCTTCTAGAACTGTCTGCTTTGTGTTTCACCGCTAAATAACTGAGCTTTACTGAAGCTTCCAGAATAGTGCCTGGGAGATATAAAGAGCGGTAAAGTGTGAGAGAGTCAGTCAGACGTATGTGAAGGTTGAGTAGTCGTGCCGACGGAGAAGGACAGACGATGTGGAGAGTTGTGCCGACGGAGAAGAGTTAGTTCTTTGTGTTACGAGTTCGAAGCCGTGCTGTTGGAGAATCGAAAAAGACTTCTTGTTGTTGCAACGAGTGTACAAAGTTACTGTTTACGGAAATAAAAGTGTTTCTTTATCTCGACTACATCTGTCGTATTTACTTTTTACACCCACAAAAAAAATTACACTGGTGTCAGGAGTGGGATTCGTCGAATTGCTTCTAGTTTCGTTACATCGTCGCTAGAAGTTGCAACGTTAGAACCGAGATGGAGGGAGATTCGGAAACAAGGATGATGGCAATGATGAAAGAATTATTCGCCGAGCTGAAAGAGATGAAGACGGCAAACCACAACCTCGCTGCCAAAATGGAAACGAGGAACGACAACCTCGTTGCCGAGCTGAAAGAGATGAAGACGGCAAACGACAACCTCACTGCCAAAATGGAAACGTCAAACCACAACCTCGCTGCCAAAATGGAAACGAGAAACGACAACCTCGTTGCCGAGCTGAAAGAGATGAAGACGGCAAACGACAACCTCGCTGCCAAAATGGAAACGTCAAACAACAACCTCGCTGTCGAGCTGAAAGAGATGAAGACGGAGCTATCGGCGAAAATTGACGAGCAACTGGCTGGCGTGAGGAAGGATGTGAAAAAGCTCGGTGGAAAGATGGAGGACCTCGGCCAACGCGTTGACGCCCTGGAGAATGTCGGGGAACTGCTTAGCGTTCTCGAAGACAGGGTCGACGGTAGCGCCAAGGAGCTGAATGCAATGGTGGAAGGGATGCTTAGTGAAAAGCTGAAGAACTACAAGGCCGAGGCTCCAGCACGCGACACAACATCGACGCGCGTCAAACCACCGAAGTACGATGGCACGTCAACGTTTGAGGTCTTCCGCCGTCAATTCGACACAGTGGCCAAGCACAACAAATGGTCGCCAGAAGAAGAGGCCGCGCAGCTGATAGCCAGCCTCCAGGGACGAGCCGCAGAGGTCCTGAACGCAGTTCAGACAGCGGCGGCGCCCAAGGACATCTGGGAGGCCCTGGAGAACCGATTCGGAAACCACCGCTTAGCCGCAGCCTACCGCAGCCAACTGAAATCTAGGATGCAACTGCCAGTGGAGACGCTGCAGGAGTTTGCCCTGGCAATCGAACAGCTGGCCAGCAAAGCCTTGGTCGACCTCCCCTCCGAATTCGTATCCCGAGAAGCCGCCTATACCTTCGTCGACGGGGTACGCGATGCCGAGAAACGTCAACGCCTGATGCTCGGCGACTACAAGACCATCCACGAGGCACTAACGGCCGCATTAAGGATGGAAGCGGCCAAAGTGACGGCTACCCCGACCTCGAAGACAAGGAGTGTCCGCTACGATGAAGACCGCAGACCAGTCCAGGGACGCCGACGAAGACCAGGTGGCGCGTGTTGGGGGTGTGGCCAGCCGGGACACCTGATGAGAGACTGCCGGCACCAAGAAGAGCAGCCGGAAAACGAGTAATGGCCGGCGTGGCGAGGGGCACGTCGGCGCCGGCACCATCATCCCCTCGAGTGACACTGCGCGCCGTCAGCCGACGGATGGATGACAGCCTCATCGCGGACGGTTGGGTGAGAGGGAAGCCGTGCCGCGTGCTTGTTGACACTGGAGCAGCCGTGACTGTCGTCAGACCTGACGTAGCCAGGGGCTTGCCGTCGAGAAAACCGAGCCGACCGTACCAACTAGTAACGGCATCGGGTGACACCTTGCCTGTGGAGAGGGAGGCCCTGCTGCGGTTGACATTGGGGCGAAGTGTCTTGCGTTTGTGGGTGTTCGTCGCGAAGGTGGCTGAGGAGGTGATACTGGGACTGGATGCCCTCAGGAGCCACGAGGCGACGGTCGACATCGGCAAGAAGGTTCTGCGGCTTAAGGGAGAGGTAGTAATGCTCCGGCACCCCGAAGAACGCCTTGGAATCTGCAGGGTCATTCTCAGGGAAGACGTAGTTGTCCCCGCGAGAAGCGAGATGGTAGTGACGGCGCGACTGGAAGGCCAGCGCAAGAAGAACATGCTGCTGGACCGGAAGACGCATGTGCACGGGCTCTGTGTAGCCGGGACATTGTTGCCGTGCCGAGAGGAGGTACCGGTGAGACTGCTCAACCCAACAGACACCGATCACGACGTTCAGGCCGGGACGGAGTTGGGGACGTGCGAGCCCGTGGTCAGCGTAACACCAATAGACAAGACCCAGGAGCCGGTGCCGACGCAACACCTGGGGTCCCGGCTGGAAGAATTACTGGAGAGGGCGGCCGACCACCTGACCGCTGAACAGAGAGAGAAAGCCCAACAACTGCTGAGACGATATCAGCGCGTCTTCAGCCAAGGCAGCAGCGATTACGGCCGCACGGACCGAGTGCTTCACCACATCGACACCGGAGACGCCCGGCCTATTCGGCAACCACCTAGACGCGTTCCGTTGGCTAAACAAGCGGCGGTAGGAGACATGCTGGAGGACATGAGAACCAAGGGAGTGATCGAGGAGTCTGACAGTCCTTGGTGTTCTCCTGTAGTTCTGGTGAAGAAGAAGAATGGCGAGCTACGCTTCTGCGCAGATTACAGGAAGCTGAACGCTGTCACCAGGAAGGACTGCTTCCCCTTACCCCGGATTGACGACACCCTGGACACGCTTGCTGGTGCGCAGTGGTTCTCAACCCTGGACTTGAAATCGGGTTACTGGCAGGTGGCTCTAGACCCGAGAGACAAGGAGAAGACCGCATTCTCGACAGGCCAAGGGCTTTGGCAGTTCATAGTTATGCCCTTTGGTCTCTGCAACGCACCAGCTACCTTCCAACGCCTCATGGAGTCAGTAATGAGAGGATTGACTTATGACGCCTGCCTGTTATACCTGGACGACATCATCATCGTCGGCAAGACATTCGAAGACCATCTTGACAAACTGAGCAAGGTGCTGCAGAGACTGCAGGCGACCGGCTTGAAGCTGAACGCCAAGAAGTGCCAGCTCTTCCGCAGGGAAGTCAACTACTTGGGCCACATAGTCTCACCAACCGGAGTGGCCACGGATCCGGAGAAGACACAGGCCGTGAGAGATTGGCCTCGCCCAAAGGATAGGCGAGAACTGCGCAGTTTCCTTGGATTGTGCAGTTATTACCGCCGCTTCATAAAGGGTTTCTCCAGCATCGCCAAACCCCTCACTCGCTTGACGGAAGAACATCGACCTTATGTGTGGACGGAGGACGCCGAAGGCGCTTTCCGGCAGCTCAAGAGGACGCTCTGCAGTGCTCCTATTCTGGGATTCCCACAACCAGGCGACACCTTCATTGTGGACACCGACGCCAGCGACCATTGCATTGGAGGCGTCCTATCCCAAGTCCAGAACGGCCACGAGCGGGTGATAGCCTACTACAGCAAGACGTTGTCCAAGGCAGAGAAGAACTACTGTGTCACCCGACGAGAGCTACTGGCGGTAGTGAAGACCTTGGAGCACTTCCACAAGTACCTGTACGGCCAGCCATTCCACCTGAGGACAGATCACTCCGCCCTAACCTGGCTACTTAGCTTTAGAAACCTGGAGGGCCAGAGAGCCCGTTGGGTCCAAAGGTTGCAGGAGTACGACTTCACCTCCGAACATCGCAGAGGGAAGAGCCACGGCAACGCAGACGCCATGTCCCGAAGACCCTGCCTAGAAGAATGCGGCCAATGCGCAAGAGTGGAAGAGAAGGAGCGTACCGCAGCTGTCAGAGTGGTCACGGCAGTGCCTGCGGACGGATGGGATAGCGCGGGCCTGAGGAGGGAGCAGCTGGCGGACGCCGACTTGGGGCCGCTCTTGAGAGAAGTGCAGGCAGGGACGAGACCAACCTGGGAGGACATCGCACCCAGAAGTGCTACATACAAGTCGTACTTGTCCCAATGGGACTCGTTGAAGACCAAAGAGGGCGTGCTGTTCCGGGTATGGGAATCACCTGATGGGAAGACCCAGAAAGAGCAGTTGGTACTTCCCCGAAGTAGGGTCCCGGAAGTCTTGGAGGAAGTGCACGCCGGTACCTCGGGTGGACACCTAGGACCAAACCGGACGATCGACAAACTCCGACAGCGCTACTACTGGCTGAGGCTCCGAGCAGACGCTGAGAACTGGTGCCGTCAATGTCACGTGTGCGCGGCGAGTCGCGGCCCCCAGACTAGGAGCCGGGGTCGCATGCAGCAGTACAACGTCGGAGCGCCCTTCGAACGCATCGCCGTCGACATAGCTGGACCATTCCCAGTGTCCGATAGAGGCAACAAGCACCTGATGGTAGCTGTGGACTACTTCACCAAGTGGCCGGAGGTGTATGCCATCCCGAACCAAGAGGCGAAGACAATTACAGACTGCCTCGTGGAACAGCTGTTTTGCCGTTTTGGGGTCCCGTTAGAGCTCCACAGCGACCAGGGCACCAATTTTGAGTCGCACCTAATGAAGGAGGCATTGGAAAGACTTGGGGTGAACAAGACCCGCACAACACCCCTACATCCACAGTCGGACGGCATGGTCGAGAGATACATCAAGACCCTAGAGGAGCACCTGAGGAAGGTCGTGGCCAGCCATCAGAGAGACTGGGACCTCAAGGTACCACTGTTCTTGCTGGCCTACCGTTCGTCGACACACGACACTACCGGGATGACACCAGCAAGCCTAATGTTCGGCCGAGAGCTACGCCTCCCTTGTGACCTGGCTTTTGGGAGCCCCCCGGAAGCGAAACAGCCGGCAACCGAGTATGTGGAGAGTCTAGTAGACCATCTCCACGACATGCACGAGATGGCTCGTCAGAACATCCAGATGGCGAGCGACCGCATGAAGACCCGGTACGACAGGCAAGTCAACAGCCGAGGATTCCAGCAAGGTGACATGGTCTGGTTGTACCGCCCTACCCGGACCAAGGGACGCTGCCCAAAACTTCAACAACCGTGGCAAGGACCGTACCGAGTGGTAAAGAGGATTAACGGCGTGGTCTACCGCATCCAGAAGTTGCCCCGAGGGAAGATGTTAGTGGTACACCTGGATCGTCTGGCCCGTTACGATGGTGCTGTTCGGGACGACCAGCCTTGAGGAGGGAGCAGTGTCGCCCAGCGCATTATTGTCGGCGCTACCGCAAAGGAGTCGAAGGAAAGAGACAGAGAATGGCCGCATTGTTGGGCGCTTGCCGAAAGAGAGAAAGTGATAGAGGCTTCTAGAACTGTCTGCTTTGTGTTTCACCGCTAAATAACTGAGCTTTACTGAAGCTTCCAGAATAGTGCCTGGGAGATATAAAGAGCGGTAAAGTGTGAGAGAGTCAGTCAGACGTATGTGAAGGTTGAGTAGTCGTGCCGACGGAGACGGACAGACGATGTGGAGAGTTGTGCCGACGGAGAAGAGTTAGTTCTTTGTGTTACGAGTTCGAAGCCGTGCTGTTGGAGAATCGAAAAAGACTTCTTGTTGTTGCAACGAGTGTACAAAGTTACTGTTTACGGAAATAAAAGTGTTTCTTTATCTCGACTACATCTGTCGTATTTACTTTTTACACCCACAAAAAAAATTACATTAGTCTCTTAAGGCAAGATACATGTTCCACACGTATGCCCAGCTGGCGTTTGGACCATGCCAACTGGAATCTTTACACCCAGTTAGCTGTGTTTACGTACAAGGAGCACGGCTTAGTGAATGATTTGGCGCAGCATTTCACGGAGACGATTCTTTCTGCTGCTGAACAATCCATTCCGTGGTCGACCTCACACCCCCGTCAATTTCCTGTCCGCTGGTGGACGAAAGAATGCCGCAATGCAGTTCGTGCTCCAAGGCGTGCTCTTAGGGTTTTCCAACGTCACCCTACTTTGGATAACCTAATCCAATACAAGAAAATGCGCGCCAGGTCCAGACACGTCATTAAGGATAGCAAAAAGCCATCTTGGAGCAAATTTGTAGCTTCATTTAACCAACACACACCTTCCTCGGTTGTGTGGGTAGGTTAAGACGTATTGCTGGTCGATCGACCCATATAGCAATTGCGGGACTGAAAACTGCCTTAGGAGCTGTTGTTAATCCATTTGAAATAGCGAACACGTTTGGCAGCACTTTCGCTCAAGTGTCTAGCTTGGAAACCTGCTCCCCTGAGTTCCTTCCAATTAAAACTCAGGTGAAATCTCAAGGTTTCGCCTTTTGGTCTAGAAACGTAGAAGATTACAATCGCCTTTTCACCATGGCAGAGCTAGAACATTCTCTTACATCTTCACGATTATCAACACCAGGACCGGACGGTATTCATGTACAAATGTTACAACAGCTCTCTCCTAAAGGTAAGGCATTCCTGCTCGAGGTCTATAATCGTATTTGGGCTGACAGTATACTCCCAGAAAATTGGCGGGAGGCCACCGTTATTCCCATCTTGAAGGCTGGAAAGGATCGCCATCTTCCCTTCAGCTATCGTCCTATTTCCCACACCAGTTGCGTTTGCAAGATGATGGAATGCATGATCAATGGACGATTGGTATGGTGGTTAGGAAGTCGTAACCTCTAACATCCAACGTGGTTTTCAACGACGCCGTTCAACTATAGACCATCTTGTGTCAATATCGACCCAGATAATGGACGGATTTTTGAAGAACTGTCAAACCATTGGCATATTTTTCGATCTCGGGAAGTGCTGGCAAGCAGGGATTCTACGTTCCCTGTATGCCTGGAACATACGTGGTCACCTACCGCTGTTCATTCAAGAGTTTATGGAGGACCGCTTTTTCCGAGTAAGGGTCGGCTCGGTTTTTTTCTAATTCTTTTGTTCAGGCGGAGGGAGTACCTCAGGGTTCGGTACAAAGTGTCACGCTCTTTGCTATAGCAATTAACTCCATCTGGAAATGTGTTCCACCTGGAGTTTCGTCATGCCCAGTTGTAGACGACTTCGTTGTCTATTGCACTTCTCAGCGCACGGCGTTCCTACAACGGCGCCTGCAGCATTGTTTGGACAACCTTACAGAATGGAGCTCAAAAAACGGCTTCCGTTTCTCAAATAAGAAGTCAATCTGCGTTAATTTCTGGCGCCGTAGGAGACGATTACCACCTTCGCTCCGTTTCGGTCCAGATTTACTTCCCTTCGCAGATGAGACGCGCTTCCTGGGTTTGATCTTGGACAGGAAGCTTAGTTGGTCGTCGCATATTGCACAGCTAAGAGCACGATGTGACCGTTCCCTAAATATCATGCGAATACTAAATGGCAAATCGTGGGGAGTGGATCGGACAATTTTGTTGCGAATGTATCGCGCACTCTTCCGATCCAAACTAGACTATGGATGTATTGTTTATTCGTCAGCACGACCATCTGTGCTGAGAAGATTAGACGTGGTCGACAATAGGGGCATCCGCATTGCAACAGGAGCTTTTCCAACAAGCCCAGTGGTGAGCCTTTACGCCGAGTCCGCAGAACCTCCTCTGCAATATCGACGTGAGATTCTCCTAGCAAATTTGTGGTTGTGCGCTTAGCAATATCCCTAAGCACCCAACGTTCGCTTCTGTTTTCACCACCACGCTAAGAGAACGGTATAGGGAAAGCATCCTTAGTACTAAGCCTGCGGGGTTCTGTTTCCACAATCTTCTAGTGAAGCTTGGAGTGGAACTGCCTAGGATGTTTGCCAAGGGCGAGAAGCTTTACCCCCTTGGCTATTTGGCACGCCCCATGAAGATTCTGGGATGACCGTACACCGGAAGTCCACGATGCCTATTTGAAGTACCCATATGTTTTTTTTAGAATTTTTGTCAGGCTACACTAACTGTGATGTACTTACAACGATGGGTCAAAGAGCACCAACAGTGTTGGATGTGCTTATGTTTACGGAACCGAACCACATACATTCGGTTTTCCAAATGGCACTTCAATTTTTACTGCAGAGCTTTATGCAATTTACCGAGCCGTTTTGTACGTGCGCCGTCGTAAATTAGGCGACCGCCTGATTTTGAGCGATTCCCTTAGCGCACTTCAGAACCTTTGTGAGCTGTTGTTTAACGTATCTAGGACGCCCTCCATGTTTTACACGTTTCTGGCGTTTACGTGGTGTGTACATGGATTCCTGGTCACGTAGGTTTGCCGGGGAATGAAATGGCAGATTAGGCAGCAAAGACGGCAACTGCAGAACCCAGTATTTCCATCTCACGTGTTACTTCGGAAGACTTTAGGCTTCAAGTGCGTAGAGCGGTGCTGTCGTCCTGGCACGAAGAATGGTCAGCTCTCCGCGGTAATAAGCTTAGAGAAGTGAAAGAACTTCCGATAAACTGGGTAACTTCCTGTGGCACATCTCGCGGCGTGGAGGTCAGTTTGGCTCGTTTAAGAATAGGGCACTGCAATTTTTCGCACGGATACCTATTTAATAGGGACCCTGTCCCTCTATGTCCGTTGTGTGACAACCTTTAGTCAGTCCGTCACGTGCTGCTTGAGTTTTGCTCTTTAGCGCACCTTCGGGATTCTCTGCAGTTGCCTGCCAGACTTTCAGAGGCCGTAGCGTACGACAAAACAGCGGTCGATACAGTTTTTAAGTTTTTAGCAGAGTGTAGCATCAATTTGAGAATTTGATATTTTAGATATCTCTTTTTATACTTTTTGACATATTTATCACCTTGTTTCATATCTGTCTATTGACACTTTTTTCTGCTTTTTGTGTATATTTTCCTTGTTGCTAGTATTTTTATTTTTGAGTGAAATTTATATGTGGCTATTGCCATGAATATTTTGAGGGCGCTGGTGACCTACAAGTTCAGCGCCCTTAAACACACAAAACAATAAGCTGTGCTATGTACGTAGGTACGTCTGTATGTCCGTCCGTCTGTCCGTCTGGACGGATGGGTGCGTGGGCAGGTGGGTAGGTAGGTAGGCACGGGCGGACGGACGGATGGACGGACGGATGGACGGACGGACGGATGGACGGACGGACTGATAGACGGATGGACGGATGGACGGAGGGACGGACGGACGGGTGGGTGGGTGGCTGAATGGGTGGGTGGGAGGATGGATGGGTGGATGGATGGATGGGTGGATGGGTGGATGGGTGGGAGGGTGCGTGGGTGCGTGGGTGAATGAGTCCGTGGGTGGATGGGTGGATGGGTGGTGGATGGATGGATGGGTGGTTGGGTGGATGGATGGGTGGATGGGTGGATGGGTGGATGGGTGGGTGGGTGGGTGGATGGTTGGATGGGTGGATGGGTGGAAGGGGGGATGGGTGGATGGGTGGATGGGTGGATGGATGGATGGTTGGATGGATGGGTGGTTGGGTGGATGGGTGGATGGGTGGATGGTGGATGGATGGATGGGTGGTTGGGTGGATGGATGGGTGGATGGGTGGATGGGTGGATGGGTGGATGGTTGGATGGGTGGATGGGTGGAAGGGGGGATGGGTGGATGGGTGGATGGGTGGATGGGTGGATGGGTGGTTGGGTGGATGGGTGGATGGATGGATGGATGACTTGGCTAAATTTATCAATATAACGTAATTTTCAGCTACTTGAGCCACCCAATTACCTTGAAAATTTGCACACATGTCAAGGACCGATGGAAATGCAACAATATCATGACTTTGTCCTAATGTCCTGACGCGAGGAAACGGAATACCCATCACTACCTACACCTACACAGAATCCCTTCCCACAATTCCACAAACCAAAGATCCCACCGCACCAGAAGACCCCGACAAAAACCCGCCCCCTGCCCTCCCATCAAACCCAGTCCCCTCCAACTCAACAGCCACACCTACAGCCCCGACGGCCACAGCAGAGCAAAACCAAAAGCCGCCAAGAATCATTATCCCGGACACTAAGAAAGCAGTGAAGGTCCTCCAACTACTGCGAAACAAACTAGAAGACGGAACCTACAGAATACAGACAACGAGGGACTGCCTGAAGCTCTTCCTCCAGAGGAAACATAACGCCGTCCCTACACTGCAGCTCCTGACGAACGCCGGTGTGGAAAGCTATAGCTTCACGCCCAGAAACGACCAGCCCCTGCGTTAAGTAATCAAACGCCTGCCTGCAGACCTGCAGGTAGATTACATAAAGGAGGACCTGGAGCAGAAGGGTTACACCGGCGTTCAGGTACGACAGATGGTGTCCCGCGGCAGGCTTCTCCCAAACTATCAGGTAAGCCTTGACAGAACCTCTGACAACCAGAAACATATACAGGAAAGAGAAGCGTGCCATATGATGGTCACCGTGGAGGTCCTAAAAACCTTCCAAAATATCACGCAGTGTTTTAACTGCCAACAATTAGGCCATAAATTTAAAATGTGTCATATGACCTCCCGGTGTGTTCTTTGCGGTGACCTCCACCGCCTAGCTGACTGCCCAAAAAAGGCCAAGGAGGACGTTGTACCCCACTGTGCGAACTGTGGGGAGGCGCATCCTGCCAGCTACAGGGGGTGCGAGACATTCAAGATGGAACGTCACCGCCGTCAACTGGCAGCCGCAGCCAGGAACTCTCCTGGTACCCCACCAGGGCCACGCCCCATCCTCCACCCGGTCCTGGTAAAAAACGGCACCTCTTTTGCAGGAGCCGCCGGAGGCCAAAATGCACTCGTGCAACATCAGAATGGTCCCCCTCCACAACCCCAGCCCTCACAGGCGCCCACCAGCGACCTGGGAGGTTTAACATAAATTTTCAGCCTTTTCAAGGATTTAAACCTCCCGGTGCTATTAACAAAGTTGCGGCCCATAATCGCAAGCTTAAAAAGCTGCAACAGTACCATGGAGAAGCTGGAAGCCATCATATGTTTGGTAACCACTCTCTTCGAGTAAATGGCAACTTCAAGGGGAGGCATAACTTTAACTGGCGCACTCCTGTGGAATGCAGATGGCATCCACAAGAAGCAACACGAACTTGAAAATTACCTGCGGCGTAACAAAATTGATGTCGCATTCATTTGCGAAACAAAATTACAGCAAGAGCACACTTCTAAGCTCCAGGGGTATCAAATCTTTCGGAACGACAGAATTGGCAGACAGGGGGGAGGGACTGCTATTTTGCTCAGAAACACTATTGCTCATGCTTCTGTTACGCTGCCTGCAATGGTAGCGTTAGGGTGCACAACACTTAAAACAGGTGTAAATAGTCAAACGGTGATGCTGGTAGCGCTTTATCGGCCCCCCAACTCCACAGGTTTCATACGTGACCTCGAACAAATCCTCGCTTTAGAGGATCACGTTATAATTGCAGGAGATTTCAATGCCCGGCACCCCTGGTGGTTTTCACGCCGGGAAAACGCGACTGGAAATCTCCTGGTTGAACTTATAACTGATAATGACGACTTAGAGGTACATCTTCCCCAGATCCCACATTTTGGCAGAGATCAGGGCACTTTGACCCCGAAATTTTGGACTTCGTACTAACAAAAAATGCGACACCTTTAATTAACTTTACAGTGTATCACAGCCTGGACTCCGACCACCTTCCCGTGCATTTCGATATACAGGGTGGCATTTCAGCCGGTGCCTCTGGCCCTCGAAGGGGGGCTGAGACCGACTGGATTAAGTTCACCATGGAAATGCACAGGATGGCGCAACCCAGGCTGTCATACTATAGCGAGGCAGACACAGATGTCGCCATTGAAAACTTTACTGCCTCGCCACACACGGCCAAGAAAAGCGCTACCACTTACACCACAACACCACCCGGTTTTTGCACGTACCCCGAGGTAGAACAACTCATTGCGCGGAGACGACGCTTGACAAGACTGTGGCGGTACACCCGTTATCCTGAATATAAAGTGCTAGCAAAATTGCTACGCAACATCATTCAACATCAAATTAAAATCAACAAAACTGAACAGTGAGAAAACAAAATGCTGAGTACCACCCATTCGGTCTCTTCCTTGTGGAAATTATTAAAGGCATTTAAGGTCTCCACGAGCGTCAACTCCGCAACTGAGGCGCTGCACACTCATAGTGGCCTGCACTTCTCCGAGGAGGAGAAAGCCGAGGTCTTCGCTGACTGTCTTGAAGACAGATTCAGTGAAAACCCAGTTACCAACCGTGTTTTAGAACGGGAGGTACAGACATGGGTACAAACCTGGTTGGCGCAGAAGCAAGAGCAACAGCTAGCCCAAATAACACCGCAGGAAGTTTACAAGCTCATTAGGAAATTACCTAATGGGAAAGCTGCCGGCCCAGACAAAGTGACTAATGAGGAACTTAAGCATCTCCCGAGAAAAGCCCTGGTGCAACTCACCAAAATATTTAACGCCTGTCTGCAGCAAGGCTATTTCCCCTCTACTTGGAAACGAGCCAAGGTAATTATGCTCCCAAAGCAAGGGAAAAGCACCAGACAACCGCAAAACTACTGCCCCATTAGTCTCTTGTCTACTATTGGTAAATTGCTCGAAAAACTTATACTTTCTCGACTTCAGAAACAAGTTTCGGAATCCCATGAACTCTCAAATTCACAGTTTGGCTTTCGAAATGGACATTATACTGAGCTACAGCCTCTCAGACTAACAGATGACGTAACAGAGCAATTTAACAATGTGGCTTCAACGTTGGCGCTATTTCTGGACGTAGAAGCCGCATTCGATCGGTGCTGGCACAATGGCCTTATTTACTAACTGCACCACAATTTTCCGGCTCTTCAAAATTATCTATACTTGCTGCACAATTTTCTAGAAAAACGGAAGTTTTAAGTCCAAGTGGGCCGCTCCTCCTCACGGGAGCGAGTGATGCGGGCTGGCGTCCCACAAGGGGCAATCATGTCACTCTTTCTGTATATATTATTCACTAACGATTTCCCAGTGGACGCCAGATGTAAGGTCGCCATGTATGCTGACGACACTGCAATATACAACCACCATAGAAATCCACGTTTCGTCCCTGCAGAAATGCAACGTTATGTGAACAACTTCCTCTCATGGCAACATGACTGGAAAATTAAAATTAATCCCAACAAATGCCAGCTGATTCATTTCTCTAAGCAGCATCACACTTTGGCAATGGACCTAACGGTCGGTGGTCAGGTATTGCACTGTCGTCGGCAAGTTAAATACTTAGGGGTTACCTTGGACCGCACAATGTG
This sequence comes from Tenodera sinensis, assembly GCA_030765045.1. Taxonomy (NCBI): domain Eukaryota; kingdom Metazoa; phylum Arthropoda; class Insecta; order Mantodea; family Mantidae; genus Tenodera; species Tenodera sinensis. The sequence goes on from CM060962.1 coordinate 161,775,705, forward strand.
CTGGTCCACCCACATAAAAAATAGCGCCAACAAAGGCAGACAGCGGCTAAAGTTATGCGTTCCCATCTTCCGCAGCAAACAGCTGCAATTGAAGTCCAAACTCGTCCTGTATAAAGCTTTCATCCTGTCAGTGGTTCTATACGCGTGTGTGGCCTGGGCAAACGCCTCAAAAGCCGCCCTGAAGACTATCCAAACCCTCCAAAACCTCTCCCTCCGGAAAATCCTCTCTGCTCCCATCCTAACCACTAATCAAACCCTTCACCAGGAAACCCAGATCCCATCCATTCCCGAGGCAATAACAAAAAGAGCCACTGTCGCGTGGGCGCGCATCAGGAATCACCAAAATGACGTGATTGCCGATATTGGCAAGGGCGAGCCAAAGCATCGTAAACATGCTAGAATTAAAATGTTCTATACATTGTATGGCTCACCGACTGATGCGCACTCATGCAACCCAGGCCCTAGGCCACACACTCCGGAAGAGGTCTGTGCCTCGGAAACGCCACAGGAGCTGCAACCTGGCCGCACAGGAAAACTGCGGAAAAACTGTAAATAGTGAAGTGTATATAGTACAGTGTGTGTAAATATGTACATATATACGAGCGTGTGTGTGTGTGTGTGTGTGTGTGTGTGTGTGTGTGTGTGTGCGCGTGCGTGCGTGATGGGAGATATGTGTGGTATGCCCAGGAGTGAGTGAGCGTATGTATCCGTGTATATAAATAAAAAACTATCAAAAACGGACAAACAAAAGACTGAGAATACGCCCAAAAACTGTTCTCGGTGAGCTAAGGCTGCTCACCGTATGGGTTTTTGAGGAGATAAAAGCAAATGAGAGTACCCATGTAAATATTTTAAATTGTATTTAATGTAAATTTTAGCCTGTAAGCCGGGCCCCTTTGTACCGGCACCAGGCAAATTTTTCCTGAATAAAATAAGTCTAATCAGTAGCGACCGAGAGACCTAGGAGAGTTGTACATCGCCAATGATGATGCTTGCCGTAGCTGCAAGCGAAACGTCTGGGAGAGTGAAGGAGCCCAGTGGACCACGGCCTCTCAGCCCGGAAGCATATTCTTCTAAATACAAATATCCTCACAAAGAGGCTTCTGGATACAGTATACACTATGTTGCTCCGTAATCGAACACTTGTTCTGTTATTAACTAGATCATTATCAACAAGGCAACAAATGTCCTCAACAGTTACACTTCATTTAACACTTTCAGACCATTTCACTATGTATTCAGACTTTAAGCACCAGCACTGGACACTAAACAGGCACAGGTTGTGAAGTTCTACAGCCACCATTATTTTCACAATCACAGGAATACTTTTAACTCCAACTTTCCATTGTGCATATCCTAGGAATGAACAAAAGCATAATATAATCTACACCAACATTTATGTAGAACTAGTAGTCTAAGTAATGAGAGTAGCTTGGGTGAAAGATGGCTAGGCCTTCGAACACCTAAGATTTCTTTGAAACAAATTATCTTATACTACCGATTACACGGGCAATAAGGCGGCGCCGTGGCCAAACGGTTAGACCATTTGCCTGCCACCTATGCAGTCCAGATGCGATCACACAGACCCGCATGTGGTATTTGTGGTGAACAAAGCGGCCTCTGGGCGGGTTTCTCCTGTTCCCCCACCACTCATTCTACCGATTGCTCCATCATCACCTTTCAATTCATCCATTTCACCTGAATTTCATACCATTCTCTTCCTCACTATCACACCTGGCGCTTAGTTGACCACCCGCTTCTAGATCTTCACTCTATCCGGTCCATAAGTTCCTTTGCTCCCAGACAGCCATCTGATCCTAGGCACAGTCTTGTGTGACTTAGAGGGTGTAAGTCGTACATCAGGGTAGGGTAATCAGGTAAAGAAGAAGATTACAAGGACAATAACTCTCAAGAAAGCTTCCAGAAAAACTAGCTTCTTACAGCATGCTGATTCATAAAAGGGCATTGTAGTGACAGATAAAAATGTTCAAAATCAAACAATTACTCTGGAGCATGAAATACAGAAGTGACTTATATAAAATATTAGTACCTTCTTTTGTATTAGAAAATTTCTGTTTTGCATTGCCTATGAGCCAAACTACGTTGCATTACTTGTATCTACAGGTTTGAATATTTGCACTGCAGCATGGTACTTAATTTGCATTTTATTGCTTAAGCACTGTATGACTAATGGAATGTTGACGAGCTGTAACACACATATTGCGTGAGTTATGTATGTGGTTAACAAGTACACTAAAGTGAGCTGAAGGCGCTAAGTTTCTCAAGCATTAGTAACCATCCACAATTACGAACTTTACGACCATTAACCATACGGAGCTGGAACCATTCTTACCCTATTTTAGTTGTGATCTCGGAACATTATTTACTGCTTTGGCCAAATTTTTGTCCAACTCATCAATTATGAAGTGCAAACAAACGACTTCAGTTTTTCAAGCATATACATATGTATATAACTATCATATCCCGAGTTTGAATTGTGCATTATGTGTATTACTCAGTAGTGGCTCGTGAGTGTAACTTTTGGGTTTTCACAAGTTTTAGTCAGCTCTGAAAATGTGAAATAGCATCTGCCGAATACTAGTTATGATTATAAAATTGATACAAAAACAGCGTTATCCTCCTCCCTTTTTGTTATTAATGTCCTCCAACGTAGTGTCGCATTCCCACCACCTTTTTTTAGTGAAAGAAAAGAGCTTTTCTGTAGATGTTTGTTGTGTACATAAGCAAATACACTGTAATAGGGCAGGAATGAAATAATGTATGTATTAAATTGTAGTTCAAATTATGGAAGGTGTAGAGAAACTTGGAAAAGTTTCCAGCGCTTCTGTATGTTACCCGCTTCTAGTGCAACGACTAACTTCTGCCGTAGTGCCCTATAACCTAGTAATATTGACGTAAAATAGTATGGAGTCATATGCGAAAGGAGCTTCAAATGCTAGTGCACTTCTTCAAGTGTGCGGAATCCGTACGTATTTGGCCTCATAAGTTCATTTCGTCATAGCAGTTGCGCACGAGGCCAACGTTATCAAGATCTTGAAGCAGGTCGATCAGCTGATTGCGGTAAACCGGCACTCTAACAAACATGGCTAACAATATTGGAAGTTATTGTGAACACGTGTTAGTTTTGTTTAATCGAAAGTGAATTATTGGCGGTATATGCTGTTTCAGTCTTTTTTAACTAACGTCCTCCAGCGTAATGTCATATCGGACGGTGAATGAATGAAACGGGTGAAATGAGGTCCATGGAGCATTAAGTTATCAGACATTCGTCTTCTCAGGATAAGGGAAAACCTCGGTAAAAACCTTACCAGGATAACTTACCCTAAGCAAGATTCGAACTCGCCATCTCTTGAATCTGAGACAGACACGCTAACCATCACGCTACCAAGGTAGGCAGAGTGAGTGTTTTTGTTTGTAAATATTGTAAATTAGTCAACTTTCGTTCATTTTTCAGTAGTTCTCTTGTTGTAGTACGAGAATTATAACAGATGTTTTTCGCTCCACTTTTACTTGTTTCTTTTCAGTAATTGAACAGTTTTTCGCCTGGTTTTCGTAAGTTTTATTTGTTACAGTTGAACACTTAAAATTATTATTTTTATTTATTGTGTGTAATTTTTAGTGATTTAAGAAATAGTTAATACTTCAGTGAAGTTATTCAAGAGTTCATAGCCTATTTTGTAACATGGCGATACTGTTACTGGAAGGTATATAGTTCTACTTTTGTTTTAGGTGTAGAATTGAGCACT